>OZ007497.1:256251083-256897466 GCA_963931805.1 Microdon myrmicae | reverse complement strand
AGTAGCTTGGATGTTCTGGATAAATTTCGGGATTTAAAGAGCCTTGATAGACCATAGTAGGCTTTGTTGGATTGAATCAGCCGTTCGCGTATTTCTTCTTCCATATTGTTATCGGCTGATACTATTGACCCAAGGTAGTTAAAGGATTGCACTACTTCAAATTCGTGCTCCACTACCCTGATAGTTTGACCAACGTTAGGTCTTCTCTTCGCAGAAGTTGCCACCATGTACTTAGTTTTTCCCTCATTAATGTGCAGTTCCAGTTTTTGTGCCGCCTGCTCGATCTGGGTGAAGGATTCCTGTACCGCCGGTTCGGTTCTACCGATGATGTCGATGTCGTCTGCGTAGGCAGGTATCTGGCTGGACTTGGTGACAATAGTCCCTCTAGTTGTAACGCCAGGGTCACGGATTGCTTTCTCCAACGTCAGGTTGAAGAGGAGGTGGGCCAGACCGTCCCCTTGTCGGAGTCCATTATAGATGTTTATTGGTTTGGACAGCAATCCCGCTACTTTTACTTGACTAGTTACGTTGGTCATGGTCAACCTACAAAGTAGTATCAATTTGTTTGGAATTCCGAATTCTCTCATGGCATTATATAGTTCTACCCTGGCTATGCTGCCATAGGCGGTCTTAAAGTCTATAAACAGATGATATAATGGAATCTTAAATTCCAGACATTTTTCCATCCCCTGCCTAAGGGTGAATATCTGATCAATCGCTGATATACCTGGCATGAAGCCACACTGATATTGACCAATGATGACCTTAGCATATGAAGCTATTCGATCTTGTAGGATAGTGGAAAGTATCTTATAGGCGGTACTCAGCAATGTTATACCCCTATAGTTGCTGCACACTGTGATATCTCCTTTCTTATGTATGGGGCAAAAAATTCCGCGACGCCAATTTTCTGGCGTCTCATCTTGCTCCTATATGTGCACCATGATGAATCATGAATTGCGTGATGTAACGCTGCCCCTCCCTGTTTGATCAGCTCAGCTCGTATGCCATCAGTTCCGCGGGGCTTTATTTGATTTGAGCTGTCTTATGACTTTTACTGTTTCCCCAATGCTTGGTGGCGGGAGCATTTGGTCTACACTTCAATAGCACCTTTCAAAATCAAATTACATTTTCACCATCCCTCGCAACAGATAATTCTATCCCGACAACTATAATTCATGGGCAAAACTTTCGATTATATATAACATACAAACATTTTCCACCCGTGTCATCCCCTATCTCGCATTTTCGTAATTCTTAAATCAAAACGAATTACAAAATTCTCTTAACGAGCACCTTGAATGTGTTCACATATATTTTAAGTATAATGCCCCCCCCCCCCCCCCCCCCGCCCCCCTCCTGTCCTATACACCTACATTAGCTGAAAGGGATCAGGTTCGCGAGAGTCAAACCGATTTCGACGAATCAATAAATCTTAGGATATGGGCAAATTTGTATATATATATATCCTATTATATAAGGACAGGGATGGGCGATTGAGCTCTCTCGTGAATAAGACGTTGGTGGTGCGTGAGTTGGAAATGGAGAAAAGCATAATGAAATATAAATTATAATTAGTGATGTGCAAAATTCTAAAATAAATAAAAAATATATATCTGTGGGTGAACTCTTGATCGATTGAAAAACATCAAGGCTCCCGGAGTCGACTGCATACCGGCAGAGGTTGTGAAGGGTGGAGGATAGGCAACCGCTCGAAAGATCCACCAATTAATCAAAACAATATTAGACCAAAAAGTCACTCCAGAAAAATGGAAATCCTCAATAGTGATCCCTATTTTCAAAAAAGGCGATAAATCTGACTGCGAAAACTACAGAGGAATATCGTTGCTCCCAAGCACATAAAAATACTAACAAATGTCATACAGGCGAAAATCACACCGTACGCAGAAAAAATACTGGCAGATTACCAGTGCACATTCCGTAGGAACTGCTCAGCAAGCGACTAAATGCTCACAGTAAGGCAACTGCTGGAAAATAAATGGGAATACTGAGAGACGGTTCACCAACTGTTCATTGACTTCAAAAAAGCCTACGACTCAGTCGCAAGGCAAAGACGTTACCATATTCTAGTTGAGCTGAGAATCCCGAAAATATATGCCGCCCTCATTCAAATATGCATGAATGAAAATAAAGGGCGAGTTAGAATAAAAAACCATCTCTCAGAACCATTTGAAATCTGGGACGGACTAAAACAGGGGGATGACCACTTACCATGTCTTTTTAACCTTGTGCTCGAGTAGGTCGTCAGAAAGGTACAGGATGACAACATGGCCGGATCATCCCTGAACGGGGTCACTCAAGTGCATTCATATGCGGATGACATCGCCGTCCTGGGCGATAATCTAGAAACTGTAAGCAAAAACTGTGAAATCATCATGCAAGCGGCAGAAGAGGTGGGCCTAGAAATAAATGAAGACAAAACAAAATACATGATTACGGCGAGAGCAGGTGGACCTCAGAGAACACACATAAACATCAGGGGCAAGATATTTGAAAATGTCAAAGAATTTAAATATCTGGGAACAGCACTGACGGCCAGTAACGAAATGTCGAAGGAAATTAACAAAAGACTGCATTCCGGCAACGCTAGGTGACACGCAGTCAGTAAACTCCTAAAATTTGAACTGCTATCACGTAATATAAAGCTCCGTGAGTAGTAGGGTTATGGCGTTTCTGGGACAATTTTCTGGCTCAAAAGCTCTTTTCCTTCTCAAAGCTCTACGTCAAGGTTGAGATATGTTTGGTGTGTGGTGAGTGGTGATAGTGGTATGTGATTAATGGTTGGCGGGGGGTTGTGGGTTCTTATCTGAGGTGGTAATAGTAGTATTTAGTGTATTTCTTATCAGTATTGGTAGTAATTGGGTATAGTTTGTAGTATTCTTATCGCTGGTTGTTGGTTGATGTCGTAATCGAATGGGTATGTAGTTGTTGGATTTTGTGCTTTTGATGCTCTTGGGTTTTTGCAGGTGGTGGTGATGAATGCTTTTGTTGACTATTGAGCTTTTTGTAGGTGGTGGTGAGTATTGGGGCTTGTGGTGATATCGGTGCTTTTTGTTATGGGTTTATGTTTTTGCTAATGGATTTATGCTTAGGTGGTGATATAGGTGCTTTTTGTTATGGGTTTATGTTTTTGCTAATGGATTTATGCTTAGGTGGTGATATCGGGGCTTTTTGTGATTCATGGGTGGTGTGTCTTAACTGAGGTGGAAATAGTAGTATTTAGTGTATTTCTTATGAGGTTTGATATTAATTGTGACATTTTGTGGTTGCGATTAATGATTGTGGGTTCTTATCTGAGATGGAAATAGTAGTATTGGTATTAATTGGGTATAGTTTGTAGTATTCTTATCACTGTAGTTGTTTGTTTGGGCTAGTGATTAATCGTTATCAGCGTGGTTGTTGGTTGATGTCGTAATCGAATGGGGATGTAGTTGTTGGATTTTATGCTTTTGATGCTCTTGGGTTTTTTGTAGGTGGTGATGAATGCTTTTGTTGACTATTGGGCTTTTTGTAGGTGGTGGTGAGTATTGGGGCTTTTTGATAATGGATTTGTGCTTAGGTGGTGATATCGGTGCTTTTTGTTATGGGTTTATGCTTTTGCTAATGGATTTGTGCTTAGGTGGTGAATGGTTTTGCTTGCTATTGAACTTTTTGTTGTGGGGTGTGTGTTTTTGATAATGGATTTGTATGGGAAATGGGTTGTTTTTGCTGGAACTTAAACTGACTTCTCCTAAGACGCAGAGCTAAGCTAGTTAAATTCACCTAAGACGCAGAGCTAAGCTAGTTGACTTCACCTAAGACGCAGACCTAAGCCAGTATTCAAACAGATGCAATAACAAGGCGGGGGCGGGGGCTTTTTGCTCTATGATGATGATGAATGGGTTGTGCTTTTGGCTTTTGGCTCGGTTGTAAGCTGTGAATTGTGGTGGAAATAAAAACAACATACAAACCCAGAGCAGAAAAAAAACGTAGATTTCTTGATAATCATAAATGAAATAAAAACAAATTCATATTTTAAAGAAATAACATGTTTTATTTTTATCGTCTTCCATTTAGGAACTTTTCCAACAGAAAAACATTTTGTAGTGCACAGCATTTATTTTGGTTTGTACATTTCATTTCATTGGGATAGAGACGCTTCAATTCTCTTAAATTAGGACATCCAACTTCTTCAATGTCCGTTACTTCAACATTTTCATTCTGTAATAATTCCTTCATCCATTGAGTTTTTTCCATTCCTTTAACGTAAACAATAGAATCTTGTATATTATCTTGAAGATATTTTCTAACTTCTGAAAATGTTGTGACTCCTCCATTCCAGGATAAACCATGATGATTGTGATAAAGCCATTGAGCTTGCCTTCTTAGCGATGGTGATAGCTGATTAAACTTGTATGGTGGTTTTAAGATGAAATGCTGATGATGTCCATTGTGCAGTACAGCTATTTCCTTTGGAATAAACTTATTATTTGATCCTCTGAATCCTTGAACGTCGAAAACAAAATACATTTTATATTGTGCGTGCGTATATGTGTTTCTTCAGCGAGAGCTAACATACAAGTAACGATTACATTTCTCGAGAAACTATTTGACTCAATGGGCTATAGTTTATAATGCGATCGTGTAACATCAAACAGTATGCAGACGTATTAGGAGGAATTATTTTTGATGTTTTAATTTCAATACGAATATCAACTGGTCCGTTTTTTATTATTTCACTTTGATGTCTGCAATCTATTACGAAAATTGTCGCTTGTGATTTGAATGCTTCTCTTGACAATAAAGGTTCAGCAACTAGGCGATTATAGAAGTTTTTTTGAAAGTTACAGTACATATTGTATAGTAAACTGTAGTTATTTTTATCAAATGATAGATTTAAATCTTCACATGGATAAGCATCGGAATTTAAATAGGCTTTCACATTAGTAATGTTACAATGATCAAAATTAGCTGGATTTTCTTTAAGTAAATTACGTTTGTTGGTTTGCAGAGCAAGGATAATATAGCGCGGCTTTTCCATTTGAGAGGTTGTCTTCACATTCCAAATATGATGATTAGTACTAGGTAAGGCAGGATATTCATATAGATCCCAGTTCCGGAAAGCAATTTTCATAGATTGTCCATCATTAATAGGTTTGTATAGCTTTAATTTGAAAGAATCAGACAATGTAATGTGAGGAATTTTCTATTGTATTTTCAACAAGTTTATCTTTGCTTTTTCATCTGCGTCAGAAATTAATGAATTGTCATCTGTACGGGAGCGTGTTAGAATTAAATCATGGCGTCCGTTTGGAATTACTCTTTTGTAGTCTTCAGCAAATCCCAATAATTTATTTAGGGGTATGCAAAAATTAAAGTAGAAACCATTGACATTGATTGAGGAATCAGGAGACCAAGATGCATTAAACAGCATATCACTTTCATTTTTATTTAAAGAAATATAATTTTTAATAGTTGATGTGATGCCAGCATTACGATTGCTATCAATTTCCACACCATTTAATTCATAACGAATTTCGTCGAATAAGAAAGCTACTCCATTATTCACAAGTTTTGTTTTCTCAACTGCCGATCCATCAGTTTTCGATACAGTACCTTCAATATAAATGTAACTTTCTGACGGCAAGATATTAAGATTTTGATGTTGGACACAGATTTGAATGATGTCATTTTTCTCGAAATTATTCAAGTATGGCGAGTATGTATGATATTCCAATTTTGAGATACTCTCCTCAACTTCTGGTTCTTCGAAAATATTCAGCATGTCTTTTGTTAGATTTAATTTAATTTTTCAATCTGTATCCCAATGATAACAGAAATTGTTGATTTTGTAGAGTAAGTTTTGATGTTCTCTTAGCAGAAGTTGAGAGTATATTGGTAGTGTTAATAGTAGCACCTGTCCTTTTATTATATGAGGGATGAGATGAGCTGTCATATATTATCATTGCTGGCGTTTAAGGTGTAATCGAGCTGTTACCGTTTCACCTCGAAAGTTTATAAAATTTCCGTTTTGATCTAAGAGATTCAATGTTATAGAACTTATCCTCTTAGCGTTCACTGGTAAATAGATAACATTGCGAGGAACTTCAACTATTTTATACCCCGGACTAACGTTAACCGAAAATTCGTGTAGTATATGAGCAGGTCGATTATTGATATATGATTCATCAATTAAATTACATTCAATTCGCACAATGTTTACTCTATTTATATCAACGTAAAGATCTGATTCATGCACTTTATTTGCTTCTAGCTTTTTCTTGCTGAACCCCAGAAGCGATCCAATAGAGTTAGGTTGGGAAAAATCAATTTCTACAGTACTATAAATTACACATTTTAAAGTATTATTATTTGCTTGTATTTTGATTGATATTTTATTATCGTGGTTCTCATTATGCATTTCGATAATTTCTTGAATAATGTCATCTATATCTTCAATCTCATATGATCCAATAGGAAATTCTATTACGTCATCACCAAAATGAAATAAATTATTAAATACATCAAGATTAGGTATAGAATTGTAGGTCTGGAAGTCAACTAAACCGCATACATAATCAGAATTTAGGATTATTGGAGGAAAGTACTCTGCGGTGAGAGTAGATTTGTTTCCGCTTAACGTTAGTGTTAACGACATTACTGTTTCGAATGAAATAAAACACAAACTCTGGTTTTCCTCTACTTATTTATATTTTTCTTCAATTAGAAACTTCAAACAGAGATGGCCACATATAAATGTATTGTAATTTTGATATTTGTTATAATTATAATGGATATTTTCACCCAGATATCTTACAACCTCTTTAGGTGGTCTTAAATTACCGAAACTGTCGAAATATTTCACGATATTTTTATGTTTACTATATGCTACCCAATGGGTTCCTGGTCCACTCTCATTGTCTAAATTAATTACACCACATTCTATGTCAAGTGATTTAATCGGTAATTTATCTCTCATGTAAACACCACGAAAATTGGGTATATTGATTTTTCCAAATTTAGCAATATCAATATTGGTGAGAGGACGATTGGGTAGCAAATTTAAAAGTTTTTTGAATCTTGAGGTTTTAGGAAAAGACCAAATCCCTTTTTATAGGGTTGTAGATAAAGCCCTTTGCCTTGATTAATTTTTATTCCTTCCATAGCTTGATTGTGCCGTTTGTTCTCTTCCAGCTGTTCTTTGGCTACTTTTGATTCTTTTATTGCTTTAACTACTCCTGCAGCTCCTCCAGATAAAGATCCAACCGCTGATAATGCAGCTAAGATGGGTAACAGTGGTAAGAAACCTCCCCGTTTCGGTAGCGGTATAACTCTGGGAATTGTAATGTTTCTTCTTTTATTTTTGATAATCTTTTTAGCTGCTTGTAAAGCTGTAACTGCGATTGTGTCTGGATCCTCGGCTCTTGGATCCCTAATAGCGGTTCTAGCCTCTGTTATAGCTTTTTTGAATAAATCGCTTCGCTTGCAACGTGAACGTCTTTTCAATGTTTTAGATTGACAGCCCATGCCGAGTGTTGTTTTAACCTTCATCACGTTCGTAACCAATAGGCTATTTAATTTCTCTGATATAGAAGAGTCTTTCGCCTTTACCCTCTGCCAGGCTTTTTCCGTTAGAATTTTATCAGCAATATGTCGATCGAACAAGTTTTTGTTATTATTGTATGCAATATCGTGTTCGCGACAAGCTTCATCCAATTGATTAATTCCACGATCTCCTCTAGCAAGACGTTCTTCTAATTTAGTTCCAGGTCCACAGAAATTATATGATGGAAGATGTAACTCAATCGGTAGTTTATTAATTAGGGAATTCACTAATCCGTGTCCTTGGAATGATTGTTTTCGACTGACTGGATACACTCGGTAGTCTATCATTTTAATAGCACTTTATTAGTATATGTGCTGATCAATGATTAAATGTCCACCTATAAAAACACTGTCTTTTATATTGATTAGATTCATTCAGTTGTAAAATGCGATTCATAAAACAACAACAACAAAATATTATTAAAGTTAAAAATTTTGATACTGAAATTCAGGAACATAGGAAACATGGAGCATTTTTCCCAAATAGTGTTCGAGGAATAATTGTCGGACCATCAAGCTGTGGAAAGACTAATGTCATGCTGAGCATTATTGTCGATCCCAACGGGTTAAAATTTGAAAACCTATACATATACTCAAAGTCTTTGCACCAACCAAGGTATGCATACTTGAGAAGGTTAATAAAGTCTATCAAGGGTATGGAGTACAATGAATTTTCAAATAATTGTGAAATTATGGCACCTTCTGAAGCAAAACGAAATTCAGTATTTATATTTGATGATGTTGCATGCGATAAACAAAACAACATTCGAGAATATTTCTGCATGGGACGACATAACGATGTGGATAGTTTCTACTTGTGTCAATCGTATACACATATACCAAAACATTTGATTCGAGACAATGCAAACTATATAGTTATATTTAAACAAGAACTTAACCTGAAGCACATATACAATGATCATATAAATTCCGATATGACATTCAATCAATTCAAAGAATTATGCGCAAAATGCTGGAAAGATGTATTTGGTTTCTTGGTTATCAATAAAGATTCTAGTATAGATAAGGGACGATATAATAAATCTTTTAAAGAAATTGTATCTATATCAAACTGATCAGTCATTAATCAGCTGTTTATACGATAACATTGGAACGGTCCTCTGTTTTAACCGCTCTGTTTGAAAAACCCGCCTGTTTGGAATCGCCCTGTTTGAAGAGACAGCCTGTTTGGAATCGCCCTGTTTAAGGAAATCGCCCTGTTTTGAATTGCCCTGTTTGAAGAGACAGCCTGTTTGGAATCGCCCTGTTTGGAACCGCCCTTCTTGAAGAGACAGCCTATTTGGAGCCGCCCTGCTTGAAGAAACAGCCTGTTTGGAATCGCCCTGTTTAAAGAAATCGCCCTGTTTGGATCCGCCCTGCTTGAAGAAACAGCCTGTTTGGAACCGCCCTGTTTTTTATATACAAATATGGACGTTAATGAAAATTTACTTAAGGATCTCATACAAACTAAAAAAGCTCTGAAAAGAAAATATATGCTTCTCAAAGCTGGAAAAACTACGAAGGAAATGGAATTTGAAAATACTTTTAAGCCTATAGTCGAACCCTTAAAAGAACTCGTGAAAAATGTTAAAAGTGGTAATACTGATGCTGCCGATACCGAAACCGATATAATTGATAAAGTAAAGCATCAACAACTCAAACGACGCCGACTACAATTCCAAGACTCTCCAGAAACAATCCAAAGTTCTCCAGAAACAATCCAAAGTTCTCCAGAAACAATCCAAAGTTCTCCAGAAACAATCCAAGGGTCTCCAGAATCAGTCTCCTTTCAACCATCTGACGAGGATCTTTCATTTAGAACACCTGCTAATTCCAATGATCTTAATCAAAGTACATCATATAACCGAGCTTCGCCATCAGATCA
Organism: Microdon myrmicae; assembly: GCA_963931805.1. Taxonomy (NCBI): domain Eukaryota; kingdom Metazoa; phylum Arthropoda; class Insecta; order Diptera; family Syrphidae; genus Microdon; species Microdon myrmicae. The sequence goes on along the minus strand of OZ007497.1, from coordinate 256,887,976 downwards.
GAATCGTGATAAGATCTATGGTCCGTATTTCGACCTACAATCAAATTCAACGAAATTAGGTACATCAAGTTTTGTAATTAATGACCAAAAGGATTTCGTTATTGATGGTGAAATCTTCCATGGAACAGATGGTCTTTATGAATTAATTTTAAGGAAAATTCCTAGAAAAGCTCGTTATGACAATGAAGATTTGGAACAATATTTTAAGATTTTACAAAAAACAAATGCACACTTGAAAAATCACGATAGTACCTCACAAGTTAAAGGTAACAGAGGACCCAAATATAAGCATATTATCCGACCTTTACTTCAAATGTCTAAGAAGAAGAAGACAATTGGAAAAGCATACAACGATAATTCATATTCTAATAACCCTGTTGATTATATCTATTGGGATAATGCTAATGAGCTCGTTGATAGACTAAGACTTTTAATTGCATCTCAAAGAGCGGGTAATAATAATCTCCAAAATGAAATAAACTCAATTGTTGAAGAACTTCGCGAAGCAAATATTATATATTAACATCAGTACATGACAAGTAAATAATTATAAGCAAGATGAGTGTTGACAAGTTCGGAAGGAGCTTCAAGCGCTCTCATAATTCAATTATTGGACCTCGAGGACCACCTGGAGAAGGATTTAAACTATTACCTAATGGTGATTTTGATATGAAAGGAAAATGTTTGAATAATGTCGGAATACCTAAAGCCGTACACCAAGCTGTCAACAAAGGCTACATAGACGATACCATAGATTTTCAAAATAAATCCATATCTATACTTCAAGAATATGTTGAGAGTAATTTCAATGCTCTTACAGAGGTAATCAATGCAAAAACCTTAAAACTACACTTAAATGGGTACTTTGATGGTGATCATAAAGCTTTGAAGAATATCAAAGAACCAGCTGATGCTGATGATGTTACAACAAAAAAGTATGTTGATGAACTATTAGAAAATTATCTTCGTGTCATGAATGAAAAATTGGAAAAAAATGATGAAATATTACGCACTTACATTGATGATCAACATTTTAATACACTTGATTTATTGAGAAAGTTTAAAGACTATTTCCTCGATATACTTGAGAAATTTAAAAAGAGCAATGATAAGAAACTCGAAGAGCCCACCCCAGAATATAATCATAAAACAAAGAAGTTTCCTCCAATTTAAGAATTGCTATACTAGTACGTATTAGAAATTCATTTGGAAACCATGTCATCTTTAATCTCGGAAGAAATTTTAAATTTTTTACTAAACAATCAACCCAACACTATACTTGAGGAACATTACAAAGAGATCTTAAATTGTATCGGATTTCTAAGGAAATTTGAAAACGTTCCTTCCGTCGAGACTATTCACGGACACCATTACACCAATTGCCCTTGGTCTTCCAATGCATGTAAAGCTGGTCCCGATACTTGTTCATGTCATAGAATTGAAAGGGTGTTGAACCGAATAAATACTTTATTAGCATTTTATAAGAACAAAAAACCCCTAGTATGCTGTTGTGATTCGATTTGAAACCATGTCCAATATAAATACTACTGCGATTCTTAATGAGATTTTGGAATTTTTAAAAACCAAACAACACATTCTACTTGATGAGCACTACGATGAGATACTGGATTACATTTCATTTTTAAGGAACTTATCCTGCAACACGTGCCATTTTCAGGAAAATCTTTGCAAAAATAAACCAGACACTTGCGCTTGCTTTATGAATGAACATAAAATGGTTAAAATTAAAAAACTGATGTTACTGTATGAAAGATTAATAAAATAAAATTAAAAAAATTATAAAAGATAACAAATTTCGCTTTTTTATTCATTATTGTGTGGACGATGAGTAAACGAACTGTTGTTGAGGAATTGCATAAACCTGCACGAAGACATTTTATCAGACGGCGAGTTATAATCAAGGGGTTTGATGACACATGGCAAGCGGATTTAGTAGAAATGATACCTTATAGCAAGGAAAACAATGGACATAACTTTTTACTAACTGTAATTGATACTTTTTCAAAGTATGCGTGGGCAGTTCCTTTGAAGAATAAAAGTGCATCATCCATAACAGAAGCTATGAAATCAATTTTCAGTAGTTCCCATCGAATACCAAAAAATCTACAAACTGACGATGGCAAGGAGTTTTTCAATAAAATCTTCCAGGTTCTAATGAAGACGCATAAAATTAATCATTATTCGACGTATAGTATATTGAAAGCTTCAATTATTGAACGGTTCAATAGAACGCTTAAAGAGAAAATGTGGCGAGAATTCAGTTTTAATGGCAACTATAAATGGCTACCGATCCTAAAAGGCTTGCTCCACGCATATAATAACTCTATACATAGAACAATAAAAATGCGACCAGTTGATGTAAATAAAAAAAATTCTAAAGATCTATTATCATCGGCTTACAATCACATTAAAATCGCTCCAAAGGCTAAATTTAAAGTTGGCGATAAAGTTCGAATAAGCAAATTTAAACATGCTTTCGAGAAAGGCTACACACCCAATTGGACAACTGAAATATTCACGATAAAAAAGACCAACCTAACCAATCCTATCACATATTTACTTGATGATTCGCAAGGTCAACCCATTCAAGGGAGTTTCTATGAAAAAGAATTACAAAAAACCAACCACCCCGATATATTCCTTGTGGAAAAAGTATTGAAATCTAAAGACAACAAAGTATATGTAAAGTGGCTTGGTTTCTCAAATGATCATAATTCATGGATTAATAAAAGCCAGCTGATATGACAAATCAAAGCATTATGGAAATATCAAAAGACCTAATCGTAGAGTGTACTGTTACAAGAACATTTGGTGTAGGCTATCTTGCTCGCTTGCCTAACAATAAAGAAGGGTTATTGAATTGGAGCAATCACAAAAGAAGAATATATAGACCATTTGTTAATGAATTGATTAAATGTAAAATTATAAATGAAAAGGATGGATACATAGACTTGATTAATGTTGAATAAATAAAACACACACAGTTATTTCAATAGTAATATTCGTATTATTTATTTATATATATATGTATATGTGATTTCTTAAGATATATTCATGTGATATGTTTGTTTCGCTTTCCTCATATCTAACAATTCGTAATTTGATTTGTAATCTGTATCATATTTTGTTATGTGCTCGATTTCTCCATTGCTCAGAATTCTTTCAGATTCATATTCACGATATTCAAAGCATTTAATTAACAACGATCTTCTCTCAAAATTACTATCATAAGAACATCGGATTTTTAGTTCCTTGTCGCCGTCAAACTCCAATTTGAAATGTCTATAAAAGATGTGTTGACTTTCGATATATCCAGCAATATTCATTTCCTTTCGTATTAAATCTTGCCTGAACGCCTCTATTGCCTCCTCCACACTCACATATTTAAAGGTGTCAACATCTTCAGTAATTTCCTTGTCATTAGTTGTATTAGGCAATAATGTAGTGGCGGTAGTAGGACTAGTTGTTGTTGTTGTTGTTGTTGTTGTTGTTGTTGTTGTTGTCGCATTTAAATCTGAATAATTCTGATGTTTTAAAAGTATAAATGATAAATCAATTTGTATGCGATCATTATTTGGTAAGATAATATCAAATTCAAGGTTTGATGAACTGCTACTGCTATCATTTAATTGAACCCTTGCTGTTGGCGCCGCAAAAGTTACTCCAACTAAAATTATCAAAAAGAGTTGTACTGCAAACATTTTTTCTTTTTTAATTATTGATCAGTTTGCAGTGAATGTTCTTGAACGACTAAAATGCAATTAGTATTCGGATTCGTATTTATTCACTTAATCTTCTTCTACAAGTATATTATCTCCATTTATATTTTGCTTTGTTTCGTTTCGAATTTTCATGTACTCCAACTTTATTTTCATTTTTCCTTCAGCAACTGCTTTGTTTTTCCTTTGTTCGTTTTCCTCGTATATTTCATCATCAACCATTAACATTGGTGCAAGTTCCCAATCATTTTCATCGGCGAATGGACAATCTGGGAGAAAGTAATCTACTCTCGACCTTTTTCTACAATTACTGTCAGCCTGTCCCATTACCGTTATATTACCTCCAATTGCTTCTATTTTTATGTGCTGACCTTTCTCAATACCTCTGATTTGTAAATCTTGTATTTTTTTTGATGATTCACCATTTAACATTTTTGCTAATAGTGTTCGATTTCCATCTTCTGGTGTCGCATAAATTTTTAATATATTTCCAATTACTGTGACAGGTCCAAATGATAATTCGCGCCATGATTGAGTACAAACACAAAATTTGGTATCATCATTTAAAGTTTCACACCAAAACATGACTATTTAACAGCTCTGCACCAAATACAAATCTTTCGGAATAAATTATGGATTAATCTCCCCAACGATTTCACATTAAACCTGAACCGAACTTTATGCTCCTTAAAATGTTCTTTAAAATGTATTGAATCTCTTGCTACTTTGCTTAATTCAAACTCAATTTCTTTATCTCTGCTCTCGTAGAACATTAATCATTCTGTGTTATCATCATTCAAACATCTTCTTTTATATATAATCGTAAAACAAAAAAAAAGTGTCACACAATTAACCTACGACCCAAATTTTAACCTTGAACCCAAACAGCTGATAGAATAATCAAAAATTCTCATATATTAAGAATCAGCCAAAAGCCAAAAGCACAACCCATTCATCATCATCATAGAGCAAAAAGCCCCCGCCCCCGCCTTGTTATTGCATCTGTTTGAATACTGGCTTAGGTCTGCGTCTTAGGTGAAGTCAACTAGCTTAGCTCTGCGTCTTAGGTGAATTTAACTAGCTTAGCTCTGCGTCTTAGGAGAAGTCAGTTTAAGTTCCAGCAAAAACAACCCATTTCCCATACAAATCCATTATCAAAAACACACACCCCACAACAAAAAGTTCAATAGCAAGCAAAACCATTCACCACCTAAGCACAAATCCATTAGCAAAAGCATAAACCCATAACAAAAAGCACCGATATCACCACCTAAGCACAAATCCATTATCAAAAAGCCCCAATACTCACCACCACCTACAAAAAGCCCAATAGTCAACAAAAGCATTCATCACCACCTACAAAAAACCCAAGAGCATCAAAAGCATAAAATCCAACAACTACATCCCCATTCGATTACGACATCAACCAACAACCACGCTGATAACGATTAATCACTAGCCCAAACAAACAACTACAGTGATAAGAATACTACAAACTATACCCAATTAATACCAATACTACTATTTCCATCTCAGATAAGAACCCACAATCATTAATCGCAACCACAAAATGTCACAATTAATATCAAACCTCATAAGAAATACACTAAATACTACTATTTCCACCTCAGTTAAGACACACCACCCATGAATCACAAAAAGCCCCGATATCACCACCTAAGCATAAATCCATTAGCAAAAACATAAACCCATAACAAAAAGCACCTATATCACCACCTAAGCATAAATCCATTAGCAAAAACATAAACCCATAACAAAAAGCACCGATATCACCACAAGCCCCAATACTCACCACCACCTACAAAAAGCTCAATAGTCAACAAAAGCATTCATCACCACCACCTGCAAAAACCCAAGAGCATCAAAAGCACAAAATCCAACAACTACATACCCATTCGATTACGACATCAACCAACAACCAGCGATAAGAATACTACAAACTATACCCAATTACTACCAATACTGATAAGAAATACACTAAATACTACTATTACCACCTCAGATAAGAACCCACAACCCCCCGCCAACCATTAATCACATACCACTATCACCACTCACCACACACCAAACATATCTCCACCTTGACGTAGAGCTTTGAGACAGAAAAGAGCTTTTGAGCCAGAAAATTGTCCCAGAAACGCCATAACCCTACTACTTCCGTGCTTATAAAACCATAATCATCCCGATTGTTCTATACGGATGCGAAACATGGGCTCTCACAAAATGGGAAGAAAACAAATTCCGCGTATTCGAGAATAGAGTTTTAAGGGGTATCTTTGGCGGTCTATAACGTTAAGTAAGGATAGTGAAGACGGTGATTTGCACATACGATGAAACGGATCAAAAGCGAAGCATTGAAGCATCAGGCCACTGCCGCGTGTACGAATTCGATTTCTAAACTCAAGTACCTCAACTGATATGGAATTGTTGTTATCGCTTTGGCATACGGGCTGATGCTTTGCTTATTCAAATTTCACCGAAAGGAACTCTTCACTATTTGCTTGTGTATTATGCGTGTATCTGTTAGAAACGCCACAAGTCTACAACCACGAATTGGAAGAGCTATACCACAAACCCACAATAGTGAGAGTAATCAAAGTGCATTGAACTAGAAGGCGATTATGTTGAAAAATAGAAAAATAAATTAACTAAAAAAAATTGTTTTTCTATCTCTTTCTAAAGACTTATTGATCTGGCTTCGTATATAGACGACGTACATAAGCTTTCCAGTCTGCAAAAACCCCTTGAATAGTAAATTAAGACCTTGTCTTCAGATGGGGGGCGACTAATTTCTAGAGCAATATAAAAGAAAGAGGACCACGGAAACACAGAATCCAGTAAGGGAACAAGCGAATCATAGATTACGAGTCCTAATTCCTTCTAGAAGATCCCTACCACCTGGTCGAATTTCAAAACCAAAGGAAAATCCCTTTATATGACTGACTGTCGTTAACAAAGGCACCAGACTTCCAATGTCGATTACGCATAAGAGATTGGATTCCATTTTATCAAACGCTCATTTAAAAACCTTATCAATCGAAATAAGTACAACTAAGATTTATCGGCTATACGATATAATATATGGTGGTCCCCATGTAGGTTATTATTGTGTAATAAACCAGCAAAAGAAAATATTTTCCAACTAGAGTTTATTTTGGAAACATATACGTATAGGAAAAAGAGCGATACTTCACCGCAAAACAGTCCAACTGCAACTCTCTTCCTCAGATAAGCAATGATAAGATTAATATTTTTCACTGATAAAAGCGAACGAACGTAAGGTGCTCCAAATAAAACCGTTTCTATTAGTTCAAACTTTTACCCTGAACCGAAAGGCTGTGAGATTCAAGTTACTTAAACAAAAATCAAAATTAACAAAAAATTAATTGACACACAATAAATTGTGTCTGGAAAATTAGTTAAAACTGGACACAAGTCTCGGCCAAAAATAAAGCCGTCGATGAGACTAGAACACAGATTCAAGAAGTATTAGGAATCTATATCTAGTGATAAGGTGAATCGATAAAGCCGCAAATATTTAAGTGAATCAGAATAATCTCACATCGATTTAATACTTTTATAGAACATGGAGCACTGGACCTTATCCGCAATTTCTATTGGACTTATTTTCATGGCTGCGGCAAATGCTATTGCGGAAACTTCAACAATTCAACCCAATAGTACAATACCAGTAAGTGGCTCCAATTGAATTACAATTGCGAAGTTATAGGTAAAATGTGACCAAGCAAATAGTAATCTATGACTTAACTAATCAGTGATAACAATACCACGTTAAATTTTCAATAACCTTTACTGAAAGGAGCAATTCACACGTAAGAGTTAATTAGTCAAATGTTTCATTGAAACGAATGCTTAGATCATTATGATTCACCAGTAGAATTTTTTGTAGTAGTTTGGAGAAAAAGAAATTCATTATTTTTTACTATTTGGCTGTATTAATAACTATCTTGTAACATATTCATCAAACAGATTCAAGTCTCTGCTCGCACGTAACATTTCGAACAAAACAAGAGTTCCTGGACAGTTTTTTGATAATTTGATTCAGCTTTCAGTCGTAAGGTGTACCATATGAAAGTTATCGACACAGGAACTAAAAGATGCATGACATTGCCAGGTGAATGGTTACTTTTCGCGCAAAATTAAATTCAGTGACGGAGCTCCCTTCCACCTCAGTCAACAAGCTCCTTTCCAACTCGTCAACAAACAGCATTGTCGAATCCGGGCGGATGAATATCCAAGAGTGATCACTGAGAAACTCACGCTGAGTCATTGTCACTGGATGGTACCAATTTGAAGTACATAATGTTTCAACAGAGCAGCGCCACTTGCAACACATGGAACGATATGATGAGTGTTCTATGTGAGAAGTTCCGTGGACGCATTATCTCCCGAAATGGTGATCACAACTGGTCACCAAGTTCATACATTTTTCTCCTTTGGGGTTATTTGAAGTCAGAAGTCTATATGGTAAGTCGAACACCATGAAAGAGCTAAAGACGATCAATGTTGTATGCATTAACACCATAGGTGAACAATTATGCCACCAGGTTGTTGAAAATGGCGGTTTTGATGGCTTTATTTGGAACTCTATTAATTTCAAAGGCCTTTCTGTCGACTACTCTCTTGATGCAATCTGCATCTTCTCTAATTTAAGGACTGGGATGATGTCAGCGCAAGGCTATCACCGTGTTCCTCTCTTACTGGGAGAAGAAATATTCCACCCTTGGAACTAGATGTTGTGTTGTGAGTTTTATGTCCTTTCAGTTTTGCCATGACCATTCCAAATCGACTAGTCCAAGGATTAACTCCTATATGTGCATACCGCAGATTTATTCGAATCACTACTGGTTTTTATCTTGAGGCCATGCCTTGACTGTTTCAAGGTCTTGGAAGTCATTTCTTTTTCCAAAGCTTTGCATTGTACTACCAAGCGTTTTGCGTAGCGTTTTCTTATTCCGTGGCTGGTGTAACACCGTAGTTGTGAACTCCGGTGTTAACACTTAATATTTCGTTATCATGAATGTGTTTGCATATGTTATTACTATTTTCTTCTATTATAGTTAAAATGCAACACCTGAGCGTAACCCCATTTAGGGGTTAACACTTATTATTTAGTTATCGGAGAGTGGCTGGTTATTAATGTTTTCTCTTATTAGGCCCCACGTTGACCGCCAAGATGTTGTATAATTTTTTATTGGTCATACAACATTTAATTTTAATATTTATACATGAGAATTAAGGGTTGCTTACTTGCGTCTTTGGTCAGCGGGCTTCCTTCTGGTTTGGATTGTTACTCAACCGGGGACTTTTCTTCCTTTGTTGTGACATCTTTGATTGTCTTCTTGCGTCTTAGGTCAGCGGGCTTCCTTCTGGGTTGGGTTGTTTGCAGCAATTAAAACAGAACCTTTTCTTTTACTTGCACTTAAATTTTATTGTTAAAACCAACACTTTTTAATTCTAGTATTTACAAAAGTTCACTACATTACTTAATTCACTAGTCAAAACAAGAGTGATTTACTTTTATTCCATAGTAAGAAGACCCGCTGTTCTTATGCTAGGCCGCTGCCTTTTGCTTGGATTTTACTCTACACTGTGTAGAAACTAATTATTATTATTATTATTTATTGGCCTGTAAGAACCCGGAAGTTCATGACCTCACCGACTCGGCTTCGCCATCGTTCCCTGTCCTGGGCACTCTCCTTCCACGCTTGACTATTCGATCGGATCTCCTCAAGGTCAAACCTAACATTGTCCTCCCATCCCCGTCGCGGCCGTCCTATCGGTCTCTTTCCCGTTGGTCTACCGTCAAGAATTCTATGCACGGTCCTATCGTTCCCCATTCGCGCCACGTGTCCGGCCCATCTTAATCTTCGCGACTTGATTACTCTCACTATTGTAGGTTTGCGATATAGCTCTTCCAATTCGCGGTTATGGAGTCTCCTCCATTGTCCTGCCTCCTCGTCATATTTACCTCCAAAGATGCCCCTCAAAACTTTATTCTCGAATACGCGGAATTTGTTTTCTTCCCGTTTTGTGAGAGCCCATGTTTCGCATCCATATAGAACAATCGGCATGATTATGGTTCTGTAGACACGGATCTTTATGTTACGTGATAGCAGTCTGGATTTCAGCAGTTTACTGACTGCATGCCAACTCGCGTTGGCGGAATGCAGTCTCTTGTTAATTTCCTTCGACATTTCATTACTGGCCGTCAGTATCATTCCCAGATATTTAAATTCTTCAACTTTTTCAAATATCCTACCTCTGACGTTTATATGTGTTATCTGAGGTCCACCTGCTCTCGCCGTAATCATGTATTTTGTTTTGTCTTCATTTATATCTAGGCCCACCTCTTCTGCCGCTTGCATGATGATTTCACAGTTTTTACTAACAGTCTCTAGATTATCGCCCAGAACGGCGATGTCATCCGCATATGCGAGCACTTGTGTGACCCCGTTCAGGGATGATCCGGCCATGTTGTCGTCTTGTACCTTTCTGATGACATACTCGAGCACAAGGTTAAAGAGACACGGTGATAGACCATCTCCCTGCTTTAGTCCGTCTCAGATCTCAAATGGTTCTGAGAGGTGGTTTTATATTCTGTCTCGCCCTTTGTTTTCGTTCATGCAAATTTGAATGAGCGCGGCATATTTTTTTGGGACTCCTACTCTCTGCCTTGCGACTGAGTCGTAGGCTTTTTTGAAGTCAACGAACAGTTGGTGAACCGTCTCTCCGGATTCCCACTTCTTTTCCAGCAGTTGTCTTATTGTGAACATTTGGTCGCTTGTTGACCGGTTCCTACGGAATCCACATTGGTAGTCTCAGTATCAGTATCTCTTCTGCGTACGGTGTGATACTCGCCAGAATGACATTTGTTAATATTTTGTATGCGGTTGGAAGCAATGATATTCCTCTGTAGTTTTCGCAGTCAGAACTGTCGCCTTTTTTGAAAATGGGGATGACTATTGAGATTTTCCATTCTTCCGGAGTGACTTCCTTATCCCATATTGTTTGGATGAGCTGGTGGATCTTTCGAGCGGTTGCCTCTCCTCCATGCTTCACAAGCTCTGCCGGTATGCAGTCGACTCCGGGAGCCTTGTTGTTTTTCAATCGCCTTATTGCGTCTACAACTTCGTTGAGAGACGGCTCTGGGATCTGAGGCTCGGCTGTATATACGCTTGGAGCATTTATCTGTGGTTGATGGGTGCGTACATTGAGCAGATTTTCAAAGTACTGCTTCCATCTTGTCACGACATTGTTTGTTTCTGTGACCAGACAGCCGTTTGCGTCTCGAATTATTTTGGCTCTTCCTCGGTAGCCATTTCTAATTGAATTTATGCCGACATACATACCTCTGATATTCTTTGCTCTAGCTATTTCTAGGACTTTTTCGACCCGAGTCTTCTCCAATTCGCGTTTTTTGCGTTTGAAGAGCCTCATTGTCTCTCTCCGAATTGTCGCGTATCTTTCTGCGTTGACTTCATTATACCTTTCTAAGTGGATCACTCTGAGGCGTTTACGTTCTTCGATCTTCGCCCTGCACTCATCGTCAAACCAAGGTTTGGACTTAATTGTTTTCTTAAATCCTAATACCTTTTGGGCTGTTTGTTTGATTGTGTCTCTGATCAATGTCCATTTAGTGTTCACACTATTAGCTTGCTCTTCCCCACTGCTCACATTCTCTAGAATGCTAAATCTATTCGTTCGTTCGTCTTGATATTCAGCCCTTTTGCGTAGGTCTTTCAGTTTATCAGTGTCGAACTTTTTGCTTGTCTCCCGTGACTGGCCATGTGGGTTGGCGAGAGGGCCGACTTTAGCGAGACAAGGACAGATGTGTCCTTCATCTTGTCTCTGACTTATGGTCATCTTGCGATAACCAGAATCACCCACATCCGTGAGGATGTTGGGCTCGGTCTCGCGATATCTGAAAAGAAAATAAAAAAGGGAGGGTATCCAAGGATAGTGTAGACAGTGTTAGTCCAGGTGTTCTCTAACTACTTGTATAGAGGGATGGTGGGAAAGAAATCATTCAAGACCGGTAGGTCTTGGGTGCGGTAGTAAACGCAGATCACGTCTTTGGCGTCTAATGATCTGCGCTTTGGTCGCTGTGTGTGTTTGTGCCGTCTTGTATTTTTGTAGAAACTCATTTGCACACCTCTTTTTATACCAAATTATTGGTGAGTTAATGCTGCTGTTGTTAATAATGATGCATTTTCCTCACCTAGAACATGTAACCTATTCGGTTATTCGCCTGTCATAGGCCGTTCGCAATATTCAATAATAATTTCATTGCTCTGAAAAAAAAAAAAAATTCAGCGACAAAGAATTGAGAACCAATTATAGGAGATTGCCCGCGTGTGCCAATCGTATCATACGATTAATTGCGTACTTCGTCGAACTCAGCACTTTTCCGACGGTCAATTATTTCGTAGTTGGTGGCCTTTGTGTATCACAGTTGTAAACATATGCATTTGTAAAATGAAACCGTGTAGATGCTTGTTTGATTTTTGTAATACGAAGCAGAATGCAAGGGCCTTGGGGAGTGGGTCAAGTGTATGAATGATATATGATAATTGGCTTTGGGAGGTGGGCATGAATGAGTAATTATCGCAACGTATGCGATATGAATTGCTCCTCGATAGTATAGTGGTTAGTATACCTGTAGCGTTTTTGCCACAGAAAATTTGATATAAATGTATTTAAAATACGTGGCTGCGCCACTTGTGATATATATAAAACCAATTGTTCGAAGATCGTATGCGTTGCTGCTGCAACTGCTGTGGTCTCTCGGACAGATCCTGTCCACAGCGCCAGTTGTGGTGTATAAAGCAACAAAAATTTGGATATTTGATATAAATATAAATTGGTTACCTGATTCTTCCTTCTTGGTGACTAGTTCAGGTAGCCTGTTGTGAGCAGCAGCCTTCCCTCCGGCTGCGGTTACCAATCTCTCGGGTACTTCCACTTTCTGCCTCGTCTGGTTCAATTTACTTTATTCACTCTGGACAGGGAAAAATACCTCTCTCTCCTTCGATCTCCACTTCCTTGGATTGTATTCTGCTTATAAACTTTTGGATTGAAATAATTTATTCATTCTCCTTTTAATTTTTAAATCCTTTTTTTTTTCCACCATGGTTCTTCAAAGACCCAAGAACAACCAAAAACGGGAAAACTTTTTCTTTCGTTTTTTCAATAACTTTTCAATTTTAATTTTCTCTCTTTTACAATTTATTCATTCTCCTTTTAATTTGTAATCCTTTTTTTCACAACGATTCTCCCAAAAAACAAGAACAACCCAAACGGGAAAACGTTTTCTTTCTTTTTTCTCTTCCTCCTTCAACTCTGGTTAACCAACCGAACTCGCAAAACCGTATCTTAAAACAACAGTCAACAACGGAATCAAAACAAACTTGTTGTTCCTTTCTCTCCCTCTCCATCAACATCTTCGAAAACAGAAATCGAACTTGCACACGATCCACACTCGAACAGGAGTATGTTCGCACACTCAACATGTGGACCGTGTGCCTTTCCCACCACCTTACCATCAAATTATATTCAAAACCAAATTATATTAAAAGCAACTAAATGATGGGGGTGGCGGAAGCCGCACGTAACATTCCCGCCTGCCACGCGGGAGACCGGGGTTCGATTCCCCGTCGGGAAGCCTCTGGCGCAAGACTAATGACCTTGCCCGGAAAAAACAAGTCATAATGGAAAATTTAACAAGCCTCAGGACTTGCTAAATACGGCCAAGACCGGTTCCCGGTTGTAGTGCCGATGATGATTATGATGATGATGCGGTATGAATTAATTGCCCGTGGAGAAGGCTTTTCTTCGGAATGAAAGCGAATGTTAATTGTATGCATTGTATTGCTTGTGGGAAAGGCGAGTATTGCATTGTATGCAGAATATTTTGAGGATTGATCATATGACTATTGGATGCAAGGATGATGGAATCAAATTAATAAAATATTATAATGTTTGAGAGGGGGTGTAAAGCGAGTTATAACACTGGGTTTATTTCTTAGCATTGATGGGTTCCACGATGAATTGATTGTCTCTATTAACTGAGATGCCATTTGCCCCACACGCATTTTGATTGTTGTATTGCAGACAACCATGACCACCTTAAACGTCTCTGAGGACCTTTTCAATAGTCCTTCTTTTTGTCTTTATGGTTTCGCCAAAGAATGTGTAATCGGCCTGAGCCTAAAGCATGCACGAGTCACACAGTTGTACAGTATGTCACAACACAGTACCTTCGTATAAAACACACTCGTTCATTTCCTACCCCCTTCCCCGTGGGACTGGTTAGCTCCTTCGGCTCGTCTCGGGAACTCTTTTTCTTGTTTTTTCGAATTCCGTACCTTATTCTGTACTAGGGATACTAGATTACAGATTTCGGTCCAATAGTCTTCTGACCGCATTATATAGTCAGTTTAGTGAGGGCAGATATGAGGGTTATTTTGCTTAATGCAAGCTCAAAATTAAACTTAAAATTAATAAATATAAAAAGAACCTTACAGACTATCTTAAATCTAGAGTAAGAAGGAGATTAAAAAAGAAAAAAGAAAAACCAGGAGGTGAAAAAGACTTGACGATAGGGGGGGGGGGGGGGGGGGGGGGGCAGGGAAGGGCAAGTGTATGTGGGGGAGGCAAATACGGCTTTTGTGAGACAGTGACAGTGAAGGGCACGTCTACGTACTGGTATGGGGAGGGGTTGAAGAGCTGGGGGGAGAGGTTTAATTTGGGGTGGGGTGGGGTGAGGACGGGTTTCTTCTGAGTCGTCGTTTGAAGGGAGGAGTGGAGAGGTTGAAATCAAAGGAGGTGGGGAAAGAGTTGGCATGTCGTAGCATACGCGAGATGGGCTCGTTAACGCCGTAAGAAGTGTGATGAGCGGGCACGTAAAACAGACGAGGGTTCCGCACATTACGGGGGTTTGTATAAAATGATAACGTGGAGAGCAAGCTTGGGCAATTGATTAAGCCTGACAGAAGGCGATGTATAAAGATGATGTCAGCATGGATTCTGCGCTCCTCAAGTGTGTTAAGATTGATTAAAAGGAGCCGGCCTATGTATGGTGGTAGAATGAGTGGGTTTTCCCAGTTCAGTCCACGGAGGGCAAAGCGCAAGAAACGACGTTGGACGCCCTCGATCCCACGAATGTGAAACTGTTGATACGGGGAACAGACCTGACTAGCATATTCGAGTAGTGGCCGGACGAAAGTTGTGTAGAGTGATCGGGTGACGTAGGGGTTTAGGAATTCCTTCGACCAGCGTTTTACAAAGCCAAGAGCGGCGTTGGCCTTTAGGATTGTGCAATCGATATGTGCGGTAAATCTAAGTTCCTTGTCGCATAGGACGCTCAGGTCGCGAATCGATTCAACCGATTTTATCGGTTGGTCTAGCAAGAGATAGGAACGTGGCTGGGTGGGGGAGTGTTTGCGAGAGAAGGTGATTGTGTGACATTTGGCGATATTCAGTTCTAGGCAGTTATTTCGGCACCATATCGAAAAGCTGTTAACATCCGACTGGAGAAGTGAGGAGTCAAGGGGAGAGCGGATTGTCTTGAAAATTTTGGTATCATCCGCGTAAAGCGAGATGAGGGAGTGATTGATGCACGAGCCTATGTCGTTTATGGTTAGGATAAATAGTAGGGGGCCGAGATGGCTGCCCTGGGGGACACCTGAGGTTGGAGAGAAAGGATCGGAGAGGGTGGATCTAAATCGCACACGGCAGGTTCGAGAGTTAATATAGGGTGAGATCCACTTAATCAACAGGGGTTCAAAACCAAGGGAAGATAATTTAAAGAGAATGAGGTAATGGGAAATTTCGTCGAAGGCCTTGCTAAAGTCGGTAGTGACTACATCAACCTCATCGCCGTTTTCTAGGGCAAGGAGTGTATGGGATGTAAATTCGATAAGGTTGGTAGTAGTGGACCTGCCGGGGAGGAAGCCGTGCTGGTTAGGAGAGATGATGGGAGTGCAGCGAAAACATAACGCTTCGTATAGAAGGCCTTCGAACAGTTTAAGAATGTGCGAAAGCTTAGCAATGGGACGATAATTGGATACATCGTTTTTTGGGCCCTATTTATGTATGGGGGTTATGTAGGAGGATTTCCAAATGTCGGGAAATAGACCTTGTGCAACGGATAGATTAAAAATTGACGCGAGTGGGAGAGAGAGAGAAGAGGAGCATTTTTTTAAGAAGATAGCAGGGAGTCCGTCTGGGCCGGGACTGAAATCGTCTTTCAGTTGTTCAAGTTTTTCTTTAACTTGGTGTTGTTGAATGTGTAGAGGGATGAGTGGGCCAAGGGAGCATTCAGACGTGCCAGTAAAGTAGGAGGGGTTAGGCTCGAACGAGTCGTCCGAGAAGGAAAGTTTGAAGAAGGACGCGAAAAGATTGGCTATGGTTTGGGAGTCAGGTGAAGTAGTTGAGTCGTAGAAAAGAGAGTTGGGATAGGCATCTGATTTCCGTTTATAGTTGATAAAGTAGTAGAAAGATTTGGGGTCATTGATCAGGTTGAGTTGGGCTTTGACAATGTAATTGTGGTAAAGGGAGCTATAAAGCTCGGTAAATTTGTAAAAGTAACCGAGATAGTTGGAATAGTCTGGAGAACGCGTATTTAAGAAAGTATTCCACAACTTATTCCTCTTGTTACGAAGTGTGCGGAGTCTGCGGTTATACCAAGGGGGCGATGAGAATGATAACCTGTTTCGGGAATATGGGACAAAAAGGGATATGGCGTTGTAGATTACTGTGTAGAGCGAGGCTGTAGCGACCTCTACACTAATTTCATTTAAGCGGGGTGTGGTATTGCTGAGGTACTCATTTATGAGCCGAAAATTGGCTTTTCAGAAATTGAAAGAATATTGGTAGGGGGGGGGGGGGGGGTGGGTGTGCTGTGGGCTGAATAGTCACGGTAAAAGGATAAGAGAAGTGGGGGGTGGTGGTTGTCAATGGTTGAGAGGATGTGGGAACTAGGGGTAACCGAGGAGTTACAGGGGTCTGTCGTGAACACAAGGTCGAGTTGTCTGCCCAGATGATTTAGGATATTGCTGACTTGGTAAAGGCTAGAGTCGGTGAGGTTGTCTGTTAAGAGACACTCCTTGGTAGTAGAGGGGCTAGAGATATAGCGTGACTCATCGCCATACAGCGACCATTGGAGGTGGGAGAGGTGGAAATCGCCCAGGACTACAATGTCGTCTTGGGAAGAACTCAGTTCCGTTAAGCAGTCGATTGCAGCAATAGCGAGTTCGTATGCCTCGGCAGCTTGCGAAGGTGTAATGTAGAAGCAAATGATGTACAAGGACTTTAAGCAGTGTTCAACTTTTATAGCGACATAGGTAGGGAGAAGAAGAGAAGGTGATAAGAGACGATGTTAGTCCGTTTTGGACGTCAACGAGGTATCTCGGCTTAGAGAGGTTGTTTCTCCAATGGGCGAAGCGGCTGCATATAAAAAGGAGATCTAGCATCCTCTTCTCGCTCTTCGCATTGTGGACAGACAGATGAACTGTCGTATCTAAAACGGTTTATGTATTTTCGTAACGTAACAAGAACTTTTTTTTATTTTACTTCTCCCAAGAAAGGCGAAACTATAGCGCCGAGTTAGCGCTCTGAGATGCTATTTTTTCTCGACCGCGTCCATCAGTCAAGCTCCGAAAGATGCTCAAGGATTTCTCCAAACCATTTCGCGAAGCCTATAGGTTAATCGAGTGATATTTCAACGGACGGCTAGGCTTTCGGACATTAGCAAGACTCGTCAGTTGAACTTAGGTTTGCACAATCAAACACAACACACAACGTCCTTACCAACTCAGCCATTGAGGCGGATGGGATGAGTTTAAAGACCCATCTGCCTTTTAAGCTCGTGTTCCATCTGTCCTGCCATAAACGAATAAAAGCTTCGCTTTCTTTTAGCTATATCGTCACCATTCCACCAGGCACGTGCCCCCTTTGACTCCTCTTTTATAGATCCGACGCATCTCCTCAGCTAGGATGGCTATGGGGAGTAGTCTACTATAACAAATGCTACTTCGTTGGAGGTCATCCTAAAATCGAGTATAGTCCTTAATGCACAAAGCCTATGTATTGATCTCATCGTGCTTTTCAGTTGTTTTGTTCGTAGGACATCTCCCTATATCAGCACGGCTTAGACATGTACTGATGCGACCGTACTTGGCAATATAATTCCCTTATTAGATCCTGGTCCACCAATGTTTGGCAATATACCAGATAATTCTGCCTGTACGCCGGCGGCTTTCTTACTCGCATACTTCACGTAAGACTTAAATCGACTCTACTATCGTCTCCCAAGCACTTAGCCCCTTCTTTTGGTCGTATGTTCTGATTTCCAATCTGGAACTTAACATTTTTTACGAGTATACGCGTTCAACTGGTTATTAGGACTACCAAGGTTTGTGGTCGGCTAGTTCTAGTACGACAGATTGTAGTTAGTCGAATTGCCTCATTAGTGACCGCTTCTACCTAGTTTATGGTATATGTTAAATGATTGTTACTACCGCAACGTCGTCTGCGAAGCCTATAATTCCCACTTCTTGTGGTAGTTTTATTCGTAAAATTTCTTCGTATATAATATTGTTGCGAGCTTAGGGTTCGCTTGATTAATTATTAAGAGCCGTTAAATCGATTTTGAATTAATGTAACACATTATTTATCCGTTAATAACAACCCCTACTTTTACCGTACACTTAACGATTTCTTGACTTATCGCTTCCGTACTTATCGCGTTTTTGACTGCTTACTTCTTACTTCGTACTTCTTACTTCGTACTTCTTACTCCTGATTCGGCGTTTCGATTCCGTCCGTTCTATAGCCTCGAAGTTTCTACTGTTCATAGTCTCCAGTTTTCCAGTACTTTCTAGAATATTCTAGTACTTTGTTTTGGACTTTCTAAAATATTCTAGTATTGATTGTCATATGCGTCACAATATTCTATTGGATGGTACCAAGCGCTGAGCCTTAAGGAACTCCACCCGAGACATCATAGATTTGTCTCCTCTCGTTCGTAACGTACAACAGCTTTCTATTAGTGAAGTAGCTTATGGCGATTTTTAGGAGATAGTGAAAGAGAGTAGAAGAGAGCAATGTGGTAATTTCTTGAATTTCTCCTCTTCTAATCGATTAACACAAGGGGAAAATTCACTCTATACTCCACAAATCTCCCCGATTGAAACATGCATTGATTGCATTTGCGGAACACGACTGTTCTTTCCAAGCCAGAGCTACTTTGGCGGTTTTTCATGCTACCGCCGAACATGAGTTGAAATATTAACAAATCGTTAGATTTTTTTTAGATTGTTTCACTCGTGCCGAATGAAAAAAAAATTGACATTCACATTGAGTTATTTGAAACAATTTACGGCACGTCAACCTGTATTTACCACTTCATGTGACGCCCCGAAGCCAAATGACTCATATACCCTAGGACAACAACAAAAACTGATATTTCTATAAAGCTCTCGCAGTTTTCTCGTGAATATTCGAAAACTGGCGAGGACTATGAGTGGCTCCGTTCAGAAGGACGATTTTGTAATTTTACGTTGACTATTATATCTCGTATAACACTTTGAATGGTTTTTATATAACACTTTGAAATTTAAAGGCGGTGTGATTTCCAACCATCACAGA
Source organism: Microdon myrmicae (assembly GCA_963931805.1). Lineage (NCBI taxonomy): Eukaryota > Metazoa > Arthropoda > Insecta > Diptera > Syrphidae > Microdon > Microdon myrmicae. The sequence continues at coordinate 256,868,543 of OZ007497.1, read as the reverse complement.
CCGCTTGTATCGTCAACTCCACTATTAAAAAAATGATCAATTTAAGCCGTGCTATTATTTGGAAAGCTTGCGATAAACTGTTAAAGGGTTAAAGCGTTAAAACTCTTCTTGAATAAAGGAAGATCTGATGTCACAACACAGTATCTGACGAAGCACGAATCCTACTCTAAGGATGTGAAGAATTATTCAAATGATTCAAAATAATCGCCTATGTCTAATTTTGGCGTTTCTAATAGATTCACACACAGTACACGAGCCAATAAGGATGAGCAACACCGATCGAATAAGCAAAGGCATCACAGCCGTATACCATACCAAAAACGTGGTAATTGCACGTCAGTTGAGCGTGTGGCGTTTGTAACAGATACGCACACAATACACAAGCAAATAGTAGAGAACACCGAACGAAAATCGAATAAAAAAAAGCATCAGAGCCATATACCATAACGATAACATGACAAAATCCACATCAGTCGAACGTACTTGAGTTTAAAAATTGAATTCGTACACGGCGGTGGCCTGATGGGTTGCGCTTTGGTTCAATTTTTGGTGATTCTAACTGTCATAGCGTCAGTTCGAATCACACGTTCTTCACTATCATCTAAAACGCTATAAGCGTACTTAAGAACAACGATTATATTTGTATATCTGGCAGTGGTCTGATATGTTGACCACTGTTGACTATGTTGACATCTTTGAGTGATTCCAAATGTCATAGCGTCGGTTCGAATCACACGCTCTTCATTATCGTCGCAAACGCAATATTGGCTTTCGTGATCGTCTCGTTAATGTGAGAGAGGAAGTTAAGCTCTCTGTCGCAAAGGATCCCAAGGTCTCCGATAGATTGGACAATGGTCAGGAGTTGGTTATGAAGGGAAGAGGTATGCGAGCATGAGTGAATACGCTTAATATCGGGAATAGGTTATAGATTGGCATTTGGCGATGTTATTCCCATTAGAATCGCCTAAAACGCGGATTTTCTAACAAAAGTTCATATCAATCAATCTTAGTGGAAGTCGTTACCTAACTGCCGACGAGTCAGCACGTGAGCTTCCGCCTCGTGATCCATACCATTGGATCAATTGTGCAACCCGTTTTTGGTATCTTAAATAAACATAAGATACCCTAATTGCTGGCGTCAAGTCTTCTGTGGGGTCCGAAGTAAACAAACGGATCTCCACAACGCGTTCGAGTGTAGTGCAGGGATATCTATGGGATATCCGTAGTGTAAAAATAGTTTGAAAGTGTACAGTGCGGGGAAACATCATAACCTTTCCATTCCTTGTGTCTGTTTTCCCTCTTTTTCGCCCCTCTGCTGCATTCCTTAAGCATCGATAATCTAGATTGATTTAAAATCTTTGGAGAGTTTTTGGTGTCTGAGCATAATGTTCATCATGGAATGGATGTGACCTGGATTTCGGCACGGATCTAGTAGAGCACCTACTACAAGGGCATAACACCTGTAGTGCTTTCGCTTATCTATTGCTGGTCCCGACTTGCATCTTTTACCGATGCGGTATTGGTTTCCTGTGTAGGGCCATTTCAATGGAGCGGGAATTTCGCGTTGATTTGTGTAACATTCGCTGCTTGAGATGCAATATCTCTTCTGTGTCTGCCCATGATTCTAGCCAGTAACCAACTATCCTTCCACTTAGCAAAACCCAGGTAATTACTAATACAGATATTTCCAATTTTAATCTACCTGGATATAACTTAGTGCCCTTGTTCTTTCCACATCGTGGTATAGCCACATGCATACGAAATGATATTGCTTATCAGTTTCTGCCACAATATGGGCTCTGTTCCAACCCAGAATTTAATTTCTCTTGGCTAAAACTACACGTTCATAAGCATATCATACATTACTGCTTTCTTTACAAGCCCAAACTTGGATTGAAATGCATCCTTTAACGAATTTGATGCTCTGTCTGATTCTATCGATAGGATCTTGACCCTATATCCGCACACTGAAATCGTTATTGTGGGTGTTTTTAATGTGCTTCGTCACTCCGGAACAATAACACCTGAAGGTCAATATGTCCAGCTTTTTGCTGATACAAATAGTTTAACTCAACTTGTTAATTAGCCAACACGCGTACCAGATATATATGACCATTTCGCCAACACACTGGACCTGTTTGTCACCTCCCACCCAAACAAATACACAATTGAAGTTTCTTCGCCCTTGGGCACTTCAGACCACTGTGTCGAGTCAGCTAAATTTGCTCAAACCAACAGCAACGTTAACGAGAAATTTCCGAAAGAATAGTATGATTCTACGAGAAATCCAATTGGAACGGTTGGAACGAATTTTTTGGGAGGTTAAATTAGACATTCTTTTTCCTTAAGACCGATGGTGACTCTATTATTATCATTATTATTTATTGGCCTGTAGGAACCCGGAATTTCATGACCTCACCGACTCGACACCGCCATCGTTCCCTGTCCTGTGCACTCTCCTTCCACGCTTGACCATCTGATCCGATCTTCTCAAGGTCAAACCTAGCATTTTCCTCCCATCTCCGTCGCGGCCGCCCTACCGGTCTCTTTCCCGTTGGCCTACCGTCAAGAATTCTACGCACGGTCGTATCGTTGAATCTATAGCGAACACATTGGCTGACACGATTCTGCTTGGCATACGAATCTTTATTCCACACGGGACAAAGAGTATCAAACCCAAGAAAAATATGTGGCTCAATTCCGGCTGCAGAGAAGCCATTAAGGCTAAAGAGTTGAGCTTCCGGTTGTATAAATCAAACAATACTGAGGAAAATCGAAAAAGCTTTAAGAGAGTTAGAAATGACTGCAATGCGCATATTCAACACGGAAAGTTCTTGCATGGCCAGAGAGTGAGACAAAAAATACTTTACTCTCCCACAGGTAGTAGACGGTTCTGGGCATTCGTGAAAAATAATCAAAACAGTCTCTTCATCCATTCTATCGCTTATAGTCGATGACAGACCAGTCACCACTGCAATAGAGAAGGCGAATCTACTTGCTGCACATTTTGGAGCCAACTCAACGCTACCTCATACCACATCAGTTCCGGCTCAACTTGAGCATAGGCAGCACACCATGAGCCAGATTCCCTTCCGAACGGGTACTGTTGCCCGCGCGCTCAAAGATCTAAACGCAAACAAGTCCGCTGGTCCGGGTGGCGTTCCCCCAATTCTCTTCAAGGGATGTTCCTCTTCACTCGCTAAACCACTATGGAAACTCTTCCATTTGTCTTATTCTACTGGCTATTTTCCAAATAGATGGAAGTCAGCGAACATTCAGCCAATTCCCAAAAAGGGTGACAAATCATCCGTTTCTTCTTATCGACCCATAGCACTAACTTCTATTCTCTCCAAGGTAATGGAATCTCTTATCAACCGTCAACTTTCGATATATCTGGAATCAAATGACCTCCTCAGTGACCGCCAATATGGCTTTCGTAGCAAGAGGTCCATAGGAGATCTGATGGTGTACCTTACCGAAAAGTGGAGCCATTCCATCCACTACCTCGGTGAAAGCAAGATAGTCGCATTGGATATTTCAAAAGCCTTCGACAGAGTTTGGCATCCAGCCCTTTTGTGAAAATTGCATTCATATGGAGTGGACAATTCCCTGATCCAATGGATAAGAGACTATCTTCCTGGCCGTTCAATCCAAGTGGTTCATGGTGGTGTCAAATCTGTCTCCCATCAAATTAATGCAGGTGTTCCCCAGGGTTCGGTACTATCGCCCACTCTCTTCCTCATCCTTATAAATGATCTCTTGTCAATTACTCACAACCCAAACAACAACACTCCCGTCCAAACTCTTTGAACGTCAATACCAACCAGTAACTTATACTTGATACATTGAATTCAGACCTCAACAAGATATATCAGTGGGGATTATCTACCCGAGTAGAATTCAATGTCCTAAAAACTCAGTGCTGCCTCTTGTCGTCAAAGGTGAGCCCCAAACTAAATATAGTGTCTATGAACGGCACTTGCATCGACGAAGCCAAGGAACTATCAATTCACGGCACTCGAATTAATTCGACTCTTAATCATAACGACCACATATTTGAAGTTGCGAAACTGCAGCCAAATATAAGTGGTTCCTTAAGAGATGCAAAAGATACTTCACTCCATCCAATCTGTTCACTATTTACAAGGCCTATATTCGGTGCAAAATGGAGTTTAACTCCCATATTTAGTCAGGCCCATCCAAATCGGTACTATACATGCTCGACAGGATGCAAAACCGAGCTTGTTGGGGGCCCGGCTGTAAGTCGATCAATTCCGTCGTTAAAACATACGGGCAACGTATCAAGACTATCTCTTTTCTATAGGTATTACCACATTAATTGCTCAACTGAACTTGCTGAATATGTTCCGTCCCTTGAGACATTTTCCCACGATATCCGTCAATCTGAGAATGGGCATCAGTTCGCGTTAAAAGTCAACTTCAGGCGCACAAATAAACATAGACAGTCATTCTTTAGCCGAACCACATGAATGTGGAATGCCCTACCCGATCATGTGTTGTCTCGTTCTTGTAATATCCAGACGTTTAAGATCAATGTACATCGATCCCTGCTTTCCTTAGTTAGTGTAAAAAAAAAATTAAATTATATATATATTGTGATGCATATGACAATCAGTACTAGAGTACTAGTCCGAAACAGAGTACTAGAATATTCTATAAAATAATGGAAAACTGGAGACTAAGAACAGTAGAACATTCAAGGCAATGGAGCGGACGGAAACGAAACGCTGAAACAGTATAAATACGCCGCACACAGAGCATAGTGATGAGTAAGAAGTAGATGGTCAAGCAAGCGATAAGTAATGAGTAAGAAGTAATAAGTGTGGAAGCGATAAGCGAAGAAATCGTCGTTGTGTACGGTAAAAAGTAACGGTTGTTATTAACGGACTAATAAAGTGTCACTTTAATTCAAAATCGATTCAACGGCTCTTATTTATTCAAAATAATTAATCCAGCGAACCCTAAGCTCGCTACAATTGATGTCAGAAGTGGGATTAATTATTCGTGAAGTGAATAAGTCTGTGAAAGTGTATTGTGACGATGGCAGATCGACATTGGGAGAAGAGTTCGCAACCGTTGGACATTTCGGAGATGTTCAGGATTATGATGGCAAAATTGGACGCCCAAGCTATCGATATTAACTCAAAATTGGACGCGCGAGCTGCAAAATTGGATGCGTGGGCTGCAGACGTTAATTCAAAATTGGATGCGCAAGCTGCAAAATTGGATGCGCGAGCTGCAGAGGTTAATGCAAAATTGGATGCCCAAAGGCAGTGTATGAAAGAATTCTGGGACTCGGAAGCGGAAGAAGCTGAGGATGAGGAGGAATTGGAGCCACATGAAATGAAGAAACTCAGGAAGAGCAAAGCTATGGCCGGCAGCAGTGAGGAAGAGGAGGAAGATGACGATGATGTGTTACGCGAAGAACTGAAGGATCTCATCAATCATAACCCGATTGAAGAGGACGGAAGTGATGATGAAGACACTGATGCTTCAGGCCGTTCCCTGAAACGGATTTACAATGATGATGACGAGTTGGACGACCGACTGGAAGACGATGACTGTGACCTTATTGAAGAGAATCTTGGTTTGAAAGACGAAGGCAGAAAGCGTTCCAAGCGTCTACGTCGTACACAGGACGAAGAAAGTGATGGAGAGGAAGACGACGACTGTGACCTTATTGAAGAGAATCTTGGTTTGAACGTCGAAGGCAGAAAGCGTTCCAAGTGTCTGCGTCGTACACAGGATAAGGAAAGTGATGGAGAGGAACAGCACGTCGATGAAGGTTCAGCACGTGAGGCTATAGACGAACAGCTATTCGACGACGAAGACGATGTTGAACGCCGCTCTGAACGTAGTCACAGGGAAACTGAGGCGGCAAAACATTTCAATGATGAATTGGAAAGGGGTCACTTTACTGATTTGGACAATGAAATCCGTAAAACAGTTATTCCTGAGCGAATGCAATTGCGCGAAGTTCCGGTTACACCTGTTCCAGAGGGACCCAATGAACTACAAGATGAAGCTGAATGGATTTACAAACATGCGTTTTGTAAATCAACTGTTTCCGACCAAGAGAGATCAACGGATGTTGGAGGTCGAGACCGCTATTGTAAGCCACCACATACGGGGGGAAAGATCAAGCAAGCCCTAGATTGTAGGCGTAATTTACAGCTAGAGGTGCCGTTCATTGCGTTCTACGGAGAAGAACACGTGAAACCAAGATTAACGTGCGACGATCTATGGAAAGTCTATTACTACGACGCACGTTGGTGTTTACTGTCAGCTCCAAAGAACAAACCGCTACAGTTATTTGAAAAGATGCGGAACTACCAGTTGGATACGGTTATGAAATCGACAGATGCTCCAATACCAGATGATATGCGTGTAATTAAAGATGAAGATCTAGACCGCTTACGTGATGTGCAAACTCCAGAAGAGCTTAAGGGTGTGCACATGCATTTTCTCTTATACTATTCGCATGAGATCCCTAAAATGCAAGAGGAATTTCGTCGTCAGGAAAAGGAAGAATGTCGGCAGGCTAGAGCTGACGCGAAAAGGAGAGCAGTAGAAAATTTGGAAGAAGGTCAAAAACTTCCACCGCCGAACGCCAGGATGAAAGTGGTGTATCACGATCGACTGGTGGCTTTTGTTGGCCCGAGAGACCAGTGAACTTAGTTCGGGACGAACTAATCTAGGCGGAGGGTAGTGTGACGCATATGACAATCAGTACTAGAATATTCTAGAGAGTCCGAAACAGAGTACTAGAATATTCTATAAAGTAATGGAATACTGGAGACGAGGAACAGTAGAACATTCAAGGCAATGGAACGGACGGAAACGAAACGTTGAAACAGTATAAATACGCCGCACACAGAGCATAGTGATGAGTAAGAAGTAGATGGTCAAGCAAGCGATAAGTAATGAGTAAGAAGTAATAAGTGTGGAAGCGATAAGTACGGAAGCGATAAGTGAAGAAATCGTCGTTGTGTACGGTAAAAAGTAACGGTTGTTATTAACGGACTAATAAAGTGTCACATTAATTCAAAATCGATTCAACGGCTCTTATTTATTCAAAATAATTAATCCAGCGAACCCTAAGCTCGCTACAATATATATGTATATATATATATATATAGATATATATATATATATATATATATATATATATATGTGTATATATAAATATATATATATATATATCGATACATCAAGCTGCACTCCTGAAAAGTTAAGTTTGTGGTTTAAAAGCCATATCATCACCATATAATTTTCCATGCCTGTAGTTTTACCACGATGTGAAAACATAGATACATAACTTAGTTTTATAGGCTTTGTCAAAACGAACATAACAATTTTGTATGTTAATACAAAAGCGCCCCTAAACTTGTTTCAGAATCTCTCAATGTAAAGACTTCAATCAAGGTATATATTTTTGTCATGGCGAAGTTCACAAACGAGCAAAATTTGGAAATAAATTTTGAGTCTGTGGTCGCAATTTTATATCCGTCATAATCGTCCACCATACTGGCTGTGCTTACTGTAGTGGATACATTTGAATCCAATTATTCACTATTGGGTCTTCCTGTGCCTGTGAGATAACTCATGGATCGAAGAACTGAAAGTATCGTAGCCGTAAATGCTTCAGCTCAAAACGAGTGAACTCAATCGATTTCAAAGGAATTGGGAATCTATCGAACCACATTGTGGCGAATTTTGAGTAAAGATTTTTCCCAACACCCTTTTACGATCAATTTAACTTAAAAACTAAAGGCTTTTGATCATGTAAAACACTTTCCAAAAGTTTGGAGAAAAATCCAATATTCAAGCCATTTAAAATCTGAAACTTCTATGTTTGCTGCTTAGTGATTAGACAGATGGACAGGACAACAGGGTGATCCTGTGTTGCCATGGATGTTGCACAGGTTATGTTGCTGAAACGAAAAGAAACCGAAACCAACAAACGGCGCTTCTCTAGCGCTGCCTCAGTCTCTCTTCGAGTGGACTGTATCTTCCGGCACTGGCCGGCCAACGATGATTTTTCCTTAAAGGGATTGCACCTCCAGAGCCGGACTCTTCTCTGGATTGGCGGGCGTCTTTGTCTTGCCCAGTACAGATCCCTGATCGATGAAAAGTAGACAACACGACTAGCGAAAGAAGACTAGCCAAACGATGACGAAACAATATAAAAAACGCGCCAATATGGTTAGAACGAGACTTTTCCTAACTCTTTATTTGTTGAATTTTATGAATAGGGATTATAATTATCTGTTTCTCTTTATTCTTAGTCTTGAACAAGACTGATTCCGTAGGAGTTCCTTCGACGACTCCTCCTGCTTCAAAACAAAAAAAAGAAAGGGTGGCGAGAGGGCTGACTTTAGCGAGACAAGGACAGATGTGTCCTTCATCTTGTCTCTGACTTCTGGTCATCTTGCGATAACCAGAATCACCCACGTCCGTGAGGATGTTGGTCTCGGGCGATATCTGAAAAGAAAAGAAAACAGTGGGGGTATCCAAGGATAGTGTGGACAGTGTTAGCCCAGGTGTTCTCTAACTACTTGTATGGAGGGATGGTGGGAAAGAAATCGTACAAGACCGGTAGGTCTTGGGTGCGGTAGTAAACGCAGATCACGTCTCTGGCGTCTGATAATCTGCGCTTTGGTCGGTGTGTATGTTTGTGTTTGTACCGTCTTGTACTGTGCGTTCGTGTGTGTGGTTTGTTAATAGTAGACCCTATGGGATGGGTCCAGGAGTTGGGAAGAGTGCTTTCTTAAGTTTTGTACTGAAGAAGAAATTGTGGGGGTTTGATCCGAAGAGATCGAGAGAGAGAAGGGTCAAGAACGCAAGAGTCCCGTACAAGTGGGTTCTCGCTGTTCTGAATGCTTTCGAGGTACTTGTATGCTAATTGTAGCAAGTACTCGTCGATAGGGATAATGGAGGCGCCTTTGTATAGGTGAGAGTTGGGGTAATGGCGACCGTCAGGCCTTCTAGTGTGATTGGTGCATCTTCTGAGGAGTTTCCTTTCGAAAACTCGAAGTCCTTCCATTAGAGCCGAAGATATGCAGGACCATATGGGAAAGGCGTACGATATTCCAGATCGGATTAGCTGCTTATAGCAGAGAAGCTTAACTTTGGTGTCAACTTTGTTGCTCCACTTCAAGATGTTGTGCAGTTGCTTAGATCGACCGAGGCCGCTTTGGAGAATGTGGGTCACATGTTTGATGAAATTCATTTTTGGGGTATAAGTGACCGCAAGATATTTCATCCTGTCCTGTGGTCTAATCGTAGTATCTCCCATTTTTATTCGAATATTCTGTGAATATCGAGAAGCAGGTTGGGAGTGTTTACTACTCAGAATTATGGCTACTGCTATGGGTGGGTTAAGTCGAATTTTCCATCGACTGTAATACTGATACAGTTCGTCCAAGTGACGGTTGAGTCGATTTGTTGCGAGATTAGGGCCTTTGGTTGACGTGTACACCAGGACGTCATCCGCGTAGCATATCTGGTTTACTCTCCCGTCCACAGGGCGGGGACTATCGGAGGTGTAAATATTGAATAAGATGGGGCCTAGAATGGAGCCCTGTGGTACGCCTGCAGCGGCGTGAAAAGTTCGGGAAAGCTTTCCATTCACTCTAACTTGGAAGGTTCTGTTTCGAACGAACTGGTAGATGATACTACATAACGTTCTACTGAGCCCAGTATTCAATAATTTAAAGGCGAGACCTTCGATCCAAGTCATGTCAAAAGCTTTTTCAATGTCCAGGCTCACCGCAACGGTGGGTTCCCTATTAAAGAGCCGCACGCAGACGTGGTTTTGAAATATGTTGAGAGCCAAAGTGGTGCTGTGCGCTCTTCGAAATCCAAATTGGAAATCAGGTATTAGGTTCCTGACACTGATAAATTTATTTAGCTTCTCGTATATGAACTGTTCATATATTTTGCTGATGCAGGTGAGGAGCGAAATAGGACGAAAGCTTAAGGGTGATAATTTAGTTTCCCAACTTTTGCTATTGGGCAGACAACAGCATGCCTCCAAGCTTGGGGAAAATACCCCATGTTGTAGGCATGGTTGAGCAGAATGGAGAGCTTTATAAAGAATAAAGCAGAAAGCCTTCACAACGAGTGGTAGGACATGTTGTCGATACCGGATGACTTCTTGGGGTTTTGTGATTTAACTAGGTACTGTAGAGTATTTGGTGTGACGAAGCCGTGACTATTATCATGTGTGTCGTCGAAGTGTGCACTGTTAGCTGAGTTAAAGACAACTATTGGCTCGTTGAAGTCGTCCAACTTACTGTGGACCTCTGAACTAACGATTGCATTAGTTTCCGGGTCGCCATCTTGGAGAATGAGCTTGTGATTATTTTGAAAGGTCTCTCCGATGATGTTTGCTTTATTGGTGTCATTATTGACAACAAGGCCGTTGTGCATGATTGGTTCAGTGATACGAGAGGCGCCACATATCTTTTTAACATTTTTATAAATGTTCTGGTCCATCTGAATACCCTTCAGTTTGTCTTCCAATTATCGGGTGCGATTGTTTTGGATTCTTTGTTTTATCAGTGTGCCAATATTGTGAATAATGGCTCGCAATAATGGCTCCCTTTGCGTAAAGCGGTGACGATATCTCATTCTGCAGAGCTTTTTACGCTCCCGGATGAGACGAAGAGTTAGGTCGTGATGGGGAATCTGATGTCTTTTCAAGTTTGTACTTCGGGACATGAGTCCCAGAAGTTTCAACTAGAATCTCGTGAAGTCGAGTTGCAGTGTTATTTATCTCAACCGTCGTTAGGTTCTCGTCAGTGGGGAGCGAGAGTTGGTGGAGTTTTTCGTTCAATGTAATATTGAAGTTGTCCCAATTTGTGCGCCCATAATCGGGTATGTATCTGACATGAGCCCGGGATGCTTGATAGCCGCCGATGAACATGGTCACAGCGTTGTGGTCAGATACACCCGGCGATACTTGGGGAGGAGTGATTTGGGGAAGTAAGTCTTTGGACACAATAAAGATGTCCAGGATGGAGTTACCTCGGGTACCAACCGTAGGTGCGACTATTTCGAAGTTGAGGGCATGACAGTTTTCGGTGTACCATTGGAACAACTTTGTGCCGTTTGGGCAAGAGACGGAGTTGTTCCAGTGGGGATGCCTGGAGTTGAAATCGTCGCCTATGATGAAGGGTTTATGCCCCGAGGTCCTTATTAGTTTGCCGATATCTTCGGGATTAATGGGGCCATTATTGGTTTTATGCGAGTGGTATACGGAGCCAGATGAAGTTCAACCCCGGACCCCTCTATGGACTTGAAATGTGGGAGGTCAATAGCTTCATGGCAAAGTATATAATACAGGTGCCACCTCTGTTGATGGTGGGGCCGCCAGTGAGGGTTCGACCTCTTCGAATCATTGAAAAGTTTGGGAATACGGGACGGTGACATGGATGCAACCTAGTTTCGGTTACAAGAACCACGTCCGCCCGGTTATCCTTTATGAAGTCAGAGACTATCGCACGCTTTGATAGCGAAACAAGGGAGTTGACATTTATAAGGATAACTTTAATTGTAGGTCCATTTTGAAGCGTATGTCTTACATATGCCGTGAAAAGGAGTGCATCCCTCTCAGCCTCAGTTGTTAGTTTTTCTTATCGGGGTCGAATATCCTCAATCACGCGATAGAGACTAAGTAGTTTCTCCAGCATTGAGGGTTGCCCCTTTGGAGGCTTTTGTGCCGCCGCTTGGATTTGTGGCATTGTGTTGGCCTGTATAGCGGATCGCTTAGGAACTTGAATATGTTTTTGGGGGAGAGGTGGTGCGGTTTTCATATTTTTTGTTCGGTTCCCTTAATTCATTTTGGATGAAATTTTGTGTGGCCTGTTTTCCGAAGTTTGACTTGGCTACTTGTTTAGCTCGAGTATCCTTGGTTATGTGGACTATCTCTTTATATTTGGGGCAGTTTCTGTAGCTGGCCGGATGTCCTTTCTTACCGCAGTTTTGCTGCAACTGGCAATGTAATTTCATCCTGCACATTTGTTGTGGGATCGTGTTTGGCTGGCGGGAGTTCGCACTTGCCAATGTCGTGGGATTTTCCACAACGGACGCGACGGCGATCCATGTTGCAATTCCGGGAGACATGTTATGAAATACCTCAAAGACAACTTGTTGGTGAAGAGTTAGAAGCGACTTTGTCCGTATTATGGAGTCTATGTCGGTTCCTGGGGCAAGGTGAAGCTGCCATATGTTCACCTTGCTGTATTTTTGCGGTCTGATGTTCACAAACCGTTGTGGGGGAGAGAATTTTTTGATGCCAGTGAATTTGACGTTAGGAAATGTTGCCTCAGGGGCAATTACGATGTCGTCCTTTTCCCAACAGGCAGCGACTCGTTTTAAGAGGATGATCCTCGATTTTTCGTCGGCCGGGGTGAATGTGTCATAATTCACCTCCTTGGCCTTCAGAGTGTCGTTAACCTTACAGAACGTCTGTCGATCGTAGATTACGATTTTATTGAGGCTTGGACTCAGGGTCTTTGCCTTAAAGTTTGAGATTCCTTGTCGGTTCATATCACCGACGAACTCTTTTAGGTTGAGGTCTCGTGCAAAGACCCCAGCTCGCTGCTTCTTTTTTAAAGCAGGTAGGCCGACCCTGGCCGCTGTTTGTGTGGCCTTTGGATTTGGGGCGGTCTTTGGTTTTGGGGTTGTGGATGATGTTGCCCTTGGTGTGCCCGATTTTGCCATAGGGGGAACATGTTGTGCAGTGGGGTGTGCCGAGAGGTTTGGCACAGTTTTATTAGCCGTAGCCGGGGATATTATTGGCGTACAGCCGGTGGCAACACGTTTACTGGAGGGACCTCCCTCGCAGTTTACTGTTGCCCGAAGGGTTTTCCGTTTTTCCCTACGAACAGGAGTAGGCGTGGAGTGAGAAGTATTGGGGGTGGGGACACGAGAGCAACTCTCGTCGGCAAAGAAATCAAAGTCGCTGTCGAGGGTTGTCATTTCGTGTTCGATTCCCATCTTTGGGTCAGGGGTTTTTAGGTTTGTGTTGGACGGGGTCGGGGGTGATGTATCTTTTAGTGCTGCATTCTCTTTCTCGAGAACAGCAATCCTAGCCACCGCGGCGGCGAGTTCTGTCCTCAGTGTCTCCAGAAGAACCATCAAGTCCTGACCGGACTAAGAGTCCATCTTGCGATAACCAGAATCACCCACATCCGTGAGTGCATCTGAAAAGAGAAGAAAAAAGGGGGGGTATCCAAGGATAGTGTGGACAGTGTTAGTCCAAGTGTTCTCTAACTACTTTTATAGAGGGATGGTGGGAAAGAAATCATACAAGACCGGTGGGTCTTGGGTGCGGTAGTAAACGCAGATCACGTCTTTGGCGTCTGATAATCTGCTCTTTGGTCGGTGTGTATGTTTGTGTTTGTGCCGTCTTGTACTGTGCGTTCGTGTGTTTGGTTTGTTAATAGTAGACCCTATGGGATGGGTCCAGGAATCCTCTATTATAGAGGGGAATGTTGTTGGGAAGAGTGCTTTCTTCAGTTTTGTACTGAAGAAGAAATTGTGGCGGTTTGATCCGAAGAGATCGAGAGAGAGAAGGGTCAAGAACGCAACAGTCCCGTACAAGTGGGTTCTCGCTGTTCTGAATGCTTTCGAGGTACTTGTATGCTAATTGTAGCAAGTACTCGTCGATAGGGATAATGGAGGCGCCTTTGTATAGGTGAGAGTTGGGGTAATGGCGACCGTCAGGCCTTCTAGAATGATTGGTGCATCTTCTGAGGAGTTTCCTTTCGAAAACCCGAAGTCTTTTCATTTGAGCCGAAGATATGCAGGACCATATGGGAAAGGCGTACGATATTCCAGATCGGATTAGCTGCTTATAGCAGAGAAGTTTAACTTTGGTGTCAACTTTGTTCCTCCACTTCAAGATGTTGTGCAGTTGCTTAGACCGACCGAGGCCCCTTTGGAGAATGTGGGTCACATGTTTGATGAAATTCATTTTTGGGGTATAAGTGACCCCGAGATATTTCATCTTGTCCTGTGGTCTAATCGTAGTATCTCCCATTTTTATTCGAATATTCTGTGAATATCGAGAAGCAGGTTGGGAGTGTTTACTACTCAGAATTATGGCTACCGCTTTGGATGGATTAAGTCGGATTTTCCATCGACTGTAATACTGATACAGTTCGTCCAAGTGACGGTTGAGTCGATTTGTTGCGAGATTAGGGCCTTTGGTTGACGTGTACACCAGGACGTCATCCGCATAGCATATTTGGTTTACTCTCCCGTCCACAGGGCGGAGAATATCGGAGGTATAAATATTGAAAAAGATGGGGCCTAGGATGGAGCCCTGTGGTACGCCTGCAGCGGCGTGAAAAGTTCGAGAAAGCTTTCCATTCACTCTAACTTGGAAGGTTCTGTTTCGAACGAACTGGCAGATGATACTACATAACGTTCTACTGAGCCCAGTATTCAGTAGTTCAAAAGCGAGACCTTCGATCCAAGTCATGTCAAAAGCTTTTTCAATGTCTAGGCTTACCGCAACGGTGGGTTCCTTATTAAAGAGCCGCACGCAGACGTGGTTTTGAAATAAATTGAGAGCCATAGTGGTGCTGTGCGCTCTTCGAAATCCGAATTGGAAATCAGGTATTAGGTGCCTGGCACTGACAAAGTTATTTAGCTTCTCGTATATGAATTTTTCATATATTTTGCTGATGCAAGTGAGAAGCGAGATAGGGCGAAAGCTTGAGGGGTGATACGTTGGTTTCCCAACCTTTACTATTGGACAAATAATAGCGTGCCTCCAAGCTTGGGGAAAGTATCCCATGTTGTAAGCATGGTTGAACAGAATGGAGAGCTTTATAAAGAATAAGGCAGAAAGCCCTCGCAACGAGTGGTATGACATGTTGTCGATACCAGGTGACTTCTTAGGGTGTCGAGATTTAACCAGGCTCTGTAGGGTATTTGGTGTGATGAAACCGTGACCATTATCACGTGTGTCATCGAAGCATGCACTGTTAGTTGGGTTAAAGACAACAATTGGCTCGTTGAAGTCGTCCAACTTACTGTGGACCTCTGAACTAACGATTGCATTAGTTTCCGGGTCGCCATCTTGGAGAGTGAGTTTGTGATTGTTTTCGAAGGTCTCTCCGATGATATTTGCGTTATTGGTGTCGTTATTGACAACAACACCATTGTGCATAATTGGCCCAGTGATGCGGGAAGTGCCACATATCTTTTTAACATTTTTATAAACGTTCTGGTCCATCTGAATACCCTTCAGCTTGTCTTCCAATTGTCGGGTACGATTGTTTTGGATTCTCTGTTTTATCAGTGTACCAATATTGTGAATAATGGATCGCAATAATGGCTCCCTTTGCGTAAAGCGGTGACGATATCTCATTCTGCAGAGCTTTTTACGCTCCCGGATGAGACGAAGAGTGATGTCGTCATGGGGAATCTGATAGGTCTTTTCAAGTTTATACTTCGGGACATGAGTCTCCGAAGTTTCAACTAGAATCTCGTGAAGTCGTTTTGCAACGTTGTTTATCTCAACCGTCGTTAGGTTCCTGTCAGTGGGAAGAGAGAAATGGTGGAGTTTATCGTTCAATGTAATATTGAAGTTGTCCCAATTTGTCCGCCCATAATCGGGTATGTATCTGATGTGAGCCCGAGATGCTCGATAGCCGCGAATGAATGTGGTCACAGCGTTGTGGTCAGATACACCCGCTGAAACTTGAGGAGGAGTGATTTGTGGAAGTAGGTCTTTGGACACAATAAATATGTCCAGAATTGAGTTACCTCGAGTACCAACCGTGGGTGCGACTATTTCGAAGTTGAGGGCATACATGTTTGCGGTGTACCATTGGTACAGTTTTGTGCCATTTGGGCAAGAGACAGAGTTGCTCCAGTGGGGATGTCTGGAGTTAAAATCGCCGCCTATGATGAAGGGTGTATGCCCCGAGGTCCTTATTAGTTTGCCGATATCTTCGGGATTAATGGGGCCATTATTGGTTTTATGCGAGTGGTATACGGAGTATATATTCACTCTACCATTACTAGCCAGATGCAGTTCAACTCCAGATACCTCTATGGACTCTAGGTGTGGGAGGTCAATAGCTTCATGGCGAAGTCCGCTTTTAACCAGTATACAAGTTCCACCTCCGTTGATGGTGGGACCGCCAGTGGGGGTTCGATCTCTTCGAATCATGGAGAAGTTTGGGAATACGGGACGGTGACATGGATGCAACCTAGTTTCGGTTACAAGTACCACGTCCCCCCGGTTTTCCTTTATGAAGTCAGAGACTATCATACGCTTGGAATGCGAAACAAGGGAGTTGACATTTAAGAGGATAACTTTAATTTTGGAATCCATTGTGGAGGGTATGTCTTGCATATGCAGTGAAAAGGATGGCCCCCCTCTCTGCCTCGGTTGATAGTTTCTCATATCGGGGTCGGATATCCTCAATTAAGCGGGAGAAACTAAGTAGTTTCTCGAGCATTGAAGATTGCTCCTCGGAGGCTTTTGCACCACCGCTTGAATTTGAGGCGTCGTGTTGGCCTTTACCGGGGCTCGCCAGGGACTTGAATATGTTTTTGAGGGGGAGGAATTGAAAGAGTTTTTGTATTCCTTGCCTGCTGACCCCTAAGCATGTCGGCAAATGTGAATCCATTTTGGATGAGGTTTTCTGTGGCCTGTTTTCCGAAGTCTGACTTGGCTGTTTGCTTAGCTCGAGTCTCCTTGGAGCTTTGTTTAATTTCCTTATATTTAGGATAATTTCTATAACTAGCCGGATGCCCTGTGTTGCCGCAGTTGCAGCAAGTTGGCAGGGTTATTTCATCCTGCACATTTGTTGCGGGATCGTATTTCGCTAGCGGTAGTTCGCACTTGCCAATATCGTGGGATTTTCCGCAACGAACGCAACGGCAACTCATGTTGCAGTTTCGGGAGACATGCCCGAAACGTTGGCAACGTCTGCATTGAGGTATTTCTCTGTTATGAAATACCTCGAAGACTACTTGCTGATGCAAAGTTGGAAGGGACTTTGTCCGTATTATGGAATCTATGTCGGTTCCTGTGGCAAGGAGAAGCTGCCATATGTTCAGCTTGGTGTATCTTTGCGGTCTGATGTTCACAAAACGCTGTGGGGGAGAGAATTTTTTGACGTCAATGAATTTGACGTTAGGAAATGTTGCCTCAAGAGCAGTTACGATGTCGTCCTTTTCCCAAGAGGCAGCGACTCGTTTTAAGAGGATTGTCCTCGACTTTTCGTCGGCCGGAGTGAAGGTGTAATAATTCATCTCCTTGGCCTTGAGGTTGTCGTTAACCGTGCGATAGGTTTCCCTATCGTAGGCTATGATTTTATTTAGGGATGGACTTAAGGTTTTTGCCTTGAAGTTAGAAATCCCTAGCCGGTTCATGTCACCGACGAAATTTTTTAAATTGAGGTCTTGTGCAAAGACCCCGGGTTGCTGTTTCTTCTTAGAAACAGGTGGGCGTTCCCCGACCTCTGGCTGAACAGTGTTGGGAACACAAGCAGCCTTTGGTTTTGGGTTAATTAATAGGGTTGGCCGTGGTGGGCAAGGCTCCTGCGGAGGTACGACCCTCACATGAGTTGGAGTTATCGCGGGGTTCGACAACAGTTTGGGGTGCGGCGTTGGCGGGCAGCCGGTGGCCACACGCTTATTGGAGGGGCCTCCTTCGCAGTTTATTATTAGAAGCGGTGTTTTCCGCTTAGGGGCTCTAGACGAGTTTGGGGTGGTGGTGCGCGAGTCACCGTCGTCCATTGATTCGTCGGAACTCTCAGCGAGACTTTCCAACTCGGGCTCGAGCTCCGATTCCGAATCAGAAGCCTCCGAACTGGCACTGGACGGGGATGCGGGTGGTGCGGCTTCCATGCGCGACAATTTATCTCTCAAGACAGCGTTCTCTGCCTTGAGAGCCTCGAGGTCCTCCCTTAATCTCTTTATGAGAGCCATCGTGCCCTGATCGGGCTGATGGCCCACACCACGAGAAGAGCAGGTGTCCATGTATTTCGATGTTGCAAACATCGAGGACAAAAAGAAACAAGAAACGCGTGGGGCGCAAGGAAAAGAGAAGAGGAACAAACAAAAACCAAGAAGGGAAACAAGTAGACCTAAAAAAATCCTTCTAAATTAGAACAAATAGTTAAATAAATTTAGTAAATATGGGTTAAATTAAAAATAATCGAACCTAAAGATGTTTCCTGTTCACAAAAAAATTTTGTGTCCACTTTTTTTTCCCAAACTTTTTTTAATAATTTTTTTTTTTTTTTTTTTAATATAGATTTTTAAGTTTTTAAGTTTTTTTTTTCTTTTTATTTATTTATTTGGTTATAAATAATTTTTTTAACACTGTCCTGGATGTATCTTCTATCAGCTCTCGTTGAAGAATGAATGCCTCCTGCTTCATCGAATGTGCGCGCCTTATATAGGCCCGCAGTCGTCCCCTCTTTCGCTCGTTTCCTGGGATCTGCTTTTCTTAGTGGCTTCCTGGAATCGGTGCGCCGCTGAGCGTCGTTTCCCTGGAAATGGTATGTTAGCGCTTGCTTTGCCTTTCCTGGGAGTTCGTGATGCATCGCCAACAGGTTAGAACGAAACTCTCGCAGTATTATGATTACTCGGCAAAAGGTCATCACCCTTTTCCAATGGAATGTATCCTGAGTTTTGCTATGAATATTCAGAACCTACCGCTATAGATGTTATGCTCATATAGCTATTGCCTCTCTGAATTTATGTAGGACTACACTCCACAATCTGTGATCAATGCATATCAAATCACTTCCGAAAAACAACCCCAAATCATTCATTATACCAACAATTCGAAAGGAATAGTATTTAACAGGGTTAAGAGAGGCGTAAATAAATCGAGTAATTTCCGTGCACTTATTATCATCCAATCTCTCCTATTTACATATTTGTGGATATCCAATGGTTCATTTAAGATTCAACAATACTTATGGCGCTGACCGCCAATAAAAAATGGAAAAGTATCCTTTCTCATTTGTTGGTATACCTATGCCCAATATTAAGGCTACATCCGAAAAAAATCGACTTCGATAATTAGAATTAACTCAATCCCGTGAATGCACTAATAAGTAGAGCAGCTAACTTAGGTGAGTGTTACATTGATTTGGTTTTTATTGTGGGCGCTACGCTCCACCGTCATGAATTTGATATTTTAAAATTCACCATTCAACCGACAACTTCTTTGGTTATCAATGAAGGAACATTATATATAATTAGTATTTAGTCTATACGCACTTAAGGAATAACGAAAATACTTGCAAAAAGATTTGTTAACACAATTTCAATTTAGTAACTGTGCATAACACTAAAAACAATTACCTCCAATCTTTGAGGCCAGACCTTAATCGAAAGACTAACCAGCTAATGTAAGTCACACACCACAAAGTATTGTAAATAAGAAATAGAAAATAATCATTACTCTACGAATCCTACCTCATATATAATTTTCCTACTTCGCGCCTAATGGTATACAAAGATTTATTCTTCTATTCTACAGACGCCCGTCATCATAACCAAGAACAGTACCCTCTGTAAAAGATGCCAGTGTAATTTAGATGAACGCCTGCTTGACTGCAGCAATAAACAAATTTCATCTTGGTTTGATGATGAGGAATGGAATACGCTCTCGAACGGGGACATCACTTTCGAAACAATTCGGTTGGAGTTTAACAATTTAACTTCAATTCCTGAGTTACAGTCGATGCCAGTGAAAAACCTCTACCTGGCTCATAATTCAATAACAACCATCGCAAATAGTGCATTTCACAAGTTATTAAATTTAACTACTTTGGATTTATCATACAACAAACTCACATCGAAAAATCTTCGACCTGAAGTGTTTCAGGGAAACTATAATCCCTATAATGCCTACGAACCTCTTGAGCACCTGATTGAACTCGATTTGGGAAACAATGAGCTGCATTCGCTTCATTCGGATTTATTTCAACACGTGAAGACTTTGCAAAGCCTGATTTTGGGCTCAAATGAATTCCATGTCATCGATAAATCAACTCAAATCGCCGTTGGAGAATTATACCACTTGAAGGTGACCAACGTTTACCAACACCAATGCTGTCGTAGAAGTAAGATTTATAAAAGTATAAATTTATTTACAGACCCTGGATATGTCCTACATGGAACTGAAGACCATACCACGGACCATGTTAAATTCTCTGAGGGATCTGGAAAACCTCATCCTGACAGGCAATCTGTTTGATAAACTACCCGATGCGCTCAATCTGACAACCAACTTAAAGAGACTAACATTTGATGAAAACCCCTTAACAAATTTACACGAGGATAAGTAAGGACTTGGCCACATGATTGTTTTGTATTTATTCAACTAATTTCCTGACGACATATTTTAGTATTTTTCCAGACTTAAGAAAACTAGAATACCTAAGTATCTCATATTCAAACGATATCGAGAGAATCGGGAAGATGGCATTCAGCAAATTGCAATGTGAGTCATGAAAGGCGGACTAGATTAATATATAGTGAACTTATACAATACTCTCCTCCTCCAGCCTTGAAGACAGTTGTCCTCTCAAATAATCCCAGACTTTCATACATTCATCCCAAGGCGTTTCAGAATCCGACTGTTAACCCGGAAATCTTTGATTATCCCCCCGTTGAAGAGGTAGGTTCAACTAATCATTTATTGTTTACAGTAATTTAAAATATTTTAGTAAAACTAAAAAGACACACGAATGTTGAAAGATGCAGAACTCTTTTGCTTTTTTCGACGGTAGCAGTACTGGTCTGTTCTGCCCAATCATTACCAAAGAGATTCGCTTCGACCGGTGCAACAGTTGTGGTTTGAGTTGCAATTTCACTGATATGTCTGCCCACAAATTTGGACATAAGTGAACCTTAAATTAACTGAAACCGATATTTAGGATTGTAATGTGCTTGCCTTCATCTCACATAATGGAGTGGTGAACCTAAGAAAAAATATAGCCTGCCAGTTTCAAGATGGCCGTTGTTCTAAGTTCCTTTAGCTAACATTTAACGTTGTTAGACTTTTTTTTTGTTGGTTCCGGTAGGAAGGTGGAAATCTTTAAAAGATACCTCTTGACCGATCCAGAGGCATGCCGGGTTTTTACCGACTAAAACCACCTCCCGCCAGGCTCATATTCCCGTTGATCCCCGCGGAACTTTCTTTTAGATGCTCCATCGCGGGGCGGGACAGAGTTTACCTGTTTCTCCGCTCGTCGCGACGCAACTGCTGCATCATTTCACAGAGAATACCATTTGTTACGGACCATGCCTGTTTTGAACTAAGCATGTATTCTATTACTCCTCCCGGAGTAACTGTCCGTCTCATATGTCTCTCCAAAATCGCTCGCGCGGTCCCGATTCTCACGCACTCTGTGAGTACGTGTTCCCCATCCTCCATTTTGCCTTCGCAATACAAGCAGTATGGGTGATTCACATATTTATACTTGCGCAAGTACCGCCGAAAGCATCCATGTCCTGATATTAGCTGAGTCAGGTGGTAATCCAGCTCCCCATGTTTTCTTTTCACCCATGTTTATATATCAGGTATCATGGTGTGGGTCCATCTTCCTTTGGTGGAAGAATCCCACCTTCGTTGCCATTCTCTTAGGCTTGAGAGCTCTAATTGTAACCGCATTCTCCGACGATTCTCTTGACAGACCCTATGCAATGCAGCGTTTTCTTTAGCTGCATTGCATAAGGGGGTGCCCCAAAGTTCTCTTTTGGCTCCAACCTTGTTCTTGCTTCACATAAATGATTTGTTGGAGACAACGGATAACAAAGTGTTCAGTTTTGCGGATGATAGTACCCTTGTTTCCTCCTTTTCGAGTGATCGGCCGACTGGTGCATCAACGTCACACCAGTTGAGATGTAGACAGATTGACTCTCTGAATCGGGATCTGGATAAAGTCCTGCAGTAGGGAAAGGCCAATCTTGTCGACTTCAATGCAACGAAGACCCAGTATACAACATTCTCAAAGAAAAGTGGATCATCGGTTCCACAGCTGATGATAAATGGCCGGTCCCTCGAATCTAGAGATTGCTCGGCGTCACGGTCTGTAGGAATGTATCATGGCATAAACACGTGTCGAGTATCGCCAGGTCAGCTTCAGGAAAACTGAACTATCTTTTTAGAGCCAAGAAATATTTTACTCCGGCCCAACTTCTTCTCCTATATAAATCTCAAATTAGACCCATGCTCGAATATTGCTCTCATGTTTGGAGCTCGGCTCCTAAACATACCCTCGACCTACTTGAGAGCATACAGAGACGAGCGATCCGCCTGATCGGGGACTCGGCGCTGACGTCGGGACTACAGTCGCTATCACATCGAAGGCGCGTAGCCGACCTCTGTCTGTTTTACAAATATTGGGTACTGTTCTTTGGAGATTCGTGATATTGTTCCACGCAATTCGGTTTATATGCGCTCCACAAGACAATCCGACGGATCGCACCCGCTTGTGGTTCATCTCCCGACGGCGCGAACATCCCTGCATCAGAACTCGTTCCTCTACAGAGCGGGGAAGCTGTGGAACTCCCTTCCCACGCGAGTGTTCCCGGAGCGTTACAACCTGCAACTGTTCAAAAAGAACTGCAACAGTTATTTGATGGCATCTCGGGGCGCCCACTCGGCGCTATAGGTTCGCCTCTCCCGAGAGAAGTCTAATAAAAAAAAAAAGTCAGGTGGCGTCCTCCCGGCCAGAATATTTATAGCTTCTTCGGATACCGTTCGGAATGCACAACATACTCTTAGTGACGCCAGTCTATGTGCAGAGTTCACTCCCCTCATGTACGACTTATACTGTGCGGCTCCTGCCCATATGTGAGCTGCATACATTATAATGGAGGTGTTGACACTGGTTATGAGTTTACTTATGTCGGGCCGAGGTCCTCCAATATTGTGTAGCAGTCTCGTTAAAACTTTGCATACTCTTGCCATTTTTTCACTCGTTTTCTTCAGGTGTTCCTTGAAGCTCAACTTGTTGTCGAGTATAACACCAAGATATTTAATATAAGGACTGGATGTGATTATTTGTCCTTCTATTTCCAAATCAAGGTGTTCAACTTTCTTGCGGCTACTTATTAAAACTGCCTCCGTCTTACGTCCAGCTAGTTTTAGTCCGGCTATATCTAGCCAGCATTTTATGCTTTGGATTACTTGGGAGCAAATATTCTAAAGGTCATCTAGATGTTTAGCTACGGCCACTAGATTCCGTTTTAAGGCCGGTGTCTGCGTCTTCGCACGGTCCGATCTGGCTTGCCAGAGGATGGAGGCGTTGGAACCCAATAATATGGACATCATATGGTTGAGGGTCGTACTGAGGAATTCCGTTAAGTTTCTTTGTTGTCTTTACCGCTCCCCGAATGACGATCGACCGGCGACATTTTTCGAACATCTTTCATATACCGTCGACTGGATACAGATCAACCACCCAGCTTCTGAAATTATTGTCCTTGGCGATTTTAATGTGCACAATTCCGACTGGTTGTTACATTCTAACAGAACCGACGAGGCTGGGAGGCTGGCGGAGATGTTTGCTGTAAGCCACAACTTGACTCAACTCGTGGGGGAGCCAACGCGAATACCGGATGCCCGGGGCGATTATGCGAACACCCTGGATCTGTTTTTGACATCCGAACCGAGTATTTATACAGTCGAGCTTTCTGCGCCACTGGGAAACTCAGATCACTGCTTGGTATCTGTCACGCAAGCACTTGCATACCAAGCGAATAACCGGCCTAGGCAGCTTCGCCATGTATGGAAGTATGGGGCCGCTAACTGGGACGATATGCGAGATTTCTTCGCATCCTTTCCATGGTCCGAGATGTGCTTCGGAAACTCCGATGTTAACGCTTGCGCGGAGTCGGTGTCAGAGATTATTCTTCTGGGGATGGAGATGTATATTCCACATTCCATCAAACGAAGTTCGTCTGATAAACCTTGGTTTGACAAAAAATGCGAGCTGATTACAGCGGCAAAAAATAGAGCTTTTAAGCAATGGCGCTCCAATCCCACCGATGTTAACAGAACGAATTTTGTTAGAACCAGAAACGTGTGCAACCAGGCGATTGATACCGCGAAGAAGGCTCACAACGACAGGGTGATCAATAAGCTCCTTCGGTGCCCAACTGGTTCGCGCTCCTTCTGGTCAATGGCAAAGGCTGTCAGCAGTAACTTTGCTTCCTCCTCTTTCCCCCCGTTGGTGACAGACAGCGGGACGTTAGTCACGAATCCAAAGGATAAAGCTAATGTGTTCGCGAATTTATTTTCCGCGAATTCAAACCTCGATCCCGGCCTTTTGCAGCCACCCGTGATCTCGCCGGTACAGTCTTCCATGCGGGATGTGAGATTTCGTCCGCGCACTATTCAGCGCATTCTACGTGAACTGGATTGTAGGAAGGCAACCGGCCCGGACGGAATACCAGCAATAGTCCTTAAGAACTGTGCTCCATAACTATCGCCGGTTCTTGGCCGACTCTTCCGCTTATCTTATGCACGGAGGACCTTTCCTGCCTGCTGGAAAATCGCTCGAGTTCAGCCAATCCCAAAGACGGGAAAAAAGTGTCTCCCACAAAATTACCGACCGATAGCATTACTGTCTATTTTATCTAAGGTAATGGAAAAAGTCATCAATACAGAGTTGGTTAAGTATTTGGAGTGCAACGGTCTTCTGAATGACCGTCAATACGGATTCCGTGGCAGGCGGTCCACCGAAGACCTTTTGACACTTATAACCGATATATGGACATTTGCGATTGAACGGCATTGTGAGTCAAGGGCGGTCGCATTGGATATCTCCAAGGCTTTTGACCGCGTCTGGCACGGGGCATTGCTGAGCAAACTTCGTTCATATGGACTTTCCCAACAGCTTTGCGACTGGACGAGGAGCTTCCTCGAGAATCGATCGATCCGGGTTGTTGTGGACGGCGAGTGTTCGAATCTGTATCCTGTTAATTCGGGGATGCCCCAGGGTTCTATTTTGGCTCCAACCTTGTTCTTGCTTCACATAAATGATTTGTTGGAGGCAACGGATAACAAAGTGTTCAGTTTTGCGGATGATAGTACGCTTGTTTCCTTCTTTTCGAGTGATCGGCCGATTGGTGCACCAACGTCGCACCAGCTGAGATGTAGACAGATTGACTCTCTGAACCAGGATCTAGATAAAGTCCTGCAGTGGGGAAAGACCAATCTTGTCGACTTCAACGCAACGAAGACTCAGTATACAACATTCACAAAGAAAACGGGATCATCGGTTCCACAGCTGATGATGAATGGCCGGGCCCTCGAGGCTGGGGAAAGTTTGAGATTGCTCGGCGTCACGGTCTGTAGGAATGTATCATGGCATAAACACGTGTCGAGTATCGCCAGGTCAGCTTCAGGAAAACTGAACTATCTTTTTAGAGCCAAGAAATATTTTACTCCGGCCCAACTTCTTCTCCTATATAAATCTCAAATTAGACCCGCGCTCGAATATTGCTCTCATGTTTGGAGCTCGGCTCCTAAACATACTCTCGACCTAATTGAGAGCGTACAAAGACGAGCGATCCGCCTGATCGGGGACTCGGCGCTGACGTCGGGACTACAGTCGCTATCACATCGAAGGCGCGTAGCCGACCTCTGTCTGTTTTACAGATATTACCACGGGTGCTGTTCTTCGGAGATTCTTGGCATTGTTCCACGCAATTCGGTCTATATGCGCTCCACAAGACAATCCGACGGATCGCACCCGTTTGTGGTTCATCTCCCGACAGCGCGAACATCCCTGTATCAGAACTCGTTCCGTTACAGAGCGGGGAAGCTGTGGAACTCTCTTCCCACGCGAGTGTTCCCGGAGCGTTACAACCTGCAACTGTTCAAAAAGAACTGCAACAGTTATTTGATGGCATCTCGGGGCGCCCACTCGACGCTATAGGTTCGCCTCTCCCGAGAGAAGTCTAATAAAAAAAAAAAAAAAAAAAAAATTGCCAAATCATCTGCGTACCCAATGATTCTAACCCCCTCCGGTACATTGACCCTGAACACACCATCATACATTATATTCCATAACAGCGGACCTAATACAGAGGTACACCCGCTGTTATTTGAAATTCATGTGGTCCCTCATCTGTATCATATGTTACAGCAGTCTTCTATCCGAGAGATTGTTTGCTAGTATACGTACCAAGTAGGATGAGACTTGTAGATCGCACAACGCTTCTAGAATCCGATTCCAATTCACCGAGTTAAACGCATTTTTAACATCTAGCGTCACCACCGCGCAATATTTCTTTGTACCCCCTAGCCATCGTGCTCCAGCTATCGCATTGCGAGCGATGTCGCACACCACAAATAGTGCCTTACCGGTTGATCTTCCTTTCCGGAATCCATACTGCGATTCAGAGAGCCCCGATGTCCCCTCAGTGATTGTTCCAGACGAGTGCCAATTACTCGCTCAAGCATTTTTCCTGTCGTGTCCAACATGCACAACGGACGATAAGACGACGGCGCCTCTGGATTCTTGACTCCTTTTGGAATAAGCACAAGCCTCTGTTTTTTCCATCGTTTGGGAAAATGTCCTGTTTGAAGGCAGGTTGTGAAGAGACTGCTGAAGACTTCCGGGTTTTTTGTTAAAGCAGCATTAGGGATACCATCCAGTCCCGGGGTCTTGTTTTTTTTGACAACCCTTGCAGCCAAAAGCACCTCTTCGGTGGTCACGGGAGGTATCTCTCCTTCCGTGGTACTCCACTCCTCTTGCACTCTCAACACCTCATCACACAGTGGGAAGAGAACAGCAACGATTCTTGCCGTGCCAGTTTTGCTTTTTTGCATTTGACTACTGTTGTTCTGTAGTCTTTTCATGACTATCCTGTAGGC
The DNA here is from genome assembly GCA_963931805.1 of Microdon myrmicae. Classification (NCBI taxonomy): domain Eukaryota; kingdom Metazoa; phylum Arthropoda; class Insecta; order Diptera; family Syrphidae; genus Microdon; species Microdon myrmicae. The sequence goes on along the minus strand of OZ007497.1, from coordinate 256,841,635 downwards.
GCTGGCCCATGGGGTGTTAGATGTTAGCCTGAACATGTGTGGTAGTGCAATATTAAACGAATGCGATGAGCTATGTTATCCTATTTAGGCTTTAGACCACCCTTGTTGCGTCGGATTACAAATGGCTTCCTCGTTTTGAATTAGGATCGTATCGGCTATGTTATGAATAACCTTTTTTTTTTGTGGTGTGGGAATCTTCAGGTCAAGATCACCCAATGTTCGTCCGTTCTTGTTGGCGGAGCAATTTATGCTTGAAGTCGTATCGACACTTGTTGTTGGTTGAGACCACACATGGGGAATAATCAAAGACAATAATTGTACTTTTATTTCTTTTTTTCGCCCTAGTGCGATGACTGTGGTGATCTCAGAGTGCATTGAACCCGGGGAAGATAGAAACGGAAAGGAGAGGAAAATGTTTTGTGGGTATTCACCTGTAAGAAGAGATCATTGATCCCAAGCGAATAGATGGTCTGGGAAAAGTGAGTAGGACGCCACATTGGCTAGGGAAATCTGATCATGGGAACTAAATTAAATGCTTTGGTAATTTCCCCAGCGGTTGTATGATTATGCAACCGCGTCGTTTGTTCAGACTATGCCGTTGCTAACCGACATGATGCGATTTCCGATGGAAATCTCATGGGTTAGCGAAATGGAGTTGCCATATGGCGAAAAGGCAGCTGAATTCAATTATGCATTACTTGCATAGAATAATGAATTCAGCTACGCGTCCATTATTGCAATATGTTTTACAGGTGGAATAGCTTGTAAGGGGAATAGGGGTAGAAATGACGCGCTGAAAGCGGTCGAAATAAGGTTTGAAATTGTGGGTTGGTTCGACATATGGTATAGAGAACCGCCACAGAGGTATCTAAGGATAGTGTAGACAGGGATAGTTCAAATGTGCTCTAACTACTTGCATGGATGGATGGTAGGGAAGAAATGATACAAGACCGTTAGTTCTTGACTGCGGTAGTGAGCTCAGATACCGTCTTTGGCGTCTGTTAATCTGCGCCTTGCTCGGTGTGTTTGTATGTTTGTGTCGTCTTGTATTGTGGGTCCGTGTGTGTGGTGTGTTATCAGTAGATCCTGTGGGATGAGTCCACGAACCATCTATTATTGAGGGGGATGTTGTTGGGAAGGGTGCTTTCTTCAGTTTTGTACTGGAGAAGCAATTATGGTGGTCGGATCCGAAGAGGTCGAAAGAAAGAAGAGTCAAGAACGCAAGAGTCCGGTACAAGTATGTTCTCGCTGTTCTGAATGCTTTCGAGGTACTTGTATGCTAATTGTAGAAAGTACTCGTCGATGGGAATAATGGAGGCGCCTTCGTATAGGTGAGAGTAGGGGTAATGGCGACCGTCAGACCTCCTAGAGTTGTTCTGTAGGGTATTTGGTGTGACGACACCGTGACTATTATCACGTGTGTCGTCGAAGTATGCAATGTTAGCTGAGTTAAAGACAACTATTGGCTCGTTAAAGTTGTCTAATTTATTGTGAACCTCTGAACTAATTATTGCATTAGTGTCTCGGTCACCATCCTCGAGAGTGAGCTTGTGATTATTTTCAAAGGACTGTCTGATGATGTTTGCTTTATTGGCATTGTTATTGACAACAAGACCGTTGTGTATGATTGGTCCAGTGATAAGATTAGTGCCACATATCTACAGGGACTACTTTGATATCGTTGTGTTCAACTCCAATCGCCGTGCTTCCTCGCCACGACCGAGGGAAGAGCGTGTATGCTATTTTAACGACAAGTCTTAACACTTAATAGCAGCTTTTAATTACACATTTAGCGGAACCATAAGGGAGGGAGTAAGATAGAAATGGTCTGTAAAAATGAGTTAATGGTCAATAAACTGATTGTATACTTAGTATTGTATTTTCAGATTTTTCACATAAATAACAATATTTAATTCAAATGTAATCAACACAAAACAGTTTTGTTTAGTTAAGACAATATGTAACCACAAGTATTTGTATTTGAGAGGCGAACTAATTATAACAAAATAAATTGATTTTCGTGGACTGACACAAAACATGCGCACCCTCCTGTGGTTGAGGGTGTGCATGTACTCTACTCTTCTCTACGAAAGTACAAACTTTCTCTTTTTAGCAGTTTCTTTCTCATGAACGAAGTCAAACTGCTACCGTTAGCTTGATTATAGGTTTTTCGCTTGTGCGACAATAATATTTTATTTTGTTTGATTTCTTTTCAGAATCGTCACATAGAGTATTTACTATATTTACCTGGTGACGATTCTGGGTTCATCATATTAAGCAAACGCTATTGCAGCTGCTATGTACATAGGATAACGATTTTTTGGAAATCGTTTAGGAAAGTGTGATGATGGATGGGATATGTATATTGGGATATGGGATATGTATATTGTGTGGAAAAATGCTCGATTTGATTTCAGAATCGCCACTTTACTTTATTTACTTGGTGACGATTCCGGGGTCGTTGTATTAAGCAACCGCTATGTATTATTATATGAGAAATCGTTTGGATTAATTTTATGGGAAAACGTATATATCGTATGGGAAATGTGTATAATATATGAGGATATGGGTTTTTGTATATTGTTATTGGGTAATGATGGAATTTATATATTATATGGGAAATGCGTATATTATATGAGGATATGGGTTTTTGTATATTGGGATTGTGGGAGGATGGTACGACTTCCGGAGCACTACAGTTGACTATGACGTGTAAACACAAGTTGCTTGAGATTCTGATGTATACATCCCAAAGTAATAAACCAGTATCAGGAGCGAATCAGGAACCGTATAGAAACATTCACTCACATGATGTTAACCGATGTTATTTAATAAATTAAGGGTAAAAAAAACTTGAAAAATAACCTATCGACCGTATGAACGAAAGTCAAATTCAGCCAGTCAACGAAGGTGGACGGAAAAGTAAAATTCATTTTTGAAGAAATCGCTTTACAACCGTCAATGAAGAGTGCCTCACCAAGAGTCGAAATTTAGTAATTAATAATTAACAATTAAAGAATATCCACGAAAAGAAATGTTGAAGTATGTATGTCGGATGCAAGACGATCTATTAAATATCATAAACAACAAAACAAATGACATGACATGTAGACCGTATGTTTGTAGAAATTCAACGGACCCTAATTTGCCCCGATTTTACAGGAGTAGATATAAAGATAACTTCATTGCCAGAAGAGTTGTCGTACGCACAGCTTAACGCAACTCTAAATCTTCAAATGGTTTAAGATATTACAAAGATCGGTATTAATAAAAAAAAATTCCTTATATTTCAGATATTCCTTCAGAACAACAACCTAACCGTCCTCGATCATGATCTGTTCCAAAGATGGGATAAAATAAAAGTAATCGACCTGCGTTGGAATCCATGGATATGTGACTGTTACAACAGTTGGCTCATCAACACTCTAATGACACAAATCCAGATAACCTCTGCCCAGCTGGTGGATAATGTTCAATGCGCCTCACCGCAGGCCTGGAAATCAAAACGACTTATAGAATTGAATACAGAGAAGAAAGTATTGCGCTGCATCGATAATAGCCACCCTGAGAAGGATGGACATCTGGTTGTAGGCATTTTGATTGGCGTCTTAATTGGAATACCACTGACTTTATTGATCTTATTTGTCTACCGACGTGGATACTTGGGTATACTTCACCGAGGCATGACCCCACAACCACCTTACAGTAGAGCTAAGTTCCAAGACGATTATCATATTTAATTAAAAATTGTGTAATTGTAAAATGTAAGCATTAAACATAATTTGTTGCTATACATTAAGTAAACCTTAATTTAACAACTGAAATTGGAATGTTTATATATAACGACTCTGACGACTAGGTCTTACAAAACCACGGACTTGAAACACCTTCATTAATTTGTTTTAATTTTTTCGAATGAATTCGGGTGAATGAAAAGAAAAATGTGTGAATGAAAAATGAAGAGAGATAGAGGGATAAACAAAAAAAGAGACAGGAAAGAAAAGGCAGATGAAGGAGTTGCCAATATGCCTTAAACGCATTTCGCTGAAAAATATCAAGAACCTGTTTGTTCAAACAGAGTGTTTCAAACTTCTGCAGTTTGGTTAAAGAACGATTTCCTATACTTCTGTATGTCTGATAATAATTGGTGAGGGCAATGTCATGACTGTCGGAAACCATGCAAAAATACTTGAAGAGAGCCTTAGACGAATGCCAAAGGTAAAACGTATAGTAAAATATGGGTATGGGGCTTGTCTGGATCGTGACAACCTCTATTGAAAGCCTTGCAATCAGCTTCATTTTCTGCACTAGGTAAATTTACCGAAGTTTATCACGTGCCTTAAATAGGTTTCAGAGGTCCAAATTTTTCGCGTACCTCGATGATCATAATATTGTCCTTTGGCAACTACGCCGGGTTCGGTTATCTGCAATATCCTCGAGGTTTGATTCTGTTAAAAAATTGTTTTTAACATTCAGTTTAACATGGCAATAGTCATCCTCCGAAATTTTATCTGCTGATAGTCTGCACATCATGAAGTTAATATTGCTACAAGGTAGCTTGTGAATTACGTCTACATTCAAGCAATTACATGCAATTCAAAAAAGTAACTTCGATGCCTTTCAGCGAATTGGCCGATTATGACTTTGTTGCCGTAGAAGTGGCGAAGTGTCTTGACCTACATGATCGGTACTCTAAGCGACTCGAGTCATTCTATAATATAGCTTAGGGGCAGAAGGTCCATCAAGTACTCTAGGTATTTGACACCACTCAAACTCGGAGACATATAGCAGATTGCATATGCTCCAAGGCCGTTTCCCGGAAATTACGAAACGGGAATTTGTTCCACTTTACTAGGGAGGATTTTAGGCCCTTTTTGAATCACAGTCGATTGCATTACTGTACGACTCCACATAAAACCGCAGAAAATTTTCCGTGCCTTTCGCTGAGCTGAAAGCGGATATACCTACATACCTTTATGGCTATCTCAAGACAAAATTGTTACGAAGTAACGCCCTGACATAATGATCGCCTTTGATCTCTGCGGAACATATAAAAACAAGAATAAAACAAAAGCAGGACGACATAATGCAACTGTAGTGCTCGCAGCCCTACCGTCTTCCCTAAATCCTTACCTCAATCCTTACTTACCCATTTAACCAAATCCCATAATATACATTAATACAATTTATATAATAACTATATCCTTTAATATCCTTTTTCATCAAATACATTTGCATATTAATTCAATTTCCATAGTTCCTACATTTACATACTAATCAATTCAATTATACATTAGAAATACAGTCATCATCCCTAATTCTCAAATTTGCATATCCTAACAGAACATACACATACCGAATTTCAAGCTATCCATTTCATAACAACAGTTCATACCATTTCCGTTATCCCATAAAATACCTATGCAGCTGCAATAGTTTGCAATCGTTTTCAGTTAACGAAAAATAATGAATCACCCCCATTTGGTAACTAGGGGCAACTGATTGATTTCGTTCATACGAAATCAGAAATAAGAAAGAGAAAGAATTAGACTTCCAACGAGGAAGGTCGCGTGTTATTTTACTGAAAGACGAGTTTTGTTTTTTGTTTTGTTTTGTTTTGAAAAAAGAAATAAAGAAAAAATAAAATAAACACAGACGTGTGCGGGCGTCTAGTGTAAAAGAAATAAAATAAAAGTTTTTGATTTAAAAAGTTAAAATTTAGAAAAAAGACATTCCACGCTCTTCCCTCGGTCGCGTCGAGGAAGCACGGTTTGGAATATTACACAACAATAAAAATACTTTTATAAAAAAGGAAAACTTGACATAATGTTTGTGGTGACTGAAACGCCGATGATGATGATGATGATGAAACGCACTCCCGTATGGAGATTTTCAGATTTTTCCCGCACTGTATACTTCCACACAATGTTCACACAACACTATCCCAAAGATATCACTGCACTACACTCAGACGCATTTGTGGTGATCCGTTTATTTACTTCGGATCCCACAGAAGACGACGCGTGAGCCGATAGTGCAATTAGGGTACCTTGTGCTTACTTAAGATACCCTAAACGGATTACACAATTGATCCGATGGTACGGCCACCAGGCAGAAGCGCACCTGCTGACTCGTCGGCAGTTAGCAACTCTACATCATCCATTGTCCATTACCCAAAACCCCATTCAATCCTATGTTGATGATAGCACGCTGAGATCCTGATACTCATACGAACATTCCCGGCCAAACCCCTCGAATCTCATTACCAATTAGCAGGTTATGATTAATACATTGAATTCAGACCTCAACAATGGCGATTGTCTAACCGAGTACAATTCGGTGCCTTAAAAACTCAGTGTTGCCTTTTGTCGTCAAAGGTGAACCCCAAAGTTTACTATCGATGAACAGCACTTGCATCGACGAAGCCAGAAAACTATCAATTTTAAACATTCGAATTAATCCAACTCTAAATTGGAATGACCACATATTTGAAACTTCGAAAAGTGCGAACAAATGGAAGGGGTTTCTTAAGAGATACAAAAAGTACTTCACTACATCCACTAGTTACCTGAAATGGAGTTTAACTCCAATATTTGGTCAGGCGCATCCAAAATAAAAACAACCAGTGAAATTTATTGAGGACGCAGCCGTTAGTCGTGTAATTCCGTCGTTGGAACATAGGCGCAACGTATCGTGCCTGTCTTTTTTCTATAGGTATTACCACGGTCGTTGCTCAACTTGGCTTGCAGAATGTGTTCCGCCTCTTCCCACATTTTCCTCGATACCCGCCAATCTGTGAATGCACATCGGTTCACGTGGAACTGTGGGGGTTCTCTACATTATGCTGAGAACCAACCCACAATTACAACCTAATTTCGCCCGTGTTAAGTGTGTCAGTGACATCATAGACAAAGATGATGTACACGACGCCATTGATGCACTCAAATCAAAAAACACTCCGATTATAAACCCAAATAACCCGATTATAATATATATCCATATATATAATATAATATTCCAAAACAATTGCCCAATAATACAAAAGCAATTAATTACATATTCCGGAACAATTAAGAAATCACGGAAAAGCAATTAATTGCATACGAAACACTAAAGAAATAATTGGTTCGATTCGCAATTGCGGATATTGAACTGTGCTGGAAATCGATGAAGAAATATCGGCTGACGCCGCAGTACAGAGCAATTGCGAATTGAAGTTAAAATACGGAAATTAGGTCACTACGAAATGTAATTGCACTATCGTCATCGGGAGGTGTTGACCCCGAGGTGACGAGTTTTGATGAGGGACAAGTTAGCGGCAGTCGGTGGTTAGTGATAGAAGCGGCAGTCGAGTGGTAAATGTGAAGTGAAGTTAACGGGCCGCAGGTATCCAAGAGATAGGGTTGTGAGATAGAGTCTGTATGTCAGTGCAGTTCGAGTTTCCTTAAAATTACAAAGTAAAGTGACTAACAAAAAGAAGAGAAAAAGCAATAATACCAAGACGATTGTGAAAATAAACCGTGGCTTAATTAAGTAGTTATAAGTAACGTATACAAGATGAAATTTAAGGGTAGTGATTAATTAAGATAGAACAAATAAAAAAAAAAAATGGAAAAAGAAAAGAACTCCCAAAGATGATTAGAAGAGACAATAAACATTTGTTTCAGATTCAGGATTATATGCTCGGGGAGAATCTATTACATCGTCTAGTACTCTCCCCTACACATATTCACCTCACCAGCCAGCAACACGGCGACAGTGGAGAAACTGTCATCTCGTGCATTGTTTACTGTTGTTGGTGCTCAAATAATTACGGACTTGTGTTTTGGTGCTCGACATGAGCAACGTACATTTTAAAATTTGTAAGAACTGTTAGCAATAAATGAAGAACTTTTTCTATATACTCGAGCGTTGTCTGGTGTACACTGAATTCTTTTCGTTCGTGAACTTATAAACCTGGTGAATTAAACAATTGTTTAAACATAAATAATTTAACTTTGGGTGACAACAACATAAAGAACACAAACACATTCGTCAAATACATCCGTTCAGCGCGGATGTCTGGATTCGCTGCTAAAACCCAGGAACAACAAGTTCAGCTTGAGATCAACAGGTATTGCTGTGCCCTTCATTTGAATACAAATTTAGTTTCAGGCAACGTGCTCACCTTCGAAATTCCCCGAATGACATTCCTCGTTCGGCGGACCAACATCACATAGGATCTCGGCTGACGACATTCCTCGTCAGGGTCGAGATATACAACAACATAAAAACAATAATGGTGGAAGATTGGCGGTAGAGGTCCGGTAGTGTAAGCAGTTAACTTAAATTCAATTAAAGTCAATACTAGTGCAAAAAGCAGTGGATAGATTAAATTTGGATAAAGCAAATATCTGTGGAACTTTATAGAAATAAGCTGGAATGTAATGTGATTAATGCATAAACAAATGAATAAATAACAAACAGTTTAAAGTTAAGAACAATAAACCATAGTGGGACGTTATAAAAGATTGTAAAGCGGTAAGTCCCCTTTTTTATTTCAGTAGAAAGACTTAGTGAATAAAGAAAGAAAACCAGAAAAAAAAGGGACATTGTGTTTGAATTTGAATTGTAGAAAAATAAAAATAAATTTTAAGAAATATGTCTTGTATGTTTGTTAGGTCGAAAACTTTTCAGTCCACCCTCGTAGACCACACGGTGATATACACTTTCACATGTCTCAAAGTCTGACAGGACTTTTTCTTTTTTTTTTTGTTATTATACTTCTCTCGGGGAGGCGAACCTATAGTGCCAACACGGAGCCCCGAAATTCCACCAAACAACCGTTGCAGTTCTTCTTGAACAGTTACAGTTTGTAACGCTCCGGAAACACTCGCGCGGAGAGGGAATTCCACAGCTTTACCGCTCTATAACGGAACGAGTTCTGGTACAGAGATGTTCGCGCCGTCGGGAGATGATGCGCAAACTGGTGCGATCCGACCCGAATTGCGCGCAATAATACCACGAATCTTCGAAGAACAATACCCGTAATAATATCACAGACAATGGGTCAGCTACGTGCCTTCGATGACTTAGCGACCGCAGTCTCGACGTCAGCGCTATGTCACCGACCAGGCGAAACGCTCGTCTATCTATCCTCTCAAGTAGATCAAAGGTATGCTCTAAACATGAGGGCACTATTCGATTTACACAGGAGAAAAGTTAGGCCGGAGTAGTATATTTCTTGGTTCTAAAAAGATAACTCAGTTTTCCTGAGGCGTACCTACCGATGTTCGATATATGCTTATGGCACGATATATTCCCACAAACCGGGACGCCGGTTTCAAGCTTTCCCCAGATTCGAGGGCCTGGCCATTCATCTTCAGCTGTGGAAGCGATGATCCACTTTTTATCGGGTTTTCGTAGAATTAAAGGCATGATATTGGCCTTTCCCCACTGCAGGATTTTATCCAGATTACCATTCAAGGAGTCAATCTGGCTACATATTAGCTGGTGCGACGTTGATGCACTAATCGGCCGATCACTCGAGAAAAAGGAAACAAGCATTCTATCATCCTCCAAACTAAACACTCTGTTATCCGTTAACTTCAACAAATCATTCATGTGAAGCAAAAACAAGATTGGAGTCAAAATACAACGTTGAGGCACCCCGGAATTAACAGGATACAGATCCTAACACCCGCCATCCACAACAACCCGGATTGATCGATTCTCGAGGGAAAGTCCATATGAACGAAGTCTGCTCAGCAGTACCAGACGCAGATAAAAGTCTTGGAGATATCCAATGCGACTGCCCCTGACTCACCATACCCCTCAATCTCAGATGTCCATATATCGGTTATAAGTGTCAAAAGGTCTCCCGTGGACCGCCTGCCACGGAATCCGTATTGACGATCATTCAGAAATCCGTTGCACTCCAAATATTTAATTAAACCGGCATTGATGACCGTTTCCACCACCTTAGATAACATAGACAGTAACGCTGTGGGATTTTATCGGTATGGTGTGTCGACAAGGACAGGAATTCATCGATATTCCACCGATGGTACTTTCGAACGAATAAAAACCAAATCTCCATTCAAAGTTCATATTAGTTTTATTACACTACACCGAATTTTTTGTCAAATTTTTATTCAATTATTTCTTCACTGTTTCCATCCATCACATTACTCCAATAAAATGCTATTTGGGAAATTTAACATACGAACTCTTCTTAGGAATACCGAATTTTCCAACTAAAATTAACTTTCCACCCGCGAATTTATCGACGCACATCTTTACTCTCAGCTGACCAGATTAAGACTTTTTGGTGACGTCCCTCTGCTCTGGTGACTAAAATCTGACTGGTTATTGGATGTCTCTTTACAGACATCCGACGAAAACCAAAAAAAAAAAAAAACTAAAGGATTCGCCGCCAATGGCGAAGGTCCAAACAAAAGGAAAAGAGAAGAAAACTCATGTAGCAGATCGAATCCGCTGCTACATGTTTGGGCAAGATAAACTGCCGCCATACGCAAGGGATAGATTCTTTGATTGACGTGAGTCAATAAAACCGTTGCCGAAGGCAGAAATCTATCTTGGAAAAATGAATCGAACATTGGGCATGGCCGTTGTTAGATCATCTAGAATAAACAAATTTCGGTCGTATGATTCGATGCATGTTATCTTAGGGATATGTTAATCCCGTTGAAGGCACTGTCAGGCGAAAGTATCCGCTTGAATGTTTACTTTGTGTAAACCAAAATTGGTGGCCATGACCGATGCTGGTGATCGTTCCAAGAAACGGCAACGGATCATAAAATCGGTCATGCTAAGATCCAAGCAAATATGCGCGCCTGAAAGGCCAATGTTTGATTTGATCTTCTTTACTTTAGGAAAGATAGATCGTAGACATGCCGTTGGAAATCTGGCTTGCAGATGTGCAAGCAACCCGAAATAATGCTAGGTCAATGAATGGGTACGAAAATAACACAGGGAAAGATCAGCGTGTGTTGGTGGATATGTGCCATCCATTGTTCGGTCGCGGAAGCTCGGTTGATGAATTGATGTCATGGCAAGATGATAATCTTGCCATGAATTATGCTTTCAGGAATGACTGTGGGGAAGAGGTTTGGAAAAGCCCCCAAAAAAGGTAAGCTGCCTAATATATATTTATGTCGGTTATCCTTGGGGATAACCGAATTAATTCCAGCGAATTGGTTGGCGGTTAATGCCGTAGCAAGGTTGCGTAATCTTGCTGAAGATTCGACTTCAAGGTAAGTCGCATCGCTGGGAATGGTGGGGATCGAGCGATGCATGGCTCTTCGGGCCCTGAAAAGCCCCACAACGCTATCGGCCAGTAATTTTGTGGGAGACACTCTCTTTCCCTCTTTGGGATTGTTGAACTCCAGCCACCTTCCAGCAGGTAGGAAATGTCCTCCGTGCAAAAGATAAGCGAAAGAGTCTGCTAAGAACCGGCGACAGTTCTCGACCACAGTTCTTGAGTACTAATACCGGCATTTCGTCCGGGCCGATTGCTTTCTTACAATTCAGTCCAGGTGGAATGCGTTGAATAGTACGCGGGCGGAACCTCACATCCCATATCGTAGACCGTACTGGCACGATCACAGATGGTCCCAAAAGACCGGCATCGAGGTTTGAATTCGCGGAAAATAAATTCACGAATACATTAACATTATCTTTTGAATTTGTGAGTAGTGTTCCGCTGCCCGTCACTAACGGAGGAAGAGCGGGTATAGCGAAGTTACTGCTGACAGGCGTTGTCATTGACCAGAATGGACGCGATCCAGTTGGGCACTCAAGGAGTTTATTGGTGACTCTGTCGTTGTAGGCCTGTGGCGGTTCCGCCAAACCCCACGGTACGCTTTCCTTAAAAACCCCCATAACACCCATCTTCCCATATAACTTCGCCAATGCAATCGCATTCGGCACACAAAAACGCTGCACGCATTTAAGAGATCAAATCCATGATCTTAAATTCCCTGTTAAGAAAACTTACCTTCATGCATTTCTTCGCATACAATTTTCTGTAAGAATTCTTCATGACCTTTTTAGGAATTCCATAACTCCCATTGTTTCCCGCCAATGCATTTGCATTTGCCCCAGAAAACATTTCCTTTTCCAAGGACATGTAACGCTCTCAAGCATTATCTGAAATTTCTAAAAATAGTTCCTCAATGTGCATATGCACCATAAATAGAGAACATTCGGCACCCATTGTTATCAATTGAAGTGCAAAGTCGGGCGGCTTGTTTTTACAGCTGCAGCAAGCCGACCGGCGATTCACCATCAATAGACAAACAATCTTCAATTTTGTTCGTCGCCACAAAACGAACGACCCGACACACACAAAGTCATGCAAGGGAACCGTTTCTGCCACCAACCCAGGATACGATATACAATTTCCATTGTATAAAGTATCGCATCCCATTTTAGCACCATTTTCCTTTTCCTAACGTCTATCATAGCGACATTGCACAGCATAGACATAGAACAGGGATCGCCTTTGCCTTTGCCGCCCGCCTGTTTCGTTGTTCCACTGCTGTCGAGCACGTGTAATTAACATCGATCCGAACGATCGCACACATACCACCATGACCATTATTACAAGATCTGGTTTCCTATACCACCAAGGGAGACTTTACGTTTCTCTGGTGGTAGGTAAAAACGATATCCTTATTGGAGAGGATATCGGTGAGTCTCATTACAACCACCATCGAGTGTGCATCGCGTTCCCCCTAGGTAGAGTGCGTATGGGGTGCGTTCGGAGCGCACCCCAGAGTCAAAGTCGGGTTCTTTTTCTAAATATAAAGCAATAAGCGGTACCGTGCATATATATAATCATACTGCTAAAACAAAAAAATTAAGTATTAACATACAACCAACAGAAGACAATAAAGAGTGATTACTTAATAAGCCGTGTGTTTAATTTTCCGGCTGTTGTTCCTTGGTGTTTTTTATTTACTTTGGTTTCCTGGTGATCGTTCGTTGGCAGGCAGCGGAACAATCGGTTGTGACAGTGAAAGTGGTGGGTTGGTAGTAGAACTCGCGTCCATGCCAGCGCCGCGACTACGTACCCCCACAGGCCTTATTCGCGTTATCAATCGACGTTAATGATTCACAAAAAGGGCATCGAAAAGCGATTGCTAAAGATATCCTTTGGTCAATATCTTCACAGATTCGAGCACAAGGAACTCCGGCAATGTCCGTCCGGTAAGAGAACCGTAAAAACGCGAACACATCCGCATCAAATGCAATAGACTACAGGAGGAGCGCAGTATGCTTGCTGCAGACGTTAACGGTGCACTAGACGCGATCATCATTAGATATATATATATATATATATATATATATATATATATATATATATATATATATATATATATATATATATATATTGTAGCGAGCTTAGGGTTCGCTGGATTAATTATTTTTAATAAATGGGAGCCTTAAATCGATTTTGAATTAATGTAACACTTTATTAGTCCGTTAATAACAGCCGTTACTTTTACCGTACACTTAACGATTTCTTGACATCGCTCCGGTACTTATCGCGTCTTTGACTGATTACTTCTTACTTCTTTGACCTGCGTGCGAGGTATTTATACCGTTTTTCCTCATTCTGATTCGGCGTTTCATTTCCGTCCGTTCCATAGCCTCGAATTTTCTAGTGTTCATAGTCTCCAGTTTTCCAATACTTTCTAGAATATTCTAGTACTTTGTTTTGGACTTTCTAGAATATTCTAGTACTGATTGTCATATGCGTCACAATATATATATATATATATATATATATATATATATATATATATATATATATATATATATATATATATATATATATATATATATATATATACATACATGAAAAATTTGCCACTCCCAAGTATTTACTCATTAGAGTCATTCCCCACAACAATAAATAAACATTGGTCTTTCATAAAACTGATCGGTATATATTTACTCACCAATGATCCCACGTTTGTGACAATTTATGTCAAACTGATTGCACTTATGCATTAATCCTTTGAGATCTCTCCAGAAACCATTCTATCTCTCGTTCGTTTTTTCCCTAAGAGCGGTACAATTTATCTTTCGAATAAAACACAAGGATATAGAAAGGTGACAATACTTTAATTTCACATTGAGATACAGTCGATACTATTAGTTATGGATTCAACCTCAATCAAATGTCCTCACCTAACTTTCCATAATTCTTTGAATAAATGAGGCGATATTCTCGTAAGTCCGGATATATTCATTTTCCTTAGATCACCCAATGTTGCACCTTCTATATAAAATTTCTCTGGAATTTGTCATTTAAATGAACCACTTGACAGCAATTAGTAAACATTTTTTTATTAATTTAATGTAGCCTACCTTAAATACTAATCCAAATGTGAACACTCTCTACCCAGTAGTTTGTTTACAGCATTCGAAATAGGTCGACTTCAGAGTGGCTCTGCGAATAATTGTATGGATAAATTAGTGGAGTAGAGAGGTTACCTTAAATTTGGTTTTCAAAATCTCATGTGTCGATTTGTTACAAATGTTAAAAAAGCATAATATAGGTTGAAAACACAAAAGTTCATCGAAAATAGGTTTCTGACGAGCTCCTAGTTTCTAGAGGGACTGACTTCATGAATCGCATCTTAATTGTGACGAAACGTGGGTGTGTGATTACGTCACACTAACAGCCCAATAATCGATCGAATGGCGTTTGGAAAACGACTCAAATCCGATAAAACCAGCGAAAGTGAAAGTCTTGACTGTTTTCTTTGATTGTCGTGTTGTGGCAAACTCCGAAATTCTCCCAAAGAGTGAATAAGGAATAACATTTGTATGTTTCGAAAGGTTTGCGGGGAATATCTGTGGGTAAGGTTTTAAGTAGGTGCTTAGCATGACACGGATTCACTTAACCTTCCACCGTCTGCTGCATAAAGTGATTGACCACAAAAAGACCAAACGAATAAAAACACACGGGTAGTTCAATTTAAATTGTTCGACGAGGACGAATAAACAATCAAAGACGCCAGAGTTTGCACAAAACACTGATCACATGTGACACTCAATGAATAAAACAAGTCGATTGGTTTTAGTTATATAGCATTCTTTTATTTAACTTTTTATTTATTTTTTCAATTACTAATTAACTCTGGTGAACTACCGCATAGGTTGATTTCCATTAACACTGTGTCTTAGATTTTGATGACAATTGTTTTTATTCCGTGGTTAATAAATTAAATAACAATTCAAAGACACTTATGGTTATAACACTTTATTAATTAATCACACTTAGTGAGACACGGTACGGCCAAAAACACGCACACAAAACGAAATGACGTAGTAAAAAGAGAACTCTCAGACAAAAACTCTCGGCACCTCCCCGCGGGGATTCGTAACGAAGGCGCGCACCCTTCAAAGGATAAAATCTGACCCGCCGATGCAATCCGTATCCGTCAGATTCAACGGTGATGGATTACATCGGTGTTGGAGGATTCTATATGAGTCCGTATAGGACAAGTACGATGCCCTTCAGCCTGCATATCGGCCACGACGAAAATGCACCAGAATAAACATGGGCTGGTGTAATGCATTGCAGGCATTATGAGATACGCGATAGCGAAGATCGCCGAAGGAAGAAATAGGTTTCTGTGTCCTAAATAAACAGAAACGGCATTTCAAGGTTCAAACGATGTGATGCACATTATTTGTGATTTAGGCAATGCTATATGGGAACATCGGCTGTTTACATAATCGCCCCAGACATATGCCATTGCAGGCAATCGATTTTTCGTGGCGATAAGCAAACCGATGGTTTGCTCGCCTATGGCCTAGGAAATGGGGGCTTTTGTTTGTTTTACAGGCCGGAGCATCATTAGGCATGATCTAGGATATGATTGTCTAACGTCAATCATATTCGTGCCCAAATCCCATGATCGGTAGATACCCGATAAAGGAAATTGGTCGCAATTGTAGTGAACCTTGGGATTGGAGCAATATTCACTCATGAACCGTAGCAAGAATACCGGCTACAGCTGTCTCAACAATTACGCTGGCCAGCGAATATTTATCGTTTATAATTGCTGACAAGCCGAGCCGATTGTCTGGCACGGTTCATGCAATATGAATGAAATAACTTGTTTGATGTGCATGCCTGCTGGGGTTTTACTTTCAGGTGAAAGTTATTTGAAAGAAAGCTTATACTGCTCGAATGCAGGTAAGTATAGTGTTTTATGGAGTGGGGGAAAAGTAGGTTGTTTTAAAGTAATGGGTGGTTCTTTAAGCGGGCTTTAAAGAACCGCCACATATCCATCCGAAAAGGTTGGATTTGTGGAAGCACAACTCATGGACGTACTCTTCAAGAGCAACAATTGTCACCGAATACGAAGTATATATCTGCCCTGTGAGTAGGGCGTTAGAATATACTCACAGCTAGGCCGGCTTGTTGTAAGATGCGACTAAAGGCCGAGTGGTAGGTGGGGTCCCAACGCCCTGCCGCCCAGTGAAATACCACCCCATCAAGCTATAGGCTCCGTGAAATGGTCGGGAGAAATCCCTGTCCATCTTTCGGACCTTGGTTGATGGACCGGTTCGAGAAAAGGTTGGTTTAGATGTTAGTCAGTCCCCGGGTGAGATACCAACCCTCTGCGCTGCACATTCCGCGATATCGTTGGAAAAATGTTCGACTTTGTTTCGGATGTATGGCAGATGGCCCCGACTGACACGGAGACAAGTCATGATAGAACCTTCTGAGATAAAGAATTCCAGAGGTAATCTAGTTTCCCATTCGAATCTCCGGGAGGACTATGTCAGGGGGAACATCATGCAGATATTACGATAAATAACCCGACTTTAAGAGGTTCGTCATCCCATAATCGGGCCCGTTCTCAGGGCTCTGTCGACGTTTGACTGATAACGGCATTTTGTAACATCAATATTTGCAAACAACGAAGCCTGATATCCTTGTCTTAATTGAGACCCAGGTCGATTCGTCAACTAATTCCACATATCTTCGTTGCTCAAGATACGACTTACATTCGAGATTCCGTTTTAAGGGCGGAATCAGCGTCTTCACACGGTCCGATCTGGCTGGCCAGAGGGTGGAGGCGTTAGAACTCAAAAACATGGACATCATGTGGTTGAAGGTCGTGCTGAGTAATTCTGTGAAATGTCTTTGCTGTCCTTACCCCTCCCCGAATGACGATCGACCGGTGACATTTTTCGAATATCTTTCACGTACCGTCGACTGGATACAGATCAACCACCCAGCTTCTGAAATTGATGTCCTTGGCGACTTTAATGTGCACAATTTTGTCTGGTTGTTACATTCTAACAGAACCGACGAGGCTGGGAGGCTGGAGGAGATGTTCGCTGTTAGCCGCAATTTGACTCAACTAGTGGACGCGAGGGCCACATACCCGAGGTTATTATGTGAACACCCTGGATCTGTTTTTGATATCCGAGCCAAGCATTTATGCCGTGGAGATCGCTGCGCCACTGGGAAACTCAGACCACTGCTTGGTATCTGTCGTGCAACCACTTGCATCTCAACCGAATAACCGACCTAAGCAGCTTCGCCAAGTATGAAGGTATGGGGCTGCTAACTGGGATGATTTGCGAGATTTCTTCGCATCCTTTCTAATGTCGGAAGTGTGCTTTGGAGACTTCGATGTTAACGCTTGCGCGGAGTCAGTCACAGAGATTATTCTTCTCGGGATGGAGATCTATATTCCATATTCCATCCAATGAAGTTCATCTGATAAACCGCGGTATGAAAAAAAATGCGAGCAGATTACAGCCGCAAAAAATAGAGCTTTTAAACAATGGCGCTGCAATCCCATCGAGGTGAACAGAACGAATTTTGTTAGAATCAGAGACACGTGCAACCATACGATTGACACCACGAAGAAAGCTCACAACGACAGAGTGACCAATAAACTCCTTCGGTGCCCGACTGATTCGCGCTCCTTCTGGTCAATGGCAAAAGCTGTCAGCAGTAACTTCGCTTCCCCCTCTTTCCCTCCGTTGGTGACCGACAGTGGGACGTTAGTCACAAATTCGAAGGATAAAGCTGATGTGTTCGCGGGTTTATTTTCTGCGAATTCAAACCTCGATGCCGGTCTTTTGGAACCACCTGTGATCGCGCTGGTACGGTCTTCCATCCGGGATATGAGATTTCGCCCGCGTACTATTCAACACATTCTACGTGAACTGGACTGTAGCAAAGCAACCGGCCCGGACGGAATACCAGCAATAGTCCTTAAGAACTGTGCTCCAGAACGATTGCCGGTTCTTGGCAGACTTCCGCTTATCTTATGTACGGAGGACCTTTCTCTCCTGCTGGAAAATCGCTCGAGTTCAGCCAATCCCAAAGACGGGAAAAAAGTGTCTCCCACAAAATTACCGACCGATAGCATTACTGTCTGCGTTATCTAAGGTAATGGAAAAAGTCATCAAAACAGAGTTAATTATTTGGAGTACAACGGAATTCTGAATGATCGTCAATGTGGATTCCGTGCCAGGTGGTCCACGGGAGACCTTTTGACACCTATAACCGGTATATGGACATCTGCGATTGAGCGGCATGGTGAGTCAAGGGCGGTTGCATTGGATATCTCCAAGGCTTTTGACCGCGTCTGGCAAGGGGCAGTGCTGAGCAAATTTCGTTCATATGGACTTTTCCATCAGCTTTGCGAGTGGACGAAGAGCTTCCTCGAAAATTATTTGATCCGGGTTGTTGTGGACGGCGAGTGTTAGGATCTGTATCCTGTATCCGGGGTGCCTCAATGTTCTATTTTGACTTCAACATTGTTTTTCGCATATATGATTTGTTCAAGTCAACTGATAACAGGGTGTTCAGTTTCGAGGATGTTAGTACGCTTGTTTCCTCTTTTTCGAGTGATTGTGTGATTAGTGCATCAATCAATAGTCTGTAAGGCTTTTTAAATTAATTTTATTTAAGTTAGTGTAAGCGTGCATTAAGCTAAATAAATGAGGGTTCTGGCCTCACTAAACACTAAACGTCGCACCGACTGAGATGTAGACAGATCAACTCTCTGAATCGGGATCTGAATAAGGTCCTGCAATGGGGAAAAGCCTAATCTCGTCTGCAACGAAAACACAATATACAACATTCAGAAAGAAAAGTGTATCATCGGTTCCACAACTGATGATGAATGGCCAAGCCGTCGAATCCGGGGGAAGCATGAAATTGCTCAGCGTCACGGTCTGTGGCTCAACTTGTTATCCTGTATTAATCCGAAATTAGACACGCAATCGAATATTGCTCTCGTATTCTAAAAAGCTCCTAAACATACCCTCGACCTACTTGAGAGCATTCAGAGGCGAGCGAACCGCCTGATCGGGGACACGGCGTTGAAATCGGGACTACAGTCGCTATTGTGGCGGTTACATTGAACGCCACTGCTCACCTTCCCAATAACCATTCGAAAACTCCCAACTTGGAGCGTCCAAAAACGATATAAAACAAGATTGTGGTAGTTCCATTGTACGCCACTACTTACCTTACAACCTATGACGAGAACAGTTTCCTAAAACACATAAACCCTGGAAAACATCTACCTACCTTCCTATAGTTGTACCAACTATTTCCTGAAATCCTTTGGAACTATAATTTCGCCGATGCAAAATCCATCAGCAACAAATAGGCATTTTTCCACAAGGACATGGTCGCATAAAACGCATCTTGTGCCTTAAAAGCAATCTGGCTGCACCATCAAGCAACCAACATTGCCCGAACCACATCGATGAAATGTCTCCTGATGAGTCTGCCACACACGTGCAGGAGATATTTCTTTTTTTCCTTTCATTTACCTATGCCCACATCGGTCGGTCATCCGATCGACAAATACGTTATGACATACGACTGACCGCCAAACAAAGTCGAGTTCTCAGAAATGGTGAATTGCCAGCGAGAATGTGTACGATCAGCATAAATGCTGTACGCAGTTGTTGATCGTGTAAACACTAAATACCTACTTTAAGATAATTGCACCAGCTGCAACCATGCCATCTAATGTTCCCCTCATGGATTCGGTCGATCCACGCTCCGCATACTTGTGGACACACACACCATGAGCAACAGAGGCAATCATCGTGTATGTTTCGCGCCCTTTGTGCTTATGCAAAGTAAATCGTCCCTTGTTGGGCACCGAGGCGATGGATGATTTTCGCTATGCTGTCGTCTTCGGTGACCTAACTAATCTTAAAACTGATTCCGTGGAGGGAACACGGCACTCCACGTTAAACCAAACCAAGAGTCTTGTTTCAACAGCCACCGAGCCAACTCGAGCTTGAACACCAGGAGTCGGTTTTTCTTTTATAGAATCGTGTGTGAGTCACCCGGTCGGGCTTATAGTCGCGAAACACAACCAATTTGGTAAAATGAATTCCCGTATACGCGGACTTAAGTTTAGGTGAATTACAGCTTAAAAATCCGTATGTGTTAAATGACAGTGTGCTGGATAAATTGAATGTATACCTTACGTATGACTGAACAATATTTGGAAGTTAAATTAAGTTAAGGTGAATTACAGCCTAATAATCCTTATGTGTTAAATGACAGTATTATTCCTTATGTGTTAAATGCCAGTGGACTGGATAAATTGAATGTATACCTTACGTATGACTGAACAATATTTGGAAGTTAAATTAAGTTAAGATGAATTATAGCCTAATAATCCGCATGTGTTAAATGCCAGTGGGCTAAATAAATTAAATCTATATCCTTACGTATGACTGAACAACACTTCGAAGTTAAATTAAGTTCAAATGAATTAAAGTCTATTAATCCGCATGTGTTAAATGACAGTGTGCTGGATGAATTGAATGTATACCTTACGTATGACTGAACAATATTTGGAAGTTAAATTAAGTTAAGATGAATTATAGCCTAATAATCCGCATGTGTTAAATGCCAGTGGGCTAAATAAATTAAATCTATATCCTTACGTATGACTGAACAACACTTCGAAGTTAAATTAAGTTCAAATGAATTAAAGTCTATTAATCCGCATGTGTTAAATGACAGTGTGCTGGATAAATTGAATGTATACCTTACGTATGACTGAACAATATTTGGAAGTTAAATTAAGTTAAGATGAATTACAGCCTAATAATCCTTATGTGTTAAATGCCAGTGGGCTAAATAAATTAAATGTATATTCTTACGTATGACTGAACAACACTTCGAAGTTAAATTAAGTTCAAATGAATTAAAGTCTATTAATCCGTATGTGTTAAATGACAGTGTGCTGGATAAATTGAATGGATATACAAAATCTTATATCTTTTGGTTGAATCAAAAAAATAAAGTAAGAACAAAGAGAGTGCTTGTTTCATTAACTATCTAGTGAACAGGTCAAACCGTTTCGACGACACATATTTTGGGCAGAAGAGAAGTTGGGGAGAAATGCGAACCCGTGCCCGTGTAGCCACCACAGCATAACGAAACCCCCCACAGTGGCGACCCTGCCAGGAGAAACGAACCTTCTGATCTTCACGGGGTAGATTTAACGAACACGCGAGTTAAGGCCCCATTTACTCATATCCTTATAAGACTATAGAATATATAGAATTATATAAAAATATGAATCACCCAAACAGTAATCATTTATTGACACCCAAAAGATGAATCGTGTAATCCCATACAACATAACGAAAGTACATCACCATCCAAACTACTAGATGTCGCCTCAGATAATCTTAACGAATCGACAGTCAGATAATAATGATAGAGCGATTCCACTTCCTTTTTCTTGGTGAAGCTGATCGAGTGAGCATGGCTCTTAAGTAACAATTCTTCAATTTATTAGTACTATTAATTAAAACAAATATATTTTTAATGTAAATTCACGTTTAGTTAATAATTTCCAGAGTTCGAAATAGAACTATCAAAAAGATTTGTAATCTTAGACTTTAGTATTTAATTAAATAAAATATATTTTTTTCTGACACAGTCTAGATTACTTAACTCGCGACAGAGAACCAAAAACGAACATTGAAAGCATTCACTTCTGAGTGATTAACTTGTACCTAATCACCACACCATATTATTTGTGGGTATACACGTAAGATTGCATGAAACCTGAAATGGATATACACGTAATGAACTGAAAGTCCAGTTCTTCATATTTGAAAAAACTCTATCATGGATAAATATTCTTCACGCAATAAATAGTGCCGCCCATAAAATAAACAAATACGGAAAAACAATGTGAACAAGATAAATCAAAAATCTTTAGTATCGTTGAACAACAAATGTGAAAATGGTTAAAACCACAACTAGGTGTAAAAAGAATAATTTATCGATTAGAAGTCGTTTGCAGAGTCCACGAATGTGCGAAAACAGTCGAAAATAGAATCTGTCCTGTGAAGATTCTAAATATCTATCCGGTGGTAATTTTAAATATTACTAAGACATGTGGTCAAATTTTACGATATTTTAGTGAATGTTTGGTGAACAAGCTTATTGAGATCAACTGTATTTGTTTTGAATAAATAAATACTTTTCGAATCACATAAAAGTGAGTTTAATTTGCGGCCGAAAGTCGACAAATTCGCTAAATCCTTCACCTCATACCTTAGACGATTACCGTGACATAAAAAAATATGTAATGCGGTCGTGGGTTTGTGGTTTTGTTTAATCGCACCATTGTGTCAAAGCAACTTACTACCCGAACTTGGTAAATCCATTGATTAAAATAATTATAATTATTCTGTTAAAGACCTTAAACAAAATTCTGAATGCAGTATGTCACAAAATCGTAAAATAAAAGTGGGATGTGTAATCACAAACTAATTATAATAAAGGAATAATTTAATAAAAATGTGCAGTGTTTCATTGTAGCAATAGTATGTGTTCCACGTAGTGTGTTGTAGACTACAATGTCATATAACAATTCGTTAGATACGTTGTCAGTGAACTGGGTGCTCTAACATACATTTATTCTTCAGTGCCAAAGAGAATGAAACCTCAGAATCTTGTCTCAATTTAATAAACAATGAATATATTAAATGAGAATGAAACTTCCCAAGTCCTCCCAGTTTCCAGCAGTCCCAGTTATTAGCATTCTGCATTGCTAATAAGGCCAGAAACTAAGTATGAATAGCAGTTAAGCATTTACAGAGATGATTTTATTTACCTTTAATTTCGAATATTTTCAAAATAATCTTTTGAATTAAGTCAATTAGTGGCCCCGTGCTGTGCACAACACAAGCGGCAAGTCCAATTAGTACTACTATGCCCATGAAAGTTGCGATGAACCCAATCAGCTGTCAACATAAAACTAAAATATGATTTATATGTGCCATCCGAAGAGCCCTGATAACTTACACCTCGACTCCAATTCGTCAAGTTATTACTTGGGACCTCCGTGTTAAAATGGTTAACTTCTCCACGAAACGTTGTCTTTAATTCTTTACGGGACATGCCTCATGGATTGTTCGTACTTGTAAAAGTCATGCAACAAAGTTTGCCTTAGTTTCCCGATCTAAAAGGAGAGACGCCGTCACTATTCACTTTCTCCACAGTTGATCATCTACAAACCCGCTACAAAGAAAAACTCTTGCACGAATATCCTCACTCTACTTTTACAATTTCCTTAATTGACAATAGCATTTCTAAAGTGACACATTTCCCCAGGCCGATGTGAAGAAAAGCAACGCTGAACCCGTGAGCATTTTAAAGCACCGAGAGAATATTTTCAAGCCGCGAGATGCCTGCCATCAGACCACCTGTACCGCTGAACGCCTAATTAAGGGAGAAACAGTTCGCGTGCAGCTGATCGACCTGTATATCTGGTGGGAACTTCAAGACCGGATCAAAACCAACCTGCACAAAAGCTTATCTCAGGGCAAAGAAAGCTCCGTCATCAGGTACACTAGGTTGAGTTATTGGTGAGTAACCTGCTGTGGAAGGCGGTTGTATCAGAGAGTTACGATCGGTTCGTGAGGTCGCCAATGTGATCTAGTGACCAATTTTGATACTAGTTTGTTTTGCTTTTGAATTGTGAACTACCGGAACCGATATTTACTAAAAAGTGAGGAAGAAGTGATTGTGTTTTTGAGATTCGTTTCGAAACGGCGGGCAATGGTCGAAGAGGAACAGGTAAGTTGTTCAAATCGACAAGAAAATCAGGCGATATCAGTGGTGATCGTGAAGGTGCTATGTTTTCTCCCTTCTAAATTTCTCCCAGCGTTCGATCATTCACGAGAATAAATTTCACTTGAATTTTCCCACCTACAACGGTAAATTGCAGTCGAACTTCGCGGTCGAGTAATATGATACGTTTGAATTTTGAACAAATATTCAATCTCCAACGGATTGCATAAAGAAAGGTTACTATTTAAACCTGGCCACCCTTACGTGATATTCATAATCCCAGAATGAATATGTAATGCGGTTTTGATTACTTCGTTAGCCTTGCAAAGGAGTAGTTATTATGCGATTTGACAGTAAAGCGAATTAATATGAATAACATCATCCAAGCTAGAGTTGCAATCTTCAAGCCCCTAAGGACTCTGGAAATTGAATATGCCTGGTTTAGTCGCAGTGTCGTCTAGTTTTTCTGCCGATCTTAAATAGATAATATACTCCTGTAATCGGTACGTATCATCAGCATCGGCACTACAACCGGGAACCGGTCTTGGCCCTATTTAGCAAGTCCTGAGGCTTGTTAAATTGTCCATAATGATTTATTTTTTCTGGGCAAGGTCATTAGTCTTCGGTATCGGTACGTATGTTTCGTTTTAATGAACAATGAATGAATCTCTGGCGTTGGGGTCATACTCTTTTATGATATAGTTCTGAGTACGCATTTTAAGAGGGCAGTTTGATAAGTCGGTGACTTTATTTGCCGAAAAAAAAAAAACGTTTATTCATAATGTCACTGACACATCAAACTGCCCTCGTATTATGTTTCAAAGGTATATTTGTTTTTAACCTAAGTTACTACTCAAACTTCAAGTCAAGCTAAAAAGTACCATTTTTTTAATTTACCATGTATCTAAACAACTGTGTAACTGACACCGCGTTCGAACCTCTGACACTATCAAGTTTTGTATTTGACATTTAGGTGTTGACTTTAGCCCTAAGTTTTGTGACAAGACAAATTATTGGAAGGTACATTTTTACACAGAAATATAATATGCATCTGATCTATACCATTTACTATTCCCTTGCGACATAAAAAAGGCAGCATACTTTAAACAAAAATAATGAGATCGACAACATTGTATATGAACCGGTGACGCTATCAGCGCCTTCTGCGAATGGCAGCTAGGTTGGATGGTATCATCGGCTTAGTACTTGTTTACGATAACTATGTGAGTATTGGGAGTGTCGTACGTGTACAAGTTGTGCTTGTGAAGTGCGTTGCAACCATGGACCGGGAAAAGCAATAAACTACGTCTCGCCATCAAATGATTTGGTAATCTCCGCCAACGAGCTTTCGGCAAAAATAGCGTTCCTATAATTCCTAAACTTATCCCTTATTAATTAGATCTCAACCCTTATGACTTATTTTTCTTCACCCGGCTGAAAAATTAATTGAAAGGGCGTCACTTTGGATGATATTCAAAAGCATGTAACCGACGACCTGTTCCAGAAGAAGTCTTCCTGAAATACTACGAAGACTGACACACAGCCTCTGTAGAACTGCAACTGCGAAAGGGGACTATTTTGAAGGGGACAAACTAGGTGAATAAGTATAGTGAAAATCGTGGTTTCCAAAAAAAAAATTGTCTTGTTACTTTTCTAATACATCTTCTTTGAATCAAACAACGAGCTTTATCCGATTTTAAATTTATATATTATTATTATAATAAATTTGTTCAATTAATAGGCTGATGACGAATAGCGCCGAGTGGCCGCCCCAAGATGCCACCAAATAACTGTTGGAGTTCCTTTTGAACAGTTGCAGGTTGTAACGCTCCGGAAACAGTCACGTGGGAAGGGAGTTCGGCAGCTTCCCGCTCTGTAACGGAATTAGTTTTTCTTTTTTTTTAGTTTTTAAACCACATTTATTTTCCTAATTCTTTTTACATGTATAATATTAGGGGTAAATGTTAAACCCTCTTTTACAATCACAGTCCTTAAATTAACTTACTGGCTCCATGCGAGCTCTCTAAATTACACATTACAAATTGATTTTTATTTATGCCTTTCGGCGTACATCTTTTTTTTTCTTATATATATATGAAATAGGTAATATATTAGAGGGACTCCTCGTTTGCATCTATATGTATACATTATTATTATAATTTTTTTTTATTTTTATTAATTTTTTTTATTTTTTTTTTTTTTTTAATTATTTATAACAAACAAAACCTTCAAAACAAAACGAAAAGGTAAATAAAAAATAAAATAGAATAGCTACAAAGTAAGTAATACACGTAATGTGGGAAGGTAGACAGGGGAAGGGGGACAAGAGGACGGAGAGCGTTGCCTCCTGTATCTACATCATACTATATCTCTAACAGAATTAGTTCTGATGCAGGGATGTTCGCGGCATCGGAAGATGAAGCGCAAACTGGTGCGATCTGTCGGATTCTCTTGTGGCATATAAGCCGGCTTGCTTGGAACAATATTACGAATCTCCGAAGAACATACCCATGACAATATCTGTAAAACAGACAGATGCCAGCTACACGCCTTCGATGTGATAGCGACTGTAGTCCCGATCAGGCGGATCGCTCGTCTCTGTATGCTCTCAAGTAGGTCGAGGATATGTTTAGGAGCCGAGCTCCAAACATGAGAGCAATATTCGAGCGCGAGTCTAATTTGTGATTTATACAGGAGAAGAAGTTGAGCCGGAGTAAAATATTTCTTGGCTCTAAAAAGATAGCTCTGTTTTCCTGAGGCGGATCTGGCGATGTTCGACACATGTTTATGCCACGATACATTTTCACAGACCGTGACGCCGAGCAATTTCATGCTTCCGCCAAATTTGAGGACCCGATTATTCATCATTAGCTGTGGAACGGATGATCCACTTTTCTTTGTGAATGTTGTATACTGTGTCTTCGTTGCATTGACGTCCCCGAGATTGGATTTTCCCCACTACAGGACCTTCTCCAGATACCGATTCAGAGAGTCGATCTGGCTACATCTCATCTGGTGCGACGTTGATGCACTAATCGGACGATCACTCGAAAAAGAGAAAACAAGCGTACTATCATCCGCGAAACTGAATACCCTGTTATCAGTTGACTTGAATAAATCATTTATGTGAAGCAGAAACAAGGTTGGAGCCAAAATAGAACCTTGGGGCACCCCAGAATCAACAGGATACAGATCCGAACACTCGCCGTCCACAACAACCCGGATCAAACAATTTTCGAGGAAGCTCTTCGTCCAGTCGCAAAGCTGCTGGGAGAGTCCATATGAACGAAGTTTGCTCAGCAATGCCCCGTGCCAGACGCGGACAAAAGCCTTGGAGATATCCAGTGCAACCGCCCTTGCCCCACCATACCCCCCAAATCGCTGATGTCCATATATCGGTTATAGGTGTCAAAAAGTCTCCCGTGGACCGCCTGCCACGGACTCCGTAGTGACGATCATTCAGAAGTCCGTTGCACTCCAAATAATTAACTAACTCTGTATTGATGAGTTCTTCCATCACCTTAAATAACATAGACAGTAATGCTCTCGGCCGGTAATTTTGTGGGCGACATGTTTTCCCCTCTTTGGGATTGGCTGAACTCGAGCGATTTTCCAGCAGGCAGGAAAGATCCTCCGTACATAAGATAAGCGGAAGAGTCTGCCAAGAACCGGCGAAAGTTCTGTAGCACAGTTCTAAAGGACTATTGCTGGTATTCCGTCCGGGCCGGTTGCCTTCCTACAGTCCAATTCACGTAGAATGCGTTGAATAGTACGCGGGCGAAATCTCACATACCGCATGGAAGACCGTACCGGCGCGATAACAGGTGGCTCCAAAAGACCGGCATCGAGGTTTGAATTTGCGAAAAAAAAATTCGCAAACATATTAGCTTTATCCTTCGAATTTGTGACTAACGTCCCATTGTCTCTCACTAACAGAGGAAGAAAAGAGGAAGTGAAGTTAGTGCTGAGAGACCTTGTCATTGACCAGAAGGGACGTGAACCAGTCAGACACTGAAGGAACTTATTTGTCACTCTGTAGTTGTGAGCTTTCTTCGTGGTATCAATCGTTTGGTTGCACGTGCTTCTGATTCTAACAAAATTCGTTCTGTTCACCTCGATGGGATTGCAGCACCATTGTTTAAAAGCTCTATTTTTGCCGCTGTAATGAACTTCGTTTGATGGAATATGGAATATAGATCTCCATCCCGAGAAGAATAATCTCTGTGGCTGACTCCGCGCAAGCGTTAACATCGAAGTCTCCAAAGCACACCTCCGACCATAGAAAGGATGCGAAAAAATCTCGCAAATCGTCCCAGTTAGCAGCCCCATACCTTCATACTTGGCGAAGCTGCTTAGGTCGGTTATTCGGTTGAGATGCAAGTGGTTGCACGACCGATACCAAGCAGTGGTCTGAGTTTCCCAGTGGCGCAGGAATCTCCACGGCATAAATGCTCGGGTCGGATATCAAAAACAGATCCAGGGTGTTCACATAATAACCTCGGGTATGTGGCCCTCGCGTAGGTTCCTCCACGAGTTGGGTCAAATTGCAGTGAACAGCGAACATCTCCTCCAGCCTCCCACCCTCATCGGTTCTGTTAGAATGTACCAACCAGCCGGAATTGTGCACATTAAAATCGCCATGGACGACAATTTCAGAAGCTGGGTGGTTGATCTGTATCCAGTCGACGGTACGTGAAAGATATTCGAAAAATGTCGCCGGTCGATCGCCATTCGGGGAGGTGTAAGGATAGCAAAGAAATTTAACAGAATTCCTCAGCACGTGATGTCCATGTTATTGGGTTCCAAAGCCTCCATCCTCTGGCAAGCCAGATCGGACCGCGCGTAGACACAGACCCCACCCTTAAAACGGAATCTCGAATGTAAGGCGTATCCTGAGCAACGAAAATATGTCGAATCAAATGACGAATCGACCCGGGTCTCAGTTAGGGCAAGGATATCAGGTTTCATTATTTGAAAGTATTGGTGGACGGCGTTTACATTCATATTGGTGAAACCGATACCCCCGATGTTACAAAGTGCCCTTACCAGTCGAGCGTGGGCAGAGCCTCGAGAGCGAGTCTGATTATGCGATGACGAATTTCTTAAAGTTCGGTTATTTATGATAATATATGCATGATGTTCCCCCTGACATTGCCCCCCCCCCCCCCCCCCCCCCCACCCGCCGAGACGAGAGTTTTTATTTTTAGACGCGATAGTGGGTAGAGTTTTTATTCGCTATTATAAGAGTGCAACGTGCGCTTTGTATTCGTCGCAGGCATTACGTAGATAACTATTCGGTGACGATTTTTGACGAGTATAGGATGTTCACTCCGGTTTACTAGATAATAGCCAAGCTCAAAGGACGAAATTCGTTTGATAT
This sequence comes from Microdon myrmicae, assembly GCA_963931805.1. Taxonomy (NCBI): domain Eukaryota; kingdom Metazoa; phylum Arthropoda; class Insecta; order Diptera; family Syrphidae; genus Microdon; species Microdon myrmicae. The sequence goes on along the minus strand of OZ007497.1, from coordinate 256,812,131 downwards.
AAGATTTGTATCATGACGGCCTATTGAAAAATGTGTTCCCTTATCACGTAGAGGAGGCCTCGAATGAGCACCCCCCCCCCCCCCCCCCACCACCACCCTTTCTCAAAGCCTGTATCTCACTGCAAGTAATTATCTTTTATGGGGATACGTAAAATTAAGAGTCTGTGAAGGTTGTTCAAAAAATAGACCAATTACAGCACATTGTACTGAAATTCTGAAATCAGCTGCTGGGAGCCACTTGGCAAACCTAATTTTTAAAAGTTAAATGTGATATTTCCATTATTTGTATTTTCTAATACTATAAATAAGACCTTCGTATAGCCCTCAATTATTTTTATTGAATGTAGGGATACGGTTAAGATCCACCTTATATATAACATATTACAGGATGAAGGCTATTGCTTTTTTATACAAACGCTCAAATGTCGTGTACAGTGCGATGGAAAGAAGAGGTAGAACATAAGGAAAAGTGGTATCGCTGTACATTGCTATTGAGTGCCTAGATATTACACCGACGAAGAAGAACGAGAGTAGGCAGATAAACCCGCATTCGTATAGTTCAGCTAAAGAATGTTTCTGTATGTTAATGTTCATGTCCGTGAAATTCAACCGACTATCATTAGCAAACAAATAAATTGGATTTGGGGATGTAACTTAAATTTGAGATTAACTAGAACAAAATAAATAAGTAAATATGTGTGGCCAGTTTAATAGTGTTATTAACAAGCAGTTGCCTGCTATACCGTCCAAGATATTTCGATATCTTTTCGCATAGTCAAATAACAGAAACGCATAGTTCCTTAATGTAAATAATCTTAAACTAAGATATTTCGAGAACTTTTTGCATAGTCCTTTAAAAACACCACACACGCCTAGTTCCATAGTGTAAATAGTGTTAAACCTGATTTTATAGACATTTCCGGTTGATTTTACTTTTCTTGGGCCATCAAAGCTGTGCTCCATGGTCAATAACTTAACTACAATAAAATCGAATTCCTTACAATCCGAAAATTTAGGAATAGCTATTTGTGTTTCGCATCAATCTAAACCTTTCGCAGCAAACTAAACCTTTGCCCAACACTATTTGTTTCCGTACTCAGTCAGTCGATGGTTGCATCACACTGTGTAATTGGTATTTATGGTCCGGAACACGACTGATGCACGTGAACCGTACTCAAAAGCGCTTTTTTTTCATACCGACCTATTCTCGTGGTAGAAGTATCTAAATGTATCAATTGCAAATACTTAATTACTTAGTAATAATACACGGTTGGTTCATGGGGCCATTCGTCAGGAAACCGGTAACTAATCATTATGTGTAATTACAATTTATAGTTAGTTGTAAAATAATGATAATATTTTACAATTTTATGGCGTTGTAACATATTCAATCCATGTGCATGAAACTATTTCATTGAGGCTTGTTGTTGAATTTATTTGATAACTCCAAACCTTTCAAATGTCAAAATATTTCTGGTAACCAGTTAAAATGAAAAGGGTTTCTCAATATTTTTAGACATCGAAAATTTACCGATGAGAAAGTATAAGCATATTATTATAATAGGCGGGATGTCTACTTTATTGAATATTGAGGAAATGCTAAACCTTTCGTAACCCCATTTTTACTAGGAGGCCCAATCCATCTATTATCTCAGCTGTTTACATCCACCCTGTTAAACTTACCACCTTACACTAAACGCCCAGACGAAAGGGATATTCGGGTTTTTTTACATATCAAACGTTAGTCCCCTGGAAAGAGGGGGAGAGGACCAGGAAAATGCAAGTAAAGGAAATGTAAATGAGCATTTCTTTGCCAGAATATATTTTACCATAATGTCGAGAAAATAAATGCTGAAGTAAATCACTTCATATTAGTGCTTTTAAACCAAAAGATGATTGTCGATGTTTTCCATAGGTCTGAAGTTAATTGTTGATATAAACCAGGGATGAGCAAAACGCGGCCCGCCAAGCCTTTCTAAAATTGAATTTATTTTATCGATTTTCTCCCATTCTTTGTTCTTAAATATCATATTTTTATTATTAACTATTAATTCGTTATACTTTTGTAATTATCTGCATGCTTGGCAGCACTGTTTGTTTTCGTTACTGCCAGTTTTCGTTCGTTGTCGTTTGAGAGTTCGTTGTTTGAGTTTACAAATCTGTGTTTATCCTTTCGTTTGCTCTCGGTAACTTAAATTATTCGAATATTGGATCTTGTCGGTTTATTAAACATATCCAATAAAAGGAATTGTGAAAAATAAACATTTCGTGTATTTGTTTTATTTGTCGTCGCTCGTGTCCGGTAAATGCCCGCGCGTAAAAAAATTAATTACAATAAAGTGGTAGTACATGCTAAACAGAAGCAATTTTTTGTGACGAGTTACTTACTTGTCAGCGACTTGTGTGCTTGTTTGTGTTTGCTTCTGTCACACAATCAGTCAGACTGGTGATTCTTGAAAGGCGTGAGTGCAATATTATTGTAAAAAGGTAATATTAGAGTTTTTTCATTAAAAATTTTGTTTTATTACATTCGGAAAAGCAAACAAAAAAACGAAAGGTTGCGGCTGAGCATAGACATTTCCAAGAAAAGTGGAAATTTGATTATTTTTTCACTTTCTTTAGAGATAAAGCTGTATGCTTAATATGCTCAGAGGCTGTGTCGCCATTAAAAGAATATAACATAAAAAGGCATTACGACACAAAACATGAACAACAATATAAAAACTTAACAGGGCAATTAAGGATGGATAAGTTTAATCAAATGGAGAAAGCCGCGGGAAAACAACGGGATACTTTTAAAAATCAAGGTATTTTATCAAATACGGCAATAAAGGCTAGTTTTGTTGTCAGTCAAATACTACCAAAAAAATTGAAACCCTTTGCGGATGGAGAGATGATAAAGGAGTGTCTGACTGCTGTTGCAGAAATTGCATTTCCTGATAAAATAAATATTATTTCAAACAATAGTTTATCAAGATTCACCATTGCAAGGAGAATTGAAGACTTGTCCGAGAGCATAGCAACAACGCGTCGTGAACGCATTGCAAAATTCGAATACTGTACTTTGGCACTTGATGAGAGTTGTGATATTAGCGATACAGCACAACTGGCTATATTTGTACGTGGTATTGACACTAAATTTAATATCACGGAAGAATTGTGTTCACTAATTCCAATGCAAGGGACTACAACCGGCAAAGACCTGTACGATGAACTAAAGTCTGTGTTGGAAAAAATTTCAATTTTATTAGAAAAGATTATTGGTATATCGACAGATGGAGCACGAGCAATGTCGAGCATGGAGGTAGGAGTATCGGGAAGGCTATTTCAAGACATTAAGAAGGTCACAGGAAGGGAAATATTCGTTAACCACTGCATAATTCACCAGGAAAATTTGTGTGCGAAAAGATTGAGTTTGCCAAATGTCACAGTACCAATAATTAAACTAATCAATTTTATAAAGTCGCGCGCGTTAAATCACCGTGAATTTAAAGAATTTCTGAAAGATTTAGAAACTGAATATGGAGACATAGTTTTTAATACCGAAGTACGTTGGCTTAGTAAAGGTGCAATGCTAAAAAGAGTATACAACTTACAAAGCGAAATACGATTGTTCCTGGATATGAAGGGATATGCCTTTCCTCATTTTGGTAATAAAGAATGGATGAGTGATTTTGGGTTTCTTATCGACATGACTCAGCATCTCAATGATCTTAATGTGGAACTTCAAGGCAAAGGACGGTTTATTAACAATTTGTATGATAAAATTCAGGGCTTTGAGCGCAAACAAAAATTGTGGAAACAACATCTTTTGCAGAATAATGTGTCTCACTTTCCACATTTAGAAAAAGAAAACGTTACTACTTCTCAAAAATACGCACAATATATAGACATTTTAATCAACGAATTTCAATTACGATTGCAAATGTTCAAAGCCGAGAAGACAGCGGTTTCTATGAAATAGTTTTTCTCGCCATTTAATATCGATGTGGATACAGTTCCCGAAGACTTTCAAATGGAAGTGATGACATGCAGAATAATACCGAGTTAAAAAATGTATTTTTCTCAGTAAACATCGAAAATTTTTATAAATCGTATGTGAGCCCTGAGAAATAACCGCTTTTGACGAAAAATGCAAAGCAAATGATGTCTCTGTTCAGAAGTACATATGTTTGCGAACAATTATTTTCAACCATGAAATTAATCAAGAATGATCACCGATCAAGACTGGGTGATGCACGATTAGAAAGCTGCGTGCGTGTAGCTACTTCATCGATTCCGGCTGATATTGATCAGCTTGTATTGAAAAAACAGTGTCAAACTTCTCATTAAAAATTTCAAGTAAATTCGTTTTTATGTTCTTTTCTTTATTTTGCATTAAAATTTGTATATGAAATCTTTACTATTTTGTAAATTTTATATTTTTTTATTCTTCTAATGTTTATTGTAAATAAAGTTTTGTAAATTATTAATGTGTCATTTTATGTGCGGCCCGCGAAAAAAATTTACAATTTAAATTGGCCCGTTGATTAAAAAAGTTGCTCACCCTTGATACTCGTATAAACCAATGTGCACCCTCTAATTGATAGACATCATAGGAAAATAGTTGAAAAAAAATTGTGAAGAGGTGATTCAATTGATTCACCAAATTCAGTTGAACTATGACAATACCTACATAAAATAAATAGGTAGGATACTCCACGTGTTTGTTTTAAAGATCGAATTAAGGGGCGGTGATTCGTTCCCCATTTAGCTTTACCGCTCGGACGCGATGTTGTCTTAAATCCACCCGACAAAATATCCTGAATTACAATTTAGGATAAATATCTATACGTCTTATAAATTGTGATCACGTTCGCTGAACTGATATATTACTTCAACCTTTTAGGAAACTGAATAGTATACATTCGACAGCATTTTTCACAGCTTCAAACATGTGTACCTGCTAATTATGTCAATCAATTGCTGAAAACTAAACACTGCCTCGATTTCGATCACGCAAGTTCCGTTCCATTTATCGACAATGCATTTACGTTCGTATTTGATGATAATATACAGCACTGGATTTTGAAGGCATTGAGATCTACTCAGTTGCATGAATTAGTGTATCTCATCGAGGTCAATATTCATTGCGCGTTTTCCAATAAGTATGAGTAGTTCAATACGTAATGCATAAGAAATCGTTTATAAAAAAATGAGGAACAGAATGGGTAAGAGAACGGACCCCCACGGAACTCATTTACGGCATTAGTTTGATGAGATACAAATTTTGCAGCATTAGCGTTACTTATCCATTGAATCAGCGTATCATCAACTCCCCGGAGAAACAACAGGGATTCGTGCCAAACTATACCAAAAGCGTTTGAAATGTCCCTTGCAACAACCTTCTATTCACTGAAGCATTTGATGAAGTTCCCCCACTCTTTGGCAAGGTTCACCATTAATTTTGGAAACTAAAATCTACATTGGGAATCATTAAGAAAGTCGCTTCTTTTCCGATGTTTTGAAAGTTGGCTGGTACGCATAGGATAGAATACAAGGTAGCGCTATAGGTCGATTAGAAAAATGGGATGAGCACCACCCTTTTCGGGAATTAGTTGGACATTCACTGACTCCCATATATTTGAATAGCATAGATGGAACACTTATCCTAACATTTTAACGCATGCAGAGGAAAATATTATTAAAGTAATAAAGGACGCTGGCATTTGTTAATGTTTAGCTGTTTGTGGGTTCGGGCTACAATTCGAATTTAAGAACGAATATATTTCATGACGTAGTCCTTCTGCTGAAGATGAGCCGGAGCCGGTGTGACATGCAGCATTGAATTGGCTCCGAAATATGCAGCAAGTAGATTTGCTTTCTCCATTGTGTTGATGACTAATCTGTAATCAACCCTAAAAGGAGTGAAGTGGGAGTTAAAAAAAGGCCCAGTACATTGCCGGATTCTTTTTTGTTTACACAAACGTGCGCACAAAAGTCAGAGCATAGTGCCAGCGGAAGGAGAGATAGTGGATAAGGAAAGGAGGTATCGATATGAAATTGGTCTTAAATGCCTAGACATTACAACGACGAGGAAATACATGATCAGGTAGAGTATTCCACATTCGTGTGGTTTGGCTAAAGAATGTGTGGGGGTTCTCTATACTACACGGAGAACCACACACCATTTCCGGCTAATTCCACCTAATTTCGACTGCCATACAGCGTCTCAAACGAACCCCATTCTCACCAGTCGTTACCAACACGTCAAGGAGATAAGACGTATACCTGACAACAGGAGAAAGCAAAAGAAAAGAAAGAAAAAAAAATAAATAAATAAATTCGTCGCGCGAGTGTAAGTGAACAAGTGTGGGCTACACAGTGTGGCCGCCACTGAGAGCGGTTGTTAAAAAAAAAAAAAAAAAAAAAAACAAGGAAACAAACAAAGTGCTAAAGAGCTCGTCGCCTTTCATGAAAAGGGGCCAGGCAGACCGGAAAGCGATAACACGGAGCCGTCTCGAGCGACAGCCGAGTATTATAACAAAGCGGCACAAGCCAAATTCAGACGGCGAAAAAAATGCAAACGGAAAGAAAAACGAATACACAGGCGCAGACAATCAATTCATACCGTGCGTAAAGTGCCTCTCCGACCATATCATTGATGAATGCCCCTTGGGCAAGGAACAGCTTCCAGATAGGAAAACACTGTCCTGTGTCCTCTGTAAAAATACAGGTCACACTGCTAATTTTGGAGGATGTCCTAAATTTCAACAAATGAAATAAAAATTGGAATCCAAAAAGAAACACGTTGAAGAAGAGAAAAAAATGAAAACTCGTTCTTACAACAATTTCGTGGCTCCTTGTGTGTCATATGCACAAATGGCCGGTGCTCCTAAGCAACCAGCATCCATGGAACATATATATAGTAATGGGAAAATGCCCGCATCAGAGGCACATTCAGAAATAATAACAATGTTATGAACCATGCAAGAACAATTTGCCGAATTTCAAAGAACACTGACTGAACAAAGAGCACGAATAGATACTCTCTATTCAACCCTGTTCTCAAATAACTCTCCACATCAAAATCTTCAACCCTCCGTCTGAACTTAACCTAAAAATTATAGCTGTGAATGTAAATTTATAATCCACATCGAAAGAAGGGATAATTTAGGCAATCTGCTCCAAGTCGAATGCCCAGATGTGCTCTTGGGTAGCGAAACTAAGCTAAACCAAAGGCACAAAATGGGCTACAAAAATTATAACATAATTAGACGAGATCGACCACACTCTACTCGAGGGGGTGGGGTCTCTATCTTAGTTAAGAAAGGTCTTCACCATAAGGTCGTTTACAGCACGGAAGTACACAAATTCCAGGTGCTAGAGGCATGCATTATAGACATTCCGCTAAAAAGTCAAAGGCATCTATATATAGTCGCTGCTTACGCTCCTGAATCTGTTCAAGGTACCCAATTTATCAGTGAAATCGATACGCTTTTCCGAAGTCTCAAGTTAGATTCGGAAAACAATTACTTTTTAATGGCAGGTGATTTTAACGCCAAGCACAGTGCCTGGGGCAATTTGACCTCGAACACCAGAGGCAATGCCTTGTTTGATTGGTGGCAAACAAATGCGATCCAGCATAAACTAGAATTGTACGCTACAAGTACACCGTCTTATCCAAGAGGTAACTCCTTCCTGGATTTACTTATGACAGATGATCGAATTCAGTTACCAGATACCGAGGTAACTACTCGAAATTGTCTTCGCACAATTGAGTACGATAGCGATCATTACGGACTTGGAGCCGTAATACATGTGCCAAACGAGTACCATCTACTTGAGCAGTACGACCAGGGACACTCTTTCGATTTCCGAAAAGCACATTGGTCGCGTTTCAATCGCATAGTAAAAAGAGAAATACGCAACATTGGCATAGACCCACCGACTAATAGAAACCTCCGTAATGATGAAATCGATCATTACCTCCTAACTATGAACGATATTCTTACTAACACAATGAATCGTTCCATCCCCAAAGTAGCTCATATGGATGGCTATACCCATCGATACAGAAATGCAACTATAGGCAAAAGAGCACCCTGCTCTCAAAGCAGAAATTGTGCTATAGGCAGTTCAGTGACCCAAATAGCAATGAAATCAAAACAATCAAGTCCTTGATTAAAAATCTTCAAAAACTGATCCGGGATAATTACCGAGCAGTAATAAATGAGGAGTGGAGCAACAGAATCCGAGCTGTCCAAGCAAACGGACCGAACATGTTTTCACAAATCAAGAAAATATGTCGAAGGAAAGATCACAGGGACATCCCCTGTCTCCGAATTCCACGGACTCCCGAAAATTGTCAGATAATGCTGAACGCAGGGCTCACCTTAGAGCACATCAACTCCAATGATGAAGTAATAGTAGTCGAAGATCCGCAAAAGAAAGCGAATTCAATTGGAGCCTGTTTCGAAGCAGTGTACAGAGTTAACGAATCAGTTCATGCTAACACTGCAATTGAATTGCCCGTCAAAGACATTGCTCGCTGCGCAATCAACTTCATAACTGCCGATCCCAAAACCGTAGTTTCATCACATTCGGCGAAAATAATAGGGCGGATTCTCCCGTCAGAAATGAAAATACAAATATGTTTGTGCGCAAGGATGAACTTAGAAACATACTTAGCTCAATAAAAAATAAGAAATCATCTGGAATAGATAGCATTCCAAATGTGGTTCTAAGGGATTTGCCTCGCGAAGCAGTGAACATATACACTACTTTGTTTAACAACGCTCTAAACAATGCTTCCAACCCATTGGAAGACTGCAGTAGTCCACCCTATCCCCAAAAAGGGTAAGGAGAAGAGCAATCCAGCTAATCTGCGCTCGATCAGCTTGCTTCCCAACATCAGCAAGGTATTCGAAAAAATTATAAACAAAGTACTAATAGGTTGGTGTGATGAAAACGATATCATCCCCAACAACCAGTTTGGCTTTCGAGCGCGACATGATACAGTTCATGCATTGTTTCCGATATACAGTGGAACAAGGCAAAGCGACAATGTACAGGCGCCTGCTTGGTTGACTTTGAAAAGGCTTTCGACACCGTATGGTTAGAAGGACTTGTCTATAAGTTAACAAACCTGGGTATGCCGCAATATCTGTTATACATCATTTATGATATGATAATGGACAAACATGCGGGGACGTACTCTCCAATAAGACCTTCCAAATTAAAAATGGCTTACAGCAGGGAGCTGTGAATTCTCCCATTCTATTCAATATTTACACTAGTGATCTAGTGAGTTCTCTCGAAAACGCCATTGCGTACGCCGATGACATAGTGGTGTACAGAACAGGAGGAAAAATAGACGACATCAATAGGCACTGTGAAGATGACTTCAACAAAATAAAACAATTTTGCGACGACTGGAAATTAAAAATTAATTTCCAGAAAACCGAGACTATTCTTTTCAGAACGCCCCTATTCAGGGCCTCGAGGGATACAAATACAACTGGAAACACTTCTCTATTGTAGGTAACAATAACCTTCCACTGCAAGTGAAAACTGTAGTTAGATACCTTGGTATCTGGCTAGACCAGTATTTATATTTTGACAAGCACGTAGCAGCGTCCCTCTCCGCAGCTAAAAGCGCATATTCTATGACAAGAAGTCTATTCCGGAGTAGTCTTCTTGACCCCAGAGTCAAAATAATTTCGTACTCGGCAGTCATCCGACCAGTTTTGATTTATGGCTGTCCAGTATGGTATAATATATCTCCACTTTATATGGAGAAGTTTCGTGTGTTCGAACGGCAGTGTTTGCGTTCCTGCCTCGGACTTTATAGAACACCAGAGTCGCAATACAAAAAATTCTATCCCAACAAAATCCTGTATAACAAATCTGGGTTAAATAGGATAGACAATTTCATAATTAAAATTATTCGTGGTCACACAGCAAGGGCAATGTGCAGTGACAATAATCTTATCTCGGGAGCATTCTATCCCAATGATATGTATCTGCAGAATACCCTCCAGAATTGGTTTATTCCCCCAGAAGCGTTTCCTTTCTTGGATCAGAAAGGCCTTATCCAAGACATGCATGGAGTCCCGATTATTTACCACGCTCTCCGTGGTGCCAGGGACAAACGAATTCTCCATGATAGTGATATCTCCAATGCCCCAGACCGCATGCGTTTTAGCACGGCGATCAGTGAAAGAGATGAATCAGCCACAGATCGAACATCTCCCAAATGGTGGTGGCTTCTCAACGAGGAGAGGACTTCACTTCCTCAGATATAGTATGCCTCTCAAGAGCAACGCTCTCCTTCCTCTTGTCCCCCCCCCCCCCCCCCCCCCCCCCCTGTCCACCTTTCCCAATTACTTTTGTGTAGCTATTTTATTTTATTTTTTATTTCTTATTTTATGTTTTATTCGTTTCGTTTTGAAGTTTTTGTTTGTTATAATAATAAAAAAAAAAAAAAAAATGTAATAATAATATATACATACAGATGTAAACGAGGAGTCCCTCTAATATATGACTTATTTCATATATATATATATATATATATATATGTAAGAAACAAAAAAAAAAGAAGATGTACGCCGAAAGGCATATATAAAAATCAAGTTGTAATGTGTAATTTAGAAAGCTCGCATAGAGCCAGTAAGTTAATTTAAGGATTGTGATTGTAGAAAAGGGTTTAACATTGACCCCTAATATTATACACGTAAAAAGAATTAGGAAAATAAATGTGGTTTAAAAACTACAAAAAAAAAAAAAAAAAAAAACGAACCCCATTCTCCCCTACTTAACTATTCACCCGTAAAGCATGTTACCACCAAGGACAGATAGCTAAACTCATTGTTCCATGCATACAATGCATAAATGAGTTCAGCAACTCTTTTTGCCATACGGCAACTCTAGTCCATGTCGGTTAGCGCCAACAAAATCCAGCCGGACGAAGTTGTCGCATCATGGCAGAACCGCTGGGGAAATTATCAAAACATTCGATTTAATCACGTGATACTATTTCCCTATCGTCACTTTGGCTTTTCCCAGTTCCTCCATACGCTGGGATCAAACATCTCTTTTCTCAGGTGAATAGAGTAAAACACATTTTCCTCTCCTCCGCATTTCTTCCTTTCTATAGCCACACGCCTCCGGGATAATCATCACACCACACTACCCCAGTGTGGAATACCTCGGAGGCCACATCACCATACGCCCACTAAGCCAGTCAACCCCGAGTTATTGCTCTCCTCGCTTTGAGTTTTTCATTCACTCTGCGCACATCGGTGTGCAATGAATACGCCAGCGCTTATCCACCCCGAGGCGCATGGGGAGTGGCTGGCTAGTGCGCAAAATCAAAAAATTTCCTTTATTTTTCATCCCCTTTTCGAACGAGGGTCTTGCAGAGACCATAGGAAGAGATCGATAGTGGTCAGTCGCTAATCATCACTCAAACGGGGCACACGTCTCCGGTCTAGAGGAGTCAGATTTTTACCGCACAACCGTACCCACGTGCCCAAGGATTGCTTCGTCAGAGTCGTGAATCTATGTCGGTATTGAAATAACGGTGTCCGGAGAAAAACTCGTTTGTTACCTGTTCTCGTGAAATTGGTGTTAAAGCGGTGTCGGGTATATCTTTGTGTGACTCTTTGTGTTTGTTTTCTTCTCGTTGTGCAACGATTTGATATTTTAAAAGATGAATAATTTGTAAAGCTGTGGATTCTGTCAAGTTATCAAAGGAGTCTTGTAATTTATGATAGACAATTATTCAGCAACGTGTTGTGCAACGATTTAATATTTTAAAGATTAATCATTTGTAAAGCTGCGGATACCGTCAAGTTATCAAAGGAGTCTTGTAATTTATGATAGACAAATATTCAGCAACGTGTTGTGCAACGATTTGATATTTTAAAGATTAATAATTTGTAAAGCTGTGGATCCTGTCAAGTTATCAAAGGAGCTCTGATTAATAATTTGTAAAGCTGGGGATCCTGTCAAGTTATCAAAAGAGTCCTTGAATTGGAAAAAAGCAACAAAGAACGACTTACAACAATAGTCAACAACTCCAGCGTTTTATTTCTTGTAACTTCATTCCTGTATATTGGATACTTGTGAACGAGTTTCGGGAGAATACAGTGGAAGGTTAAGTGAACCCATGTCATACTTGACACCTACAAAACCTATACCCCCACAAATGACTCTCTATGTCTGTTTGTTCACCTGAAGTTGACTTTCAACATGAACTGATGCGCATTCTCAGATTGACGGGTCTCGCGGGAAAATGTCTGAGGAGGCGGAACACATCCACCAAGCTCAGTTGAACAACGACCGTGATAATACCTACAGAAGAGAGATAGACACGATACGTTGCGCCTACGACTGACTTTCAATTCATAACTGTCTAGAATGGGAAACTCATTAAAAATTAAACAGATTGAAGTCAAAACGATTGTGTGCAAATAAAGAATCAAGATCCAAATAAAACCAATAATGAATGATAAGTTTAAAAAAATTAAGCCGGAATACGAAAAATCTTATGTTGGAACAGAGGCAACATTGTCGCAGAAGCATGTATATACATACTGTCGCTTAGTGCAAGGTTTGTTGGTTTGCCTTTAGGGAAAAGGATGCAAAGAGATTGCACTAGCCGACGTGAAACTCTTGTGTCATTGCTACCGCCCAGCACAGACAACCAATACCACCGCAGAACAGCAGGTAATGGATGAGCGAAAGCTAGTGCCATAGCTATTGCCCCCTTAGTAGCCTTCTGTAGTCCTGTGAAAACTTAGGTCACACCCATGGTAATCTTATGCCACTCTTCCACCATAAACCCAAATCATATCAACTGTTTAAAAGTTATACACGGTCTTGTGTGGTCGACCATAGTTTACCCCACTGCTTGTTTGTGACTTTTTAGTGAAAAACAATGTAGTGCTCCAAGAAACCCTTGCATTTTCCTCCCACATACACATTACCGCCTAATCCATATCTATTGAATCTAATGTTGAACAAAGTGAACCAAACGTTAAAATATCGCACATTGAATTTAATTCCGTCAAATTCAAACATCAGAACGCATATCTTTATATGCATTGTATGTTCAATTATCAATTCCCAAAATGCACAGGCTTAAACAAATATGCTATAAACGAACCAAATGTTTGTTTATCATGCACACACAAAATTCCTAAAAACTAAACAGCACAATGCATATCTTTATATGGATCCTATCCCCAATCGAACACGTGTTAAACAAACCAAATGTCCACGATTCCGGAAATCTAATCATCACAACGCACATCTCCATATGCATTGTAACCAGATGTTTTCTGATATGCAAATAAACCCAAAGTCCCATCCAGATTCCTAGCCAATTCCCATGGATTTTGCCTTTGAAAAGTGTGGCCAAATGTATGGGAATCCTTAAGACGTGCAAAGAATATTTCACTGCGTCCAACCTGACCACTATTTACAAGGCGTACATTCGTCTTAAAATGGATTTCAACTCCCATGTTTCATCAGGCGCATCCAAAACTGCGCTACACGTGCTCGTTAGGATGCAAAAACGAAGAGTAACACCGGAGCCCCTCAATTCCGTCATTAGAATGTTTGCGCAACATATCATATCCATAGCCATCAGTGCTGTGAAAAGTGCGAGAATATACACGCGAGTGATGTGTAGTGCGGGAAAACTCTCTACCCTTTCCATCCCTTGTGTCTCTTTTTTTTTCGCACCTCTGTCTGCGTCCCTCAAGCATCGTTACACTCGATTGATTAATAATCTTTGGAGAGTTGTTTGTGTCTGAGTGGCATAATGTTCATCATGGAAGGGATGTGACCTGGATTTCGGCACGGATCTAGTGGGGCACCTACTACAAGGGCATAACACCTGAAGTGGTTGCTTATCTATTGCTGGTCCCGACTTGCATCCTTTCCCGAGGCGGTATTGGTTTTCTGTGTAGGGCCATTTCAATGGAGTGGGAATTTCGCGTTGATTTGTGTAACATTCGCGGTTTGAGATGCAATTTCTCTTCTGTGTTGGCCCACGTTTCTAACCAGAATCCCACTATCCTTGCACTTAGCTAAACCGAGGTAATTACTAATACAGATATTTCCGATTTTAATCTACCTGGATATAACTTAGTGCCACTGTTCTTTCCACATCGTGGTATAGCCACATACATACGAAATGATATTGCTTATCAGCTTCTGCCACAATATGGACTCTGTTCCAACCCAGAATTTAATTTCTCTTGGCTAAAACTACACGTTCGTAAGCATATCATACATTACTGCTTTCTTTACATAAGCCCAAACTTGGATAGAAATGCATCCTTTAACGAATTTCATTCTCCGTCTGATTCTATCGATAGGATCTTGACCCTATGAAGTTTCTTCGCCCTTAGGCACTTCAGACCACTGTGTCGTGTCAGCTAAATTTCCTCTAACCAACAGTAACCTTAATGAGAAAGCTCCCAAAAGAACAGTATGGATCTCCAAGAAAGCCAAGTGGGAAGGTCTTATACTTTACACAGGTAGTAAAAGGCTCTGGGCATTCGTGAAAACAGTCTCTTCATCCATTCTATCGCTTATAGTCGATGACAGACCAGTCACCACTGCAATAGAGAAGGCGAATCTACTTGCTGCACATTTTGCAGCCAACTCAACGCTACCTGATACCACATCAGTTCCGGCTCAACTTGAGCATAAGCAGCACTCCATAAGCCAGATTCACTTCGGAACGCGTACTGTTGCCCGCGCACTCAAAGAGCTAAACGCAAACAAATCCGCTGGTCCGGATGGCGTTCCCCCAATTCTCTTCAAAGGGTGTTCCTCTTCACTCGTTAAACCACTGCGGAAACTCTTCCATCTTATTCTATTGGGCGTTTCCCAAATAGATGGAAATCAGCGAACATTCAGCCAACTCCCAAAAAGGGTAACAAATGATTCCTCTTGTTATTGCTCCATAGCACTAACTTCTTTTCTCTCGAAGGTAATAGAATCACTTATCAGTCGTCAACTTCCGAAATATCTGTAAACAAATGACCTCCTCAATGATCGCCAATATGGCTTTCGCAGCAGCAGGTCCACAGGAGATCTTACAGAAAAGTTAAGCTATTCCATCCACTATCTCGGTGAAAGCAAGGTAGTCGCATTTGATATTTCAAAAGCCTTCGACAGAGTTTGGCATCCAGCCCTTTTGTCCAAATTGCATTTCTATGGAGTGGAAAATTCCCTGATCTAATGGATAAGAGACTATCTTTCTGGCCGTTCAATCCAAGTGGTTCTTGATGGTGTCAAATCTGTCTCCCATCAAATTAATGCAGGTGTTCCCCAGGGTTCGGTACTCTCACCCACTCTCTTCCTCATCTTTATAAATGATCTCTTGTCAATTACTCATAACCCAATTCACTCGTTTGCTGATGATAGCGCGTTGAGATTCTCATACTCATACGAATACTCCCGTCCAAACTCTTCGAACGTCACTCCCAACTAGCAACTTATGCTTGATACATTGAATTCAGACCTCAACAAGATATATCAGTGGGGATTATCTAACCGAGCAGAATTCAATGCCCAAAAAACTCAGTGCTGTCTGTTGTCGTCAAAGGCGAACCCGAAAGTTAATATACTGTCTATGGACGGCACTTGTGTGGGGGTTCTCTATTCCACATGGAGAACCAACCCACAATGCCAACCAATCTTGACCGCTAACAGCGCGTCACCCTACCCTAACCTATAAACATGCAAAAACAAATTCCAATCTGCAAGCGCATCCAGCCCGAACTTGCAAGAATTCATCTCCCAATCTGCATTTTCCAAAACTCCCAACAGAATACAATTAAACAGAATATATTCTAAATCATCCCCGCATACATTTTCCCAAAACTGCTTCGGTCAATTCTTTATCTATACCATATTCCTTCCTGGCGACCAAGCAATCTTAATTTCCCCGAAATTCATATGCTGTAATAAAACGCATATTCAAATCCACAACGGAACATTAACCATCGCCACCAACTATACCGAGCCGCATACGTTTACCCGGAATTACTTCGGTTAATATCTTATCTAAACGATATTCCTCGCTTGCACCCAAGCAATTCCAATTTCCCCCGAAAACCACTTCGGTTCATTTCCTCCTTAAATTGTACTTCTCGTTTGCAACCAAGCGACAGCTAATTTTCCACGAAACAATCACAACGATCAAGACCCTTGATCATACTTGGCTATGCCGCCAAAACCAATTTCCCGGTATACACAACCAACGAATCCAACTCAGCTTATACGGCGAGGATTCGCTGGAACTGAATTCCTATGCAAGCATAGCAATCCCCTTCAAGTTCCTAGTAAGTGGCAGTGCGATTATTTAGCTATGACTCCACTGCCACGACGCGATGAACTTTTTCTTGCCTTTAACCAGTCAGTCGAGTCGAAACCACCGCTGAGCGCGCCATGCCCTTCAACCCAAAGGAGTCGAATTCTTACCCTACGAGTGTGTACACCGGGGAGTAGAGTGTCAACCACGAGTCGGGATTCGCACGGTCGGTATAAGCGAGTGGATAGTCGCTTGAGCCGTGTATCTTGTGTGTCGGTCGGTTAACCCATCGGGAACATGAAAATGCATGCCCATACTTGCTCGTATTCCCAAAGCTAATTTCCCGGTACACACAACCAACGAATCCAACTCAGCTTATACGGCGAGGATTCGCTGGAACTAAATTCTTATGCAAACATAGCAACTCTTCTTGAAATTCCTCGGCAGTGACAGTGAGTTTATTTCTGCTATGACTCAACCGCCACGACGCGATGAATAGATTTATTTCCATTCATTGGTCAGTCGAGAACCAACCGCCGCCGGGTCCACATAGCCGCCTGCAACCATTTTGTTCAGCTTCAATTTTTCCATTCGATCCACTCAGTCGGTGTTGACGTAGTGTATTTCGAGAATCGGTCGTCAGAACCTGACGCGCGGTTCGGCCACCTTGCGTTTGGCAATCCTCGCGTATCAAACCGCCTTTTGCAATATAGTGCGGCGCAACTCGTGTCACTGTTAGGAGCATGCGGATTTACCCAACCACCAGATGCCGAAAGTCGCGAAGTGTCTCGAGGTGCTATTTCCGAGAGTCCGCGTTCATTGTCAATCGAGTTGAATCGCAAAAGCGTCGCTCAGGAATTCAAACTCAAACCAAAACTAAGTGCTCTCGAAACCGTGGTTAAGTGAAATATAGTACTAGAGTAATCCTAAATAAAAAAGGAACATTTAAACAGGAAGTCGCGTGTTTTATTTCCCTTTTCTACAAGTGCACGGTGTGTGGCGGACGTTCTACTTGCGGAACAACTTTCTGCGAACAAGCTTCAAAAAGTGCAGCCAAATGTATGGGGTTCCTTAAGAGATGCAAAAGATACTTTACTCCATCCAACCTGGCCACTATTTCAAGGCGTATCATCATCATCATCATCGGCACTACAACCGGGAACCGGTCTTGGCCTTATTTAGCAAGTCCTGAGGCTTGTTAAATTTTCCATAATGATTTGTTTTTTTTCCGGGCAAGGTCATTAGTCTTGCACCAGAGGCTCCCCGACGGGGAATCGAACCCCGGTCTCCCACGTGACAGGCGGGTATACTCAAGGCGTATATTCGTCCCAAAATGGAGTTCAACTCCCAGATTTGGTCAGGCGCATCCAAAACTGCACTTCACATGCTCGATAGGATATAAACACGAGCAGTGGAACTTATTGGGGACTCAACTGTAAGTCGTTCAATTCAATCGTTAGAACATAGGCGCAAGGTGTCATGCTTTCTCTTATTTCCATCTATCTATTTATCACGGTCGTTGCTCAAACGAACTTGCTGAATATGTTCTCCATCTATTTACAAGGACTATATTCGGCGCAAAATAGAGTTTAACTCCCGTATTTAGTCAGGCCCATCCAAATCTGTACTACATATGCTCGATAGGATGCAAAACCGAGCTGTGCAACTTGTTGGGCGCCGGCTGTAAGTCGATCAATTCCGTCGTTAGAACATACGGGCAAAGTATCATGCCTATCTCTTTTCCATAGGTATGATCACGGACGTTGCTCAACTGAACTTGCTAAATGTCTTCCGTTCTTTCAGACATTTTCCCGCGACACCCGTCAATCTGTGAATGTTCATCGGTTCACGTTGAAAGTGGACTTTCAGCGCACAAATAAACATAGCGAGTCATTCTTTAGCCGAACAACACGAATGTGGAATATTCTGCTTGATCATGTGTTTCCTGGCCGTTGTGATGTCCAGACATTCAAGACCAATATACATCGACACCTCCTTTCCTTATCCACTTCCTCTCCATCCGCTCGCACTGTGCTCTGACATCTAAGGCTACTTCAAAATCCCCTTTTGTAGGCGCGTTAGTGTAAAAAAAAAACAAAAAAAAAACAAAATTTCCTTTTTATAGATGTTATCATACTCATTGCTCAAATGAACTTGCTGATTGTGTTCCTCCTCGCCAGACATTTTCCCGTGGTACCCGCCAATCTGAGAAGCGCATCAGTTCACGATGAAAGCCGACTTCAGCCAAAAAATAAGCACAGAGAGTCATTGTTTAGTCAAACCACACGAATATGGAATGCCCAACTTGATCATGTGTTTCCAGGTCGTTATAAGGCCCAAAGATTTAAGGGGGAAACCACATTAAACGGTTCAAGAGATCGATCTTTTTTATGCTTAAATCATTTGTAACATATATATATATATATATATATATATATATATATATATATATATATATATATATATATATATTCAGAAATATCCTCAAAAATGTTCAAGGCGAAATTTGAAGTCCTTCATACATTGCGGATGTGAAAAGGAGCGCGCTACAGTTTACCGCGAGCGAGTATTTTTTTTAACTGCGTTTTTCTCGATGTGTGTGTGTTTTTTTTCAAATGACACGTAGTGTGACTCGAATAATAATTGATTGATCATTACAAATGAGTTTTTATTGTTCATTATTAAATCATCTATTAGTTGAACCTATCTTTGGAGAAAAAAATATGTTGAATGCCCCTTAATTATTCAATTTCCCGTATTTTTTACTAAAAGTGGGTTTAACTAATAACTAAGTACCTTCACATTTTAACTAAACTTTGGAAATTGCTTCCAGGTTAATTTTGCGACCTCCACACTGCATTCTGATATTAAACTTTAACGCATCATGAACAGCAGCACATAACTCGAGCAATTTCCAAGAAAACTCTTCAAAATTTTACATTATGTAGTTCAACATATAAATAAAACGAATTCCCTAACCACTTTTAATAATTCCTTCCTTAAAAAAAAAAAAAAAAACGCAAAAAAAGCATAAACATCAGCCTCCTAATATAGTTCTTCTTTTATTGTAATTATTAATTCTCTTCGAGCTTAACTTTAAAAATGAAGTAATTAAAACTCTGCATTTCGTGAATTTAATTAATTAATTAGTACGCTCACAATTCATGTTGCGCATTCGCTATACACATATTACCGGTTGTGACTTCGAGTCAATTAGCGTACTAGGAAGATGTTTATAGTATCGATTAGATAAAATACTTAAATGCCGCCAGTAATTAGAAAGAGGAAAGAAACCAAGACCATAAAAAGTGCATTAAAAAAGTGAATAATTATTTATTATTGCCCACGAACAATAAAAATTAACTGGAGAACGCATACGTCAACGTGGGTTATATGGGTACATGTAACAAATCTAAAATGGAGGAATTTAAATTATATCGGGCAAAGCAGAAAGTTTACAGTTTTACATTCCCAAATTGCCTTTAATAGATGCCGCACATTTGCCTACCACCAGGTTTCCATGTTGAATAAATTAATGTGGAATGTAAATGGTATTGGTCTTCATCAGTTCAGTTATAGAGAACTTATTTCATTTAAGGTATATTGAACTACATCAAGGTGACTGAAACAACCCAATGTCCCAAGCAATTGATAGAATTTAATTACTTACATAAACTTAATGTAGAGTTTACACAATTACAATAATTTCAATTTAATTCTAATGTTACGTTTTAGTTAGTAACTCTTAACCTAAAGGTCATCATATCTAGAATAGAACAGAATTAATAGAATAGTGTTTTGAAAACACACTGAATCGATTGATTGTAGAGGAAACCCTTCATCCAGTCCCAAAGTCGTCGAGAAAGTCCGTATGAACGAAACTTACTTAGGTACACTCTGTGCCAGACGCGATAAAAAGGATTAGAGGGGCGTATTTACCATGTTGTAAATACCCAGATCGCTTTCAAACGATCTCTCGTGGATCATCTCTTACGGAATGCGCATTGGCGATCAATTAGATAATATTCGAAGATTTCTGGCGATCATACCGCCGGTCTTACAGTGTAATGGGGTGATACGTCACCTTGGGATCCATTTACCATCCATACCAATTTTTTTTTCGATCGACTCATCGGCTAAGCTCTGAAAAATTGTCAAGTATCCCGACCATTTCATAGAGAATAGCTTGGTGGGGTGATATTCCGCCGAGTGTCAGGGTGTTAGGATCCCACTAACCATTCGAGGTTAGTCGCTTTTTACGACAAGTCGGGATAACTGTGAGAATTTTCTCAGGGGCCGTTGTTAGATACATCGAAAATGTTCGATAGAACTCACAGCTCTGTTATTGAAGTTGTTTTCCTATAGAGTTGACGATACACATACACTACATCAGACAGAATTCGCCTCCCAACAAATTAATTTTGGCATTCCCCAGAGCTCTATGTTCTCACTCACTCTATTCCTCATCTCTATGGATGATCTCTTGTCCGTCACCCATGTTACACACCTAAGAAATTATTTTTATCCCCCAATAAGAGAATATTTATTGATCCCTAATTGGATATATCTATACGGAACAGTTTTCAGTACCAAAAGAAAAATTAAGAACGTCGACGGAACAATTAACTTCGAAATCCTATTGATACACTCGTTTCCTATAAGAACAGAAAACAGAAAAAAAGGGGATATTTTTTAGCGGTTGTTGAGTTCACTTGTGCAAAGTTAATGGTAGTATTTGTAAAACAGGAGACGTTCTAGCTATGTTCTAAAGACAAAATTGACCTTGCGGTGATTGAGTGCTCTTTTTACACTCTTCGCGTAGTAGGGAAATTGAATTTAAGCTTTTTTGACACGAAAAAAAAAAGTTTTCTTCCTAAATTATATTTTTTAAAATAGTCCCCTTCGTAAATTATATTTACATACAGATTAAACAGTATCCTCGCCTCATATGTTCATCTGGTATTATCACTTTATGTTGAAAAATTTTTTTTCTCCGCGTGGTAGAAACTTTTCCGTGGTGTGGGGGCTTAAACTACAATGAATCACTCAGGCTATACTGACGGAAGCATACGCTTCCAGTAGGGCCACCCTTGTCAGGCAGCCTAATGAGGAGTAAGACACAAAGATCTACCACCACTAATCTAGGGTGTTACGCGTCACCGTGACCATTGGATGGTTTGCAGCCAGGGGTATACCGGCTGTATTATAACGGCGCCTCTCTGACACCGGGTAGAATCAGAGGAGTAAGCAGATCTTACCATATCAAAGCCGGGCTCTGATGTGGCCGTCGATTTGAAACCCCAAAAATTCGTGGGAACAAAAATGAATAATTGATGTACACTAAACAATCCCACAAAAAACCCGGTAGGCGTAGGTGTGATGAACCGACACTATCATAAGGGAACAAAGCATCAAGAAAACACCGACTCGGCAAAACGAAGACATAGGGGAAAACGGAAAGAGCGGGAAATCCGAGTTGACACGTGGAATGTTCGAACGTTATATAAACCAGGCGCGATACAGACGGCCGTAGAAAATGCGAAACAATATAAAATGGACATCGTCGCGCTTCAGGAAGCCCGACCCCCACATCAAGTAATCGAAACCAACGGGATTGCACTGGCGTGTGGAGGTACCGATACACATAACCTCATCATAAGCAAGAAGATTATGCCCCATGTAAAAGATGTGAAATTTATTAATGACCGAATGTCGGTGCTAAAAATACAGGGCCCATGGTATAATTATGTATTTATAAACTACACGCCCCAACAGAATCTACAGACGAAGAAACGAAGGACACGTTCTACGAGACCCTAGAGGAAGTATTTGATGGGATCTCATCATTTGATGTTAAAATCCTCCTCGGCGACCTCAATGCGAAAATTGGAAAGGAAGACATCTTCCAACCCACTATAGGTAAAGAAAGCCTACACGACGTTTAAAATGACAATCGAATTCGAAAATAATTACGTTCGCAGCGTCAAAAGATCTGGTAGTGAAAAGCACGATGTTCAAGCACAAGCAAATCCTTAAAGCCACATGGATATCACCCGACGGCGTAACGCGTAACCAAATAGACCACTTCCTCATAGACAAAAGACACTACTCGAATATCCTTGACGTAAGATCATATAAAGGAGCAGATTGCGACCCTGATCACCTTCTAGTGATGGGCAAAATTAGAAGTCGGTTTGCAGCAAACCCACATGGACAGTCACGGGAGACGAGCAAAAAGTTCGAGATTGATAAACTAAAAGACCTACTTGTTACGTCTCCAGCGCCGTGCTTCCTCTTTCGTGGGAAGAGCGTGGGGATTATAAAATATATTTTCTTTATTAAAATAATTATAGTTTTATTTTTATATTTTATTTGAACTCAACTATCTCAAGTTGAGCTCTAACTTGAACTGATTTTACAATATAAATTTTACTGTTCTTATAGAACATTTTGTTCCAACTAACTGTGCCGTATTAAATGAACAAAACAATCCAGAAGCCTCTGTGACTTGAAATGTTGAATAAACTTTGAACGAAAATCAAAGTGCTATGTTTTGAAATGAAAAATGTGCTTGTTATGAAAAGGGGCATGTTTTTAAATGTGCTGTAAGTGACTGGATATAGAATATTGTGTCTGTTTATTTATGAATTGTATTAAATGAGGCCCCGTCGGGGAGCCTCTGGCGCAAGACTAATGACCTTGCCCGGAAAAAACAAATCATTATGGAAAATTTAACAAGCCTCAGGACTTGCTAAATAAGGCCAAGACCGTTTCCAGGTTGTAGTGCCGATGATGATGATGATTAAATGAGAATGTAAGATATGTGAGGATGTAGTTTTAAAGGTTGTGTTAGAAAGGACATGAGATTAGTGTTAAAGCGAATAAGGGTAGTATTCTGGAATACAACATACGTAAAAGGGCTGAATATCAAGACGAACTAACGAATAGGTTTAGCATCCTAGAGAATGACAGTAGTGAGGAAGAGGAAGCCAATAGTGTGAACACTAAGTGGGCATCGATCAGAGACACAATCAAACAAACAGCCCTAGAGGTATTAGGATTTAAGAAAACAACTAAGTCCAAACCTTGGTTTGACGATGAGTGCAGGGCAAAGATCGAAAAACGTAAACGCCTCAGAGTGATCCACTTACAAAGATATGATGAAATCAACGCAGAAAGATACGCGACAATTCGGAAAGAAGCAACTAGACTTTTCAAACGCAAAAACCGCGAATGGGAGAAGACTCGGATCGGAAAAATCATAGAAAATGCCAGAGCAAAGAACAGCAGAGGTATGTATGCCAGCATAACTTCAATTAGAAATGGCTATCGAGGGAGAGCCAAAATAATCCGAGACACAAACGGCTGTCTGGTGACAGAAACAAAAAATATCGTGACAAGATGGAAGCAGTACTTTGAAAACCTGCTCAATGTGCGCACCCATCAACCACAAATAAACACACCAGACGTACATACAGCCGAGCTTCAGATCCCAGAGCCCTGTTTCGACAAAGTTGTAGACGCAATAAACCGATTGAAAAACAACAAGGCTCCCGGAGTCGACTGCATACCGGCAGAGCTTGTGAAGTATGGAGGAGAGGCAACCGCTCGAAGGATCCACCAACTGATTAAAACAATATGGGATGAGGAAGTCATTCCGGAAGAATCGAAAACCTTAATAGTCGTCCCCATTTACTTCAAAAAAGGTGACAGATCTGACTGCGAAAACAACAGAGGAATATCAATGCTCCCAACCACTTACAAAATACTAACAAATGTCATACCTGCGAGAATCAGACCGTACGCAGAAGAAATATTGGGAGACTACCAATGCGGATAGGAACCGGCCAACAAGCGACCAAATGTTCACAATAAGGCAATTGCTGGAAAAGAAGTGGGAATACGGAGAGACGGTTCAGCAACTGTTCGTTGACTTCAAAAAAGCCTACGACTCACTCGCAAGGCAAGTACTTGATCATATTCTAGTTTAGCTGGGAATCTCGAAAAAATATGCCGCCCTTATTAAAATTTGCATGAACGAAAACAAAGGGGCATTATAAATCTTGGACGGACTAAAACAGGGGGGTGGCCTTGTGGCGACTCTAACAGATACACACACAATTCACAAGCAAAATAGTGAAGAGCACCGAACGAAAAATCGAATAAGAAAATACATCAGAGCCGTATGTTGTATTCCAGAATACTACCCTTATTCGCTTTAACACTAATCTCATGTCCTTTCTAACACAACCTTTAAAACTACATCCACACATATCTTACATTCTCATTTAATACAATTCATAAATAAACAGACACAATATTCTATATCCAGTCACTTACAGCACATTTAAAAACATGCCCCTTTTCATAACAAGCACATTTTTCATTTCAAAACAAAGCACTTTGATTTTCGTTCAAAGTTTATTCAATCAATATTTTAAGTCACAGAGACTTCTGGAATAACTTGATGAAATTTGTTTTCTTCATTTAATACGACACAGTTAGTTGGAACAAAATGTTCTATAATAACAGGAACATTTATATTGTAAAATCAGTTCTAGTTAGAGCTCAGCTTGAGATAGTTGAGTTCAATTTAGAGTTAGCAGTTCAAGTTAGAGCACAGCTTGAGATAGTTGAGTTCAAGTTAGAGTTAGAAGTTCAGTTGAGCTTCAGTGAGTTGAGAGTTTAGTTTAGTTTTAAGAGTTGAGTTTGAATAAATAAAATATAAAAATAAAACAATAATTATTTTAAAGAGGAATTATTATAAAGAGGAGATATTATAACCCCCCCGCTCTTCCCTCGAAAGAGGAAGCACGGCGCTGGAGACGTAACACGTATACCTTAGCGATAACATAACAATTCACATCAGTGGAGTATAGTCGAGTTTAAAAAAAAATCAAATTCTAAAATCAGCCAGTAGCCTGATGGGTAACGCTTAGGTACAATTTTTGGTGATTCAAACATGGGCTCTCACAAAACGGGAACAAAACAAATTCCCCGTATTCGAGAATAAAGTTTTAAGGGGTATCTTTGGAGGTAAATGTTACCATGAGGCAGGCCAATGGAGGAGGGTCCACAACCA
Organism: Microdon myrmicae; assembly: GCA_963931805.1. Taxonomy (NCBI): domain Eukaryota; kingdom Metazoa; phylum Arthropoda; class Insecta; order Diptera; family Syrphidae; genus Microdon; species Microdon myrmicae. Next base: position 256,786,734 of record OZ007497.1, on the reverse strand, counting down.
CGAATTGGAAGAGCTATTCCGCAAACCTACAATAGTGAGAGTAATCAGGACGCGAAGATTAAGATAGGTCGGACATGTAGCACGAATGGGCAATGATAGGACTGTGCGTAGCATTCTTGACGGTAGACCAACGGGAAAGGGACCGGCAGGACGGCCGCGACGGAGGTGGGGGGGCAATGTTAGGTGTGACCTTGAGGATTTCGGATCGGCTGGTCAAGCGTGGAACGAGAGTGCACAGAATAGGGAACGATGGCGGAGTCGAGTCGGTGAGGTCATGAACTTCCGGGGTCCTATAGGCCAATAAATAGGAAATTGTTTTACTGTCACTGGACGTGGAGCGTCCTTAAGACTGACTTTTACTGTTGAATGATTGACAGAATGTTTACCCAAAGTCGAATTAATCAATTCTGTAGTGTGAGCAGCATTTTTCTTCCATTGAAAATTCAATAGAATGCAATGTCGTAAATGTTGCTTAATGATATCCATCTCTTATACAACACTCGGAATGACAGCTGTAAATTACTAAAACTTAGTCATAAAAACAGCAATGACCAAGCTACATATAACCAAAATGGCGACCGAATTGAATGCGTTGAAATATGTTTTTAATGCAACCAACTTCAGAGCCGAGTTTCTATTTGCAAAGCACCACTATATTCATTTTTGTTACAATTTCCCAATGATTGTTTTATTCTCTGCAGGCATTTTTGTCTCAAATATAATTAAACGAGATCTGATGACACATATATAATCCGAAATTTGGATCGTTTTTATTCAATTAAAAATAAGTCGTTTTGTCATTGTTTTTTCACATTTTGTTGTCTTCCCCTCTTGTGATGTTGATTAATTTCAAAAGCACGACTTCTCTCATGCATCAGTAATTCCGCACAAGCACTCTTCATTGCACCTACATATTCTGCATCTAATTAAAAATTTGAATCTCTTCTTGTAATAATTCTTTAGTTAAATTTATTTTTGCACCTTTAAGCATACAATCATGCTTTTTAAATGCTTGATACTCGTAAGCGGATTATTCTGCGTTGATATGGCAATCGAAACCTTTCGAAAAAACAATGATTAACATTTATAATGCAATGATTGAATTATTATTTTTCCACCTCTCTATTCATGATGTAAGTGGCATTCGCTTTTGTTATGTCGGCGCCCTTATCTTCACAAAATATCTATGAGAATTGTTTCGGACAAGTTTTGGTTTCCTGATTTCAACAAGGGCTATGGTTGTTACGTGGAATGTGAGCTGTATGTTTCATAGCTTTATACTATAATAAATGATCGTCGAGGGATCTCATTATAAACAATCGTATCTACAACAGAGGCACTTTCGTATTTAACGTCACTAATGGATTCAAATGACCTAATTCATGGCTTCGAAACTCCGTCGTATAAATATGTATCCGTATAATTTCGAATATTCTGATTAATTTCTTAACGCTATATATTTTTTTAGAATGATTTGCAAACAAACATGGGAAGATCAGGAGTTGTACTACTGGGAGGAAACAATTTCTGAAATATTATTATTTCTAAACACATTGAATTGCAAGTCATAAATTTAGTTTGTTTGTTCGAAGATAATAAAATATATCCTATTACTTCTATTTTTAAATATGAATTTATTATATAACATACTGTTGATTAAAACGTTGTGACCAAGGTATTTTTTATTTATGTAAATCCTTTCGTATAACTAATTTTTTACTGTAATAATGAGTTATCGTTTTTTTTATTATCATTAATATAAATAAGATTTAAATGCCAACCAGTTTCGGCAGTAGAAAAAAAACTAATCGAAATACGAATGCAAAAATACGAAATAAATTGTTACTGTTATATGTTATATTGATGTTGTATAAACACATACATCTGTTTTTTTCAGCTTCCTTTTTATTTGGAATAATTGCGGCTAATTCATTATACGTTGGTATGGCTCGGGGATCAGTATAAACATTTAGACAATATTCGTTATCAATATTTTCTGTATTTATTTCACGTAAGGTTGTAAATTTCTTAGTATATTGATTTTTATTCAACTGTAGTACACCTGTTATGGTTTTATTTTATAACAATTAAATATATTTAGGGTAAGAAGGGGACTTACTGTGATTAATTTAGAGCGACCTTTGAGCGGTCGCTGTGTTGTTGTTGGTGTTGTTGTTGTGGTCCGCTGGTAAACAATTATCTCGAATAGGTAGGGACCGCTTTAGAGGTCGCTTACTCTGCCAGGCATCTAGTTCATCCACAATCTTGTCACCCTGACAAACCAGGTAGGGAGTCCATTACCTGAAAGTTACAGGAGATTGGTTGGGGCAGTTTGAATATTCCCTTACAAAAACCCCTAGACTTTCCCTTTCCAAAAAGCGTTTGGAGAGTAGTGGCCTTTTTTGTATCCAGTGTTGTTCCATTTTGGAGTGCTTTCAGTTTAAGAAGGCTCATCTCCGCACCTGTGTCCACTATTAGACATGTAGTGTTTCTACATCCTATGTCTAATGGGAGCTGGACTATTGGAACTTTTGTTGGTGGTTGAGGACAGTTTTCTTTATTTGGCGGCTTTAATTCGGTCGGGTTGGGGAATTCCTGCCCGACCTCTGGGAGCTTTCCGACTTCTCCCATTTTGCTTTTAGTCGACACACTGTCGCCATGTGGTTGTGTCGCTTAAGTGGGGGATGTCAAAAAGTTGGCACGCGACCATACCCACGATTCAACCCTCCTAGCAATCTGAAAAAAAAGATTATTAATTTACAGAAATGCCTCTATCGTTGGAACTAAAAAAAGTTGAAAAATTTTTTTTTTTACAAAATAGCGACTGCTTGAAAAAAAAAATTATTTTTGTACCAGTTTTTTTTAGATTTTCGAATTTTTTAAAAATAGTTAACATTGAAATTTGGGGATGAGGATAGTTCATACAATAGAAAAGCCTATAAAGAAGACATGTACTCAATTTGAAGTAAATCGGTTCAGCAGAACTTGAAAAATCGTGGGTATTGTTTTAAAAAAGAGAGTTTCGAGAAAAACGCGTTTAAAGTTTATTCCGGAATGAATATGTTTCGGTTAGACGGCGCGTCAGCAGAACAGCCATACCTCCGAAATGAATTTGAATTTTCTAAAATCCTCTTAAAGACCCAGAATACCCCCTTAATATACTTCTTGTCCGATATTGCTACTTTTTTAAATCGGATTCCACAAGCATATGGCCATTACTTTTGAGCCTACCCTCGTACTATTGCTACTGTTTTTTTGTACGCTAACGGGGAATAACCTTAATATCAATACATAGTGCTGCACATTGGTCTTGAATGCCTTGATATTTTAATGATAACAAATTACGTGAACAAGCAAAGCATTCGTCTGCAAAACTAAATATTTTGATAGTCGTAAAACGTAAATATCAGGCAGAAATATGATTGACCCCAAAATGGAACCCTGGGGCACTATAAAGAAACAGATCCGAAAACACGCAGCAACCCAAATCGGTTTTCGAAGAAACTGTTCATCCATATGAACATCCACATGAACGAAGCAAACTCAATAAGGCCTTGTACCAGACACCGTCAAAAGCCTTAGAAATGTCCAATACGACTTCTCTTGGCACTTTATGGTTTTTTAAACAAAGCTCAAAATTAATTTTTTGAATCGCCTGCAACGCAATACATATGCCGATCATTTAGTGGTCGGTTGCATTCTAAATATTTAGTCAATTCAGTATTGATGAGTTTTTCCATCACCCTGGACAACATAAATAATAATTTTTTGATTATGGTGTTTTTAGAGCCACCGTCCCCGTCGCACTTTGATGATTCTACACAATGCTTCCACACTTTTTTGAGCTAAATTCCTCGAGCAGTATTATTAGATGTTTAATTTTCTTTTGTTATTGTCACCTGATCTTACAAAGAAGTTCCAACACAATATCGTTTTCACTTTATGCTTCATGTACTTTTTGTTGTTTCAACTTATTGTAATTTCTTGTTTACTATACAAAACACGTGTACAAGAGGAATTCTTAGGTTCACTTAATTATCAAAGCACAGTTCGATTCAACGAAGAAGAAGAGGATTATTATTTTTATTTACTGGCCTGTATGAACCCGGAAGTTCATGACCTCACCGACTCGGCTCCGCCATTGTTCCCTGTCCTGTGCGCTCTGCTTCCACGTTCGATCATCCGATCCGATCTCCTCGAGGTCCAATCTAACATTGTCCTCCCATCTCCGTCCCGGCCGTCCTGTCGGTCTTTTCCTCGTTAGTTTACAGTCAAGAATTCTATGCACGGTCCTATCATCGCCCATTCGCGCTACGTGTCCGGCCCATCTTAATCTTCGCGACTTGATCACTCTCACGATTGTAGGTTTGCGGTATAGCTCTTCCAATTCGTGGTTGTGTAGTTTCCACCATTGTCCTGACTCCTCGTCAACTTTACCGCCAAATATACCCCTTAAAACTTTATTCTCGATATGCGGAATTTGTTCTCTTCCCGTTTTGTGAGAGCCCATGTTTCGCATCCGTATAGAGCAATCGGCATGATTATGGTTCTATAGACACGGAGCTTTATATTACGTGATAGCAGTTTGGATTTTAATAGTTTACTGGCTGCATGCCAACTAGCGTTGCCGGAATGTAGTCTTTTGTTAATTTCGTTTGACGTTTCGTTTCTGGTCGTCAGTATCGTCCCCAGATATTTAAATTCTTTGACATTTTCAAATATCTTGCCCCTGACGTTTATATGTGTTCTCTGAATTCCACCTGTTCTCGCCGTAATCATGTATTTCGTTTTGTCTTCATTTATTTCTAGGTCCACCTCTTCTGCTGCTTGCATGATGATTTCACAGTTTTTACTTACAGTTTCGAGATTATCGCCCAGAACGGCGATGTCATCCGCGTACGCGAGCACTTTGTGTTGTATTGTGCTCCCAATATTTCTTCTGCGTACGGTGTGATTCTTGCCAGTATGACATTTGTTAGTATTTTGTATGAGGTTGAGAGCAATGATATTCCTCTGTAATTTTCGCAGTCAGATCTGTCGCCTTTTTTGAAAATGGGGATTACTTTTGAGGTTTTCCATTCTTCCGGAATGACTTCCTTATCCCATATTGTTTTAATCAGTTGGCGGATCCTTCGAGCGGTTGCCTCTCCTCCATGCTTCACAAGCTCTGCCGGTATGCAGTCGACTCCGGGAGCCTTGTTGTTTTTCAATCGGTTTATTGCGTCTACAACTTTGTCGAAACAGGGCTCTGGGATCTGAGGCTCGGCTGTATGTACGTCTGGTGTGTTTATTTGTGGTTGTTGGGTGCGCACATTGAGCAGGTTTTCAAAGTACTGCTTCCATCTTGTCACGATATTTTTTGTTTCTGTCAAGAGATAGCCGTTTGTGTCTCGGATTATTTTGGCTCTCCCTCGGTAGCCATTTCTAATTCAATTTATGCCGGCATACATACCTCTGATATTCTTTGCTGTAGCTATTTCTGGGATTTTTTCGATCCGAGTCTTTTCCCATACGCGTTTTTTGCGTTTGAAAAGTCTCGTTGTCTCTTTCCAAATTGTCGCATATCTTACTGCGTTGGCTTCATCATATGCTTCTAAATGGATCATTCTGAGGCGTTTACGTTTTTCGATCTTTGCCCTGCACTCATCGTCAAACCAAGGTTTGGACTTAGTTGTTTTCTTAAATCCTAATACCTCTTGGGCTGTTTGTTTGATTGTGTCTCTGATCGATGCCCACTTAGTGTTCACACTATTGGCTTCCTCTTCCTCACTACTGTCATTCTCTAGGATGCTAAATCTATTCGTTAGTTCGTCTTGATATTCAGCCCTTTTACGTAGGTCTTTTAGTTTATCAATCTCGAACTTTTTGCTCGTCTCCCGTGACTGTCTATGTGGGTTTGCTGCAAGCCGACTTCTAATTTTGCCCATCACTAGAAGGCGATCGGAGTCGCAATCTGCTCCTCTATATGATCTTACCTCAAGGATATTCGAGTGGTGTCTTTTGTCTATGAGGAAGTGGTCTATTTGGTTACGCGCTACGCCGTCGGGTGATATCCATGTGACTTTAAGGATTTGCTTGTGCTTGAACATCGTGCTTTTCACTACCAGATCTTTTGACGCTGCGAACGTGATAATTCGAATTCCATTATCATTTGAGACGTCATGTAGGCTTTCTTTACCTATTGTTGGTTGGAAGATATCTTCCTTTCCAATTTTCGCATTGAGGTCGCCGAGGGGGATTTTAACATCGAATGATGAGATCACATCAAATACTTCCTCTAGGGTCTCGTAGAATGTGTCCTTCGTTTCTTCGTCCGTAGATACTGTTGGGGCGTGTACGTTTATAAATACATAATTATACCATGGGCCCTGTATTTTTAGCACCGGCATTCGGTCATTAATAAATTGCACATCTTTTACATGGGGCGTAATCTTCTTGCTTATGATGAAGCCAGTCCCGAGGTTATGTGTATCGGTACCTCCACACGTCCGTGCAAACCCGTTGTTTTCGATTACTTGATGTGTCCATTTATATTGTTTCGCGTTTTCTACGAGCGTCTGTATCGCGCCTGGCTTATATAACGTTCGAACATTCCACTTGCCGACGCGTATGTCCCGCTTTTTCCGTTTTTCCCTACGTCTTCTTTTTGCGGAGTCGGTGTTTTCTTGATGATTTTTTCCCTTATGGTAGTGTCGGCTCATCACACCTACTCCTACCGGGTTAAGAAGAAGAGGATAAGGGATGATATTGAAGCGGGCTTAGGGTTGCCTGGATTAATTATTTTAATTAACAAGAGCCGTTAAATCGATTCTCTTTGCAAACACTTTATTAGTTTGTTAATAACAACCGTTTCTTGATATTGCCGCTTCCGTACTTATCGCGTCTTTGACTGCTTACTTCTTATTACTTCTTCTTCTTCGATCTGCCTGCAACGTATTTATACCGTTTCCTCATTCTGATTCGGCGTTTCGTTTCCGTCCGTTCCATAACCTCGAATTTTCTACTGTTCATAGTCTCCAGTTTTCCTGTACTTCCTAGAATATCCCAGTACTTTGTTTTGGACTTTCTGGAATATTCTAGTACTGATTGTCATATGCGTCATAATATTGATGTATGATAGTGTTGAATACTTGGAGATTATAATGACGATGAAACACAAATGCACCTGGTTTTTATATTCGAGTTTTATTATTTATAAACTTATTACCTAAAATGTTTTTCATTTTGCTGCTGAAAAACAAATAGAAGTGACCGGACTTTTCATTTTGCATTCTACTCTTTATAGAACTAAGGTCAAAACTCTCCATCCTTATATGCCACTTATTTTTTTTCCTAAACTTATGTTCCCGTTTAGTACACTGCCGTATTAGTGTGTTAGTTGATCTTGCCATAAATCTCAAAATCAATAGCTCTTGAAAATTAGACTTTCCTGCTTTTCGTGGAAACGGAAAGTTGGTGCAACTATCACTATAGGCTGCTCACGTGTCATGTCAAAGTTGCAGCAAGCATTACAAAGGCCTAGGTCGAATTTCTGTTCCGATGACCCATGTTTTAGTTACAAAACTTGCCCGCTCTTTCCTTATGTAAGACACTAATGCATTTTATACCATTTGACCGGCCGCTAAATTTACTTTACTCTCGAGTGAAAGTAAAAGTGAATGTTTAAATAAAGCTTCAAAAAATTTCACTCGCAGTAAACACCGCAATTTCGATTGGTCGTCAAATAGACTTATGAATACACCGGCGTATTGTTCTGCTCACGGAATACTTTTAACTTCAATCGTACGACCTTACATTGTACGATTACTCATTTGGACAGTATAATAGGCTTGGCCACAGCGTGTTTGATGAGATGCTGCTCCATGCAACAAAAGACCGCTAAACAAAGCCACAGATCGAACAATTGAATAAAAAGGGTGTTAACGCACTTCGAAACGGCATCGACAGAGGCTGATGATTACGTTAGGAAAACGCTGGTACATCACGTTTCAGGGTGCACCACGTTTGGGTATCACATGGAATATTAATCATTCATCTCTTAGTCAAACAGGTTACTTTTCATCTCTTGCCGTGGGAGGAGAACTTGTTGTAGCCAAATTGGTGCTATACAGGTTATGAGGCAATACCAAGCAAATAGCTGCTTCCGGAATTGTAAAATGACCGGCTCATCACTGCGTTTTCATTTGTATTGATGGCCTTCATTTGGCCGTTGTTTCCAGAAATGTTTTGACTCTTTAGCATGAATGATTTACGGAATTTCTATTATGGTGTAAATATTAATATCAGAAATCCCAACCAGTGTTACATCTATTGTATTTTTAAATTGTATTTCCTAGGATATATAAAGAACTGACATAAAAAGTTGTTTGTTTTTTATTTGGATGGGGCAAAACCCTCATTTTTTAAGCTTAATAAACAGGCCAAAATTATCTTAAATCTACCCTAGGACTAAATTGGTGCTTGCTTGATTAAGTATGTAAATGGTGGGTAGTAAGAAGGAATTCTTGAGGAGACGATTAAAGTCGAAAGAAATTACATTAGAGTTTACACTCCGCCGTATTCGATAGGTAAGTTCATTATACCTATACGAGGTGTGGTGGGCGTATATAACACATCGTAATCTCCTTCAACTTCGATACAATCGTCCCGACGCCTTTCTAGCTTTTCTATACCATGTGTGTAGAATAATTTATCATTAGCTTAAAAATAACCCTCAATTGCAGAGATGGCTTTATCATTAAAGCAAAATCTCTGGCTTTTTTTGAGGTCTACAAATAGCCAGTAATCACTGGGGGTTACATTTGGAGAATTCGATGGATGGGGAAGCAATTCGAAACCCAATTCGTGCAGTTTGGACATTGTTTTCAACGATTTGTGACACAATACATTGTTTTGGTGAAAGATATTTTATGTCCGTTATTCAACAATTTCGCCCTTTAAACGTATCACCAATGTCGTATAATATTCGCTGTGGATAGAGGTGTTACATAATTAATATAAATAATTGCCCACCCCCACTCCCACTCCCCATGAATAATTACGCAAATTCGCATCCTTATTCCCTAATTACCCGCATATCATACATAAAACAATATTTCCCACGTTACATAATTATATTTTTAACATTCCCATTCAAAACATATCCCAAACATTTTTTCCTAAAAAAACACAATCCCATCATAAAAAGCCGTTGAAAGCCAAATTTTTACGTTGCATTTAGAATCTACAAACTATTCAATTTTGTATAGTCATGCTTTAGGGGGAAAATATACATACGAATGTTTTCCTACCCTCTCATCCCCATCTCGCAACATGTCGTAAGTCTTAAATCAAAAAATTACCAAATTCTTTATACAAGGACCACAACTAATAAACGTATACACATATCTATACACATGTCACCCTTACCAACAAATTTATGGTTACTTTCGCTGCATCATGAATCAAAAATAGAGAAACAAAATGAAACGTAAAAGTAGTGAAACGTAAAAGTTGGGGTAAATTTGTGTCCTCATATAAAAGGGCGTGAATGAGCGACTCTCGCTCTTGTGTGGTATTTTTTAACTTCGCGTCAAGAGCTCGTTGAATGTGGTGCAATTTAAAAGACTCGTGGTGTCAGCTCTCGCGGTTAACGGCAGTTGGTGCATATTTACCACATTGAAAAGTTTTGTATATTAGTTGAATTCAATAAAATATTAATTTATGTATGTCCTTTCAAAATTACACACATATTTGTAAAAATTAAATTAAGAGACAAAAATAAAACTGTTACGGTATTAAATCTTGCCAAAGTATTTCATTTGATAACTGGAAAGAAAGTTTTCAGAAAACTATCCAATATTGGGCAAAAATCGTCGTGGACATTGACGTTGAAAGTGATTTCCGTTTGTTGTTCTATGAATTTGTGTGGCCTCTCTTTCGCACCATCACCGGCCTAGATTTACCTTCAGAGGAGAGAAACTGTACCACGCCCAAAGGAACCTGACACGGGATCAATTACCAAATTTCCCCGGATATTGGACCAGTTTTTTACGTATATACTTTCGCCTGGAACCAGGTGCCTCCCATTCAGGAGCGAAAGTGCACCACACCCAAGTAAGTACGTTCTTATTCGACTATTAACTTTTGTGTGCACTCAAAATCTATGTGAAACAAAGGCAATAACCATGCCGTAAAACGATTGTGTCTTCGGACGCTTCGGCTGCTCTCCACTCAACTGACAACCGATTTAATTCCGGAGTGAAATGGTGAATCCATGTCTCATCCATTATCACATACTGACGCAATAAACCGTCTTATTCTGAGTAAATAGTACCCAACAGCGCTCTCGATCATCAATTCCTGAAAAGTAAAAAAATTTAATATTAGTCCCGTTGAGTACTTGAAAAGCATTTTTTACACAACCGCGCGCACAAAAGGGAATTTTGAAATACCATTAAATGTCAGAGCACTGTGCAAGCGGAAGGAGAGGATGTGGATAAGGAAAGGGCGTATCGATGTAGATTGGCCTTAAATGCCTGGACAATACAACGGCGAGGAAACATGCTCAGGTAGAGCATTACACATTCGTGTGGTTCGGCTAAAGAATGACTCTCTATGTTTATTTGTGTGCCTGAAGTTGACTTTTAGCTCCTCAATAGTATACTGGTTAGTATACCCGCCTGTCACGCGGGAGACCGGGGTTCGATTCCCCGTCGGGGAGCCTCTGGCGCAAGACTAATGACCTTGCCCGGAAAAAAACAAATCATTATGGAAAATTTAACAAGCTTCAGGACTTGCTAAATAAGGCCAAGACCGGTTCCAGGTTGTAGTGCCGATGATGATGATGATGAAGTTGACTTTCAACGTGAATTGATTAGAATGAAATGACTCGAGGAGATTTCCTTAGCGAGTGAAGTTTATTTTTTCTTACAGAGATATTTATACAAACTTTATTATCCTAACCTTATTGTTCTAACTTTTCAAAACTGACCTATGCTACACAGGCAGCAGATAAATCGTCATTCTAGTACTACCATAATCGCTTTATAGCGGTACACAAATGATTGGTCGGTTTTAAAATACGTGTACGCAGATAATTGCTTAAGTACTTCTACCGGCGAGTCATGATTGTAGATGTATGTAATTGAGTCCTTGTTTGTGGCCGTCGGTAGCTACGATCCATCGTTGTTTGTGGCGCCGATGCTTATATTTAAGCGCGACGCCAATGTTTTGAGCCCTTCGTTGAAACACGTACCTTTAAAATGGGTTTGTACAGGTTATTTATTGATGAGAATGCCGGCATGAAGCATTTGCTGACAGATGCATACTCATACATATTAACAAATTATGTGAGGGTCCTGTAAATTGCGGCGAACGGTATTAGTTCAGTTTTAGTTTAGTTTAGTGCGGGCAGAATCCTCATTTATTTCGCTTAATGCAAGCTTAAATTAAAATTAACATAAAACCTTACAGACTATCTTAAAATCTAGAGTAGTAACTAAGACATTATTAAAACAAAAAAAAGGAGAAAAAAAACAGAGCGAGTGTATGTGGGGGTGGTAATTGCAGCATTTGTGAGACAGTGAAGGGCATGTGTACGGACTGATAGGGGGGCGTGGTTAGTGAGCTGGGGGGAGAGGTTGAAAGTGTGGGTGGGGTTGGAAAGGTGTAGGGGAGAATTAGGATTGCAGGATAGAGGGGTTATTGAAGGGAGGGGCGGGGTTAGGGCGGGTTTCTTCTGAGACGTCGTTTGAGAGCGGGAGTGGAGAGGTTGAAATCGGGAGGTGGGGAAAGAGTTGCCCTGTCGTAACATACGCGAGATAGGTTCATTAGCGCCGTAAGAAGTGTGATGAGCGGGCACGCAAAACAGTCGAGGATTACGTACGTTACGGGGGTTTGTATGAAATGTTAAAGTGAAGAGCAAGCTTGGACAATTGATTGAGCCAGACAGAAAGCGATGGACAAAGATGATATCGGCATGGATTCTGCGCTCTTCAGGTGTGTTGAGGTTGATTAGAGGGAGCCAGCTTGTGTATGGTGGTAGAGTCAGCGGATTTTCCGAATTTAGTCCACGGAGGGCAAAGCCCAAGAAGCGACGTTGAACGCCCGCGATCCTGCGAATGTGAGACAATTGATACGGAGAACGACCTGACTAGCATATTCGAGTAGTGGCTAGACAAAAGTTGTGTAGAGTGATCGGGTGACATAGGGGTTTAGGAATTCCTTCGAGCAGCGTTTGACAAACCTAAGAGCGGCGTTGGCCTTAAGGATTATATCATCAATATGTGCGGTAAATTTAAGCTCCTTGTCGCATGGGGCGCCCAGGTCGCGAATCAAGAGATAGGAACCTGGCTGGATGGTGGAGCGCTTCCGAGAAAAGGTGATTGTGTGACATTTGGCGATATTCAGTTCTAGACAATTATTTTGGCACCAAGTTGAAAAGCTGTCAAGATCCGATTGGAGAAGTGAGGAGTCTAGGGGAGAGCGGAAAAGGGCAATACTGTTGAAAAGATTTGCGAAGTCAACCGAACCTGAGAGAATAATATTGAAAAAAACATGTGAGTTAATTAGCGTAAAGCGGTTTAAAAGAGGCGGCAGGATCAATAGATTTTCACATCAGCAAATCGAAAGAAATGTCCCTGAATGTTCTCGATAATATGGATATAAATTTTTGACATGGGGCCAGACTTAAAAGACATATTCAAGCAATTGGCAGACAAAAGAAATAGAGAGGACTCGGACAACATAGACGTTAAATTATTCTCTATACCAACACTTCCCAAAACTGAGAGTTGCGTTGGCTTTAAGGATTATCTCGTCAATATCACAGAGGAAATTTAGCTCCTTGTCACATAGAATGCCAACATCGCGAGTCCATTGGAGGGATGTTTCTGTAGGAAAGTAGAAGAATAAATCTGTAGGAGAATATATCTGATATCGGATATTGAAATGGTTAAGTTCAAACCAATTTTTAAACACTAAACCGAAAAGTTATTGGGATCTATTCGAAGGAAAGAAAAATCAAGTGGCCGAATGACGATCTAAAAAAATTTTATATCATTAGCATAAAGGGAGATACAAAAATTGTGAATTTACATCAGTATAAAAGAAGCGTAGTCAAGTGGCCATCTTGAGTGACACCGGAGGTAGCCCAAAACGAATAGATAAGACGGATCTGAAACACACGGTATAAAACCGACTTTTCAAGTATGAGAAAATCCACTTTAACAAGACTCAAAGCAAAGGTTTGACTGTATTCAGTTGTGACAACGTCAATTTCTTTTCTCTCTACTTTAGCTCATCTATCAGCGGGTCCAACTTGGATCCTTTTCTGAGGCGGTATTGGTTTTCTGTGTGAGGCCATTTCAATAGAACGGGAATTTCACGCCAATCCTTGTAACATTCGCGGCCTAAGATCTAATTTCTCCTCTGTGTCTGCCCACGTTTCTAACCAGAAACCAGAAATCCTTGCACTTAGTGAGACTCAGGTAATAGCTGATACAGATATTTCTGATTTTACTATTCCCGGTTATAACATAGTGCCTTTGATCATTCCACATCGTGGTCTAACCATATACATACGAAATGATATTACTTATCAGCTTCTGCCACAATATGGACTTTGCTCCAATCCAGAATTTAATTTCTAGTGGCTAAAACTTCACGTTCGTAGGAATATCATACATTACTGCTTTCTTTATAGATGCCCAAACTTGGATAGAAACGCATCCGTTCACGAGTTTGATGCTCTGTCTGATTCAATTGATAGGATCTCGACCCTATATCTGCACAATGAAATCGTTATTGCGGGTGATTTCAATGTGTACAACTCTCAGTAGCTTCGCCACTCTGGACACACAACACCTGAGGGTCAGTATGAGCAGCTCTTTGCTGAGTCAAATAATTTAATTCGTCAATGAGCCAACACGGGTACCAGATGTATATGGTCTTTCCGCCAACACACTGGACCTGTTTCTCACCTCCCACCCAAACAACAACACTACTGAAGTTTCTTCGCCCTTGGGCACTTCAGACCACTATGTTGTCTCAGCTAAATTTGCTCTAACCAACAGTAAGAACAGTATGGTTCTATGGGGAAGACAACTAGGAAGGTCTCTACGACTCTTTGAGAGGTTAAATTGGTCGTTATGTTTTCTTAATAACGATGTTGACTCTATAGCAGACACATTAACAGGTACGATTTCATTCGGCATGCGAACCTTTATTCGACACGGAGTACAGAGTATCAAACCCAAGAGAAATATTGGGTTCAGTTCCGGGTGCAAAGAAGCTTCCAAATGTATAAATCAAATAATATTGAGGAAAACTGGAAAATATTCAGGAGAGCTAGAAATGACTATAATGGGCATATACAACGCGTTAAGTTTTTGATTGACCAGAGAGTGAAACAAAAAATACTACGCTCTCCCGCTTGTAGTAGAAACTTCTGGGTATTCGTGAAAAACATTCAAATGATGACAGACCAGTCACCAGTACAATAGAAAGGGCGAATCTACATGCTGCACATTTTGCAGCCAACTCAACGCTTCCTGATACCACGTCAGTTCTGGCTCAACTTGAGCATAAGCAGCACACCATGAGCCAGATTCACTTCCGAACGCGTTCTGTTTTCCGCGCACTCAAGGAGCTAAACGTTAACAAATCCGCTGGTCCGAATGGTATTCTCCCAATTCTCTTGAAGGGATGTTCCTCTTCATTGGCTAAACCACCGTGGAAACTCTTCCATTTGTCTTATTCTACTGGCCGTTATACAAATAACCGGAAGTCAACAAACACTCAGGAAATTCCCAAAAAGGGCGACAACCCCTCCCTCTCTTCTTATCGACTCACTGGGATCACAGATTAACCGTCAACTTTTGAAAGACCTGGAATCAGATAAACTCCTCAATGACCGACAATATGGCTTGGTAGCGAGCGATCCACATGAGATTTGATGGCGTGCCGAAAAGTGGGGAAGTGGATTCCATCAACTACATCAGTGAAAGCAAGGTTGTTTCACTAGATATTTCAAAAGCCTTCGACAGAGTTTGGCAACCAGCCTATAGCGTTTGAAATAATAGTGAAGAAGATCGTGTGATTCGAACTGACGCTATGACAGTTTGAATCACGAAAAAAATTGAACCTAAGCGTTACCCATCAGGCTACTGACCGTGTTTAGAATTTGATTTTTAAACTCGACTATACTCCACTGATATGAATTGTTATGTTATCGCTAAGGTATACGGCTCTGATGTATTTTCTTATTCGATTTTTCGTTCGGTGCTCTTCACTATTTTGCTTGTGAATTGTGCGTGTATCTGTTAGAGTCGCCACAAGCCCTTTTGTCAAAATTACATTCATACGGAGTGGACAATTCCCTGATCAAATGGATAAGAGACTATCTTTCTGCTCGTCCAATCCAAGTCGTTCTTGATGGTGTCAAATCTACCTCCGATCAAATTAATGCAGGTGTTTCCCAAGGTTCTGTACTCTCATCCATTCTCTTACTCATCTTTATAAATGATCTCTCGTCCATTACCCACGACCCAATATACTCGTTTGCTGATGATAGTACGTTAAATTTCTCATACTCATACGAACATTCCAGACCAAACTCTTCGAACGTTATTACAAATCAGCAGGTTATGATTAATACATTGAATTCCGACCTCAACACGATATATCAATGAGGATTATCTAACCGAGTAGAATTCAATGCCTTAAAAACTCAGTGCTGTCTCCTGCCGTCAAATACGAATCCCAAAGTATACAGACTGTCAATGAACGACACTTGCATCGACGAAGCCAAGGAACTATCAATCCTCGGCACTCGAAATAATTCGACTCTTAATTGGAGCTGCGCAAATTGCGGCCAAATGTATGGGGTTCCTTATGAGATGCAAAAGATACTTCACGCCATACAACCTGGCCACTATTTACAAGGCGTATATTCGCCCCAAAATGAAGTTCAACTCACATATTTGATCAGGCGCATCCAAAACTGCACTACGCGTGCTCGATAGGATGCAAAAACGAGCAGTGAAACTTATTGGGGACCCAGCTGTAATTCGATCGATTCCGTCGTTTGAACACATGCACAACGTATCATGCCTGTCTCATTTCTATAGGTATAGGTCGTTTGAACGAACTTGCTGAATGTGTTCCGCCAGTTAAGACATTTTCACGCGATACCCATCAATCTAAGAATGCGCATCAATTCACGTTGAAATTCAACTTCAGACGAATAAATAAACGTAGAGAGTCATTCTTGAGCTGAACCACACGATTGTGGGCTGCTCTATCTGATCATGTATTTCCTCGTCATTGTAATGTCCAGACATTTAAGACCAATGTACGTCGATACCTCCTTTCTTTATCCATTTCCTCTCCTTCCGTTCGCACTGTGCTCTGACATTTAAGCGTACTCCAAAATCCCCTTTTGTGCGCGCCTTGTGTAAAAAAAAGTGTCTCTCGGCCGAAGAAAAGACCATTTTTGTGTAAAGCGTCTTGTGGGATGAACCTATGACCATCCTCTAACGAACGACGAGGGTTATGACCTGTAAACCTACTCTCGCTCACACCGACTACGTGCCACCATTCCAAGGCTAAATCTATTTTGAGCGCATTCATAATAAGTGTCACTCGCAAGTGCCTGACCTATAAGTCAAGGGAATATCATAAATAAGCATTGTACTTAAAAGTACTTTACCGCCGGTTGCTTAACCTACTCTATCAGCTAATGCTGAAAAAAAACAGTTTAAAGGAAAACACTTTACATTGCAAATTGTAAATTACACAAAGTTCTCTAGCCACTGCTCGATGATATGGAAACAGCAACATTTTGAAACACAAATTAATTAATTATGCATTTGTGAAGTCCAAGCATATCTCAAGACACCCCTAGGTGGTAAAAAATACAGTCAACGGTTAATTGGCCAGAATAACAACTGAAGATTGCGTCAAACAGGTTTAAAAATAATGACTGACAATTGTTGCTTTTGGGGGGAATGTGAATTGGGAGCCTTACCCAACCTGACTGCACATATCCGACCGGTCTATCGCATCTCGCTGTTATACTACAATCTCAGATTTCACTTTAATGTGTTTTATGAATACTGTTGGTAATCACGCCTGAGCAAGGCGACCATATCCGGATGTTGTTGAACTTCAAACCGAGGGGTAAGTAAACCTATGTCTAAATCTGCTGCTTTCTTTCTGTTATTTTTCTGCTCTAGTGAATTCAACGACTTTCGCTGGTGCAATGAAGTTGTTAGGCTCCTTTCTGCACATGGTACTCTCGATAATGGGTAAAGTGTTTCGAGTGAGGTCACTGTAATTGTCGAGGATATAAGGTTAGTAGTCGGGTTCAAAACCTAGTTAGGAGCGACGTAATACAATCAGTTGAAAAACGCTACAATTATAATAATTTGATTGAATTTGAACTGAACTAGTGTTTGTACCATAGATAGGTTGTTGAATATCAACAATAGGAAAAGTTGCTACGTCTGTACCCGTTGCAATTAATTGCACACACAAATATAATTATACATATAATGCAAGAACGTACGCACTTTGATGTGTCGCATTTTCGCTGTGGCGGCTGTTGTTGCTGAGGTTGGTAAGGTTCCTTAAACCTTCGTTCTGTAGATTGGGTTGACCTTTAGCACGAGTTCAGGGTGAGCTGCTATCCTTCAACGCTGCTTGTTTGGGTTTATCACAAGAAAGCTTTAAAATGTTCGGTTTCACTTTTAATTTAGTTTGTACTGAGACATACATGAATTAATCTTTGATACAAGCATAAAACTACTGGTCGGATCAATCAGAATTATTTATTATTGTTTATTTAATATTATTTCAAAAAGAAAACACTAGACATATATTTCACAGTTTATTTTTAATTTTTTTTTTAATCATTTTGTAATGATGACAAAATCAATAAAACTAAATAACACAAAAAGACAGTTCTCTTAACGTTTGCATTTTTCAATACTTGTTTTTTAAAACCGATAATGCGCTTTTCTTCTATTGTGCTTTTTTGTTACATTCCATTTTATAATTTTCGAAATGAAACGAAATTGACATTTTAGATAACCAACGTACACCAGCAGACAATCCGTAGAACGAATTTTAAAATAGTCGACAACTTCGCACCCATTCAAAAAACCGCTCAAGAGCACGAGTCACTCATTCGCGTCCTTTTATATGGGGACACTGATTTACGCCCTACCTTCCGTTTACCGATTCATTGAATTTGGCTTCGGCTCTCGCGGTCGGAACCACCTTTCAAAGAATTTTCTGATGCATAAATATATAACGGAAAGGTGACGGCAATATTTGTGTATAAATATATGTGTGTATTAGCCGTGGCCCTCGTTTAGAGAATTTGGTAATTGTTTTGGTTTAAGAATTATGACATTATGAGATGGGGATGAAAGGGCTGAAAAATATTTCTATGTACATTTTCCATTGAAATCGTGACTATTTAAGAATTGAATAGTCTGTACACCATATGTACAGCGGAAAATTTGGCATTGAACAGCTTTTTACGTTGGGATTGTGTTTTGTTAGGGAAAAATATTTGTATTGAAAAAATATTGTATTGTATGTCTATATTGTATGTTTAACGGTATAAACATATATCATGCTTGTGCTCCATACGACACGATTACACTTAAGCGAACTGCACGATAATATAAAGAAGATGAAAAAGAGGCCACAAACAGAAAACAAATAGCTTTTATAGTCGTTGAAGGGGACAGTCCTCCTTTACATATTCATACAAAATGGTGGTGAATCTCAGTGACAACGAAACATTTTACATTACGAGAAAATGGGCGGAGCATGCGTGGCCGTGTGGTTTTACAGAAGATTAAACGAACGTAATAGAATTTTAATGTGAGATTACAAAATAAAGGCGATAATGGAGAAACGGCTAGACAGAACTACACGGAATACAAATTAGAACAATTGAGGCGGTAACACTATGGGTCTTTTGTGTTTAATGTTACGCGGCGTGTCAATCAGGGTGCCACAAGGGCACAGGTTAACCACGTAACCCCACTAGTTCCGTCCTATATCTGACTCCACTAGATATGAAACTCCTTCTTACACAACTTATTAGCCAAATAAAAGTCACACTTGGTTTAGAACGAATAGGTTCGCAATACTCCGTAGATATTTATTTTTATTATTAAGTCTTATTTAAACATTTTACAATTCAATTTCGTGTACCGCACAAGAAAACTTGTTACACAACACCGTAAATATTTATCTTAAGCCTATGGTAGTTCTTATTTAATATTTTACTCTTGAGACGAGTACAATAGTGCTTGTATTATTAAGTTTCAATTTCGTGTACCGCGCAAGAAAACTTGTTACACAACACCGTAAATTTATCTTAAGCATATGTTAGTTTTTATTTAATATTTTACTCTTGAGACGAGTACAAAAGTGCTTGTATTATGAAGTTTCAATTTCGTGTACCGCGCAAGAAAACTTGTTACACAACACCGTAAATTTATCTTAAGCATATGGCGCACCACGACGGTTAACTGCCACCTTTCAACTCTTCTCAACGACTAACTTCTTAATTCATACTGATTCACATGGGTTACCTCATATGCAATCCTTTTTTTCCCTTTTCTTTCCCTCGTTTTGCACACACAGCGCCAGAACCCAAAACAAATCCCGACCATTGCCTCGACTACCCTATATGGTGCGCTTTTAGCTTTTTGCCAGGCGAACAAGAAAAAAAGGAAAGGGTGAAAACATACACACGATAATCGCGTCTGCCGCTTACGTGTGTATCCCCCAGCATGCAGACATGGGATCATCGCAATCCACATGATTTGCAGGTTCGCACAGGGGTTGAATTGTTTACACGATCACTACTGCGTGAAGCATTATTGTTGATCGTGCAAACTTCGCCGGTATATCTTCCATAGGAACGACGAATATTTATACGATCGCGACCACAACCAGGATCGCCGCCGATCGCATATCGATCGTCGTGCAAATGGTGCAGGTGGCTATTCCCTGTGTTTGCTTCTCTTGTAGGCGAGCATGTTATTCTTCTTATGGGGTGCTCCCGTTGAAAATGTGAGGCGGGCAGTGGCGTCGGGGGAAACCGCCACAACACAAATGAAGGAAAATCCTTATATACGTGTATTTTTCTCAGACCGGCAAAATGTGGCAAAACCAAGCATGCTGCTACACTAAGCATGCTGTCACAGGTATATTATTGTAACGTGGAAAATGTTATGTGTATGATATGTAGGAAATTAGGGAATTAAGGACTCGAATTTACGTAATTATTCAGGGGCGTTTTATTTAACAGGTCAATTGAAAAGTGACACATAGATGGCGGTACTAGAATTAAATCCATATGATTTTTAGTTAGCCCTAACCTTCAAAAGACTCGTGTATAAATTTGACATGTCGGATCATTAGTTTGTGAATTATAGTATTTGGAGTGAAGCAACTTCTGTTATTGTGAAAAAAATGGATAAAAAGGAATTTCGCGTGTTGATAAAATATTGCGACGCAAAAACTTGGCTTGGTGACGAGTTTCCAGACGCCGCCCCAGGAAAATCAACCATCAAGGATTGGTATGCTAAGTTTAGACGTGGTGAAATGAGCACCGAAGACGGTGAACGCCCAAAAGAGGTTGTTACCGACGAAAACATTAGAAAAATCCACAAAATGATTTTGAATGACCGTAAATTGAAATTGAATGAAATAGCAGGCACTCTAATGATATCAACTGAACGTGTACATCATATCATTCACGAATATTTGGGTATGAGAAAGCTCTGTGCAAAGTGGGTGCCGCGCGAGCTCACTTTTGACCAAAAACAACGACGAGTTGATGATTCGGAGCAGTGTTTGGAGATGATCAAGCGTAATAAACCCGAGTTTTTGCATCGAGGTGTGACACTGGATGAAACATGGCTCCATCATTTCACTCCGAAGTCCAATCGACAGTCATCCGTGTGGACTGCACACGATGAACCCGCCCCAAAGCGTGGAAAAACGCAACAGTCGGCTGGCAAGGTTATAGCGTCTGTATTTTGGGATGCGCGCGGAATAATTTTCATTGACTATCTTGAAAAAGGAAGGACCATCAACAGCGACTATTACACAGCGTTATTGGGCCGTTTGAAGGACGAAATCGCCGAAAAACGATCGGATTTGAAGAAAAAGAAAGTGCCGCTTCACCAAGACAATGCACCGTGTCACAAGTCAGTGAAAACGATGGCAAAAATCCATGAATTGGGCTTCGAATCGCTTCCGCATCCACCGTATTCTCCAGATCTGGCCCCCAGCGACTATTTCCTGTTCTCAGATCTCAAAAGAATGCTCGCTGGGAGGAAATTTTCGTCGAATGAAGAGGTGAGCGCCGAAACTGAGGCCTATTTTGAAGCTAATGACAAATCGTACTACAAAAAAGGTATCGAAAAGTTGGAGGGTCGCTATAATCAGTGTATCACCCTCGAAGGGAATTATGTTGAATAAAAAAAAAACGAATTTTGCCAAAAAAATGTGTTTTACTATGGAGGCCCGGGGACTTTTCAATTCACCCGTTACATATCGTACCTAATATGTCATCTGCTTAAAGCAGTAATTGAACTTTGACTTTGCCGGTCGTTCACTAACAACCTCTTCCAATACCAGTTTCTCTTACGCAAGATTAAACTGATCAACTTTTTTAATTATACATTTTAGGAGCATGTGCTTAGGTTTACCACTTCATTAGAAAATCCAAATATTCTTTGGAAATTTCCGGCGCATAATTTAGGGAAATTATTAAATTGCAAACAAACCACTTAATGAGAGTGGAGGTAAACTGTGAGACTTTTGTATAATGCATTGAAGACAATAGCATCAGCTTATGAAGCCATGTGTCTGCCTTCGCCACTCGTTTTCATGTTAGCGCGTTATTTTCATCGAGGTCAATAGTACGGAGTACCTGCAACGCGTACTCCGTTGTGTCTAGATTCAATTGGTGACAATGTAACATTAAAGTTGGTGTGCACAAAATATACATTTTTTTTAAAAAACGGTGACCAATTTATGATATTTGGGTTTTCTTTTGGTGTAATTGGCGATCTTTAATTTCACATGCTTGTTGACTAAATGGAGATTTAAAAATGTTTTTTAGATTAATAAAGGAACTGTTCAATATTGCCACGTGGGCGTTTCGTGTAAAAATAATAAAATGTCAAGATGTGTATAAAGGAACATTCTAATATGTAGTCGAACGTCGTCCGATCTATTGGAAAAGATGACCCTACTTCTCAAAACGTCAATAGTCAGTTCATTATTTTTATACAAAACACACCCACATTGCAACGATTATCCAATAGTTTTTCCCTTCAAAAATGAAATGTTGATCAAGATGCGGTATTCTTGTTTTTTAATTTTTTTATTTTTTACGAAGGCGAAAGTCGCGTCACTCAAACAACTGTAGCCTGTAAACGAATAGACGAAAGGTCGCAAAACTTCATATATCGGGTTTTCCAATAGGGACTTGACAACTTAGAATTTAATTTGTGAGCGCACCCTTTCACTAATCTTGGAACTGTCACTGTCAATTTATTCAGTAAACTCAACATTTTCATCGTGGTTAACGCGAACGAACAACGTCTGCAAATTACAAAAATTTACTACCGAAATTTGGAGTCGGTGACCGCAACTTTAAGAGTGTTAATTCCAATTTTCGGTCGTAATTCTCTCCGTAGACAGGCAATAACAAGTTTAGTGCAGAAATTTTAGTCTACATATTCGTTGTGTGACGTTGCCGTGCCAGTGAGACAACGGGTTGGTCGAAGTGTCGAAAATATCGCTGCCGTTCAGGCGTCCGTAGCAAACGATTCAAATCAGTCAATTCCACAGCGTTCTCAAGAACGGGGCATCGCCCAGGCCACTTTATGGCGACTTTTGCGTAAGGATCTTGGTTTACACCCATACGAGATCAAGCTGACTCAAGAATTGAAGCCGATGGACCGTTTGACGCGGCGTAAGTTCTCCGATTGGGCTCTGGAAAAGATGTGCCAAGATGATGAATTTCATGGCAAAATCATCTTCAGGGACGAAGCTCATTTTTGGCTCAATGGGTTCGTGAATAAGCAAAACATGCGTTATTAGTCGCATGAAAATCCACATGTGTTTCATGAATCATCACGTCATCCACAAAAAATAACTGTTTGGTGCGGTTTGCATGCCGGCGGCGTCATGGGGCCATATTTTTTCGTCGACGATAACGAACGTCACGTTACTGTGAATGGCCATGGTTATCGCGCCATGATTACCGATTATTTTTGGCCCGAATTGGAAGATATGAACTTGCGCGACATGCGGTTTCAACAGGACGGTGCCACAAGCCACACAGCACAAGATACAATCGATTTATTGAAGAGCAAGTTTGATGGCCGTGTTATCTCAAGAAATGGGCCAGTCCGTTGGCCGCCTCGTTCTTGCGATTTAACGCCTCTAGACTATTTTCTTTGGGGCTACGTCAAGTCATTGGTCTATGCCAACAAGCCGACGACGTTGGAAGAGCTCAGAGCCAACATTGAACGCGAAATAGCGGCCGTTTCGGCCGAAATGTGTGGCCGAGTCATCGAAAATTGGGTCCAAGGAATCGACCGCTGCAAACGTGCCCGCGGTGGCCATATGAACCAAGTCGAGTTCCATTCATAAATGTTTTGATTGTACTTCAAGCCGATCATAAAGTTTTTGAAATATCTCAAATGGTTTGCGTTTTATTTTTAAAAAAAATTGTCAAGTCTGCATTGGAAAACCCGATATAAACTAGTAACAGATGAGCCTCTCGAAATGAGTCATGTTCATTTTCTAATGGTGCCACTGGAGGGGTTTTCAGGGCCCGAAGACCCTCGCATCATTTTTAACCCCATAAAAACCCTATAAACCCCATATCTACCCTTAAGTCAAATCAATGGCAAGATCACACAACCTTGCCATAGTATTCACCACTGTCCTAAAATGGCTGAAAAAAATTCGGTTATCCTCTTGGATAACCGTCATAAATATTCCATCATAGCCGAGGAGCTTTTTCTCCACATTCGGCATTGTATACTTACCTCGTAGCTACAGACCCATTGACCGATCGTTCTATCGACCATATGCAGAGTAGCCACCGTTCCTGTGTCCTTCAAAAATACCACACGCCCGATGGAATGTTACCTTGAGCAGAATAAAAGATTACACATCCACCAGTCTCCATGCCCATTAGCGTCCAAAAATACATGCCGGGCTATTTGCTGGCACATCTGCACATCTGCAAGCCAGATTTCTAATAGCCCTGCAATAGGACATAATGAGTGGGACAATCCCAAAGACCAATAAACCTTTTTCTCTAGTTGCTATGGCAAGCGATCTTCTATGTTACATCACAGAAGACCTAATTGCCGCCGCCAGCATTGATCCCTTATGCTACACGAAAAACTTCTGTCTATCCAATGTAGACAAAAGAAAACGTTTTCGTCCAGGCGGCAATTTCCTACATAAACAATGTAGTCAAAAGATTCATGCTCTCAGGCAGCCTTGGGTTTTTGCCGATATTTTATTACCATCATGGGAAAACCATTCTCATGATTTATGACTGCATTTTCTGCCAGCCTAAATTTCCGTCCCTCTAATTGACCAGATGTGTATTGGAATTTCCCTGGTACGCCAGAGGTATCCGATACTAAAAGGAATGTTGAGGACGATTTCTCCCGGAGTCTGTTAATAACCATTGCGGTACGCGCACCTTCCTTTGGCAGTCAGATACAATTATTCAAGGAGTCATCTTGTGCCGGGGAGACGAAGGATTTTCGAGTGTCAACATAGTTTGCCAAGAGTAATGTTAGACGTTTATTTTATGTCACTAAGCGTGTCCCATAGTTTGTCAAGTGTAATGTTAGACGTTTATGTTATGTCACGCCGAGTATTCGCATAATTGTTTCGTATTATTCGATGTTACTTTGTTACAATGTACCCTATCAACGAACTTCCTGTGTAATCAAAATTTGAATTAATATGTAACCGTAACTTACTGTGAACAACTAATGATAATACGAGTACACAAGTAATAAAAATATACAAACTACATTCAAAGTAAGTGTTTAATTTTGTTCTGCGTTGCTGCCTTGAGGATCAACTTGTGTGCTGGTTTCTTGGTTTCCTTCGCGGAACGATTTACTACCCCATTTTCCGTGTGAGAACTGGTTAACATCGTCGATCGTTGGGTGTTTTTTTAATAAACCTGTGCCGTACGCCGGTACCCATCATATAAATAACAACCCACACCACCTGTTGAAAAATCCCGGGATTTTTCCGCGCATGTAGTATCTTGATATTTTACCTCAAAGAATGATAATAAATCATCACACGAATATGCCCCTGAGTTAATCCCATATTTTCGGGGAGATACGTAAACGCTTGTAAATAAAATTCGCTCCCAAATATAAAAAAGTTTCCGACGAAAAAAAGGCCAAACTCTCTAGTTGAAACGTCCGATGGCATCAGAGAACATTAAGTGCCGTCAAAGCTTGAAATATAATTGGTGCCTCACTAGTACACGCCTTAAAAACCCATTGAAAATGTGTTGAACTAAAAGAATCGGAGAGAAGTAGTTCATTCCTTATTGTTGGAATTGCATTTTCATATATACGAGGGTTGCCTTTTATATTTCGGGATTAGAGAACAAAAACAAATATTCATCATCGAAAATCACTTTATTGTTTTTCAAAATATTCCCCATGAAGATCTATACACTTTTGCATGCGTTTGAACCAATTGTCGAAGCACTTTTGCCACTCTGATTGAGGTATCTCCAACACATGCATTCTGAATGCAGCAACCGCTTCTTCAGGTGTCGAAAAACGTTGACCTCTCAGTTTGTTTTTTACGTACGGGAATAAAAAGAAGTCATTCGGTGCCAAGTCAGGACTATACGGCAGATGACCCATCAAATCGATGTTTTGGGTGCTCAAAAATGCAGTTGTCGTAGCCGATGTGTGAGAGCTCGCATTGTCGTGGTGAAGAGTGATCCGTCTTCGGCGGTTGATTTTCCTGATTTCTTGGAAGACAAGTGGCAAACAAATGGTTGTGTACCACTCAGAATTGACTGTTCTGCGTTGTTCTAGTGGTACGGTTGTGACATGTCCAGTTTTTCCGAAAAAACAGGCGACCATTTGCTTGGAAGTGCTTCGTGCGCGAACAACTTTTGTTGGATTTGGCTCATCTTGAAACACCCAGACAGTCGACTGCTGTTTACTTTCGGGCTCATACGCGTAAATCCACGATTCATCACCTGTCACGATGTCATAGACGTGTTTTGAAGCACCACGAGCCTTTTTTGGGCGATTGACATATTGTGTGGGATCCAACGCGAACAAATTTTTTTGACAGTCAAATGTTTATGCAATATTGAATGTATGCTGGTCCCACTAACGCCTAAGGTTGTCTCAACCTCACGATAGGTCACATGACGATCTTCCAATATCAGTTCGCGCACAGCATCAATGGTTTTCGGAACAACAACTGATTTTGGACGACCTTCACGAAATTCATCTTGGAGTGAACTACGACCACGATTGAATTCACCATACCATCGATAAACACTGGTCCTTGATGGAGCTTCATCGACAAAAATTGAATTAAGTTCATCCATGCACTGTTGCTGAGATAATCCACGCCGAAAGTTGTAAAAAATAATCGCACGAAAATGTTGACGATTTAATTCCATTTTTGGGCCGAGATGAATCTTTTGTGTTGTTACTGTAAACAACACAAATAGCGCTCGTATGTCAAAACGTTCTGAGTGCGTATAACCTCAAAAATGTCCAACTTTACGACAGAGCTGTCAATTGCCGCATTGCAACACTAGGGTTGCCAAATCCCGAAACATAAGAGGCAACCCTCGTAGTAGCTCGTACATTTTCAGCACGGGCGTTTATGGCTAAAGTTATCACTAGATTCACATTTCTAATTTCATAAGACTTGTTTTTTAATCCGACCTATTAAAAATAATTTAAAGAGTTTCACTCCGCAGTGCCGCATTAAATCTGAAAATTGAAAAGACAATAGCTGTAGCTATCAGTTAAATTCAAACACTCAAGATAATACAGTCCACTTATTGCGATATAGTCCATACTTACGACTGGAAAGCCGTGCAAATGCATGCCATGTTTCGCATCTAATATAGATAGGACAACTGACATAATGCTTCAATGAAAATCTAGAAAACACAAAACTATAAAACATCCATATATTAGTGTCAATGATAAGCACAGTAAATTTAAATTGGGATAATCAATGACAAGTCTTTTAAACAAATCGCTCGCTAATGTACAACCTCAGCATTCATGCCAACCTCTAAAAGTGAACGATAAACCACCATTAATCTATTGATCTTTTAATGCTTTCATTTGACTGATTGAAACACTGAACACGTTACCCAGCATCGGAGTTCATTGTACGTGATACATGATTTAGATAACGATCTACCTCAAGTTTACTAATACACGTATTTAATTGATTTAGATACAAAAGAAAAAGGTTATTCATACGATTCATTCAATTTCTTGGGGTAAAAGATAATTGACCTCAAAAAGACTCTTGTCAAAATGATAAAATGTCTTCTTATCAACATTCATAGAAGTGTTATTAGATGACACATATTAAAAATATTGCTAGCGGATTCGAATTATCATTTCTTAATGGGTATACATTTAAATAGTCGAATATTACACTTCTTTTGTAATGCTTTTGTAATAATCAAAGTGAAATTGTAACCATTTATAACAAACGTAATTGTTAATCATTTATTGTAATCTCGTATATTTCTCCTTAAAATGTATCTAGCAAGCTACAGTTCAAATGTCAAGTCGATGGGATGAAAATTGTAAAAGTTATTTGTTAGGCCGAGCTGAAAAACATAGTTTCGAAATAATATTGACGCTTAAAGTTCGAAAATAACTTACTACGGAAAATCAAAATAAAGGTTTCCTGTTTTTTGCACCTTTACTCTGCTAAGTAGTACTAATAGTAATTTTTGCTTAATATTAGCATTAGTAAAATACTAGCATTAGTATAAGTAATAAATGAGCCTACCAATCCCAAAATGCTACAATCAAAGCACCAAGCATTTAAAAACACCGGAGCATCTGAGGTTGATGCAGAAATTTAGCTCTGATCATTTTTGGATTTCTATATCATAAAATCCAATAAAAAAAATCAAATAAATATAACTCTTTAACAGTAATAAAAATGAAAACAATTGCAATTAGTTAATCAAAGGTAAAGAATTTAGAGAAGATGTGTAACAATAAATTAACTACCAGCTACCCCAATTTATTGTTGCAATAAAATGTGAAATATTGTTGTTATTAGGAGTTGCTCTTCCAGGAGTCCGGCGGTGTTGTTCTAACCGTGGACTTTGGTGTCGTCTCTTATCCGGTAGTGTACGAGAGCAGTCCCCCAATTAATCGGGCTGACAAAGAAAAGACAAATATTTGGCAAAACTATATTCATTTTTTAACATAGTCCCCTTTTAACTTGATGGAAAAGATTCGGGTGTTCGAAAGGAAGTGTCTCAGAAGTTGTCTCAGATTATATCGGACACCGGAATCGGACTATAAAAAGTATTATTCAAATGAGACGTTATATAATGAAGCCTACATAAATAGGGTGGATAATTTTATGATTAAATTAATCAGAGGACATATTGCGAGAGCAATAAGCTCGTCCAATGACCTAATTTTCGGGGCCTATTATCCAAACACTCTGTACCATGAGAGCGTGCGCCGCAACGGCTTTGTTCCACCAGAGGCGTTCCTTGACTTGGACATGAAAGGGCTTATACAGGATAGATCCGGAATTCCGCTGATCTATCATGTAAGTAGATCATCCGTAGACGGGCGATTGTGCTACGACCGGGAAGTAACGCGCACCGAAGAAGAGCTCCTGCGCTTCAGTAGGGCTATCTCCCACAGAGACCGGGACGATAGTATTAGACAGCGTCAACAGTTCTGGTGGTTGAATGGCATATAAAGACCTGGATACCAAAGTCGGTATAGAATCACACTATCATCAGCTAGCTTACATAGACTTAGCTTTTCTAGAATTAGGGTAGTATAAGATTTAAGTTTAGTTAGGTTAAGTGCTTTTACATAAAATAAAAAATTAAAAAAAAAAAAAAAAAAAAAAAAATAGGTAAGTTAAGTAAGTTAAATTTTAAGGAAAAAAAAAAAAAACCAAAAAAAATTGACAAAGTTTTTCAAATTTTCTTTGTCTTTCAAATAATTATAAGTACTGCCACAAACTTCTGTCGCCGAAAGGCAAATTATACAAATGTTTAGTAATGTTTAGCTTAGAGCGTCTGCGAAGGACCAGTAAGTTATTATATAAGATAATTAAGCTAGAATTTAAGCATTTTTTGTCTAGCCTTTAATTTAGAAATTAAGAATATAAAAAGAAAAATAAAAAATGTTTTAAAAATAAATAAAATCCCCTTTTAACTCGATATCCTTTTCCTAGCGATGTTCAATAGCTTCGATACATTGTTTATAGTAAGGAACGGCGTTGTTCATCGTTGTCAAATCTTTTACCACCGAACCATTTCTTCAAGTTTGGAAAGAGAAAATAGTCCGAGGGTCCTAAATCTGGCGAATAGCGTGCATGAGGAAGTAATTCATATCTCAAATCAGTGATTTTCGTCACTGCAATAACGGATATGTGAACAAGTGAATTGTTGTGATGTAACAAAACTTTCCTTTTTGCCAAATGCGGTCTTTTTTCCCCAATTTCATCACACAAACGCTGGAATAAGTTCGCATAATATTCGCCGATGGTGGTTGTTCCTTAGATAATCAAGGAACATATACCACGTGCATCCCAAAAAACTGAAGCAATAACCTTGCCTGCAAATGGAACTATCTTTGCCTTCTTTGGAGCCGTCAGTCCATTGTTTGTTTCCCCCTCAGTTGCATTTCGTAGTTGTTGACTTCGTATATGCCTTCTTCTATTATCAATTTGTCATTTATAGTTTGTTCCTTTAAATAACCTAAGTCTTGCGCTTGTAAGACTGGGAGATTAGCTTCTATAATATTGTAGACAATATCTTCCTGACTATGTAGTATTCCAGAATAATACTGTCCTTATAATTATTAACTTTAACACAGAATCTCATAACTTTCTAACACATCCTTAAAACATTCTCTTAACATATCTAACATTCTCATTTAATATATATCCTAAATAAACATCCACAATATTCTATATCAAATCAGTTTCAGTACACTTCATACATGCCCCTTTTTTCATTCGAAACATGGCTCTTTGATTTTCGTTCAAAGTTTGTTCAAAATTAAAAGTCGCTGTAGATTAAGTAATACTTTGATAAAATTGATTTTGTTCCAGTAATAATTTACAGTAGATTAGAACACAAAGATGTATAAGAAGAGAGAAAATTTCATTGTAAGGTCAGAAAAAGAATAGATTAGAAATAGAGAAGAAGTTAAAAGAAAAGTAAAAAAGAAATAGAGAAAGAACAAAGTTGTAAAAAGAAGAATACAGAAGAGAAACAATAGAGACAATAGAAGAAAAGAATAAACAGAAGTTATTAGAATAGAAATAAAGAATAGTGAATAAAGAAGAGAATTAAAAAGAAGTATATTGGGTATTAATTAAATTCGAGTGATTCGTCTTACCATCCTCAATTACGTCGCTGGAGAAATATCGGACTGAAGTCTGAGATTGATAATTTATATGAAAGGTCCACGCTCTTCACTCAAACGAGGAAGCACGGCGTCCCGGACTTACAACAACTAAAATATAATTTTATATTTCTCCTGTTTGTGGTTAATTGGTGGGTTTAAAAGGATATTATTACCTATCAAAACGTCGAATTCAGTATGGAAAGGATTCAATTCAATATTTTTGTTTTCATCACTCAATTCCTTAAATATAAGTACACGTTTTTTTTCTTTTATCCCCAAGTTTTTTTTTTTTTTTTTTTTTTTTTTTTTTTATTAGACTTCTCTCGGGAGAGGCGAACCTATAGCGCCGAGTGGGCGCCCCGAGATGCCATCAAATAACTGTTGCCGTTCTTTTTGAACAGTTGCAGGTTGTAACGCTCCGGGAACACTCGCGTGGGAAGGAAGTTCCATAGCTACCCCGCTGTGTAACGGAACGAGTTCTGATGCAGGGATATTGGCCCCGTCGGGAGTTGAACCACAAACGGGTGCGATCCGTCGGATTGTCTTGTGGAGCGCATATAAGCCGAATTGCGTGGAACAATACCAAGAATCTCCGGAGAGCAGTACCCGTGATAATATCTGTAAAACAGACTCTGTATGCTCTCAAGTAGGTCGAGGGTATATTTAGGAGCAGAGTTCCAAACATGAGAGCAATATTCGAGCGCGGGTCTAATTTGGGATTTATGTAGGAGAACAGCCACAGTAAAATATATCTTGGCTCTAAAAAGATAGCTCAGTTGTCCTGAGGCTGAACTAGCGATACTCGACACGTGTTTATGCCATGATACATTCCTACAGACCGTGACGCCGAGCAATCTCAAACTTTCCTCAGCCTCGAAAGCCCGGCCATTTATCATCAGCTGTGAAACCGATGATCCACTTTTCTTTGTGAATGTTGTATATTGTATCTTCGCTGCATTGAATTCGACAAGATTGGCCCTTCCCCACTGCAGGACCCTATCTAGATCCTGATTCAGAGAATCAATCTGTCTACATCTCAGCTGATGCGACGCAGATGCACCAATCCGCCGAACACTCGAAAAGGAGGAAACGAGCGTACTATCATCCGCAAAACTGAACACTTTGTTATCCGTTGTCTCCAACAAATCATTTATGTGAAGCAAGAACAAGGTTGGAGCCCAAAATAGAACCCTGGGGCACCCCAGAATTAACAGGATACAGATCCGAACACTCGCCGTCCACAACAACCCGGATCGATCGAGATATCCAATGCGACCGGGCTTGACTCACCATGCCGTTCAATCGCCGATGTCCATATATCGGTTATAAGTGTCAAAGGGTCTCCCGTGGACCGCCTGCCACGGAATCCGTATTGACGATCATTTAGAAGTCCGTTGCACTCCAAATACTTAACTAACTAAACTAACTTTTTCATTACCTTAGATAAAATAGACAGTAATGCTATCGGACGGTAATTTTGTGGGAGGCACTTTTTTCCCGTCTTTGGGATTGGCTGAACTCGAGCGATTTTCCAGCAGGCAGGAAAGGTCCTCCGTGCATAAGATAAGCGGAAGAGTCTGCCAAGAATCGGCGATAGTTCTGGAGCACAGTTCTTAAGGACTATTGCTGGTATTCCGTCCGGGCCGGTTGCCTTCCTACAATCCAGTTCAAGTAGAATGCGTTGAATAGCGCGCGGACGAAATCTCACATACCGCATCGAAGACCGTACCGGCGAGATCACAGGTGGCTCCAAAACACCGGGATCGAGGTTTGAATTCGCGGAAAAGAAATTCGCGAACACATTAGCTTTATCCTTTGAATTCGTGACTGTCTTCCCGCCGTCTGTCATCAACGGAGGGAAAGAGGAGGATGCGAATTTACCGCTGACAGCTTTTGCCATTGACCAGAAGGAGCGCGAACCAGTTGGGCACCGAAGGAGCTTATTGATCACCCTGTCGTTGTGAGCCTTCTTCGCGGTATCAATCGCCTGGTTGCACGCGTTTCTGATTCTAACAAAATTCGTTCTATTAACATCGGTGGGGTTGGAGCGCCATTGCTTAAAAGCTCTATTTTTTCCCGATGTAATCAGCTCGCATTTTTTATCAAACCAAGGTTTTTCAGACGAACTTCGTTTGATTGAATGTGGAATATACATCTCCATCCCCAGAAGAATAATCTCTGATACCGACTCCGCGCAAGCGTTAACACCGGAGTTTCCGAAGCACACCTCGGACCATGGAAAGGATCCGAAGAAATATCGCAAATCGTCCCAGTTAGCAGCCCCATACTTCCATAGATGGCGAAGTTGCCTAGGCCGGTTATTCGCTTGATATGCAAGTGCATGGGCGACAGATACCAATGAATGATCTGAGTTTCCCAGTGGCGCAGAAACCTCTACGGTATAAATACTCGGTTCGGATGTCAAAAACAGATCCAGGGTGTTCGCATAATCGCCTCGGGCATCCGGCACTCGCGTTGGCTCCCTCATGAGTTGAGTCAAGTTGTGGCTTACAGCAAACATCTCCGCCAGCCTCCCAGCCTCGTCGGTTCTGTTAGAATGTAACAACCAGCCGGAGCTGTGCACATTAAAATCGCCAAGGACAACAATTTCAGAAGCTGGGTGGTTGATCTGTATCCAGTCGACGGTATGAGAAAGATGTTCGAAAAATGTCGCCAGTCGATTGTCATCCGGGGGGCGGTAAAGGCAATAAAGAAATTTAACGGAATTCCTCAGCACGACCCGCAACCACATGATGTCCATCTTATTGGGTTCCAAAGCCTCCATCCTCTGGCAAGCCAGATCGGACCGCGCGAAAACACAGACTCCACCCTTAAAACGGAATCTCGAATGTATGTCGTATCCTGAGCAACGAAGATATGTCGAATCAGTTGACTAATCGACCTGGGTCTCAGTTAGGGCAAGGATATCAGGTTTCGTTGTTTGGAAATATAAGTGGACGGCGTTTACATTCGTATTGGTGAAACCGATGCCCCTGATTTTACAAAATCCCGTCACCAGTCGACCGTGGGCAGAGCTTCAAGAGCCAGCCCGGTTATGCGCTGACGAACCTCTTAAAGTTCGTAATGTTTAAGGGTCTTAAGTTTAATAGGATCTGTGGCGGCTCTTGCGAACGCCACTACTTACCTGCTTACCTACCACCAGGTAACCCCCTTTTCATAAGCGTCCTGCTCCGATAAATCGTGTACTTACCTGCATTGACATTTCTAACAACCACAATGTCTGCTAATACGAAAAGTGTATCAGCAATAACAGGCATCCCCCAACATGGAAATACCTAAAATATCTAAAAGCACGACATGAAGACCAAGCGCAACGTAGTTGCAGACGTATGAAACTCTATGTCGTAAGCAAACTTGGGACACCTGCACATCGATCTGGTAAAAACACCAACCAACGATCTGATATAGCAGAATAACCATCCAACAAATTTTGCGGTTGCTCAAGCCTGCTACTAATTCCCAGAATTACCAAGCAGGCGCGCAAAAAACGAAACCTACAACGCACGCCCTTAAAAGGACACATCTCTAATTAAATACAAATACGAGAGATACAACGCATGCCCGTGCACCTACATCAAGTCGCACGTATGAGCAATACGGGCGACCCTTGATATGAATACGTACCACTGATCGAACCACACTCAATAACGCCCACCACTGTGCACATAACGAATAATGTACACACAGGCAGGGGTACGGTGTGGCGATCAACATGGATGACGGCTCTTGCGATGACTTGCATAGCCGGGGCAATGGTGTGATCACATCCGTGGCTGTGTGAGAGATTGCGTCAAGGAATTGGACTCCGCATGAATTGGTTCACGGAGAGAGGATTGTCGCTGTGTTGGTGTGCAGAATCATCCCCCAGAGTATCAGAGCACAAACGGCGAGTCAGTCTGTTGGTTATTGTTGAGTGGTACGCTTGATACGTGCTTCCGTTAAGAAAAATAAAACAAATACACAACACAGTGCTACGATCAATAAATAATAACTTTCGCGTCGGTCATTTGCTTTGCAAAAGTGACAGCACTTGCGGGTAGAACAACTGTTTCCGTGGAAAGAAAAGATTAATATTAGAACTAAAAAATACTATTCTATGTGTGAAATAAAATAAGATTAATACTAGAAATAAAAATACTATTCTATGTTTGAAATAAAATAAAATTAATATTAGAAATAAAAAATACTATTCTATGTTTGAAATAAAATAAAGTTAATACTAGAAATAACAAATGCTATTCTATGTTTGAAATAAAATAAAATTAATATTAGAAATAAAAAATACAATTCTATGTTTGAAATAAAATGAAATTAATACTAGAAATAACAAATACTATTCTATGTTTGAAATAAAATAAAGTTAATACTAGAAGTAACAAATGCTATTCTATGTTTGAAATAAAATAAAATTAATATTAGAAATAAAAAATACAATTCTATGTTTGAAATAAAATGAAATTAATACTAGAAATAACAAATACTATTCTATGTTTGAAATGAAATAAAAAATACTATTCTATGTTTGAAATAAAATCATCTATTTAACTTGATTTGCGAGTAAAAACAGGAAGACGAAGGTGAACCGTGGGTTTTGCACCGGACTGCGGGACACAAGCGAACAAGCTTGGACGAGCGGGTATGGAGTCTTGGGTACGTCTCGGTGAATCAGTGTCGGACGGACACCCGAGACCGATCTCAGAAACTGAGCAAAAAAAAAATCCCATAGATCTTCCAAGGTTGTATGACATTTTGGCTCAAATATGTTCGGCACCTGTATCAATTATAAAATGTAGAGGTTTTGTTTTATATGAAATTGGTATATAGGGAAGACCGTATCTGGGTCATGTACACGAATAGTTTAGAGCTTCATTAGAGTGATTTTGATTATTATTGTTTATCCTTCTTTTACTTTGCTACATATTTATTTCCATTGGTTCGGGTTTAAAGTCGTTATTATTATTTTTTTCTTCTATATGAGTTGTAAGAGTTTGAATTGGTGTTAGTAAGATTATTGTTTAATCCGTTTCGATTTTGGGTTGCTATTAATAAGGGTTGTTCGAGTATTAGTATTGTGATTATTACTATTATAGTTATTATTATGGTTATTAAAGGTATTGTTGTTATTGTTTCTTTTAGGGTTGAAGTTTCTGTCAGAATCGTTGTTGTTTCGACTGTAGTTGTTATGGTGCCTATTGAAATGTTCATTACTTCGACTATAATTATTATTGTTCCTGTTAAAATTATTAAGTCCTCTGTTAATGTTTCTATTGTTATGTTGTCCGGCTCGTTTAGGGTATCTGTTTTGAGAAGTTTCGTTTTGTCGGGGTCCATTAGATCGTGATATATTTTATTATTATTATTTATTGGCCTGTAGGAACCCGGAAGTTCATGACCTCGCCGACTCGACTCCGCTATTATTCCCTGTCCCGTCCGCTCTCCTTCCACGTGCGACCATCCGATCTGATCTCCTTGAGGTCAAACCTAACATTGTCCTCCCATCTCCGTCGCGGCCGTACTCTTAGTCTCTTTCCCGTTGGCTTACCGTCAAGAATTCTATGCCCGGTCGTATCGTTGCCCATTCGCGCCACGTGTCCGGCCCATCTTAACCTTCGCGTCTTGATTACTCTCACTATTGTAGGTTTGCGGGGTAGCTCGTGGTTGTGGAATTTCCTCCATTGTCCTGCCTCTTCGTCGTATTCGCCGTCAAAGATACCCCTTAAAACTATATTCTCGAATACGCGGAGTTTGTTTTCTTCCCGTTTTGTGAGAGCCTATGTTTCGTGACATGTTTTGTTATACATTTAAATACGCGTAACAATATTCGTGAAGAATATTAATTGCTGTTTCTAAGCTGTCTGGGTTTCTACTTTATTATTAGAGAACGCATGGGTTCTGAGAGCTTATTCCGAAAAATGATTAATGCAGTTTACATTGTTTTACATTTTGTGGTTTACATTGGTCCCAATGACTTCTTCATTACCGTCCATTAATTGGTTTACTTTGACGTTTAGTCTTCTTAAAATTAATTTAATATCATTGTAAAATTCAATGGCATTTGTCTTGAATTGCACAGAACGCAGTTCATCGAACAGCTCCTATTGTGTTTGCCGATCACCGAAATTATTAAATAGGATTGGCTTCATGTCTTCTAAGCCGTGTCATGTTTATTTATTTCTATAATTTCTCGTGCTCTACCTTTTAATTTAGATAGGAGCCATATTTTTTTTTAGAATGGGGCATATTTTATCAACTAAGTCGACGAAGTTTTGTAATACCCTGAAATCGCCATGGAACACTGGCAGCTTCGAAATATATTTGATGGGATCTATGTTTAAGGACATTGGCGCAAGGCTAATAACCTTACCCGGGAAAACAAATTATGGGAAATTTTTCAAATTTTACTTGCTAAATAAGGCCAAGACCGGATCCCGGTTGTAGAGCCGATGATAATGATGTTTATGGACAACATTTTTGGGTATATTATGGTCTCTTCTGGAAAAAAGTCATTCACAATGTTTGTCAACTGCCTATTTGTTTTTTTGTAGAATTTCAATTTGTGTTTCGAAAGACATACGATTTTTTCCGTTTTTTTTTCTTTTTTTATATGTCAATTTTAATTACATTTTTAGTAAGATATTTTACGTAAAATGGTCTGATTCGATTTCAGGTTGACAAATCCTATAGATCTTAAACAAAATATTCAAACTAGATTCACCAAAACCTCACTCAAAAAGGATTTAAGGGACGAACGGATTGATAAAAAAAATAATTAAAATCTGAATGAATATAATAAATAAGTTTACAACATGTCGACTGGAAAACAAAAGCTTATATATAAAAAAAAGTATTTAGTATATCGATGCTTATGGCTACCAATTAATTTTATCTTAATAAATAGAATATTTCTTAATTCTAATCGAACCTATTGTTGTGTGAACCTTTGTGTGTTGTTCCTTTGGTCGTCTCGATGGTCTTGTTGTTATATGCTTTTTAATTGTTTATTTTTGTTTTTATTATTTTGTCACTGCTGCTTTCCATCGTGTTTCTGAATATATACTGCGTCCTTGTGTTTTGTTTGTTTTTAAATCGTTTTTTTTATACATATAAATTATATCTTTTAACTTTGTGTTCTTATCTTTTTGTTTTTATTATTTTGTCACTGCTTTCTCTCGTATTTTTCGATATATACTGCGTTCTTGTGTTTGGTTTTTTTTTTTAATATACAGTTGTGGCGAACTAATTAAGAACGATACTAGAAATTTCGTTTACAATAAAATGTTTGTAGAATGTTTTTTATATATTTATTTTAGTATATTAATTAAAATATAAATAATATTTACAAAAAAATAAGAAAAAAGCAAAATTAAATTCAAAAGGTTTTATAAAACAAAATTATCTGGCGATCTAATTAAGAACGATTGATTTTTAGTTCAAATTTGATGTCTTAGCTTAGTATTTTATAGGAAAACCTTTGTTTTTAATCACTGCCTTACACCGCCTGGGCATTCAAGCAATAAGGTCCTGACATTTATTCGTTGTTATGTTTTCCCAAGCTGCTTTAGCAATCCCATACAATTCAATTAAGTTACTTATTTTATGCATGTTTACTTCTCTTTTTAATTCGTTCCAGAGGTTTTCTATTGGGTTTTGGTCCGGGCTACATGGAGGCCAATCGATGACATCCACGGAATTATTAGAAAACCATGCTCTCGTTGCTCTCGCGGTATGCTTAGGGTCATTGTCCTACATAAATTTCCATGTCACATGCAATTCTCCATCTACATAGGGCAGCATTACATCTTCAAGGATATTAATGTAGCTTTGGGCGTTCATTATACCGTCTATGCGATGTAACGGACCGGTTCCTTTGTATGACATACAACCCCATAGCATGGTACTTCCTCCTCCATGTTTGACGGTCACAGTGGTGTATTTAGGGTTGGATGCTTGATTTTTTGGCCGTCGAACATATTGCTTTCCATCGGAACCGACTCTGTTGATTTTTGTTTCATCACTCCACAATACTGTTTTCCACTGTGAGATGTTCCAATTCTCATGTTCCCTGGCAAAAGCTAACCCACCCTTTCAGTTTTTTAATGATAGCAATGGTTTTGTTCTAGCCGATCTTCCAAAAAGCTGGCTTCCAGTCGATCGCTCTCTAATAGGGCGTGCTGAAAGTGCATTTGGCTCCTCGCCGAAAACTTTCTTTCGTATTTCTTTTGAACTCATAAATAGATTTTTTTTTTTTTTTTTTCCAGCTCGAACAATTAGCCTATCCTGGGCTTCAGTCGTTTTACGAGATCTTCTCCGTCTTGCTACGAGTTCTGTGGTTTTATGTTTTTCTACATATTTTATAGCATTAAATACCATTGTTTTAGAGCAATTAGGTTTTTTTGAAATTTCTTTATACGAGAACCTTCCATTATTTCGAAGATTTATTATCGCTTCTCTCATGTTTTTTGTACAGCTTTTTTTCTTTCCCATATCTCATTCAAATGTCTTAAAACAAAGCAAGAACTTATAATTCTGTTTACTTTCAAACAAATTATTATATTTACCAACAAATATTTACGTTTAAAACGAAATTATACAAAAAGAAACAAATCGTTCTTAATTAGATCGCCAGCTAATTTTGTTTTACAAAACCTTTTGAATTCAATTTTATGTTTTTTTGTAAATATTATTTATATTTTAATTAATATACTAAAATACATATATAAAAAACATTTTACAAACTGTTTATAGCAAAGAATTTTAATAAAAAATTATTGTAAACGAAATTTCTAGTATCGTTCTTAATTAGTTCGTCACAACTGTATATAAATTATATCTTTTAACGTTGTGTTCTTTTCTTTTTGTTTTTATTATTTTTGTCACTTTTTATTATTTTTGTGTTTCCTTTTGATCAGTGTAAACTACCTCAACTAGCACGGGCTACGATATAAATTGGTTACGTTTCTATACCAACGAATGTCTTTTAAACGCGTATTGTAAATTTATATCAGCTTCTTTTTTTCCACCCTTTTTTTATATACGTTCACTTTGTTTATTTGTTTTTATTTAGTTATATAAACAGTTTGTATTTATGTTCCATTCCTATCTGTAGGAATCTGCACTATACCCGTTTAAACGCACTGTACCTCTTGAGGACAGTCTTTCATTCACTAAGAATACATTCGGTTATCGTACCAGCTGCGCCAATTAAAGTATAAAAAAAACACTTGTTCTTTTGTTTTTGTCATCCCGTGATCTTCCGCGGGACATTTTTATTTTATTTGTTTAACGAGGGGATCTTTCCTTCGCGGGGGCTAGCTTAAGACTCTTCCTATGTTTGATTACAATTTGCGTAAAACACCTTTCCTCACGGAATCTTTCTTAAGACTGGCTTATATTTCTATTTCACTTAAAATCTAACAATTTCATGGACAACAGAATGTACCTCAGGTAGTTACACAAAAGGGGCGACACACAAAATGTCTACCTGTGTATATTGTAAAAGATAATTCGGAGAAAAGTACTTAAAATATCATTACGTTTTGGTGACGTGTGTTTCATGTTATCGCAATATGTAACAGCTAAACACACTGCACACTGCAATTAAACTGTGGCGGTTCCTTCGAACGCCACTACTTACCTTCCCAAACGTCCACCTAGAGCATCCAAAAACTATCAAACAAGTATTGTGACAGTTCCATTGAACGTCACTGTAGCGGTTCTACGAACCATACAACTCACTACAGGTTGAGGTATCCTTTCCACCAAGGAACTTAACTCACCTTTTTTCAGCACACATGCCCACAGACACGTGTCTCAATAGTCAGTAACCATACCCGAAACAAAAGGTTATAGGACATGCAACGACGTTAAACCCGATTTCAGAAAGCAAGGAACTAAACGTTCAAAAGCTCCCAATATCGAGTTCAACGCATCCATACATTGTATTCAACCCAATTCCAAAAGGCAGGAAAGCATCGCATCTAAGCAAATGCGCCATGCAGGAAAGCGTCGCATGTAAATCACTCACCCATCCTAAGCATCAACGCGATGTTTCCCATGGAATACCATTGTCGGTAAATAAACCGAACAACGGATGCATACTCTGGTACCTAATAGCAATTAGCACCTAAATCCCTTGCATGACCTTAACGCAAAAGGCACACTTGTGCAAACAAGGCATATCGATTCGCTGCCGTCCAATAGTCATGCAATCATAAACATCT
The DNA here is from genome assembly GCA_963931805.1 of Microdon myrmicae. Classification (NCBI taxonomy): domain Eukaryota; kingdom Metazoa; phylum Arthropoda; class Insecta; order Diptera; family Syrphidae; genus Microdon; species Microdon myrmicae. Next base: position 256,745,786 of record OZ007497.1, on the reverse strand, counting down.
TAACGTAGATCGCTCGCTAGATATTTATGGTTCGAAAGTCCTAACAAAGGAACTATACCAATCCCACGGTTCCTTTTATTACCCAGCTGAAACGCTCAAGAATATTGTTAGCTTAACCCAGATGGGTAACCTAAACATATCCCACGGAAAGATCGGAGAATAAGCGGCGGCATCCGATCTTAAAATGGTGTTGATGATTATGAGGTAAGATTTCTCCTTTTCAGAAGTTCTCCTTTTGAGATGCAATCGGAAATTTTATGCTGTTAACAAATACTATGGGAAAGTCTGTTAGCAGATATAATGGGAAGTTCTGTGCAGAGATGCGCCGGGAAGATTTCCCTTGCCGATGGGGAAGTGGAATTTAGTCGAACGAGACGGTTCCAACAAAGATAGTCGAACCGAGAGAACCCCACCGAGGAGGATACAGTCACTTTGAACCCCAACGAGGAGGTCAGTCCGTGAAAAGAATTTGTACTAGGTTAAAAAAAGTAATGTCGAGTGTGTAATCTAGCGGGTGAAATTTGAAATTGTACCTAGTGATTCGTTTTGCCACAAACACCTAGCAAGAACACTATATCGTGCCGTCGAACGACAGTATTAAATTATAGAAACATTATATTGTGAAGCCCAGAGCGGTTGTGTCTCGTCATCAGAAAATGTAATACTGCGAACACTCGATAAAGGAAATATAAAACCAAAAAAAAAAAAAGTTTAATTAAAACAATTCTTTCTGAGTTTCAATTTTGTACTGTGTGCGCTCCGTTCGTGTTTCTTTTCTCTGCGGTAAACAGTGTTCGGCGGAACACTTGGACAATACACAAAACCGCCAAACCACTACTTACCTTCCAACCTATTATGAAGAAACCGTTTCCTAGCGCACTAAAAAACTCTGGAATACATCTATTTACCTTTCCATTGTTTGCTCAAACCTTCGCCCAAAGTATCTAGGCCTATAGTTTTCGCTAATGCAATCGCATTAGCACCAAACAGGTATTTCCCCCAAAGGGCATGATCTGTTGAAACGCATCAGGTGCCTAAAAAGCAATTCGGTCGTAACACCCAGCAACCGACGTAAAACTCGAACAACATCAATGCTAATACCAATAAATGCCGCCACACACGTGCACGATGTATTTTAATACTTATCCCAAGTCACAGCAAGTTTTGTCCAACTAACGAAACTTGCTCACCTATCTCGCGCCCAGACGTCGAGAAGCAAATTCGGTGGCATTAAAACATGCACACAAGGATTCTGGGTAGGCCACCAACATCGATACGACGGCACAATCATCGTTGTGCGAGTGTCTTGTTCGCTGATGGCCTATGTCGCCCCATATACGGGCAAAATGATCATGCACCCCTGTCTATACAAAGCTTTGCCCAGCTGCAAATCATTGCTCATGGTGTTCCCCCTATTGGTTTGGTTTTTCCAAGGTCCGCATACTCGTGGACACACACCAAGAGCAACAGAAGCAATCATCGTGTACGTTTCGCGCCCTTTTTGCTGGGACCAATGTGTGGAGAATCTTCCCCTAATGGTCGACGAGCGAAAATCGAAATGCAATTTTCTGTATAAATTAATCTTAAAACAGATTCCGTGGAGGCAGGTGGTGTCGTCTACGTAAAACGTCGAGTTGAGGGTTGAGTGGCGACGCGTAGTGTTGTGCGTTTGATAACGTCTTGGCTGTGTATTGTTTTTTTTTTTTTTTTTGTTTTTATTGTGAATTTATTTTAATGGCTGTAAAGTATCCTGGAATAAAACAAGTATTGAAACGATGTGTTGTGTTGAAAGGAAGGAAAAGTGTGTTTTAATCTCATTCGACTAGTTTTTGACTGACCACATTTGGGAAGTGCGTTGCTCGCCATTGAAATTCCTTGACGTCTATCCTTTTCGTCAGTTGATCCGCAATTATTAATGATGTGTCGTTTCATTGCATTACGATAGACGCGATTATAGTAATATAAAAAACCCCATCGACAAGATGCCCAGTAAAATCAGTGTGTCTCGAAGCAGCGATTGTTTACAGAAGTAAAATGTTTCAAACTGTGGGACAGCATCCACGGCAGTTGCATTCCACAAATCGATCTTCAGCTCCATTCATAACAAAGCCGAAACCGAAATGTTTATCCCCATATTGGTGACAATCTCCGGGGTAACACAGTGAGTGATAGTGAACCCGTGCCGTACGCCGGCACACCTACATTATACGCCCATAAAACTACGGTTTGTTTCGCGCAAACTACAAAGGTATCGATCCATAAATTTATTCAAACAATGTAGAACTTATTCGCACCAAGAAATAACAATTGAACACCTACCGGCTGATGTAGAGTGTTCTGACATTACATGCCGTTAAAAGTTCAACGTTACATTGGGATTCGATTCTGGACAATCATGTGTCATATCAATTGAAAATCTTCCTATTGAAGATCCGATTCATCATAATCGGCACTACAATCGGGATTCGGTCCTTATCTGAGACTTGTTAAATTGTCCATAATAATTTGTTTTTCCGGGCAAGCTTATTAGGCTTGCGCCAGCTAGATCCGATTATAGGACTATTTTTCCACTGGAATTTCTTCTCTAAAAAACCAACATCGTGTCTCTCATTCCATACTACACCATGTGCCCGGCTCCAAAATATAATCAAAGTTTCTCCTGGGCATATCGCAAAAAATACAGCATGGTGTATTGGTATATGTTGAATCTCGATGCCGCACGAGGAATGTCGTCGGCCGAGATCGTTGCAGATGTTGTTCCGCCGAACGAGGAATGTCGTTCGGGGACTTGCGACGGTGAGCATGTTGATGTTAAAAGAGGATTGACGCAATGGCGTCCTACCCAACGATGCCTGAAACCAAATGTGTATTTAGAAAGGCACAGCAATACCTTTTTGTCGATCTTTCGTAAGTGAATCAACTTGAGTTGTCCGTATGGTGATGAGCACGAGGTTAGCGAATCCAGATAAAGACGACTATAGATAAAGTTCGATGGAGACAGTTTTCTTTATTAAACACCAATAAGTTAGTATTAATTCAACAGCCACATGGTGGCGTGCAAATTCAATTAACTCAATCAATAATTATAACACAATTCCTTTTCTCCAGCTTGACAGTTGATTCACGATCCAAAAAACAGTAAGACTTTTTCCTTCAAAAACAGTCGAGCACCAACAACAGTAAACAATGCATGAGATGACAGTTTGTCAGTTGCTGGCATTTGTGGTAAATATGTGTCGGGGAGAGTACTAGACGATGGACTAGATTCTCCCCGAGCATATAATCATGAATCCGAAACATTCCGCCCGCCTTCGCCAAGCAGTGGCGAACCATCTGGCTCCATGGGATGGTGGCCCAGAGGCGGGGGTCTGTGGTCCGCTGCTGGTCGGTTGGTCTTGGTCGTTGAGCCCCTGGTGGTCGGATGTGGATGGTCGGTTGGGACGAGGCCGCCCGCCCTGAGGAGAGCTGACGGCTTGGGGGTCTGGGATGGCCCGTAGGGTAGATGGCGACAGGATGATCTTTTCCACTGAAGGCGTCCGGTAACCTTTGTGGTCACGGAACCGGCCACTTGATCTGGGTCGGATTTGTAAGGTCGCACCCCACGATCAATGACCACGTTATGACTGGTGATGGGTCTCGCTATATCGAGGCCAGTGGTGGTGAAATGTGATGCGCCCGTTGGCGACCGTCCGAAGTTAGTAGCCGGCGGGATGCGGCCGCTGGCGTGTGTGGCTGTCGCGTGGAGTGTGGTGCGATATCATCCCTGGCACTGTCCGCGTGGCCTGGCGGAATGACAGTCACGGGCCAAATGACACCAGGAGTCGTTGGAGTGTAGCCTCTGTGAGAGGCGTGCTTTCTTGTTGGGGTTCGAGAGACCGCTGGTTGCTGGGTAGCGCCGCCCCCCAAGCGGGGCATTGCGCGCTCCTATCTCTGTTGTGATGTGGTGCCTTGATTCCCTTGGGTGGGCAGGCTACTGGTTCTTCGGTTGCCTGTCGCCCTTGTGGTGGTTCAGCGGGCGAGGGGCATGTCTGGTAGCTGGGCTACGCAAATGGTCGGTGGCTAGTAGTTTCATGGGCCTCGTAGGTGGCCCCTGGGGCCGATGACGACGAGACCCCCTTTTCGTTCGCTGATGGGGGCTGCGACCGTCAGTCGTAAGATCGACCATGTCCTCTGGGTCGGAGTTGTAAATTCGCAACCCACGATGAATGGCCATATGATGGCTGGTGACAGGCCTTGTCACCTTTACGCTGGATGATATGGTGGGTGCTGCGCCTGTTAGCACCCATCCCAGTTCAGTGGCCTGCGCGACGTGGTCGGAACGTTGGTCCTTCCTTAGACCTTCCAGAATGATGTTGGGGTACATGTCCACCCCAAGGATGATGTCCACCTTGTCGGTGGAGGTGATGTTTGGATCGGCAAGCTCCAGATCCCCCATGAACGAGAGATCCCACGTACCCGATTGTGATGGTGGTTCATACGCTGATAGCCCTGACAGGATGAAGGGCCTCAGTGTCCATTGTCTCGAGCCGTGGAGGCGAGGAGTGATGCTGATGGCGGTTTGAGTCCTGGTGGCAAGGCCACGCGTGCCCCCAACACCGTAGGTGGGGACAGTTGATGCTTGACGTCGGAGGTGCAACCTTCGGGCTACTGATGACGTAATGAAAGTGCCGCTGGAGCAGGGGTCCAGCAGAGCACGGACTTCAATCCTTCGTAGGTTCTCCGACATTACGATGACTTTCGCTGTTGGTAGCAACGCGGAATGCTGTGAAGGGGTGATGATTGTATGTGCGCAAGCCCCTTACGGGTGCCGGCGGTGTCTTGTGCATCGGGACACGGGGCTGGCTAGTCATCGGGCCGGCTACTGTTGCTGGAACAGTCGAAGGCGTGTTTGTGGGAAGCATTGGCGTTAGTGCTGGCACGGATCCTAAGTATGCCGTGCCCACTGCTTGCTCTGGAGTCGGTGAGAAGGTAGCCAGTTCCTCTGGGTCGGAATTGTAAGTTCGCAACCCACGAGGAACGGCCATGTCATGTTGTGCCCCACAATGCGTGCGCAGCATCGTCTTCTGTGGGGGCTTCGGCAATGGGTCGATCATATGGACCTGGAATAGGTTGGGCTTTGGGCAGGCGGCACTCTGGTCGGCGGCCTGCTGACTCTTACCCACTGTTCTGGGGTGCGGTTCCCTTTGCTGGAACATGTCGACCGTTGGCAGCTGCACTGGGGGCAGCTCGCTGGGGTGAGGCGATTGGCGCGGTTGGCCATGGTTGGGGAAGCTGACTTGAGCGCGTACTGGGCCTCGAGGAGCTTCGTCTCTTCCTCGAGGTATATTTCTTCAGTCTCGCCGAAACAATCCTCCGCAAAGTATTCGTGTTGTAGATAGTCCGGTGTCGCCGTGACGAAGATGTCGTAGCGCCGCTTGGAGATGGCTTCCCATTCGGCGCGGAGTGCATGTTTGGTTGCCTCGATTGCTGTCGGACTTGGTTGTCCCTTGTCCTGTGCGCTGAGGAAGGTGCCAGAGATGCGTTCCTATACCGCGAACTGAGCGGCGATGAGTTCCCCAATCGTCACTGGTTGTTGTATTAGAGCTGTCAAAGGCACGTTGGTTTGAACTATCGTTGTAGAAAGTTCGTCATCCGATTCTTCATCTTCGAGGATGGAAGCCGCCGTTTTTGCAGAGCGATTGGTAGCATTTTTTGACGCTGTTACTTGTGGTTCCGACTCGTGTTGGTGATGAACACGTGTATGATCTCTGCCGATGATTGTCGTCGGTCGAGATCCTTTGGGTTCCGCCGACCGAGGAATGTCATCGGGGAACCGTTGGGTTGCTTTTCCAATGTCTTCGCCAGCTTTATAAGTGAGCTTGATGTATGTTGCGATTGGGCTGGTGATCGGTTCGGTGGTCCGGCAGATGGGAACACGGTTTCAGTATTTGTTCGCGTGGGTGACGGAGTTTCATCACTCTGGACACTTTGTGCATATGTTACACTGTCAGAGTGCTGCTGCTTCCTTAGCCGATTCCTTGCGTGCTCAATTGCCTTGCTTGTAGGCCTGTTTCCTTCTTTTTTGCTGAATTCTGCTGGTATGCCGCTCCCGCTTTCTTGGGCTGCTAATAACAAAGTCCGAAGTTCCACCATAAATTTTCTGGCATTGCGTTAAAAAAGCCAGTCAGGTTGATTTGTAATTTCTTTGGGCATGGGAATTTTTCCTCCTTCAGTTGGTTGTAAACAAGTTCAACAGCGCCATCGTCTTCGATATGCAGTACATCAGTGATCTTCTTACTAATCCATGGTCGAAGAACATCCAATTTCACCTTGGACATATCAACACGCTTGCTAAGACAGTCACCAAATCTCATTTGCATCATAAGTGTTTTCTCCTTATCACTGAAGCGCATGTCTTGCTGTTGGGTAGTCCCCATGACAATCATTTGAATTTTGAGGAATTTTCAACACTGCAAATCGAAAAGGTGAATTTAATGATCTTGGACAATATATAAATACGTGTACTAAAATGATTAGTACACAAGCAATTGAAAATACACTTTCTTTTGGTGCAATTACGGCGCAGAGAGCACGACTACGCGAAACGTTTTCGATTTATTGGTGAATCTGCTCTGTCTGCGTTGCTGAACCCTTATCAGTTTGAAGTTCACTGCACACTGCACTTGGCCGTCATGTTAGACCATTCGATTGTGTTGTATTCCAGAATACTACCCTTTAATAAAATTAACACTGAATCTCCTTACACATCCTTAAAAACTTCACTTAACATATATTACATTCTCACTTAATACATACCATTCATAAACATTCACAATATTACCAGTTACAGCACATTTAATAACCTGCACCTTTTTATTCATTCAAAACATAGTAACTTTGATGTTCGTCCAAATTTGATTCATGTGAAAAGTCACAGAGAAAATTAAATAGAAAAAATCTGTTTTAGTTAGAAGTGTGTGTTATCAGATCTAGTTGAAGTTTTGAGTTGAGAAAAAGAGGAAGTTGACTGTTACAGTTATTACAATAGATAAAAAGAAGTTATTAGAAGAAAAGAAAGAATAAACAGAAAATTAAACAGAAGATAAATTAATCCTGCGTTTTAATAAATATTCAAAATAAAAGGTCCCCGCTCTTCCCTCGAAAGAGGAAGCACGGCGGCGGACATTCAACAATTGGTTGAACTAGTTCCTTGGGAAATAAACTTCTGCAGTATTCGATGACGTGTAGAAGTTTCAGTATTCGATTATGTGTATCGTTTGATGAAATTCTGTACAATTAAGTGAAATAATTGATTCTATTACGAGCAGAATTGCATAATGGGGAAAAATTTCGATAAACTTCACTCCAAACAAATTGCAGTAGATTACGAATACAATAATTTCGTGATGCCATGAAAGACTGTTCTCGTATAACTTTTCGTAAGTCTGTATCACATGCAATTATTTATAAATTTGCACTTTCGTAATTGATCGAACACTTTTATTTTGGAAACTCTTTTACACTTTGTTTTTGAAAACAAATATTCCTAATATTATTTCTGCTGCTGCGTATTTTCAACTTGTTGCTGATGTTGAGCTGCCTTTGGGTTCGATAATTCCAGCATTCGTTGCTATTGCAATTGTTGTTGTGCCGCGAACTGAGCGGCGATGAGACGATCCAGAGCACTGGATCCGGCTCGAAGGACCAGAAAAATGTTCGTTGAATCTCGATGCCGCACGAGGAATGTCGTCGGCCGAGATCGTTGCAGTTGTTGTTCCGCCGAACGAGGAATGTCGTTCGGGGACTTGCGACGGTGAGCATGTTGATGTTAAAAGAGGATTGACGCAATGGCGTCCTACCCAACGATGCCTGAAACCAAATGTGTATTTAGAAAGGCACAGCAATACTTTTTTGTCGATCTTCCGTAAGTGAATCAACTTGAGTTGTCCGTATGGTGATGAGCACGAGGTTAGCGTATCCAAATAAAGACGACTATAGATAAAGTTCGATGGAGACAGTTTTCTTTATTAAACACCAATAAGTTAGTATTAATTCAACAGCCACATGGTGACGTGCAAATTCAATTAATTCCATCAATAATTATAACACAATTCCTTTTCTCCAGCTTGACAGTTGATTCACGATCCAAAAAACAGTAAGACTTTTTCCTTCAAAAACAGTCGAGCACCAACAACAGTAGACAATGCACGAGATGACAGTTTCTCCACTGTCATTGTGTTGCTGGCATGTGTGGTGAATATGTGTCGGGGAGAGTACTAGACGATGTACTAGATTCTCCCCGAGCATATAATCATGAATCCGAAACACCATAGAAATTCCTCCGAACTTTTAACCGGTTCAACGACAATGTATCTATTGAAAACCCATCATATGGTGGTAGCACCAAATAATAAATTCAGTTCAGCTAACGATCGACTAAGATAATTTCTCACATGAATAATGTTAATTACTCTAATCACAAAGGTCAAACCACAAAATCTAGAAAAAACAGATTGTTTATGGCCAAAAACTGAATAACTTTAAACTGAGCTACATAGAAACTCAGCTGAATAGACAACAAACTAGCGTCAGAAGTGGCATTTACAAAAGTAAATTATCTACATATATATATATTTATTTAATTTTTTTTTTTTTTGGCAAATAAGTACCACGCAGACCGCAGTGTAAACTGACGCAGACAGGTAAGTCGAATGCAAATACAAACACTTTAATCACTCATTTTAACGTAACACACTTAACGACGTGTGAGTTGCGTTTTAATAAAGACAACAACTTACATCCGACATACTATTTACAAATGATAAAATTTCATTCACACTCTTAAGATAGTGATCTAGTTTTCATGAAGAAATTAGTCAATAATAAGTACGCCAAAATTGCGCCTTTCCAAATTTAATCCAATATTCTCTATTATTTTGTTCAGTGGCAAAGGTTGAGGTTTCAAATTAAAAACATTCGTTTAGATATTTCAGGAGAACCGAACCACAGCAGGTAATTAAACAGAAAAATGTATTCTGTTAGTTATTCAATACACATGCCGAAGTACCTAATGACTTTCAGCGTCTTCAGAACCGTAAATTTATGGTAAGAGTACTAAAAGCTCGGCTAACATTTGCTTTACTGATCTCCAGCGATGACTAAGTTTTTAACGACCTTCAAGATGGAAAGATGTAGCGAGACACAATTATTATGAATAACTGGTTTTTGGATCTTCAGAAGCGAGTTTCAGTCGCAAATCGTTCGGTTCAGCTATCAAAGATTTTGGAACAATGTAGCTTGTATTTCGGTGAACTTATTCCGATGCAACTAGTATCTCTGTTTAATTGATATAAGAATTTATTTAAGAATCATCACAGTTTTCGCTTAATGATTAGTAGCTTGCCTTTCATCTGTCCATCTTTAAATGATCCAACACCTTCACTTTCTAAAAATAGAGGTAAAAGTGACCTTATTGCTCTAATCCCAAATTCCCGATTTTCAAAAATGAATGACTTCCGACACTTGAATGATTTCCTAAGAGTATTGTAGAAATGAATGAAGACAAAGGTAAAAGTTCAATAAACCAAGATACGGAAAAAGCCGACGTATGTATATTTCAAATTAAGGTTGTGCAATGAGTGAAGTTTTGTATCATAAAGGAAGTGTTAATGCAAATCTGATTGTGCAAATTTTATGAAGCAATAAACGTAAAAATAACCTATTTTCTGACCACAAATTAAAGCTCATTGAATATTGCGCAGTATATTGTCTATGTGCACTGTCACCTTCGTACTGGTAGTTGTCTGGTGTTTTGACATTTGCTGATATATATTCATCACAGAGAAAAAAAAACGCGAAATGGTATGAAGTCACCTGTTGTGCAAATAACTTCTTAACCGATTTGATGTTGAAAATGTTGCAAAAACTTCAAAGTCTGATAGTCCTGCTGCATTCAGTACTTCAATATCAATTGAAAGGGTGATTCCTTGAATTGCCCTTTTAAAACATAAGTTGGTTTTTTGTAATTTTGCTGTCTCGATGGCTGAGTTCGTAAGGAGGTTGTGCCATGCATTTGATTTTGATTACATTGCTTCAGCTGCCGACTTTTGCTTTTGTGGCAAGTTGGGTCCCAATTTGGCTGGTGGATAAAAAGCCGCCCCTTTAATCCGTGAAATAGTAGGGAGAACTCCTTGAAATTATCGGAGCTAGCCTGATAGACCCGGTTGTTAAAAAATAGCACTTTCGGGTGCGGCCTCTGCGTTATCATCATCATAATCGGCACCCCAACGGGGTTCGGTCCTGGGCTTATTTAGCATGTCTCTCCACCGGTATCCCGTCCTTATCCGAGACTTGTTAAATTGTCCATAATAATTTGTTTTTCCGGACAAAGTTATTAGCCTTGCGCCAACCCTTCTCAGGACGTCGCTGTATGCATTGGTTCACTACTTGCCAGGTGCCAAAGTAGCTACCCAGGGGTGTCACGTGGAGACTGCATTTCAACTTGGATTGAACAGGGAGAAGGATCGTCTTGGCCTTCGCCTGGTTGAAAGCAGAGACTTTACCCTGTATGTTCGCTCCCACCGGACTGGCAGTCCAGTCCATGGAAAATGCGTTGAATAGCGCGTGGGTGGAACTTCAGATCTGTCATTGAAGATTGTACCAACGCGATGACAAGTTGTTCTAAGAGACCAGCACTGAGGGTTGAATTCGCGAAAAATAAATTAGCGAGAATATTGGCTTTATGTCTTGAATTCGTGGCTAGTGGGCCGATGTCCGTTACTAACCGAGGAAAAGGATTGCCCTTGCCCTTAACCAGAAGAGACCTGAACCAGCTCAGGCCTGAAGCAATTTGTTGATCACTCTGTCATTTTAAACCTGTGGCGGCTTCGCCAAACCCCGCTGGTTCGCTTACCTGAAAAACCCCCCATAACTTCCACCCAATCTCATACTTCACTAATGCAATCGCATTAACATCTTAAATGCTTCACGCATTAAATAGATCAAATCTTGAACTGAAAAGTCCCTGTAAAAGAAAACTCACCTTTCATGCATCTCTCCGCATACAATTCCCCGTAAGATTTCTTGCTTAACTTATCAGGAATCCCAAGCAAATCCGCCTAGACGAATTCCTAATAACAAAGGATTTGGATTACATACTATGTAACCTTCACCAGGGACCATAAACATTGCGCTGTCTATTTTTCAGCTTCGCCATGTGTATGATAAATCTTTTAACGTACACATTACCCGACGACCTTTTTCTCCCAGCAATAAAATACCCAAGCAGCTGCATTCAATTAACACAATCGACGCTGAAGCCAATTTCCCTAACTCGCACCAAGTGCAAACAAAAAAACGCTGTTCCGCCATAGGCTTCCTGGCGGTACCATAAACAAGCCAAATCGTTTGTAGTATCCTAAATGCATTTTTCATTTAATGAGTGGCTGTTATTTACTCAGCTGGCCCTCATTACCGAACGATGCATTAGGTCGCTTCTTCCTTTGGCCTTGCCGTCTGCCTGCTTCGTTGTTCCATTGCCGTCGCGCATGTGTAAACAACACATATCTGAACGATCACATACACCACCATGAGCTCTATTACGACATCTGGTTTCCTATTCCACCAAGAGAGACAACGTTTCTCTGGTGGTAAGTAAATACATATTCTCCGGTGCACACGGAGATGCGTTTATACCCGGAGTCGAGTGTGTGCTAATTTTCAACATTTAATATTTTAACCGGTCGAGTTTCAGTGCGTGATTATTGTAACTACGATATTAAAATAAATATAAACATTCTTTTACCAATAAAATAACATTAATAAAAAATAAAAATCATTTAGTGTTTGTATATTTCTGGTGGTGCCGATCGTTAATGTGGACAACAAACGGCGGCGTTTCGTTCTTTTGTTCCCGGCGTAATAATCGATGAGCTTGCAGTGACTTCGATGTGGAAGAAGTGAACCGAGTGCCCATGCCTGGCACAATACTTCTTCTCCCCACAAACCTTCCTCACGGTATTAATCGTCTGGTTGCCCGCGTGTTTGATTTTGCCACAATTCATTCCGTTGAACTCCGTGAGAGTAAACAACTATTATTTGAAAACTTTTTTTTCCCCATTGTAATCTGTTCGCATTTTTAATCAAACCAAGATTTATCGGATGAAATTCATTTGATGGAATGTGAAATATGAAGTTCCATATCGAGAAGAATAATTTCCGTGATTGACTCCTCGCAGGCGTTAACATCGGAGTTTCCAAGGAGACCTCTGACCACATCTCGAAAATCGTCCCAATTAACTACAGCGTACCATACTCGGCGCGGCTGCCTAAGTTGATTATTTGTTCGATATATAAGTGATTATGCAACCCAGATCAAACAGTGATCTGAGTGCCCCAATGGTGCAGTCTTTTCTACGGTATAAATGCGTAGCTAAAATGGCAGAACATATCAAGGCTCGGATCCAAAATCATGTAAGTCAAATCGAGGATAAGAGCGAACGTTTCGGTTAATCACCCAGCCTCATAGGTTCTGTTAGAATGTACCAACCGGTAGGCTTGGTCCCGAACCAAGGGTATTTCATTCAATATCGCACTGGTATACGTCAGGTAGTCGCTTTCGAGGTGGAAAATGTCGAACTCCTCACATATTCCCATTACTGATTGGCACTTTAGAGGGCTTTGGTTTCACCCTAAGAGGAATTCCTCATGTAATTGTGCCAACTTTGAACCCTTTGTTGATTAATGGGGTGATTCGCCCTCTGAGAAAAGATATCGAATGAACTTGAGGTGTTCTACCACCGAAGTGTTAATCTCGGATACGGGATTACTCGATTCGTCATAAGAGTTAATTCCCGTTGACGTATTTACTCCCTTACCGGTATGTATATTCTCCTGGTTTTCCAAAGGAAAGAACGAATATTCCTTTGTTGGAAGAAAGTCCACCTTTATCCGGTCGATGGTCTGTGGGTAATCTAAGATATTGAGTGCTTCAATATTTGCACTCTTCGCCTTTGTCAAAATACAATTAGGGAGTTAAATCCCTGATTGTGCTTCTTTGGGTTCCAAAATTACCTCCTCCCGGAGTTTTATTTGGAGCCCAATCATCTATCGTCAGCGCCCTAGTACTATGACCAGTCTGCTCAAAAAGATTTCTACCTCCGAAGGGTTAATTGGTAGGCGTTCTACCGATGCTTTTCCTTCTTTTACAATGTTTGGCTTTTGATGCCATGCCTTGTTGTTGGGGAGCAGATAATTTTTTGCAGCCCTTCGCCTGTGTGGGTTAGGTCTTTGGGTGACTGTCGACCGCGGTCTGGACCTTCTCGGGTCCCCTTGGTACCGTTTGCCGTTCGACTGCCTTATGTGAAAGCCTTCCTGTGCTATTTTTTTCAAAGTCAGTGCAATGACTTTAGGAACCTATGATTTTTTGGGGAAATTTCAAATTTCCGTTTTCCGACAACCCTAGCAAGGAGTCTACTATCTGGAACCTATTGGGGATTTCTTGATGTAGTTTCAATTTCCCCTAGCAGCATCCCCTAGACTTTCCTTTGCCAAAAACTTTTGGAGGCCATCCACCGTATACTTTCGGTGGAGCGCATTTACCTTTAAGAGGCTGATCTCAGCGCCAGCGTCCACAATTAGGCGCGTGCAACTACGGCCAATGTCCAAAGGGAGTTGGACAATGGGGACTCTTGTCGGCGGAAACTGAGAACAGCTTTTATTGGGTTGCCGCGAGATTAATTCGGCCGGGCTGGAGATGTACGACCCAACCGCTTGGCGTTTCCCGACTTCTGATTTTTCGCTGTCGCCGTGTAGTTGTGTCGACTGCGAAATTGATATCGTTTATCGCCCTTATTTTGGGCAACGTCAATTTGTTCGGTGCTTTGTCGGGTATTATCAAAACTAGAACGGCTGCGGCCTGCCTTACGCCTACGATGTCTTTGACGGTTCATCATGCGATTTAAGCCCTTTTCGGTTTTTACTATTAACGACCCCCATTCCAGGTTGGCGTGTAGGTCGGTGGGATATGACGGCGACGTACAGTACTACCCGCTTGGGTGGGTGGACAGGTTAGTTAATACCTGGTCCTTTCCCGTTTTTTTCCTGTAACCGCACCCATCCCACGTGTGACCATTTCGGCCACAAAACTGACAGCAACATTGAATGCTGTACACACTATGGTTCGATGTTTGCATGGAGCTGGTTGTGCATCTTGTGTATGGCAATCCCCAATGCCGTGCTCGTATTTTCTGCAGTTTATGCAGAGTGGTGTGTTACGTCGTTTTAGACAATGATTGTAAGGATGCCCCCTTAACAAACTCAAACATTCTAATAATCCAACTACGTCTTATCTGCCAAAGGGCGTCCCCAAATCAGCGAGCTCCGAATGGATCTCGGATTACTTTCGGAAAAATTACAAGATTCCCGTAACAGGGTGGATAGTGCTTCCTCCCTCCGAAATTGGGTCCAGTCTCCGCGTATCTCTTCCCTCCAGGTACAACTGGATTTTCCACCCGAATAAAACCAGTTACTGCATGATTGGCAGGCTGTCAATAAGTAACAGCAACCCCATCCAATCAACAACACGTCTTGCACCCTCTCCCAATCTCTTAGTACATTGTTTTAGCAGCCCCCCTCCTAAATATGCTCCCAACGCCAACCCCCCCCCCCCGTGGCTTCCCCCTTCTCAATTACAAATCGTCCCCGGCCAACGCGTACCCGCCCCTCTCCCCACATACCCCGCCCAACCCAACCCAATCCAAAGTTGAGCCGATCCACAAAATGCCCTGCCCCAAACCATAATCGAACTCCTCTCCCTTGCCCCAATCACGACGGCCACCTTCCCCTCATCCGCCCGTAATAAAGCACCCCCCGTAATAATAACAACCCTGCTCGCCCCACACCACACCCTGCATCTATCTCCAATTCCACCCCCCTCTTCGACCTTAAAACAGGCGGAAGTATTCCAACTTCCATAGGTCACATACTCCCAACCCACCCCCCCCCCCCCCCCCCACCCCTCCCATCTAGACACGCCCCACTCTTCCTCGGAACCCAACTCGAGGCCGCCTCTTGCACCACTCCTTCCCACACCCAGATCTCGCTCCCATCCATCTCGTCCCTCGGCTAGACCGTTAATCGGCCCACTCTTACCATCCTCTGTCAAACTCACTCAGCAAATCATTAATTCTTCCGACAATCGGTATCATCATCATCAATATCGGCACTACAACCGGATCCGGTCTTGGCCTTATTTAACAAATCTCTCCGCCGGACCCGATTTCGAGCCGATGTCGTCCAGTTTGGCACTCCGCGCTGTCTCCTTCCATACATTCTGCCACAAAGGCCTTACCGGGCAGGCTCCTCTTCGCTCATTCGAGCTAGGTGTCCCGCCCACCGGAGTCTACCGAGCTTAATTTTTCTTACAATATTAGCTTCAAGGTAGATTGCGTACAACTCATGGTTGTAGCGTCTCCGGAAGGTCCAAAGGTACAATCGGTATGCCTTGTCTAAATTTAAGAACAAATTGATCTACGAGAATGTCCGCCTCTATCTTTCATACATCCATGATAAATCTGACTCAATCTGTTATGAAGGTAAAACGAAAACCAGCGTAATGGCCTCGATCCACCAGGAAGGTCTACCCATCGACTTTCCTAGCATTCGCAGCCTGTTCGTTAAGTTCCATAAAAATTTCGATATGCTCCCTAATAAAGTTCTAAAAGATCTCTCCGCATTTCGCCAATATATCGATAACAGGAAGACCTTTCCCAATAATGACAAGCACCATTGACCCTAATCAGTCGCCCTCCTGTCCCCCTTAACTATTTCCTCCCTCATTCATTGTTTTTCGCGATGACAACGCTCATCGAGAAAGTCCCAATTCCCCGCAACTCTTATCCCCATATCTCGATCATGAAGCCCAGCCTTTTCTACCTCACGACAGCTTTTCCTACAACTTCCACAAAGCTAACTTCTGCTTTCTAAATGAGCATCTTAGCAAAACAGCGTTTCGGTTTGATCATCTGGGGGTAGAAGAAGCGACTGCCAATCTCTACAAGGAGATCTACTATGCCATCGCCCTATATGTCCGCTGTTCTCGTCACGGGTCATCGGTTTCATCGCCGCCATGGTACAACCGCGCACCCCGCACTCTTCGGAACAAGAGAAATAACTTGTGGAATATTTTCCTCAAAACGCGTTCCTTCCAAAACGACTCCAACTATCTCGGTTCCTTTTATAAATTTTTCGAGCTCTACAACTCCCTCTACTCCAACTACCTCACAAAAACTCAATACAATTTGATCAATGACCCCAAATCCTTTTTCCACTTTATAAATTACAGACGTAAATCCGACGCCTATCCTAACTCCCTTTCTTATGGCGCGACTACTTCAACCAACCCCCTAACTATTGCCAATCTATTTACTTCGTTTTTCAATAAATCCTTCACAGACATCCTTCGAGCCCAATCCGTCTTACTTCAAATACTTGCCTTAATTCTCCCTCGGCCCCTTCACCCCTCAAATTATTCAGCATCACGTAGTTGAGGAGAAATTAAACTTACTAAAGGATGTGTTCAGCCCTGGACCTCATGAACTCCCAGCTGTATTTTTAAAGAAATGTTCCTCTTCTCTTATCAAAGGTATTCAACCTATACCTTTCACAAGGTATCTTCCCTAGTATCTGGAAATCCTCCTATGTTACCCCCATTCATAAAAAGGGACCTAAAAACGATATAAGCAACAAAACGATAATAAGTCCCATCGCCAAACTGTCTCAAATCCTTAAACTGTTTGAAGGGATTCTTTACAACGCGTTATCTTTGCGTTGTAAATCCATCATCTCACCCAACCAGCATGGTTTCCTTTCGGGTAGGTCGACCACAACCAATCTGATCGAGTTCTCATCCCATACTCTCCATGCCTTAGAGAATGGCAACGAAGTCGATGTAATCACCACCGATTTCAGCAAGGCCTTTGACAAAATCTCCCATAATCTCATCCTTTTTAAGCTGCCCTCTCTAGGTTTCGAACCCCTATTGATCAAGTGGTTATCTTCTTATCTGAAAGACCGATTCTACCGTGTCAAATTCAGATCCTCCCTTTCCAATCCCTTTCTTCCCACGTCAGGGGTTCCGCAAGGCAGTCATCTAGGTCCCCTCCTATTTATCCTTACCATCAATGATGTTGACTCCATTATTAAATACTCATCCATCTCCCTCTATGCGGATGACGCACTGGTAGTTGTCTGGTGTTTTGACATTTGCTGATATATATTCATCACAGAGAAAAAAAAACGCGAAATGGTATGAAGTCACCTGTTGTGCAAATAACTTCTTAACCGATTTGATGTTGAAAATGTTGCAAAAACTTCAAAGTCTGATAGTCCTGCTGCATTCAGTACTTCAATATCAATTGAAAGGGTGATTCCTTGAATTGCCCTTTTAAAACATAAGTTGGTTTTTTGTAATTTTGCTGTCTCGATGGCTGAGTTCGTAAGGAGGTTGTGCCATGCATTTGATTTTGATTACATTGCTTCAGCTGCCGACTTTTGCTTTTGTGGCAAGTTGGGTCCCAATTTGGCTGGTGGATAAAAAGCCGCCCCTTTAATCCGTGAAATAGTAGGGAGAACTCCTTGAAATTATCGGAGCTAGCCTGATAGACCCGGTTGTTAAAAAATAGCACTTTCGGGTGCGGCCTCTGCGTTATCATCATCATAATCGGCACCCCAACGGGGTTCGGTCCTGGGCTTATTTAGCATGTCTCTCCACCGGTATCCCGTCCTTATCCGAGACTTGTTAAATTGTCCATAATAATTTGTTTTTCCGGACAAAGTTATTAGCCTTGCGCCAACCCTTCTCAGGACGTCGCTGTATGCATTGGTTCACTACTTGCCAGGTGCCAAAGTAGCTACCCAGGGGTGTCACGTGGAGACTGCATTTCAACTTGGATTGAACAGGGAGAAGGATCGTCTTGGCCTTCGCCTGGTTGAAAGCAGAGACTTTACCCTGTATGTTCGCTCCCACCGGACTGGCAGTCCAGTCCATGGAAAATGCGTTGAATAGCGCGTGGGTGGAACTTCAGATCTGTCATTGAAGATTGTACCAACGCGATGACAAGTTGTTCTAAGAGACCAGCACTGAGGGTTGAATTCGCGAAAAATAAATTAGCGAGAATATTGGCTTTATGTCTTGAATTCGTGGCTAGTGGGCCGATGTCCGTTACTAACCGAGGAAAAGGATTGCCCTTGCCCTTAACCAGAAGAGACCTGAACCAGCTCAGGCCTGAAGCAATTTGTTGATCACTCTGTCATTGTAAACCTGTGGCGGCAGTCATCTAGGTCCCCTCCTATTTATCCTTACCATCAATGATGTTGACTCCATTATTAAATACTCATCCATCTCCCTCTATGCGGATGACGCCAAACTCTACAAAACGATCATCTCTCCTCTCGACTCCTCACTTCTCCAAACGGATCTCGACAGCTTCTCAACCGGGTGCTGTAATAACTGCCTTGAACTTAACGTTGTCAAATGTCACTCCATCACCTTCTCCTGCAAACGTCCCCCTGGGACTCCAGGAAAGATACTGAGTTTGCCACACTGATGATACAGTAGGCTTCTCCGTCAAACCATGTAGGCAACCACCTTAGAAAACTCGAATCCTCCACTTTGGACAAACAGCTTAGGGTCCTGTTACAGTTTCGTGGGGGTGAGGAAAGGGGTGCGCCGGCGTACGGCACTGGTTCTCTCCTGCCCCATCAAGAATACCGTTGAATACAAGAACGCGACCCCCAAGTAATGGCAACACAATAGAACGCCCACTCTTGTGCTGATTGTCCTTTTATTTAATTCGGGGTCTTGACTGAAACTTACGCGCACAATATTGACGGCAGACGAGATGCGATTCAAATTCCAACATGGTTCTTTCCAACCCCGTCATGACCAAGGTTCCGTCGAAAGTAATCACCATGTACTTCACGTAAATGATAATATACACACAGTTTTGGTTGAGTTTATTATATTGTGGTTACAAGTCCATTCAAATTGTGATGTCTTCATAGCAGAACTTGTATACCAACACGTTTAAATTGTAACGGCTTTGTAACACGTCGTATTCAGAGCCATATGTATAATCTTGGTTTTCGATGGTAGGCACGTTTCGACATACGGCACAACACCGACTTTAGGCACGACCGTCTTTGTCGGCGATTTGGATTATGGCTATGGACTGTCCCGAAACGCGCACCGGGGGGGTAGTGGAGACCGGCTGTCCTCTGGGACGGTTATTACTCGACTGACTCTTACACACGGGGGCGGTGTGCCCCCGCGTGGCCGCGGCAGTTGTCAGAGGACTCCCGATGTGCGCGCGGCGGTTGCTGAATGAGGACTGACTAATAAATGGAAAGCAAAAGTTCATCGCGTCGTGGCAGTGGAGTCATATCTAAATAATCTCACTGCCACTTACTAGGAACTTGAAAGGGATTGCTATGCTTGCATAGGGAATTCAGTTCCAGCGAATTTTCGCCGTACAAGCTGACTTGGATTCGTTGGTTGTGTATACTGGGAAATTGGTTTTGGCGGCATAGCCAAGTATGATCAAGGGCCTTGGTTGTTGTGATCGTTTCGTGGAAAATTGGCTGCAAGCGAGAAGTATAATTTAAGGAGGAAATGAATCGAAATGGTTTTCGGAGGAATTACTTGGGTGCAAGCAAGGAATATCATTTATATAAGATATTATAGTAAGCGAAGTAATTTCGGGGAAATGTATGCCGCTCGGTATAGTCGGTGGTGATGGTTAATGTTCCGTTGTAGGTTTGAATATGCGTTTTATTACAGCATATGAATTACGGGGAAATTAAGATTGCTTGGTCGCAAGGAAGGAATATAACTTTAGTAAAGAATTGACCGAAGAAATTTTGGGGAAAATTATATGTGAGGTGAGGTAATTTAGGGAGATGATTAATATTCCGTTGTAAATTGGAATATGCACTTAATTCAGCTTGGGAAATGGGTTCCTGGTAAATTGGGGAATGTATGCAATTGCGGATTGGGGACGGGTGCTGTTGCATATTGGGATGGGTGCGCTTGCCAGGTTTACATGGTTGCGTGTATTGCAGGTTTGGGATGGGGAGTTGGGTTGAGGTGACGCGCTGTTAGCGGTCAAGATTGGTTGGCATTGTGGGTTGGTTCTCCAGGTGGTATAGAGAACCCCCACAGTTGCTATGAACATTTGTAATTCAACAGCTGCTGTAGGACCGTTTTATCCATTGAATACCGGTACCGTTCTCTAGACTAGATCCAGAACTTTATCAGCTCCAAACATTGTGTTTGTGGGCTGTGCTGATTTGGAAGAACATGTGTTTCTCTCTTCCCTAGTGTCCGGTATTTCGCCCTGAAGTTTCTGGCGAAAATGGGTTTGGGCCTACTTTCTTTTGCTGCCCCGTTTTCATTAAGATGCTGATTCT
The DNA here is from genome assembly GCA_963931805.1 of Microdon myrmicae. Taxonomy (NCBI): domain Eukaryota; kingdom Metazoa; phylum Arthropoda; class Insecta; order Diptera; family Syrphidae; genus Microdon; species Microdon myrmicae. Next base: position 256,725,341 of record OZ007497.1, on the reverse strand, counting down.
TCAAAAAAAGAGAAAACCTGCCCGAAAGGAGAACTAAAACTGCTAATGCTACACAAAATGAACCAAAATCTAATCAATCGGAAAAAAACGAGGAGTGGTAATGAACGAATGCTGAAGCCAGACTGAATGTCAAAAGGAACGACACTGTCGTAATCAGAAGTACAATAGATCTAGTGGATTGCTGACGTGCCACGATACGAGAAAGAACCGGAGAACAACAGTTTAATACCAGAGAAAATATTGTACTAGGTAGGCAAAAAAAATAATAATCAAGTCTAAATCGAGTACAAAGAATCCAGTATAAATCAAAAGGAATTTGAAAATAGATCACTACACAATAAGAATTAACAGCCAGAAAAATCAAACCGTGCCTGGGGAGGTCACAAGAATAGGGAAACCAGAAAAGAACCATTTATAGTATAGCACAAACTGATTTGTAGTCTATTCTTATCTTCTACACCAAATATCCAGCTGAAACGCATATGCTGCTAAATTTCGGTATCTTAATTATATAGTGATTTATGTAAGTGGTTGAATTTGTTGCACATTAGCATATTTATATTTACATATAGTTGCGTTAAAAACAATGAATTTGAATTTTATTTAAACCGGAAACAAAACGAGAAATTCTCTCAAAGCTGTCTCCTACATATATATTACAAATAAAACTACCACAAATATAACATTAGAAAAATAAGTTGTTCTTTTATCCACCAATAATATCAACGTCAGTTTCGCACGTTTATAAAAAGGTTTCACATTGTTAATTTTTTTTTTGATTGTATTTACAAATAGGTGTTTTAGTGAGGCCTTGTTTTTTAATTGAGCTTTCGTTTAACTCTCCTTGGAGTTATGGTCGAAATGTTTCGTAATCGATAATCAATCGAAAAGAAAAGCAAATCTGACTTGTGATTAATTACAATTTATTGATATTACCTTGTTGCAAGGAATTTTACACCGGAAAGGTAAATTTAATGGATTGACCGCGCTTAATTTAATTATCCAAAAAAAATGATCACCTGCTGGTGACTTCTTTAAACAGCAACTAACTTTAATTTTTTTTACAATTTTTTGTTTTCACCAAAAAACGTTCACAACTGAACAACAAACTTTGTATTGGTTCAAAACAAGGCAACTGCTTCCTCTCAGCCAGCCCCATTACTAACAACCTTGTCGAATTCACATCCCACACACTCCTGGCCCTAGAAAACGGCGATGAGGTCGATGTAGTTGCTACCGACTTTACCAAGGCCTTCGACAAAATCTCCCATAACCTCATTCTCTTCAAGCTATCTTCCCTCGGTTTCGAACCCCTGCTGATTAAGTGGGTCTCCTCCTATCTCAGTTATTGAACCTGCCGCGTGCGATTTAGATCCACCCTCTCCGATCCTTTTTTCCTAACCTCGGGTGTCCCCCAGGGCAGTCATCTAGGCCCTCTCCTATTTATCCTAACCATACACGACATAGGCTCTTGCATTAATCACTCCTTCATCTCGCTTTACGCGGTTGTGGCGTTTCTAGCAGATACACACACGAATAATAAAGAACAACACCACCAAAAGCAAATCCATTAAAGCCGTATACCATAGTGTAGTACGGTTCGCTTCCGTGCTTCTCGATCAACGAGGAAGAGAAGCGAACGATTGTTGAATTCGGGTCCTGGGAATCGGCCAGGCCCAATAAAAATGCAGCTTTTTGAATCTGCAACTACTTTTATTAATTTTAATATTTAATTTAAATGATTGACGTCCTTAAACGTTGCACGCCAACCTAGAGACTGATCCTCGAATTTAAAATGCATCGCCCTTTTACACAAATCTTCATTGAGATTTGTATGTGAAAAATTGGTGAAAAGGAAATGGAATATCTATTTTTAGAATATATACATCTGGCTGCAATCCAGATGGAGATAAGGATTTTAGAATTGAGTGTATGGGAACGAAATGGATATCTTTTAATGTGTGTTTGTTTGCATATGAAGATATGCATTATGCTGTTTAGTTTTTAGGAAGGATTTGGAAATATTAGTATGGTAATTGAACAATTCAATTTGTCTAACATTGGATTGAATGTTAGTTTGGGGATATGGATTAATGATAAAGTAGGTGGGTAGAAATGTATGTTGGTGGAAAATGGTAGGGCTTCTTGGAGCACTACAATAGCAATAATATACCATTTCCACATTAGTCGAATGTATTTGAGTTTAGAAATCGAATTCACATATGCGGCAGTGGCCTGATGGGTTGAGCTTTGGTTTTATATTTTAGTGATTCTAACCGTGATAGCGTCGGTTCGAATCACTCGCTCTTCACTATCGTCGCAAACGCTATAACTGGTGACCCCGACGTGATCTGTACGACATAACACACACTCCCATATACACAGAACTTTACTTTACTTGCAATCACACGACTTCTACACAAAGCACCGGCTCACTCGCCTGCTCTGACATTCTCTCGATCGCTCTTTCGCTCGCTCTTCGCTCAGTCGTTCACATCTCAAAGTTGATCGTAACGAAAGTTACTGGAAAGGGAGTGTTGTGGCGTTTCTAGCAGATACACACACGACTAGTAAAGAACAACACCACCAAAAGCAAATCCATTAAAGCCGTATACCATAGCAATAATATACCATTTCCACATTAGTCGAATGTATTTGAGTTTAGAAATCGAGTTCACATACTCGGCAGTGGCCTGATGGGTTGAGCTTTGGATCTATATTTTAGTGATTCTAACCGTGATAGCGTCGGTGCGAATCACTCTCTTTTCACTATCGTCGCAAACGCTATACGGTTGATTCCAACATTTTCAAGACAATCCGCTCTCCCCTGGACTCCTCACTTCTCCAATCGGATCTTGACAGCTTCTCGACTTGGTGCCAAAATAATTGCCTAGAAATGAATATCGCCAAATGTCACACAATCACCTTCTCTCGGAAGCGTTCCCCCACTCACCCACGCTCCTATCTCTTACTGAACCAACCGATAACATCGGTTGAATTGATTCACGATCTGGGCATCCTATGCGACAAGGAGCTCAAATTTACCGCACATATTGATTATATGATCCTCAAGCCCAACGCCGCCCTTGGGTTTGTCAAATGCTGGTCGAAGGAATTCCTTAACCCCTATGTCACCCGAACACTCTACACAGCCCTTGTCCGGCCACTACTCGAATAGTCAGGTCCTGGTCCCCGTATCAAGTGACTCACATTCGCAGGATTGAGGGTGTTCAACGTCGTTTCTTGCGCTTTACCCTCCGCAGACTAAACTGGGTAAATCCGCTGACTCAACCACCATACACAAGCCGGCTCCCTCTTATCAATCTAAACACACTTGAAGAGCGCAGAATCCATGCCGACATCATCTTTTTCCATCGCCTTCTGTCTGGCTCAATCAATTGCCCAAGCTTGCTCGCCATTTTAACATTTCATACAAATGCCATACGGCAACTCCATTTTTGCTAGCCCATGAGATTTCCATCGGAAATCACATCATGTCGGTTAGCAACAACAAGTCGAAGCAGACGACACAGTTGCATACTCATGCAACCGCTGGGGAATTTATCAAAATATTTAATTAGTTCTCATGATAAATTACCCTATCCAATTTGGCGTCACTTCGGCTTTTCCGCAGATCATCCATTCGCTTGGGATCAATGATCTCTTTTCGCAGGTGAATAGCACCGGCCACTTTTCCTCTCCTTCACAGTTCTGTCTTCCTATAGTTCAATGTACTTCGAGATCACCATATTCACCGAATTAGGTCAATGGGTTATCCTCAAAGTTACATTGATTCATGCACACACAACCAAACCCACCCCGGATCATAGCACATCGTGAGTCTGTTCTTTCATTCTCCCATGTTCGTCGGCTATCGAATTAACCGATGTATTCACCACACATCGACGGGCGTGGCAATGAGAGAGCAGAAGTATGATCTCTTTTGGTTGTCCTGTGTGCAAAAATTAAATTACCCATCTTCATCCCTTTTGCAATCAGTCGCTATCCAATCTCGATCGGTGACGGTTACGCCATACCATGTCAGAAGTGACATCTCAACCACAGTCGTTACTCAATCACCATCGCGGGTGCACACGCTCGCGCCACAAGTTTTGAAGAAAATCTGATTTACAATTATAACATTATTTACGAATGGCGACGTACCGTGAAATCAATCGTGAGTTAATACTTACTAATCAAGAACTTCGTAGTGCACTAGCTAAATCGAAACGCGAAATTTGCTATTTAAATTCGTTGCTTATAGAGCAACGAGAAAAATCTTCTCGATTGAAGGATCGTATTGTTGCTGAACTACAGAACGTTACAAGTGTATAATTAGAGATAAACATAGGCTAAACCAAATTAAATTAATTCAAAACCATAAAAAAAAAAACAAATTATTCAATTAAACAACCAACACAGTGCGTTTATATTTCTCTTGGATACGAGGGTTGCCTTTTATATTTCGGGATTAGGGAACAAAAACAAATATTGATCATCTAAAATCACTTTATTGTTTTTCAAAATATTCCCCATGAAGATCTATACACTTTTGCATGCGTTTGAACCAATTGCCGAAGCACTTTTGCCACTCTGATTGAGGTATCTCCAACACATGCATTCTGAATGCAGCAACCGCTTCTTCAGGTTTCGAAAAACGTTGACCTCTCAGTTTGTTGTTTACGTACGGGAATAAAAAGAAGTCATTCGGTGCCAAGTCAGGACTATACGGCGGATGACCCATCAAATCGATGTTTTGGGTGCTCAAAAATGCAGTTGTCGCAGCCGATGTGTGAGAGCTCGCATTGTCGTGGTGAAGAGTGATCCGTCTTCGGCGGTTGGTTTTCCTAATTTCTTGGAAGACAACTGGCAAACAAATGATTGTGTACCACTCAGAATTGACTGTTCTGCGTTGTTCTAGTGGTACGGTTGCGACAAGTCCAGTTTTTCCGAAAAAACAGGCGACCATTTGCTTGGAAGTGCTTCGTGCGCGAACAACTTTTGTTGGATTTGGCTCATCTTGAAACACCCAGACAGTCGACTGCTGTTTACTTTCGGGCTCATACGCGTAAATCCACGATTCATCACCTGTCACGATGTCATAGACGTGTTTCGAAGCACCGCGACCGTATTTTTTGAGCATTTCTTTCGACCAATTGACACGAGCCTTTTTTTGGGCGATTGACAAATTGTGTGGGATCCAACGCGAACAAATTTTTTTGACAGTCAAATGTTTATGCAATATTGAATGTATGCTGGTCCCACTAACGCCTAAGGTTGTCTCAATCTCACGATAGGTCACATGATGATCTTCCAATATCAGTTCGCGCACAGCATCAATGGTTTTCGGAACAACAACTGATTTTGGACGACCTTCACGAAATTCATCTTGGAGTGAACTACGATCACGATTGAATTCACCATACCATCGATAAACACTGGTCCTTGATGGAGCTTCATCGCCAAAAATTGAATTAAGTTCATCCATGCACAGTTGCTGAGTTAATCCACGCCGAAAGTTGTAGAAAATAATCGCACGAAAATGTTGACGATTTAATTCCATTTTTGGGCCGAGATGAATCTTTTAAGTTACTGTAACCAACACAAATAGCGCTCGTATGTCAAAACGTTCTGAGTGCATATAACCTCAAAAAGGTCCAACTTTACGACAGAGCTGTCAATTGCCGGATTGCAACACTAGGGTTGCCAAATCCCGAAACATAAGAGGCCACCCTCGTACTTGTGTAAAGCGGACTATTCGTCGAAACATCGTTGGGGATTGATGAAACCGAGCCATACGTTGGCAATAATACTTCTAACCCCACAACCCCTGGCTGCAAACCATCCAATGGGCACGGTGACGCGTAACACCCTGGATTAGGGGTGGTATATCTTTGTGTGTTACTCCTCGCTAGCCTGTCTGACACGGGTGGTTCTACTGGAAGCGTATGCTTCCGTCAGCATAGCCTGAGTGGTTCATTGTAGTTTAAGCCCCCGCTTAAGTTAAAAAAAAAACAAAATTGACAAAGTGCGCAAAATTTTTTTTAGTTTTCCTTTGTTATGAAAATAAAAATAATTAAAAAACAAACAAATTTCTGTGGTCAAAAGACAAATTGTACAATTGACATGTACAGTTTAGCTTAGAGCGTCTGCATAGGACTAGTAGGTTATAACATAAGATAATTAAGCTAGAATTTTGCCATTTCTTGTCTAGCCAGTAATTTAGAATCTAAGGAAACAACGGAAATAAAAAATATTGAAAAATGAATGATGTGAGTGAAATACGTTCCCGTTTTTAAATAAATTCCATCTTCAACTTAAAAAGAAAAATCATCTGTGGTCAAATGTTTTCAACACAAATCCAAAGTATCTATCATCTCACAGATGGCGCAACGCTCACCATCACACTGCGCAACCAAAGGATAGACTATTGCCGTACAATGTTAAATGTCAGCACACTTATTGCATTACAATAAATTTTGTGCACTTCTCACAACTGTGTTGTGAAATATCTCGCATCTTAACCTACATTCTGCATCCGACTAAGCCATAAATCCGAATTGTCCAGACACTTAGTGTGGTGAAAGGAGTCCTGTCTACTTTTATTCTTGCATTTCTGTGCCTTGACTTCCGCAGTTTATATAGAGCAAGCTTCCTTGCCAGTAGTGCGTTAAGTACACACTGTGGGCCGCCTAAAAGTATGCTAATGCGAAATTTCATATTCCGCTCAAGCAGTCATCTACCCATGCGATCACCACATTTCATATTATGACGCCATTTATTCGAACGCCACTACTCTAAGTATAGCAATCGCTTATTCAAATCCACTTATACTTCTTATCGCCAGCAGCCATCGGTGAATCGTTACAAGAACTCGTCGTCGCTTGTAAACGAAGCCCCAGCATCCAGCGCCCAGATATCGATTGACATCGAACCTGAACACAAGTCAAATGGAACCGCGCCGCACGCATCGCAGCGTCTGAGCCAAAAACCGCCTTCAGCAACACCGAACGCAGGAAACGGAACAACCGATTCTGGCGGAACCGGTAATAGCGCCGAGCAGGGAAAGCTTCCCCAGCGGTGCTCGTCTAGAGCAGCAGTCTTGTGTCGCGCTTTGATCACATCGGTTGGAGTTTTAGTGTTGTTAGCAGCGGTCGTCTTATTGTGGCATCACATGGGTTGGGAATACGGCCTTCCAGCACTGCTGGTCGCTATCATCGTCATCCTCCTGTCCACTGTCGGCTGGAGATGGTTCTACATTGCTGCAGTCACCACCAAACGGGACATAACGTAAGTTTGATGTTGATAACATTTTACTAATCTCTAAATTTTTAAATTTCCAAGCTAAACAGGTTTGTGTGGGGAGGATTAATCGTTGGAAGCAACCCGTATCTTTTTTCGTTCGCTTTGAATGTATCTTGTATCTTTGCGAAATTAAATACTGTTTCCGTAAAAGTGCACCGCTCCGCGGAACTGCTGGGTTTTGGGTTGTGTAATTTTGCTTATCGCGGAATCGTAATTTTCACTCAGTGCTTCGGTTGTCCTTGTTAAATATAAAAGAGTGGAATAATACAACTATGAAATAGATACGGAAATAAAATAAGTACGAAAGAAACCATAGAATGAAGTCTATAAATACGTAATCTCCAGTGGTTTGTAACAGAGAAGCAGACCTCGGAATATGTTAACGCAACGAAACAGCCTTGAGCCGAGTAGACGCAGCTGGTATTTATATTTAGATGAGTTCTTCAACCGTTGACGAAAATTAAGGTGATGCTCCTGCATCAATTAGCAAAGATCAACTTGCATCCTAAATCACGTGCATGTAGTATATCATTTGCACAAGTTACAAACTCGGTGTTCGACGATGTTAGAAAACGTTAATGTTAATTTCAAGTACTCTGAAGGAGTAATGTCGGTTAAAACAAGAGCTGTAGTTTATGGTACATCTGTTTTGTTAGAGGTCGAAATTATCTGATTATCTATAATTTAACATCTACGTTTTTCAAAAAATGCAACCGCTAATCCTTTCAAAGGCAAACGTGTGTCCTGTGACGGTGTTATGTAAAGACTTACAGATTCAAAAACACTGCAAACCTTCCTCTCTTCCTCGTCTCATTTGGGTTAGGTTTTATCTGCTATATACAGTGGTGGAAAAAATAATAGAAACAACCTTGTTCTTCGACTTTAAGAAAAAATGTATTTGGGGAAAAATAAGAATTAAAAATATACTAATAGATTTGGTGCACTGTAATACATAAAAGAAATACTAAATTTTTAATTTAAAAAAAAGCGGGAATTAGTGAAAAAAAATATTGATTCCGGTTTTCCTTGGATTTATTTATTATTATTATTTATTGGCCTGTAGGAACCCGGAAGTTCATGACCTCACCGACTCGGCTTCGCCATCGTTCCCTGTCCTGGGCACTCTCCTTCCACGCTTGACCATTCGATCCGATCTCCTCAAGGTCAGACCTAACTTTGTCCTCCCATCTCCGTCGCGGGCGTCCTACCGGTCTCTTTCCCGTTGGTCTACCGTCAAGAATTCTATGCACGGTCCTATCGTTCCCCATTCGCGCCACGTGTCCGGCCCATCTTAATCTTCGCCACTTGATTACTCTCACTATTGTAGGTTTGCGATATAGCTCTTCCAATTCGTGGTTATGGAGTCTCCTCCATTGTCCTGCCTCCTCGTCATATTTACCTCCAAAGATGCCCCTCAAAACTTTATTCTCGAATACGCGGAATTTGGTTTCTTCCCGTTTTGTGAGAGCCCATGTTTCGCATCCATATAGAACAATCGGCATGATTATGGTTCTATAGAGACGGAGCTTTATGTTACGTGATAGCAGTCTGGATTTCAGCAGTTTACTGACTGCGTGCCAACTATCGTTGCCGGAATGCAGTCTCTTGTTGATTTCCTTCGGCATTTCGTTACTGGCCGTCAGTATCGTTCCCAGATATTTAAATTCTTTAACTTTTTCAAATATCATACCTCTGACGTTTATATGTGTTCTCTGAGGTCCACCTGCTCTCGCCGTAATCATGTATATCAGGAAAACACCGACTCTGCAAAAAGAAGACGTAGGTTTTCCTTGGATTTGCCTGGTAAAAATAATAGAAACAAATTAGTTTTTTGTTTGTGTTTTGTGAAGAATTAATTTACAGTAAAAGTGTTTCATATCCTTTTTATACTTAGTTTGTTGCACATTTGTTTTCAATGACTGCTTCGCATCTTCGTCCCATGGAATTGGCTAGTTTCGTACAAGTCGCGGGTGGTATAGAGTACCGTTCATCTTTTATTTTGGACCAAAGTTCTTCCGTATTTTTGGCTTTGCAGTCTCCGATCTTGCACTTAAGAGGTATTCTGGTCTAGACGCACAAATTTAACGCAATTTTTGAAAAATGCAATCAATATTTATACTATTCATTTTTTTATAGGATGTTTATTAATATTTCAAGAATACAGCAAAAAAATTGAAAGTAAACAATTCAAAATTCAAAAAGTTAGCAGTTGATGAAGTGGGGGATCTCAAAAAGTTGGCACGAGTTATTTGTGCTGTTCCTGGAGAAAATATTTTCAAACGAAAAGACCTTTGTCTTTGTTTATTTAGAAACTATGTTTCCTTTTATTATTTTCCTCCTCTGAGCAGCTCGTGTATTCGAGTCCGTAGTCAGACAGGATCTCTTGTGTTACATTTCGAACTTAACTCTATTTAAATATTTTGAATCTATTAATATCTTAAATCTATTAAGTAAAACAGGTTTTGAAGTACCTGCGTTTCTATTATTAAAATACAGTGGTTCATGTTTTCTTTTGTTCGTGTTTTGGGAATGACATTAAGTTGAACAGATTTTGAAGTGTCTGTGTTTTATGTTTTGATTGTTACCTATCTTAAGCTTTCAGGAATGTTAGCTATCTTATATTTTAGAGGTGTTAACTCCCCCTCTGCTTAAGGCTACAATGTCCTCATGTTCAATTTTTGTAGTTCTATTAGTTTTTATTAAAAAGTTTCTGGGACTTGGCATTTATTTATGTTAATTTGTATTCGTTGTATCTCTTACATTCTTTGTTGATTACTGTTTGTTTATAACTCTAAGTAGTCCGCGTGTAAACCAATAAAACTTTGTCGTAGGGTGGTCGCGGGACCGGCCAGTTGATCTGGGTTAGAGTTGTAAGGTCGCAACCCACGATCAATGACTACGTGATGACTGGTGATGGGTCTAGCTATGTCGAGACCGGTGGTAGTGCCATGTACTGCGCACGTTGGCGCCCGTCTGGAGTGAGTGGCCGGCGGGATGCGACCGTTGGGGCTGTGTGCTGTAACGTGGAGTCGGGTGCGGTGTCTACGGGCCAAGTGCCTCCCGGGGTCGTCGGAATGCAGCCTCTGTGGATGCACAGAGGGGCGTGCTTTCTTGCTGGAGTTCGAGAGACCGCTGGTTGCTGGGGAGCGCCGCCCGCCAAGCGGGGCATTGCGCGCTCCTGGTCCTGTTGTGGTGGCTACAGGTGGTAGCGGTTGGCCTGGGTAGCTTTGGACCTGGGCAGGAGCTTGACCACTTGATGTCCTGGGTGTGGTGGGATGCCTTGAAGTGTTCGAGTGGGTAAGCTCCTGGTTCCTCGATTGCCCCTTGCCCCTGCAGTGGTTCAGCGGGTGGGGGGTATGTCTTGTAGTTGGGTCGCGCAAGTGGTCGGTGGCTGGTAGTTGAATGGGCTTCGTATGTGGCTGGTAGTTGTATGGGCTCCGATGCCGGCGAGACGTCCTTTGGGTTCTCTGATGGAAGCCGCGGCTGTGAGTCGGAAGGTCGACCAGTTCCTCTGTGTCGGAGTTGTAAATTCGCAACCCACGAGGAATGGCCATATGATGGCTGGTGACAGGCCTTGTCACCTTTGTGCTGGATGATGTGGTGGGTGTTGAGCCTGTTAGCACCCATCCCAGTTCGGTGGCCTGCGCGACGAGGCCGGAACGTTGGTCCTTCCCTAGGCCTTCGAGGATGATGATGGAATATATGTCTGCCCCAAGGATGATGTCCACCTTCTCGGCGGAGGCGATGTTCGGATCTGCAAGTTCCAGATCCGCCACGAACGAGAGATCCCTTGTCGTTGATTGTGGTGGTGGTGTATACACAGAGCCCTGACAGGATGAAGGGCCGTAGTGTCCATTGGCTCGAGCCGTGGAGGCGAGGAGTTGTTGTTGTTTTGTTCCGAAAGTCTGCAAGGCATCTAGTTCATCCACAATCTTGTCACCTTGAACTATTTTATTTATCAACGGGCTGTTATTACCTTCTGCTTTGATCTCCTTGATCTCCTCTTCGTCAGATGAAAGAAGATAGTCTTGTATAGGTAAAGCCGTTCTGCTTTGATCTCCTTGATCTCCTCTTCGTCGGATGAAAGAAGATAGTCTTGTATAGGTAAAGCCGCAACGTCAGAACTTTCACCTCGCCATGGTTCTGTTAGGGTTCTGTTAGAACATATGTATTTGACCCATCTTTGCTTAATGTGTCACGTCGTTTGTGAATCACTTCCTTGCGTTTTCTAATCTTCTCTTTGTTCTCTTTGTACTTTTGACTTCCAATTGATTATATATGCGATCCTCTATGTGTGCAAAACATTCGAAGATTTACGACGAATTGTCATTTTTCCGAATTTATTTCCGGTTGTTATTTTTATTTTATTATTTTTTTTCTCCGCCAAGTAGAATTTGCATAAAGTAGTTTATGCAAATTAACTACTTGGCGCGTTATTTCCTTTTACAGGTAAAGAGGGCAATCAAAGGGGGATTAGTGGATTCTGGGGGGACCTGGACTCAATGTCGGTCCGCTGGACTCAATGTCGGTCCGTAACAGAGTGATGCTGATGGCGGCCTGAGTCCTGGTGGCAAGGCCACGAGTGCCCCCAACACCGTAGGTGGGGACGGGTGATGCTTGGTATCGGAGGTGCAACCTTCGGGCGAGTGATGTTGAAATGAAGGTGCCACTGGAGCAGGGGTCCAGCAGAGCACGGACTTCAATCCTCTGTTCGGTTTCCGACGTCACGATGACTCTGGCTGTTGGCAGCAACGCGGAATGCTGTGAAGGGGTGCTGATTGTATGTGCGCAGACCCCTTCCAGACGGTCGATCCGGGGGGCGGATCCTTTGGCTCGTTGCGGCGGTGATGTTGTCCCGTCGATGGCGGTAGACCGGACATGCAGCAGGGTGTGATGTCTCCGCTGGCATCGACGGCACGTCTTGTTGGAGTGGCAGTCGCGCAGGCAGTGGCGACCCAAGCAGTTGGTGCACAGGTTTCTTTTGTGTGCGAAGGACTTCCGACGCCCAGGTGTGAGTGATCGAAAGCCCTCGCAAGCGTAGATCGTGTGTGCGGCCCTGCAGAATGTGCAAGCGCCCTGTTGCTTTACGGGTGTCGGCGGTGTTTTGTGCATCGGGACACTGGGCTGGTTAGCCATCGGGCCGGCTACTGTTGCTGGAACAGTCGAATTCGTGGAAGGCATTGGCGTTGGATCTGACACGGATCCTATGTACGCCGTGCCCACTGCTTGCTCTGGAGTCCGTGTGATGGTAGCCAGTTCCTCTGGGTCGGAGTTGTAAGTTCGCAACCCACGAGGAACGGCTATGTCATGGTGTGCCCCACAATGCGTGCGCGGCATCGTCTTCTGTGGGGGCTTCGGCACTGGGTCGATCATCGGGACCTTGGGTAGGTTGGGCTTTGGGCAGGCGGCACTCTGGTCGGCGGCCTGCTCACTCTTATCCACTGTTCTGGGGTGCAGTTCCGTTTCTGATGGGTTGATGTCGGCCATTGGCAGCTGCACTGGGGGCAGCTCGCTTGGGCGAAGGCGGTTGGTGCTGTTGACCATGGTTGGGGAGGCTGACTTGAGCGCGTACTGAGCCTCGAGGAGCTTCGTCTGTTCCTCCAGGTATATTTGTTCGGTTTCGCCGAAACAATCCTCCGCGAAGTATGTGTGTTGTAGATGGTCCGGTGTCGCCGTGACGAAGATGTCGTAGTGCCGCTTGGAGAAGGCTTCCCATTCAGCGCGGAGTGCATGTTTGGTTGCCCCGATTGCTGTCGGACTTGGTTGTCCCTTTTCCTGTATGTTGAGGAAAGTGCCGGAGATGGTGGCCTGTGCCGCGAACTGAGCGGCGATGAGTTCCCCAATCGTGGTCGGTTGTTGTATTGGAGCAGCTGTCAAAAACACGTTGGTTTGAACTATCGTTGTAGAAAGTTCGACATCCTGCTTTCGTTTTGCATCAACAGCGGTTTCCATTGAATTTTTCTCCAACAAATCACCCAGCGTTTGATTTGCAATGATCATCTGGCGGCCGCTGTCCTCCGATCCACGACTTAAGGAATCCTTGGAACTGTCATCTTCTTTTATGCATGTCCTTACATTTGTACTCGAGTCAGGTTGGTGATGAACAGATGTATGATCTCTGCCGACCGAGGAATGTCGTCGGTCGAGATCTTTGGTGTTCCGCCGATTGAGGAATGTCATCGGGGAACCGTTGTCCAAGTTTTCGCCGTCGCCGCCGCCGCCACTGCCGTTACCATTGTCGGCTCCGTTGCGCATAGTGTAGTGAGAAAACGTATGATCTCTTCCGAGCGAGGAATGTCGTCGGTCGAGATCTTTGTTGTTCCGCCGACAGAGGAATGTCGTCGGGGAACCGTTGTGTTGCCTTTTCGATGTATTTGCCATCATTCGCTGCTGTACTGAGCTTGGCTTCGGTAGATCGGTTTCTCGATGTTTGCATTCAGTCAGACGTCCTGCTTTGGCGAGTCTTCGGCGTTTGGCCAATGCAGCCTTTGTTGCTTTCCACTCAACTGTCATTGGTGCCGGCATTTCGTTTGTGTTCGCTTCCAGTTTCTCTAGAACTAAATATTTTCACTGAATTATCTTCACTGTTGTCGTGTTGTTCTTCAGGTGTTGTGCCGCGAGCTGGGCGGCGATGGATTTGATCCACAGGTTGCTGGATCCGATGTGTTTTGCCACGAACTGAGCGGCGATGGATTTGATCCACAGGTTGCTGAATCCGATGTGTTTTGCCACGAACTGGGCGGCGATGGATTAGATCCACAGGTTGCTGGATCCGATGTGTTTTGCCACGAACTGAGCGGCGATGGATTTCATCCAAATCGGCACTGGATCCATTTCGAAGGACCAGAAAATGTTTGTTTATAACTCTAAGTAGTCCGCGTGTAAACCAATAAAACTTTGTCGTAGGAGACAGAACCACAAAAAGGCAGAAGTAAACTTGAAGGCAGCTTTATTAATTGATGTATTGATTGACAATTATTGACCGATGGTGTTTATTTGATGAATGTTGCTGGCGATGATTGTAACGAGCCCGTTGAAGGTTGATTGCAGCCTGACGAATTGGCATAACTGCCAATTCAAAAAGCGACGCTATGACATCATCGTGGTGACAATGCTGCTGCGCAACTGGTATACATGCGAATGTACTAGATTTCTCCAGTACATTCCAGCACATTTAATTGCCAATCCGCAACAATTACAATTATGGTCATTACGCATGATAATAATATGCCTATAATTATAAATGTAGTGAGGATTGGTTTTTTCTCCATATTGTTCTTAAAGTGTCTAGGTTTCTAAATATGTTATTGGAGTTCGAGTATAATATATTGTCAATTTCGATTTCTATTTTGTTGTCATTAATTATATGTTCTTGTATTCTTTTTGCAGATTTACATATTCTGTATTATCGATAGTTACATTGTCTATAAATGAGTTTTTATCTTTTTACAAATAGGATGTTATAGTTTCGGTCGTTATTTTTGTCAATCCATGAAAGGTGTCTAACGCTAAATTTTTATATCTTAGTATTTTTGGGTATTTATAAATTGAAAATTTACGCTATTCTTCCTGTGATATGTCTGCGTAAACTAAAATATTGATTAGGGGAATTTCTATTGTTGTTTGATTTATTAATTCTTCGAGTTCGTGTATATCAAGGGTAAACTTAATTAGTGTTAGAGCGTATACGATCTTTATGTATTTCCGCGCCTCCATCTGTGATTACTAGGGTGCCTTAATCTTTTTTGACTATTTGTTTCGTGTAACGCGTGGTTTCTTTACCGCGACGGTTCTTTTTTACGTATTGTGACGAATTTACGAACATGAAGCACGCCATCTAGTGCGAGATAGACGACAGAGAAACAGGAAGTGTAAATAACACGTGTAGAATAATAAGTAAAAATAAAGTAAATCCATTAAACGCGAAAGAACGAGCTTTTGCAGTTTGATTTAAATAATTTGGCGATCCAGAGATCGGACCTAGGGAGCCGCTAAACGTAAAGCCAAAAATCCGTAACAACTGGTGTCAGAAGTGGGATTGCCAAATAATCATAAATCATGAAGTTTGCTGACCTGAGAATACCCCACTTAAGGGAAGAATTGGAGTCTCGAGGACTGCTGGTGACAGGGAATAAGGCAGATCTGCGAGCACAATTGCGTAAAGCAATGGAGAGTGTGGGCATCGGCGTTGATAGACACGAGTTCTGTCATGATGCTTCAGGAGCTTCATCTAAAGTCGAAGAGCAGTTGGTAGAGCCGCAGCCAGCTCCAGCATTCGACATGAACGTGCTTTTAGCAGCAATGGCACAACAGTCCTCACGCATGGAGGAGCAGCTGACACAACAGTCCTCACGTATGGAGAACCAGCTGGCACAGCACACTTCACAACTGCAGGAAAAGCTATCGCGCATCGAAGGGAATTCCGCCGGATTGCAGGCGAGGCAAGACGAAATGGAGGATGAACTACACAAAGTTACAGAGAATTACGCAAAATTAGAATCCGAGATATTAAGGTTGGATGGCCATATCCGAGAGATGCAGTTCAGTGGACCAGTTACGCCTGTTAATACAACAAAATTGAAAGCGCCAACGTTTGACGGAACGGTACCGTTTAACATTTTTAAACTGCAGTTCGAGACCACAGCGCGAACCAATCACTGGTCTACGGCAGACAAAGTATCAGCTTTGGTGGTATCATTGAAGGGCTCTGCCGCCGAAGTCCTGCAAACAGTTCCGGAAATTGAACGTGGAAACTATGATGCGGTAATGGCAGCGATTGAACGGCGATATGGTAGCAACCATAGGAAACAAATGTTCCAGATGGAGCTCATGAATCGTTACCAAAAAACGAGCCGTTACAAGAATATGCAACGGCGATAGAGCGGCTCGCGCATTTGGCCAATGCAGACGCACCAGCAGAAGTAATGGAATTACTCAAAACTCAAGCGTTCATGAATGGAATACGAGTTGCGGATACCAAGCGCGCAGTCTATTCCATGCCAAAGAAGACGTTTGCCGAAATAGTGTTGTGGCAACTCTAACAGACACACACAAATTCACAAGCAAAAATAGTGAAGAACACGAACGAAAAAATCGAATAAGTAAAATGCATCAGAACCGTATACCAGCGATAAAATAAAAATAATTCACACCAGTGGAATATACTCGAGTTTGGAAATCAAATTCTAAACACGGTCAGTAGTCTGATGCTTCACTGCTTCGCTTTTCAACCGTTTCATCGTGTGTTCAATTCACCTTCTTCACTATCCTTGCTTAACGCTATAGTGTCATTTGCTCTCACGCAGGAAACAACAAGCCGTCTGAGCAAACAAACGCACAAAATCCCTCGGTTGGAAATCGAGCCAAAAGAATCTCTGGAGAAAATCATGAGGGATTTCATCCAGGCTATTTCCCAAATAATGCCAACCTCACACAAAGGCTCTGGAGCAAAGTGTTACAGCTGTGGAAAAACAGGACACTTCGCACGAAATTGTAATGCGTCTTGTAGGAAAAAAGGAGACACACCGAAAAGCAGCGCTGAATGTGGAAATGGCGCTTCTGGAGAAAGGCAATCGTTAAACTAAAACGGACCAGCTCAAAGGGGCGTGAGACTGCCCCACTGTCACCGTTTCACGAATACATCGTAAAAACAATAACGTAACCGTAAACGGGACCGTAAATGGACATTCGCTGATCTTAACTCTGGACACGGGCGCAACACATTCCATCATTAGATCAGACCTGACAGCAGATAACGTTGAGCCGCTGAGTGGTTGTAAGCTACGAACAGCTACAGGAGAGGAAGGTGTGGTTTCCGGAAAATTGGAGTGTAAGGTCCAGGTTGGAACGCTAGAGGTAATTCACATTTTCTTAGTGGCTGGAATAATGGACGAGGTAATAATCGGCGTGGACTTTATGCTAGCCCATGGTCTCATTCTAGATCTGAAGAAAAGAATGCTGACGTGCCAGAACATAGAGATACCCCTAAGCACTGGGTATGAACGGCCCCAGATCATGAATGTAAGCGTAAGTCATCGTCAGCAGATTCCACCAAAGTCCGAAGTA
Organism: Microdon myrmicae; assembly: GCA_963931805.1. Lineage (NCBI taxonomy): Eukaryota > Metazoa > Arthropoda > Insecta > Diptera > Syrphidae > Microdon > Microdon myrmicae. The sequence continues at coordinate 256,707,971 of OZ007497.1, read as the reverse complement.
GTTCTGTGGACATGTGTGGAGGGAGACTGTGGAGAAGACAAGTTGTGGGTAGTAGAACCATCAGAAAGCAATGCGAATATATTGTTTGGACGGACCTTGGTGCATACGGAAAAGAATAAGCGGATCCCAGTTCGCGTGATGAACGAGTTCAGGTCACCGATCACTCTTAACAAAGAAGAATTAGTAGGACAATGCCAAGCTGTGGAGGACGTGGTTAATTGTGACAATCCTCCCCAGAAATGCGAAAACAAGGTTCTCAAAGAGGGCACGAAAACTCCTGCTGTCATGGATATCTGGTTGAACGACGTGAGCGGGCCAGAAAGGACAAAAGCCAAACGTTTACTGGAAAAGTATAGCTCCATATTCGCCAACGATGGGAATAAATTTGGAAGAAGTGCCATCGTGCAACATCGAATAGATACCGGAGATGCAAGACCGATTCGGCAAGCTCCACGGAGAGTCCCACTGGCGAAAAGAGAAGAAGCGGAACAGATAATTGACCAAATGCAGAAAGATGGAGTCATTGAACCATCTACAAGCCTATGGAGTTCACCAATGGTGCTAGTGAGAAAGAAAGATGGAAGCACCCGGTTTTGCGTCGACTACCGGAAGCTGAAGGATGTCACTAAAAAGGACAGTTACCCACTGCCACGAATAGACGACACCTTGGACACGTAATTGCTTCAAGTTTGTTGGTTCGGGATATTTTCTTATACTTTCAATTTTCTCGGGGTCGGTCTTTATTGATTTATGACTGATAATATAACCCAAGAATTTTACGTAGGGCTTGAAAAAGTAGGATTTCTCTTCAGATATTGTTAAATTCGCGTTATATAATGCATCAAAAATTTGTCGAAGATGGTTCATATGTTCATCTTTGTCCTACGATGATATCGTCGATATATACGTAGCAAAATTTTGTGACAAATGATCGTAAAATATCACCCACGCAACGTTGAAAGATCGCGGGTGCATTCCTTAACCCAAATATAATACTAACCTATTATATTCATAGAGAGCGCCATTTACGGCGAATGCTGTTTTTCCCTGTCCTTCTCATCTATTAGGATTTGGTGAAAACCGGACTCCAAATCGATCGTTGAGAATACTTCAGCCTCACCTACATTTTGCATAGTGTGGGTTATGTTAGGCATGGGGTACCTGTCGTTAATTGTTTGTTCGTTTAGTTTTTTGTAGTCATTTACCAATCTACGTTTTGGTGTACTATCCTCATTAACTCCCTTTTTCGAAACTAGCCAGATCGGTGAGCAATACGGGGATCTGGATGGGCGAATGATGTCTCGCCTTAGTAGTTCTTCTATTTCTTTATTCACAAAGTCTTGGTCAGCGATACGATATGGATATTGTTTTCTCCAAATTGGTTCTTCGGTTTTTGTTCTTATGGTTGCTACTATATTAGTGGTGTAAGGAAGGTTCTTGTCTACTCGTCTATTCCTATTCATTAATGTATTTATTTCTTCCCTGAATGCTTGTCCTTCAATCGTATAGTTAAGTTTTTGATTCGTGTTAGCTTCTCCTGATGTTTTTAATATCATTGTATTGAAGTTTACTTCTGCATTTAATTCCCTTAATCCTTCTAAACCGATTAAGAGGTCGAACTCTCTTAATTCTTGTAATTCGAAAAACTGTAATTTTTTCCTAGTATATGTATATATCTTTTGTTTTCTATGACACTACTCCCATGGATTGTTTTTGACTGAATTGGCAAAATTTTAATTGGACTGCTTAAATCTATATTTTTTTTACAATAATTTTGGGTTGCTCCCGAGTCTATTAAAATGTTATGTGTTTTGTTATTTTCACAATTTTTTAATTCTAACCTAGGTAAACCATTACTTAGACTAAACAAAGATTCTTTAGTAGTATTAGTTTCACTTACGTTATTTTTCAAGGCATCGATTGTTGACTCCTGTTCCACATTGTTCATTCGTTGGGGCTGTTCTTGTTGGGGTTGATTCCTGAATAACTTTGGTTGCCTTAATGTGCTGTGTATGGTACTATCTACTTCCATCGGCTCTGGTTTGGGGAAATTTGTGTTCTGTAGATTCTGTCTGTATGATCCGAAATATTGGCGTGAGTTCCTTTGGGATTGTTGCCTGTTGTAACCTCTTGGATCTTGTTGGTATTCCTTGAATTGGTATTGTCTATCATGGCATGTATGTCGTACTGTTGTCGTCTCTCTTGGTGTTGTTGTCTATTTTCGGGCTGAAATTGTCTGCCCTGGTACTGTTGTCTAGTTGCGTACTCAGGTCGTCTATCCTGGTGTTGTTGTTGTCTGTATGTGGGGTTCCATTCTCGTACTCGTAGATTTGGGGCTATATTATTGTATCGCGAGTCGTGATGTACTGTGAGAGCTATTCCGTATGCTTCTGCTAATGATTTGCATTTATGTGCGTATAATGTTTGCCTGGCTGTTCTGTTATTTAGGCCATTTGAAAAAATTCTCACAGCTTCTTGTTCGGCTTCTCTTACAAATGCTTTCCTGGTGTCTTCGTTTCGATGCTGTGTTTGGATTTTTGCGATGATCAGGTTTTGGGCTCTGTTTACTTCGTCGTAGTATTGAGTTAGATCTTTGCCTCCTTGTTTTATTTGTGTCATCTCTGCTTTCAGTACATACAGAGGTCTGTTGTCGCTGTATGTGAAGTCTAAGCGATCCAGGATTGCGTCGAAGTTAAATTTGGTGTTGTTGTTTACTAGGGCTAATGCCGCTTCACCTACAATCTTATTTCTGATTATTAGCAGGCATTCGCAGTACTTCGTGTGTCCTTGTGAGCCTCACATGCCTTCATTAGCGTCGTTGCTGCTTTCCTTCAAGTGGTGTATTCACCATCTGCTCCACTGAACCTTGGTAAAGATTTAAATGCGCCCAGATTGATGTCTTCCGAGCGGCCGTACTTGAACTCTAAGTCTTGATGTTCCTCCACATTTGTTGTTATTGCGGGTTGTAGTTTGTTAATTTCCAGTGTCTGCTGGTTCATTAAATTAGCCATCATTTGAATTTGTTGTTTCATGACGGTTAGTTCTGCCTTCATTGCGATGTTGTCTGCCTCCATGTTTTGCATCTCTACTTTATCTGTTGGTTTTCTTAAGGGATTTATTTTTGACCTACCCCGTTTAATTTTCATCTGCTCCTTATCTTCTCTGGTTTGATTTCTCTATGATTTTTTTGTCGTCTCTGGGCTTGATTTCTCTATTTTTCACTGAATTATTTTTTTTTTTTTTCGTCGCTCGGCTTGATTTCTCTATTATTTTTTTACTGAATGATTTTTTTTTGTGTTATCGCGTCCCCCTCGCTGGACGTTGTTCCTTTGGAAGAATTCCTTGCACCGAGTCTTCCTGAACGATGGAGTATTTCTATGGATACTCTTTGGTTTTTTAAAACACTCCACAGTGTTGATCCGTTACCCTGATCGAATTTTGTAGGAAAAAAAAACGATTGGCAGGATCGCCAGTTATTTTGTGCTGTTCCTGGAGAAAATATTTTCAAACGAAAAGACCTTTGTCTTTGTTTATTTAGAAACTATGTTTCCTTTTATTATTTTCCTCCTCTGAGCAGCTCGTGTATTCGAGTCCGTAGTCAGACAGGATGTCTTCTGTTACATTTCGAACTTAACTCTATTTATATTTTTCGAATCTATTAATATCTTAAATCTATTAGGTAAAACAGGTTTTGAAGTACCTGCAATTTACAGAAATGCCTCTATCGTTGGAACTAAAAAAAGTTGAAAAAAAATTTTTTTTAACAAAATGGCGAATGCTTGAAAAAAAAAATATTTTTGTACCACTTTTTTTTGGTTTTTCGAATTTTTTAAAAATTGTTAACATTGAATTTGGGGATGAGGATAGTTCATGCAATAGAAAAGCCTATAAAGAAGACATGTACTAAATTTTAAGTAAATCGGTTCCGTAGAACTTGATATATCGTGTCAATAGACTTGAAAAAAGTGGTTTCGAGAAAAACGCGTTTAAAAATTTCAGGATATAGTAGTGTGGCGGTTCCGCCCAACCCCACGGTTCGCTTACCTGAAAAACCCCCATAACTTCGACCCACCTTATAAGTCTCGCTAATGCAAGCGCATTAGCACCTTAAGGGTACATTCTCATCAGTAAGGCCGAAAAATAGGCTATTTTCATGTTTTTTTTTGTTGAGAAAAGTAATAAATCTAGACACGCGATTTTTCAGGTATATTTATTGTACTTTTAAGTAGCTTTTAAAAAATGTTCAATTAATTTCATGGTAACCCCGAGGTAGGGGCACGTTGCGCCGTAGACCGCTGCGAAATAAAGGACCTCGATGGCGACTGTCCTACAGATCATAAGATTTATCTGAAACAAAAAATCGAAAAAGTTAACTGGTTAGTATGAGTGTGGTTATGGCATGAACCACGAAAAATGAAATCTATCCAAAAATAACAAAATGACGACGTTTTGAATTTTATGTGCGCTTTTAATGAATGTTTTCGTTCTTTTTTTGTTTATAAAAAAATCAATTTACAACGTATCGGCATAATTATGGTTCATTCATTCAATTACGGGTAATTAAAAAAAAAACATTAAGATTCGTTGAAAATTGACTGAGTTATCAGTCGCCAGCTCGAAAAACGTTGTTTTCTAGAAAACGCGTTTAAAGATTTAAATGTAGTAGCTACCTGCTTTCACTCAGTCGATTTTTCCTTTTAACATGATATTCTGATAGAGTTATAGCTATCGAATTCCCCAAAAAAAAATATGTTGACCAAAATTTGACCCAACTGATGTACCCTTAAGTGCTTTACGCGTCTATTTTTTTTATTATTTACTGGCCTGTAGGAACCCGGAAGTTCATCACCTCACCAACTCGGCTCCGCCATTGTCCCCTGTCCTGTGCGCTCTCCTTCCACGTTCGACCATCCGATCCGATCTCCTCGAGGTCCAATCTAACATTGTCCTCCCATCTCCGTCGCGGCCGTCCTGTCAGTCTCTTCCCCGTTAGTTTGCCGTCAATAATTCTATGCACGGTCCTATCATCGCCCATAGCTCTTCCAATTCGTGGTTGTGGAGTTTCCTCCATTGTCCTGACTCCTCGTCATATTTACCGCCAAATATACCCCTTAAAACTTTATTTTCGAATATGTGGAATTTGTTCTCTTCCCGTTTTGTGAGAGCCCATGTTTCGCATCCATATAGAGCAATCGGCATGATTATGGTTCTATAGATACGGAGCTTTATATTCCGTGATAGCATTTTGGATTTTAATAGTTTACTGGCTGCGTGCCAACTAGCGTTGCCGGAATGTAGTCTTTTGTTAATTTCCTTTGACGTTTCGTTTCTGGTCGTCAGTATCGTTCCCAGATATTTAAATTCTTTGACATTTTCAAATATCTTGCCCCTGACGTTTATAGGTGTTCTCTGAGGTCCACCTGCTCTCGTCGTAATCATGTATTTCGTTTTGTCTTCGTTTACTTCTAGGCCCACCTCTTCTCCTGCTTGCATGATGATTTTACAGTTTTTACTTATAGTTTCGAGATTATCGCCCAGAACGGCGATGTCATCCGCATACGCGAGCACTTGTGTGACCCCGTTCAGGGATGATCCGGCCGTGTTGTCGTCTTGTACCTTTCTGATAACATACTCGAGGACAAAGTTAAAAAGGCATGGTGAGAGGCCATCCCCTTGTTTTAGTCCGTCCCGGATTTCAAATGGTTCTGAGAGGTGGTTTTCTATTCTAACTCGCCTTTTGTTTTCGTTCATGCAAATTTGAATGAGGGCGGCATATTTTTTCGCTTGGTCATTGCTGTTTTTATGACTAAGTTTTAGTAATTTACAGCTGTCATTCCGTGTGTTGTATAAGAGATGGATATCATTAAGCAACATTTACGACATTGCATTCTATTGAATTTTCAATGGAAGAAAAATGCTGCTCACACTACAAAATTGATTAATTCGACTTTGGGTAAACATTCTGTCAATCATTCAACAGTAAAAGTCAGTCTTAAGGACGCTCCACGTCCAGTGGCAGTAAAAAAATTTCCTATTTATTGGCCTATAGGAACCCGGAAGTTCATGACCTCACCGACTCGACTCCGCCATCGTTCCCTGTTCTGTGCACTCTCGTTCCACGCTTGACCAGCCGATCCGAAATCCTCAAGGTCACACCTAACATTGCCCTCCCACCTCCGTCGCGGGCGTCCTGCCGGTCCCTTTCCCGTTGGTCTACCGTCAAGAATGCTACGCACAGTCCTATCATTACCCATTCGTGCTACATGTGCGACCTATCTTAATCTTCGCGTCCTGATTACTCTCACTATTATAGGTTTGCGGAATAGCTCTTCCAATTCGTGGTTGTGGACCCTCCTCCATTGGCCTGCCTCCTGGTAATATTTACCTCCAAAGATACCCCTTAAAACTTTATTCTCGAATACGGGGAATTTGTTTTCTTCCCGTTTTGTGAGAACCCATGTTTGAATCACCAAAAATTGTACCTAAGCGTTACCCATCAGGCTACTGGCCGATTTTAGAATTTGATTTTGTTTTAAACTCGACTATACTCCACTGATGTGAATTGTTATGTTATCGCTAAGGTATACGGCTCTGATGTATTTTCTTATTCGATTTTTCGTTCGGTGCTCTTCACTATTTTGCTTGTGAATTGTGTGTGTATCTGTTAGAGTCGCCACAAGGCCACCCCCCTGTTTTAGTCCGTCCAAGATTTCTAATGGTTCTGAGAGGTAGTTTTCTATTTTAACTCGCCCTTTGTTTTCGTTCATGCAAATTTGAATAAGGGCGGCATATTTTTTCGAGATTCCCAGCTAAACTAGAATATGATCGAGTACTTGCCTTCCGAGTGAGTCGTAGGCTTTTTGAAGTCAACGAACAGTTGCTGAACCGTCTCTCCGTATTCCCACTTCTTTTCCAGTAGTCGCCTTATTGTGAACATCTGGTCGCTTGTTGACCGGTTCCGACGGAATCCGCATTGGTAGTCTCCCAATATTTCTTCTGCGTACGGTGTGATTCTTGCCAGTATGACATTTGTTAATATTTTGTATGTGATTGGGAGCAATGATATTCCTCTGTAATTTTCGCAGTCAGATCTGTCGCCTTTTTTGAAAATGGGGTTGACTATTGAGGTTTTCCATTCTTCCGGTATGACTTCCTTGCCCCATATTATTTTAACCAGTTGGTGGATCTTTCGAGCGGTTGCCCCTCCTACATGCTTCACAAGCTCTGCCGGTATGCAGTCGATTCCAGGAGCCTTGTTGTTTTTCAGTCGATTTATCGCGTCTACAACTTCGTCGAAAGAGGACTCTGGGATCTGGGGCTCGGCTGTATGTACGTCTGGTGCGTTTATTTGTGGTTGATGGGTGCGCACATTGAGCAGGTTTTCAAAGTACTGCTTCCATCTTGTCACGATATTTTTTGTTTCTGTCACCAGACATCCGTTTGTGTCTCGGATTATTTTGGCTCTCCCTCGGTAGCCATTTCTAATTGAATTTATCCTGGCATACATACCTCTGCTGTTCTTTGCTCTGGCATTTTCTATAATTTTTTCGATCCGAGTCTTCTCCCATTCTCATTTTTTTTTGCGTTTGAAAAGTCCAGTTGTTTCTTTCCGAATCGTCGCGTATCTTGCTGCGTTGACTTCATCATATGCTTCTAGGTGGATCATTCTGAGGCGTTTACGTTCTTCGATCTTTGCCCTGCAGTCATCGTCAAACCAAGGTTTGGACTTAGTTGTTTTCTTAAATCCTAATACCTCGTGGGCTGTTTGTTTGATTGTGTCTCTGATCGATGCCCATTTAGCGTCCACCCTATTGGCTTCCTCTTCCTCACTATTGTCATTCTCTAGGATGCTAAATCTATTCGTTAGTTCGTCTTGATATTCGGCCCTTTTACGTAGGTCTTTTAGTTTATCAATCTCGAACTTTTTGCTCGTCTCCCGTGCCTGTCCACGCGGGTTTGCTGCAAGCCGACTTCTAATTTTGCCCATCACTAGAAAGTGATCGGAGTCGCAATCTGCTCATCTATATGATCTAACGTCAAGGATATTCGAGTGGTGTCTTTTGTCTAAGAGGAAGTGGTCTATTTGGTTACGCGTTACGCCGTCGGGTGATATCCATGCGGCTTTATGGATTTGCTTGTGCTTGAACATCGTGCTTTTCACTACCAGATCTTTTGACGCTGCGAACGTGATAATTCGAATTCCATTATCATTTGAGACGTCATGTAGGCTTTCTTTACCTATTGTTGGTTGGAAGATATCTTCCTTTCCAATTTTCGCATTGAGGTCGCCGAGGGGGATTTTAACATCGAATGATGAGATCACATCAAATACTTCCTCTAGGGTCTCTTAGAATGTGTCCTTCGTTTCTTCGTCCGTAGATTCTGTTGGGGCGTGTACGTTTATAAATACATAATTGTACCATCGGCCCTGTATTTTTAGCACAGACATTCGGTCATTAATAAATTTCACATCTTTTATACGGGGCGTAATCTTCTTGCTTATGATGAAGCCGGTTCCGAGGTTATGTGTATCGGTACCTCCACACACCAGTGTAAATCCGTTGGTTTCGATTACTTCATGTGGGAGTCGGACTTCCTGAAGCGCGACGATGTCCATTTTATATTGTTTCGTGTTTTCTACGACCGTCTGTATCATGCCCGGCTTATATAACATTCGAACATTCCACGTGCCGACGCGTATATCCCGCTTTTTACGTTTTTCCCTACGTCTTCTTTTTGCCGAGTCGGTATTTTCCTGATGATTTGTTCCCTTGCATTTTTTACTACTAGGCAAAAACAAAAAACTGATAAGAGCAAATTGATGCACCATATCAAAGTATAGTTAGGTACGGTGCGGGTATAGAATTGGTGTCGAAGAAAAACCAAATTGTACGCAGTTACTGATTGTTGATCGTTATCTAAACCGCTGTTTCTATTATTTTTTCCACAACCGTATATACCTCTTTAAAGAGGAATCTAGTGACTTATTGTGACAGTCGTGGACCATACTCCATTTGAAGTTGCTTTTTTACCATGTTCATCCAATTTTTTTTTTCACCATTTAACGAAAAACTTTTCGATATAATCTATATACTAAAGCTAAAGAAAAAGTATTCGGCGTCTTTAGAAAGATCTAATTTTTTTGTTTTGTATTTAAAAATATTTCCCACTCTTGTCGACCTCCTTCTGCTTTTCTTCCATCTAGAAATATTATTCCTTTTCTGTAAATGTTGCGGGAATTAATGTACTTATTTCAATTTAAGAAAAAAAAAATCTTTTTTTATTCTTACTCGCTTGTGAATATTGTATGTGAACTTTGTGTGATGGAATGCGGAATGTAGATCTCCATTCCGAGAAGAATAATCATTGTGACCGACTCCACGCATGCGTTAACATCGACGATCTGACATGTGTCATGTCGTAGGAAGAGACTTCGGTATGATGAAGTCTCCAAAGCACACCTCCGACCACGGAAAGGATGCGAAGAAATCTCGCAAATCGACCCAGTTCGCAACCCCATACCTCCATACTTGACGAAGCTACTTAGGTCGGTTATTCGCTTGAGATGCAAGTGGTTGCACAACAGATACCAAGCGGTGGTCTGAGTTTCCCAGTGGTGCAGGAATCTCAATGGTATAAACCCTCGGCTCGGATGTCAAAAATATATCCAGGGTGTTCACATTATCACCTCGGGTATGTGGCACTCGCGTAGGTTCCTCCACGAGTTAAGTCAAATTGCGGCTAACAGCGAACATCTCCTCCAGCCTCCCAGCCTCCCAGCCTCATCGGTTCTGTTAGAATGTACCAACCAGCCGGAATTGTGCACATTAAAGTCGCCAAGAACGACAATTTCAGAAGCTGGGTGGCTGATCTGCATCCAGTCGATGGTACGTAAAAAATGTTCAAAAAAATCTCGCCGGTCGATCGTCATTCGGGGGGGGGGGGGGGGCTAAGGACAGCAAATAAATTTAACAGGATTACTCAGCACGACCCCCAACCGCATGATGTCCATGTTATTGAGTTTCAACGCCTCCATCCTTTGGCAAGCCAGATCGGACCATGTAAAGACGTAGACTCCGGCCTTAAAATTGAATCTCGAATGTAAGTCGTATCCTGAGCATCGAAGATATGTCGAATCAGTTGACGAGGGCAAGGATATCGGATTTCGCTGTTTCCAAATATTGGTGGACGGCGTTTACATTCGTATTGGTGAAACCGACGCCCCTGATGTTACAAAATACCGCTACCAGTCGAGCGTAGGCAGAGTCTCGAGAGCGAGTCCGATTACGCGATGACAAACCTCTTAAAGTTCGGTTATTTATCAGAATATCTGCATGATGTTCCCCCTGACATAGTCCCGCCGGGGATCCAGATGGGAAACTAGTTTACCTCCGGAATTCTTTATCTCAGTAGGTACCATCATGACTTGTCTCTGTGTCAGTCCTTGCCATCAGCTATACATCCAAAACATAGTCGAAGATTTCTCCCGACTGTATCGCGGAATGTGCAGCGTGACGGGTGGTATCTCACCTTGGCACCGACTACTATCTAAACCAACCTTTTCTCGAACCGGTCCATCAGCCAAGCTCCGAAACATGGACAGGGATTTTTCCCGACCATTTCACGGAGCCTATAGCTTGAAGGGGTGGTATTTCACTGGGCGGCACGGCGTTGGGATTCCACCTACCACTCGGCCTTTAATCGCCTCTTAGGATAAGCCGTCCTACCTGTGAATATATTCTAAAGCCCTACTCACTGGGCTAATGCTAAAAGATAAGTCAGTTTCATGCCACGATACATTCCCACTGACCGTGACGTCAAGAGAACAGATGATTTCCCTATATTTAATGACGTAAGCGGTATCACTGATCGATGACAATTTTTATATAAATTACATATTGCGCTTTCTATATAAATTTACGAGATTTACCTTTTCATATTGTAGAATCTTATCCAGATTTCGATTTAAGAAGTCGACCTGGTTGATTCCCAGCAGATACGACGTTAACGCGTTCAACGGCCGATCATTCGAAAATGAAGAAATTAGCATTCGATAAACTGAATATTTTGATACATTTTATTCTCGAATGGCATTGCCAGACGAACTCTCGAACAGTAAGGACGCAAATTTTAACCGTATTGTGCAGTGAAAGAATGGTGAACACAAAACCGCGTGTGAATATTTTATTACGGTACTGTGCGTGTTGTAAGTGTATTGCTTTTGTTAGTGTACTTTAAATTAACCGGTTCCAAAGTAAAGCAAAAGAAAAGAGAAATAAATAAAAAATGGCCTTAGGGCCAAAGCAGCACACCGGCAACAGATTCGGTATGTTGCAGGAAACGTCCTTGGGTGACGTCCCCGTCAATAAAAAAAAACGGCAGGCATTTAGTCCTATTGAATCGAACTTCCCGGAATTACCAACAAAGACAAGTGAAAAAAACCCGAAATTTATTCAAATTGTTCCTAATGACGCGACAAAACCTCTGACCGGAGTGAACGTATTCGTGTTAAAAAGAGCTATAGACTCAATTAGTACACAATATGAAAAAGTGTCCATGCTAAGAGACGGTTCAATTCTCTTACTAGTGAAAGATGAACAAACAGCTCTACGTTTTGTAAATACCAAACGGTTCGATCAACTATGTCCGGTAACAATAAAGTTGCATCCGAAATCAAACCTCTCGAAAGGTATTGTTTACGCACCATACCTAATTAATGTTCCGGAAGAAGACATCGTCCAAGAAATGAAACCTCAATGTGTGGTAAGTGTCCATAAATTTAAAAAATCGCAAAATGGCGAAATCAGGGCCTCCGGACTAATGTTGTTTTCATTTGACCGCTTCAATCCACCGAGTAACATAGAAATCGGATGGCACAAAGCCAAAGTAAATGAGTATATCCCAAGACCAATGCGCTGCCGCCAATGCCAACTACTCGGACATACAGCCAAATGGTGCAAACGAAACCCAGCGTGCAACAACTGCAACCTTCCTCCACACCCCGACTTAGAATGCACCCGAACCCACTGTGCCAACTGTCAAGGCCCTCACCCTGCTTCATCACCATTATGCCCCCAATATACAGAAAACCAGTCCATCCTTGAAATACAAACGAGAAATAAAATTTTTCTATCCGAAGCGAAACGGATATATAGGGAACGAAATCCCACGCCATCAAACAAACCAAAGGAATCCTATGCCGCACTTCTCAAAACAACAGCCACACATATAACACCACCAATAAAAGAAACTACAAAACAAAACCCAACAAAAACTACACTCCAACCAACATCGACAAACACTTCATTAATTTCAAACTGCGCTTCTACATCTGCAGAATACCGTAAAGCCATACAAAACCAATCACCTCTAATCATAAAACCCACAACAACCAACCGTAACAACGAACCTATACCTATTAAAAAAAACACTAACATAAAAATAAATGAACCCACCATTCAAGAATTATTAAACTCCCCACTCCCTCACAATAACCACATATAACCCTAACACTCCCAACGAAAGCACAGTCTCTGTGTCTCGAGAAAATCCCAACTCGGGCCGAAGCAGACAGGGCTTCGGCTTGAATGGTTCAACACTCGAGACACGGAGACTGAACCCTTACAACAACAAAATCCCCAACAGCAGCAGGTTTAATATACACAATAGCATTCATGTCCATAAACTCACAATACTACAGTGGAATCTGAACGGACTCAAAAACAATATGCATGAGCTCCAAATACTCATCAAAGATCTGAAACCATCCATCATAGCTCTACAAGAAACGCACATCCGCCACGACTCTCGAGCCACAGGACCCAAAGAATACGCGGCATTCTTTCACAACCTTACGGAAAATGTTGCTTCTAAACATGGTACAGGTATACTTATACATAGATCAATCCCACATAAACTTATAGTAGTAAACTCTGCAATCTCGGTCGTAGCAGTAGAAATAAATATCGGCAGAAACCTCACGATAATATCAGCATACACCCCCACATCCCAACCAATAACGATACACGATCTTACCACTATCACAGATAGCATCCAAACACCGATACTTCTCCTCGGAGATTTTAATGCGTGGAGTCCCATCTGGGGATCTTCGTCCACTAATAAAAGGGGAAAAACCGTAGAGAAATACATACTGACCGCAAATCTAGCACTACTCAATAACGGTAGCCATACACATTTTTCCACTCACAAATCCTTCACACATGTAGACTTATCACTAGCCTCACCTCAATTGGCCCCAATGTGCACTTGGAATACTTTACCCAACCTGCACGGGAGCGACCACTTTCCAATAATAATAAACATTAACACTAGCATGTGTCCCAAACCCTCCAAACTTCTTCCTAAATTCCAAACCGAACTTGCTAATTGGAGTAAATTTCAAAATATAACTACCCAGGCACTAAGTCAACATGTAGAGAGTCAAAATATTAATCAAGAAACAGCCATAATCACTAAAGCAATCCGAATAGGAGCAAATGCCTCGATACCACAAACAAGTCGAAAACTCCATAAGGCGGTAGTTCCCTGGTGGAATCCAGTATTGGACAACCTAAGGAAGAAAAAACAAGAAGCCTGGAGAATTTTCAAAAGATTCCCCTCCGATTTTAACCTAATCAATTATAAAAAGTTAAATGCTCTTTTTCGCAAAAATGCCAAGGAAGAAAAAAGAAAAGCCTTCCAAACATTTACCGAAAAGTTAAATCCGAACTCCACTCCCAGAAAAATCTGGGCGGATATAAAAACGCTAACTGGGCAGTATCGCCCCCTCTCAATAAAATGCATGAACACCGACTCAGGCACTCTCACATCTCCCCTTCAAATTGCCGACCATCTCGGCAAAACATGGTCAAACTACGCAGAAGACGTAAACTTCCATCCGTCATTTCTCTCTGCCAAAAAAGACACAATTAGCCCGTCCCCTCACACAAGCCCATCCTCTAAATTAATAGATCTCCCGATCAATAAAATTGAATTAGAGTCAACCCTACACGGCGCCACAGGTAAAACACCAGGATATGATCGAGTCGATTACATAATGTTAAAGAACAGTCCACCACTCCTGAGACACCGAATACTCCATCTCTTCAATAACATACTCCAAACAGGTGTAATTCCACAAGTGTGGAAAATAGCCACAATTGTACCCATTCCAAAACCCACGGGCGAACCGACTTCGGCAAAAGGATATCGCCCAATATCGTTACTCCCATGTCTAGGAAAAACATTTGAAAAAATTGTAGCTAGACGACTCAACTGGTTCATGGAGAAAAACAATCTAATAAGCATTGAACAGGTTGGTTTCAAGCAAGGACGTGGAACGATTGATGCGCTACTCCATATCGACAACTTCATCACATCTTCTTTGTCAACCAAAAAGCATACAACAATTCTCTCCATAGATTTTGAAAAAGCGTTCGACCGGATCGGTCCTCATGTGATTTTGAATAAATTAGCGCAATGGAGAGTTGGTAACAATATGTTCTACATAATCAAGTCCTTTCTTTCTAACAGGAAGTTTAGAGTCAAAACAGGTGGTGCATTCTCACAAATATACAACATAAAAAACGGTATTCCACAGGGTTCTCCACTATCAGTCCTATTATTCGCTATAGCCTTTGACGGAATAAACGACATTCTCGTAAAATATAAAAACATAAAACACTGCCTCTACGCTGACGACCTAGTTATTCTAACAAACGTAAACGATCTCAACGAAGTACAATCTACCTATTCAGAAATACTACATGATATCACTAATTGGTGTAAAACCTCAGGCGCAAAGATCTCCCTCGAAAAAACTAAAATGTTACACATTTGTAGAAAAACCAGCTGCAGCAAAAACATCACACTTCCCTTTCAGAATCACACAATCCCTACAATCCAATCCATGAAAATCCTCGGTATCCTCTTTGACAGTAAATACAATTTTAAAGAACATTGTTTAGCACTTAAGAAAAGCCTAGCTGCAAGATTAAATATTGTAAAATACCTAGCATATAAGAATGGATCTGCACATACTAACACCCTTATTAACATAACTAAAGCCATCATCCTATCTAAAATCGACTACGGACTAATGATATACGGAAAATGTAGCAAAACGACCCTGCAAACAATAAAATCTCCCTATCACGCCGCAGCTCGAGCAAGTACCAGAGCATTCCGTACTACACCAATTAAAAACATCCTCGTCGAATGCGGTCTCCCATCTATAGAAAAGAGACTAAAATATATATCAGCTACACTTGCTTACAAATTTACAATGTCTATAGCAACCCCCATAGTGCAGGACATCCGAAAAATTTATAAAAAAAAAACGAAGGTCGAGATACCGCTCAGGACTGGAAAGGGCCATCGATATAGCCAAGGACTTACATATCCCTATAAATATTTCAAAACCCCACCGCACACAACACCCTCCATGGTTAATTCCGAGAAATACAATCTTAGATGACCTGTCCCATTATCCAAAACATTCAACAAATCAGATAATCTATCAAAAACTTTTCAAGGATACCATCAACAAACATCAAAACTGGAACCTGTTTTTCACAGATGGTTCCAAAAACGAATCAAATGTGTCATTTGCTGTAGTCAACGATCGCAAAGAAATAATCAGAATGGGATCACTTCCCACCTTTTGTTCCATCCTATCAGCGGAAGCAACGGCAATTTTGGAAGCAACAAAACTGATCCAGAAAATCCCAACGATTATCTGTACTGATAGCCTTTCAACTCTAAAAGCAATAACCAACGTAAACTCCACAAATGCTGTCATTCGTCAAATCCAAGATAACATTATTAAGAAAGCTAATAAAATAAAGCTACTTTGGACCCCCGGGCACTGTAACATTAGTGGAAATGAAGCGGCCGACACGGCCGCAAAACTAGGGACAAAGTCGCCTCTCGTCTCCTTCTATTATCCTAACAAAACGGACATAAGAAGACAGGTAAAAAATGCCCTTAAGAACGTGGAGGAAGAGGAATGGCACCACTACACCCACCTGTACAGCACTATTAAACAGGACACCAAACCCGTTACTTACCCAACAACAGTCTCAAACAGAAAAATAAAATGCTTCCTACGACTCCGGCTAGGACACACCAAAATCACACACCAACACATCCTTACAAAAACCAGCCCCCCACAATGCAGTAACTGCAACAACCAAGTCCCACTTACTCCACATCACATCATATTCGACTGCCCAAAAGTCCAAACCATCGCAAACCAACTATTTGGAAACGACACCTTCAGCAACATTCTGGCAAAACCATCAGAACAGAATATCAACTACACATACGAATTACTAACACTTACTAACCTTCATAACAAAATTTAAAGTAACTCGATATTAGCCGAAAGCCCTAGCAGCTAGCGCTATTTAGAATTAAGTTATTGTGTAATTAATTACATTGTAATAAATAATAATAATAATAATAATTATTCTCGAATGGAATGCAGATCAGTATTCTGTGGCACGTTTTTATGGTAAACTTTGATTTTGATTAGAAAACTTGCCATTTTGTTAAAGATACTAGTTAATGTGATTTGAATCTGGTTGTGATGTGCCTATACAAACTAGAAAGTTGGTCTTAGAAATCATACATAAATTCAAATAAAAGCTTATCTAATTTGTAACAGAATTTAAGTGCTCTTTTAGTATACTTATCAAACTATACTCAAGATGAAGACAAGCTAAACAGCCATTCACAAATGTCTATTCCCTCAATAGGTGCTTGAGTTGTACAATACACTACATATAAAAATGCCTGTAAAATTGGGGCAAGCCATTTGGTTTGAAAAGCTGATTTATTTTGCATATACATTTTATTATAACACGAATTCAATTGTTTCCAATATCTTATATTTTGCTTTCAATGTCCAATGGATACAATTATGTGACACAGTTGCCGGTTTTAAAAATGCAGTCTCACTAACATTTATAGCCAACAAGACCTGCTGCTATTACTAGTTCATATGTGTTAAGTTAAAATTATTTAACTTCTAGTGGACAAGTTGATTTGCATACGAGTTACCTTCTAGAAGGTTGACAATGCCCAATTGAACACCAAATTCTAAAAACATCAGTTGTGTATTGAGCAAAGTTATCGCACTTTCGTACCATACCATAAAAACTGAAACCCTAATAATATCTTCCGCACTACTGAAATAGGAATCATACTGCTGACATTAATTAATTATATACAATGCAGTAGACGTAAACAAAACTTTGAAAAGACGCTTGCTCATTCTGGTTGGGGAATTGAGAAAACCGGTCGAACACGTTTACGTAATTTACCGGAGGTAGAATTTCAAGATCACAAATGCGACCTCATTTGCACTGGTTTACGTTTGACTGACAAATTAGCTGCAAAGAATTTAAATACTTCCTACCAAATTATAGAGACGAATACAACGTTTTTTAAAACTAGATGAAATAATAGTGATTTGCTCTTACCATATTATATACATATATTATTCTGTACTTATACATTATGTAGTTATTTATTTATTTAATTATCTATTTAGTTATTTATTTATTTATATATTTATTTTTTTAACTTAAACATCATTTGCAGTCTAGAAATCAGTTGATTTTTTATTGTTAATGGAACGGATTTTCCGTTTTACCCGACGTATTGGAATATACCCAAATTGATCTCTCAGTCGAAACACTGTCATTTTGCCCTGGCACCCAAATTCTTAGAGAAAGGAGAAGACATAGAATTTGATTTATCTGTCTATAGAAAACAAAGAAGAAATTGCATTCAAATACCATGCAATTGTTAATAAATAGCAGTTACACGTTCTAAGCCGACAAGATTTGCTTAGCATATTAGGCGTCACCACACATGTACTATCTTAAAAAACGAAACAGATGTGATAAAGTGTAATTTCTCGTGTAATTTCTGCTGTTCATGATACAACCCAATTAGACAAAATCACTAACATCCTCGAACTTACCCTGAAACTTTCGGTCGAATTTATCCATGTTGTATAAGCCTTTTTATTGATTCCATGTACTTCGCTTTGCCCTAATTCGCAGCTTATGTTTCAATATCTTCAAGTGCACCTGTCACAGTTCGATGCTCTCGCCATTAACTTGTGGCAGTAATTGCTTTTTAGAATATCATGCCACTCATGCCGCTTGTAAGTTGATCACAATTTTTCAAGCACGTCGTGAACAAGTTACATGACAGTGAATCACTTTATCATATCCTTTTTTAATTATACACTTACTAGTCAACTAAATTTAAATACGATTATAGAACCGTTTAAAACTACAGACTTACGTCAAATTTTACATTAAATCTGAGGGAATTACTCTAAACTGCTTTTGTTTTTATAATACTCGCGTACTAAAGGAATATTATGACACTGTTAGTTGCATCATCATCATCGGCACTACAACCGGGATCCGGTCTTGGCCTTATTTAACAAATCTCTCCACCGGTCCCGATTTCGAGCCGATGTCATCCAGTTTAGCACTCCCAGGCTCTGGGCGTCCTGGTCTACGCCATCCCTCCATAGCAGACAAGGTCTGCCGCGCTGTCTCCTTCCATACATCCTGCCACAAAGGACTTTCCGGGCAGGCTCCTCTTCGCTCATTCGAGCTAGGTGTCCCGCCCACCGAAGTCTACCGAGCTTGATTTTTCTTATAACATTAGCTTCAAGGTAGATTGCGTACAACACAGGTTGTAGCGTCTCCGGAATCGTCCTCCCTCACATACGGGGCCAACAATTCTCCTTAAGACCTTTCTCTCGAACGCGGCCAAGAGTTCAGAGTCCCTTTTATTAAGCACCCAGGTCTCGGATCCATACATGAGTACTGGTAAGACCATGGTCTTGTACAGTAGTAGGTTAGATGTTCTGGATAAATTTCGGGATTTAAAGAGCCTTGATAGATCATAGTAGGCTTTGTTGGATTTAATCAGCCGTTCGCGTATTTCTTCTTCCATATTGTTATCGGCTGATACTATTGACCCAAGGTAGTTAAAGGATTGCACTACTTCAAATACGTGCTCCACTACCCTGATAGTTTGACCAACGTTAGGTCTTCTCTTCGCAGAAGTCGCCACCATGTACTTGGTTTTTCCCTCATTAATGTGCAGTCCCAGTTTTTGTGCCGCCTGCTCGATCTGGGTGAAGGATTCCTGTACCGCCGATTCGGTTCTACCGATGATGTCGATGTCGTCTGCGTAGGCAAGTATCTGGCTGGACTTGGTGACAATAGTCCCTCTTGTTGTAACGCCAGAGTCACGGATTGCTTTCTCCAACGCCAGGTTGAAGAGGAGGCAGGCCAGACCGTCCCCTGTCGGAGTCCATTATATATGTTTATTGGTTTGGACAGCAATCCCGCTACTTTTACTTGATTAGTTACGTTGGTCACGGTCAACCTACAAAGTCGTATCAATTTATTTGGAATGCCGAATTCTCTCATGGCATTATATAGTTCTACCCCGGCTATGCTGTCGTAGGCGGCCTTGACGTCTATAAACAGATGATATAGCGGAATCTTAAATTCCAGACATTTTTCCATCGCCTGCCTAAGGGTGAATATCTGATCAATTGCTGATTTGCCTGGGATGAAGCCACACTGATATTGACCAATGATGGCTTTAGCGTATGGGGATATCCGGTCTTGTAGGATAGTGGAGAGTATCTTATAGGCGGTACTCAGCAATGTTATACCCCTATAGTTGCTGCACAGTGTGATATCTCCTTTCTTATGTGTATTGTAAAGGTAATATCGTCTGTTAATATATGATAATTTAGAACGAAGAAGTTAAAATTGCCAAAACAGACTAATCTCCTCTTGCTCCCATACGTGCACCACGATCTCGTGAATTGCGTGATGTAACGTCGTCCCTCCTTGTTTGATCAGCTTAGCTGGTATGCGATCAGCTCCAGGGGGTTTATTTGATTTTAGCTCTCTAATGACTTTTAGTGTTTCCTCAATGCTTGGCGGCGGCAGCATTTGGTCTTGGTCTTGCATTGGTGGAGCCTCCAATTCTTCTGTGAGCTGACCATTTAGCAATTCATTGAAGTGCACTTCCCATCGCTCCAGAATGCCTTCAGGATCGGTGATCAAATTACCCTCTTTATCTTTGCAGTAAGTGCAGCGTGGTGTTGTTACGGACCGACATTGAGTCCAGCGGACCGACATTGAGTCCAGGTCCCCCCAGAATCCACTAATCCCCCTTTGATTCCCCTTTTTACCCGTAAAAGGAAATAACGCGCCAAGTAGCTAATTTGCATAAACTACTTTATGCAAATTCTACTTGGCGGAGAAAAAAAATAATAAAATAAAAATAATACATCGAAAATAAATTCGGAAAAATTGACAATTCGACGTCAATCTCCGAATAAAAAACAACAATATTTAAATTTATGGATTTGATGTAATTTCACTTCATAAATTCATCAGCTGACCTTAATTAAATTGTTATATATAAAAAAACATGACAGTGTGTACCGCGTCATACTGCGGATTATTTGGTAGAACTTCCGCGCCTGGTGCGGACCTCGCTCTCTACTTTTCTCTATTTCACAGACAAGGTTTTTTTCCCAGGCGCTTTTCTTTTGTCTGTGAAGTCTTTTTTCAGATCTTCGGAGCTCATTGTAGTTATCCTCGCGTACCCGCGTCCTATGAGACTGCTGCATTGCCCGGTATGCAGCATTCTTACGTTCAGTCGCTAGTTTGCACTCATCATCAAACCAGTCGTTCCGATCTCTACGACTACTGCCTAAGATGGAGTTGGCAGTACTAATGACAGTATTCTTAAGGTGTGTCCATTTCTCTTCTACGCCCTGCATTCTGGCCCCAGGACTTACTCTCCCTCCGTCGAGCTCTTCGAGGGCGAGTCTTAACGCATGACCAAAGGTGTTTTGCTGGTGTTCTCATTGCGTAAGGGAGCCGTGTTGATTCGAACCTGATCCGCGGATGCAATACGTCTCCGTAAGGCAATCCGCGCTCGGAAAACTGTACCAACAAGATAGTGATCCGAGTCGACGTTGGCACCTCGGTACGTTCGTACCGTCATCAGGCTCGAAGAGTGGCGGCGATCTATCAGCACGTGGTCAATTTGGTTGCGAGTGGCTCCATCAGGTGATACCCAGGTGGCTTTGTGGATATCTTTACGCGGAAACCTGGTACTCGCAATGACCAAATTTTTCGATGCTGCCAATTCGATGACTCGTAGTCCATTGTCATTAGTGTTCTCATGCAAACTATGGGAACCTGCGTAGTGCCTGAAAACCGGCTCCCGACCTATTTTCGCATTTAAATCCCCAAGAACGATTTTCACATCGTATCTTGGGCAGGCATTGAGGGCCCGTTCGACGTTCTCATAGTATTCTTCTTTTTCGTCGTCAGGGGACTCCTCTGTAGGTCCGTGAACGTTTATGAGGCTTATGTTCTTAAATTTGCCTCGCACGCGAAGAGTGCATAGCCTTTCATTTATTGCATTAAAGCCGATGATGGCAGGCTTCAGTTTTTGGCTGACTAGAAAGCCTACCCCGAGCACATGGTGTTTTGCGTGACAGGTGTAATAAATGTCATACTCTTTTCTTTGAAAAACACCACTCCCCGTCCATCTTATTTCTTGTAGTGCTGTTATGTCAGCCTTATATTCGGACAGGGCATCGGCTAGCTGCTGTGCAGCTCGAGCTCTGTATAGTGAGCGTATGTTCCATGAAAAAATCCTTAAATCATTTAGCCATTTTCGTTTCCGTGGTCGTCGTCGTGTATCCGGTCCATATCCGAGGCTTGTTAAATTTGCCATAATAATTCATTTTTACGGGCCTGGTTATTAGCCTTGCGCCAACCTTTCTCAGGATGTCGCTGCATGCATTGGTTCACTACTTGGCGGGTGTCAAAGTAGCTATCCAGGGGTGTCACGTGGAGACTGCATGTCAACTTGGATTGAACAGGGACAAGGATCGTCCTGGCCTTCGCCGGGTTGAAAGCATTCAGAGACTTTGCCCTGTATGTTCGCACCCATCCCCCCACTGTTAGTTGCAGGTGTGCTTTTATTTACAATTTTATAAAAGTACTTCTCCCTTTGTAATCACAGTCTTACAAAAATGTATTCTCTGTCATTTCGTGTGCGTCAAAAGGCGCCAATTTACTTGCACTTTATAACAGAGTTTTGACAGTTCTAAAATTTTAGGTTAATAGAAAATAATTAATCACAACACTCCTCCTTAATTATTTTACAACGCTGACTTTCAAATACTTTTCCTGACAATGGTTTCGTGAATATGTCTGCAAGCTGGCTGGCACTTTCAACGTGTTCGAGTGCAGCCGTCTTGTCGACATGTTCTTGTATGAACCTTCTCGGAATTTCTATATGTTTCTTTCCCCTTGTAGTTTTACCTTCATGCACGTTTAGCATCATCTGAATTGCGACCTGGTTGTCGATCAGTAGTTTCACAGGTTCATCTTTCTTCAAAATTTTCAACTCGAGCCCAATTCTCTTGATCCAACAGACTTCATCAATTGCCGCAACAGCAGCGCGATACTCAGTCTCAGCTGTTGATGTTGTCACTAGTCGTTGCTTCTGGGTGTACCAAACTATCGGCCCTCCTCTCATCACAAGTACTCCGGTGGTTGAGTGTTTCGTCTCAAGATCTCCGACGTAGTCAGAATCCGAATAAGCGACGAGCTGATCTCCTCCATCAAAGTAAATGCCAAGGTTTGGTGTTCCCTTCAGATACTGAAAAATTCTTCTGACAATTTTCCAGTGACTCATTTTTGCTCTTCCGTTGAAACGACTCAAAAAATTGACTGCAAAACAGATATCTGGTCGAGAGATGGTGGCCAATTAAAGTAAACTTCCAATTGCTTTTCTGTACGGGATAGTTGGCGGTATCGGCTGATCGTTCTGCTTGTCCTCTTCGTCTGTCACCATACCTTTCTCGATGGGCGTGAAACTTGGATTGCAACTGACTGACTTGAATCGTTTGATGATCCTGTTTGTGTACTTTGATTGGCCGACAAAGATACCTGCTTCTCCGACCTGAATTTCCATTCCAAGATATCCAATTTTCTTCTGAATTTCTTTGCTGTAGGTGATTTCAAACTTCCTGTTTATGATGTTAAATGTTCGATAGATTTCAGCTTCATCACAGCTTGCAATGAGTCCGTCATGCACGAATAAGGTCATCATAGTTGTCTTGTCTTTGTTGTAGTATAAGCAGGGATCATCATCACAGCATATCAGTCCAAGTTTCTCCTCAAAGAACGTTGATACAGAGTCGTGCAAATTTCTCGGTGCCTGTTTCAGTCCGTAAAGACTCTTGTTGAGTTCACAAACATCATCAATGCCATCATCGAATCCTTCCGGTTGACGCATGTAAATTATCTCTTCCAGTTTTCCATGTAAGAAAGCTGTCTTAACATCAAAGACTACCAGCTTCATCTTCTCGGTGGCTGCATGACTCAGCATCAAACGGATTGAAGCATGACGAGCGACTGGACTGAACGTTTCGGTGTAGTTGATTCCTTCTTCCTGTTCAAAACCTCTTACCACCAGACGTGCTTTTAATCTTCCATCGGTATTTTCACTTAACACCCATCTGCATGTCAAAGGTTTGACATTTTCACAATTTTCCAAGTTTTCATCTTCATCAAGGAATCAAACTCTTCTTGCATTGCACGCTTCCATCCTTCATCCTTCAGAGCTTCAGAAATTGGAATATCTTCTACTTCTCCTATCATTGCGACGTTGGCTGACTTGTTGTCGTAGTTAAGAACGTAGTTCTTGAGTCTTCCTGGCTTCAGTATTTTGCTACGATCTCGCAGACCTTCCCTCTTCTGACATTGTTCATTCTTGTCTTTTTGCTTTGCAACTTCTTCATCTTCATCTTCAGTTATTTGACTCTCAAAATCACGTTCAGTCTGATCTTCTGTCGTTTGAGTCTCATCAACCTCTTCAGTCTCCTCTCCAACTTCATTTTCTTCTTCATTCGGGCTTGCTTCTGACTCTTGAATTGACTTCAGTGGGTTTCCTCCTGACTGACTTTTCGTTCCACCTTCATCGAAGATAACAGTTGTCCGAACAAATCACTTCTCCGCATTCCAGGAATGTAAACTCTGTAACTTGACGATTGAAGATCATATCCAACGAAGATTGCCTTTCTTGACTTCTTATCCAACTTCTTTCTAGTCTGACTTGTAATCAAAACATAACAATCGCATCCGAAGATTTTCAGTTTATTTATATCAATGCGACGACCATACCACAAATCAGATGGACTTTTCCTGACGACTGAGCTTGTCCCAGGTTGATTGATTGTAAACACAGCATAGTTTACAGCTTCTGCCCATAAAGTTTCCTTCAAATTCTTCGCATGCATAGCTGACCTTGCTGATTCCACAATTGTTCTCATTTCTCGTTCGATTCTGCCATTTTGTTCTGGAGTGTGAACATTGGAGAAGGTGTGCCTGATTCCCAACTCCTCCAGAAGGTTTGCGAGTGGTGAAGTTGTCTATTTCCTTGCCATGATCAGATCTCAGGACCTTTACTCTTTTCTCGAATTGATTTTCGACTTCCTTCAAATAAATCTTCAACTTTTCTGCTGCTTGATCCTTAAACTTCAGATAGTAGACTCTTCGAAAGTGCGAGTAGTCATCTTTGAACATCAAAAAATACTTCGCTCCTCCGATTGACCTGTCGTTCATTTCTCCAAGATCTACATGAACTAAATCCAATGGTTGTTTGGCTACTTTCTCATTCCTGGGATGTGATACTCGTTGCTGCTTTCCATCGATACATCCTGTACATACTCGGTTGTTCCAGTCATCTACAAACTTGATGTTGTTTTTCTTCAAAATGGCCGTCACGTACTTCAGATTCTGATGTGCGAGCCTCTCATGCCAAGTGACAATCGAAGTTGCAATCAGACTGCTGTTCCGGGTTGGTTTGCGTAACATGACCTTGTACAAGTTTCCCTCACGTTGAGCCATCGACAAAACTTCTTGGTTGTCCTTTGCCTTGATAACTGACACATCTTTGTCACATTCTTCAGTGTGACCTTGATCCATGATTTGACTGAGATAAATCAGGTTGAAATTCAGACCAGGTACATAAAGTACATCTTCAAGTGTTGCCAATCTCCATTCATCACCGTTGTAGGCTTCCAGTTCTATGTCTCCTACTGATGTGGCCTTGAGTTGACGAGAATCTCCCATAGTCACTCTGATTGGCTGCTCCAGTTCTCTCAGCTTGACAAACCAGTTTTTGTTCGATGTCATATGTTGAGTGGCACCACTGTCCTGATACCAATTTTCATTTGTTCCTTGTTGATGGATTTTCAATTCAGCACTCGACAAACCAATGGCAACATACAGTTTGCCTGTCCGACCTCCGTTTCTTCTATCACTCCTGTCTGGTCTTTCATTATCTGACTTGTCATCATTTTTCTTCAAGCAATCTCTGGCAAAATGTCCCTTTTGACCACAAACATAACAGGGATAATTCTCCCTGCAGTAGGCTAAATACTTTGCACACGGTCTGTTTGTACATTTCTTCTTCACGTGTCCTTTCTGCCCACATTTGGAGCAAGTGATTGCAGCGTCCCCACTTTGTTTGTTTGGCTTCTGATTGCTTTGCTGTCTCGTCTTGTTCCTTTGCTGCATCATCATAGCGTTTCCGGATTTTGACTCACTTGACCCGTCTTGTGCCTTGATTCTGTCTTCTTCAAGTATCAGCTTTTCAAGCAGATTTGGTATTGTACGCTGACGTCCTACTACGTTGTCCCAAGATGTTCGAAAGTGATACAGATGAGATGGTAGAATTGATAACATTCGAGTCATTGCCCATTGTTTATAGTCACTTCTATCCAGAGAGGTTAAATCCTCGGCGAGTTGCAGAATATCATTGCAATTTGCAACAGCTGATTTAGAGCTGTCAAATGTAAAGCTGAACATTTTTCGCTGCAAACCTTCGATTTCATAGTCTGACTTTTTACCATACAAGTTTTGCAATTTTTCATACATTTCTTTCGGCGTTGCACAATTCAAAATCTTTTGCGAAATTGCTTTACTAACATTTATGCCAATGACGGTTTGAGCTTCAATGTCTTTTTCTAACCATTCAATTACTTTTGCATCATCAACTTTAGCCTCAGGTTTTGTTTTCACACCAGTTACATACTCATAGATTTTCTTTGACTTTAATGTTAAATCAATTTTAAATTGCCAAGCTACAAAATCTACTTCACCGTCTTGATCTTCAGACAACATTTCAATATTCGACTTTGTTGTTTCCATTTTGACTCAGGACAAAATAAATTTTAACAACCCAACCTCAAAAGTTGCTCTACAAATTGTTTTCGCAAGATTTTGCAATTTTGATTATTTGTCGCAATTTTGTTGACTTAATTTTACTTGCGCTTTGGCATTTGGAGGTTATGTTGACGATGACTTAGCTGGACACACGGTTGATAGGTTGACTGGCTGATACACGGCTGAACTGACTGGGATGATTTTGGCTTGGCTCGACAACTTGACTAACGCTCACTGTGACTTTGCTGGACTTCTCACTGCGACTTTGCAACAACAATTTCTGACCTGACTTGACTGACTTTTCTTTTGTTTGATAATTTGGCGTGTCTGACTTTTGGGCATGCTCTGCGCCCATAACCTGTTAGTTAGTAAATACCAATAACTTATCAAACAGTCAGATTGTCGTTTCAACAGACGTCTGTCATTTCGTGTACTTAAAAAGGCGCCAATTTACTTGCATTTTATAACAGAGTTTTGACAGTTCTAAAATTTTAGGTTAATAGAAAATAATTAATCACAACAGACACACTTAAGAAAAAAAGGAGGTATCAATGCAAATTTGTTTTAAATGACTGAATACTGTAATGCCAAGAAATTTCATGGTCAACCAGATCGTTCGTCTAAATTGACTGCTACTCCATGTTCATTTAAGTATAAATTATGATGATATCTGTAGAACGAAGTTAGGCAGATGCTCTAACGTCTGAACGAGATCCACTTTGCTTTCTCAGTTGTTATCCTCTTTTTCTATTATTTAGAAACATTTTCACTTTTTGTTAAATTCTGAATTTATTACCCCGACAAAAAAATCGGATAAGCCTTGATTCTTTACCTAATATCTAATACCCCACGTGGGCACCCGGACCCCCTCATAACTTAACTATAGTCATCAACCATTGCCCTTTACGTTTTAAAATTAAATACTTACTTTCATTACCAAGAAACTCAGAGATTAAAAATCGGTCGCTTCTATGTTTTCAACAACTAAAATTCCGATACCTCCTTAATCTCACTAATCTAAGTCTTTTTATTTTCTAGATGATAAGTCTAAAACAACCCTGTTCCAAGCCTAGAAAGTACAAATTTGTGTATGGTAGCCACTGATCAAATTTACTGAGCCACTTTTAGCAGTGTTTTATTGTTATTCCGCCACCAGAAATGCTGGAGAAAGGAGACGCAAACGATGTCGGTAATTGGCGTATAAGTGAAGATTTATCCGATTTTGCTGTTGACATTTGCCACCCCAAGATTAAACAGTTGTTAAAACCAATAGAGAACCAGCGTAACCAAAAGTGTTCCTTGGTCGGATACAACATGTTGACATCTCTTCGCCATTTGTGGGATATTGCGCTGTTGAAGCGTGGGCGTTCTTCATCTGTGCTTGCGTCTTCGCGATCGTAACGTACTTAACAGTCGATCAGAGCACGTGGAAAATCATTTGTATTTATCAACTACACAGCCGTTCATTGCCCCTGGTGGAGCAACGCCTTTGTGGCAAACTGTTATAATAAATAATATTTAGGTAATAGACGCCGAAAATGAATGACTGAAAAGTTGATTTCGCAACGTCCTATACGATCGTTTTATGACTCTCTTTGCTTTGGCCAAACAGCCACCAACCAAATGTCAAGATACATGTGTGGGGCACGATAGTCGCCACGCCAGCATGGGCGTGAATTCTACTATCCACCCACTCGCCGCTAAAGTTCGAATGTCACGATTGTTCCGCTGCCTGCAAACGAACGATCACCAGGAAACAAAAGTAAATAAAACTCACTGTTTTAATGTTATTGATGCGTTTATTTATTTAAAAACGGTTGGTGAAACAAAACAAACGATAAAAGGTACAATTATATTATAACTGACGCGAATGGCATAGAGGAGAGCACACATTCAGCGATTGGATTCAATTTATTTTATGTTGAACTCATAGCACTGGCAAAGGTTTTCGATTAAGTCACTCCGATTGTTTGTCTCAGGTTTTCTTTGCTTCGGTACGAAAAAAAAAAAACTAAATTCACGGACACTGAGGTGTAAGCTCCCACTCCTCATCGCGCGCCGAGGATGCGTTCATCACAGAGTCGCGAGTGTCCGGAATGATGTTGTAAATGTACAACTAACTTAACAGTCAGCATTTACAACACCATTCCGGACACTCGCGACTCTGTGATGAACGCATCCCCGGCGCGCGACGGGGAGCGGGAACTAGCGCGACCAGCGTGGTCGGCAGATAGAAATGGACTCAGTGATACAACCCTCGTTTGGGGTGAGTTTGTGGTGTGGTGGTAGATATCTGTGGGGGTTCTCTACATCACACGGAGAACCAACCCACAAACCTAACCTGCAAACATGCAAAAACCCAATCCGCAATAGTATCCGCAATAATATAATCTACCATTAAACATTTTCCAAACTCCCAACAGAATATAACTCAACAGAATATATTCTAATCATCCCGGCATTCATTTCCCCAAAATTGCGTCAGTCAATTATCCATATTTCCTCAACGCAACCAAGCAATCCACATTTCCCCGAAATTCGTATGCCATAACAAACGCATATTCAAATCCTCAACGGAACACTAGCAAGTATACCAAGCCGCACACATTTCCCCGAAGTTCATATGCCTTAACAATGCGTATATCCAAATCCTCAACGGAACATTAACAGCCAACCAAGCGGCATACATTTCCCCGAAATGACTTCGGTTAACACCACTATCTAAACGATATTCCTTGCTTGCACCCAAGCAATTTCAATTCCTGGTATACACAACCAACGAATCCAACTTAGCTTATACGGCAAGAATTCGCTGGAACTAAACCTATGCATAGCAACTCTTCCACTAAATTCTTAGGAAGCGGCAATGAGTTTACGACGCCACTATCACAACGCAATGGATTTTCAATTTCATGAGTCAGTCGCAATTTATCTGCCGTGGCGTCCAGAGCCAAAAAGTCGCAATTTATCCGCCGTGGCGTCCAGAGCCAAAAAGTCACAATTTATCCGCCGTGGCGTCCAGATCCAAAAAGTCGCAATTTATCCGCCGTGGCGTCCGCAACAAGGAGTCGCAATCCAACTACCATAGAGTGCACACAGTCGCGCGTTGCCTTTTACCAAAGTCGAGTCGATCGAGAGTCCGCGTTCGTTCTGAATCCTCGAGCTGTGTAGATACACAATCGGAGGGTCGGTCCTCACCGTTGGTTTAAACCGCTTTTGAGTAATAAAAAGAAATTGACTAAGTGAAAAGTGTCACGCACTGAAGCAAAATAACTAACCATATGAATTATCCATTAATTGCTTCTAGTATCTAGAGTGTGGAGAGAATAAGATCTTATGAGTGATTGCATTAGTGAAGTTATGAGATTGGGTGGAAGTTATGAGGGTTTTTCAGGTAAGCGAACCGTGGGGTTTGGCGAAACCGCCACACATGTATATAACTACATTCTTTATCTTCAATAAGTGTTCGTGCTGCCCCACGAGAATGTAGTGCTCCAAGAAGCTCTACGATTTTCCTCCCACATATACACAAATCCCAGCTATAATATAATATAATCCATTTCATATCCCCAACACAACATTGAATTCAACGTCAAACCCAATCGAGCTAAACATTCAAATTCTCTTGCTCTGGCATTTTCTAAGATTTGTTCGATCCGAGTCTTCTCCCATTCGCGTTCTTTGCGTTTAGAGAGTCTCTTTCCGAATTGTCGCGTATCATTCTGCGTTGACTTCATCATATCTTTGTAAGTGCATCGCTCTGAGGCGTTTACGTTCTTCGATCTTCGCCCTGCACTTGTGGTTAATGTTTTTACCATGGCATCGGCAAGGATGCAGGTTCGATAAAAACAGCCACGTAGTTCACCGAAAATCGTCACTCGAGAACCGAAAACAAAATTGAGCTGACGAACACTGGCATCAGCATTCAAGTTCCTGGGATCTGTGCACTACAAAACAAAACGCCAAATAAAAACACGATGTCGTTGTACTGTTGGAAGTTCTTTTATTTTAGTTAGCTCCTTTGAATATATTAGTCGGCATTTAAACGATCACTACAGTCTAATACAATGGTGTTTTTTTGGTACACATCTAAAAAGTCTTAATTAGATAACCACTGTAACCGAATTTCTTTGGACATAAGCGTTAACTTTGAATTAACAATTTAATAGTTATTGGACTCCTTGGACATAAGCGTTAACTTTGAATTAAAAATTTAATAACCACTCGACTCACGTATGACAACTCGGGCGCGGTGAACACTCGACTCGTGTGCTGCCTTCGGGGGTTGAAATCTCACTCCTCGATGCAACTCACATCCATCAGATTCAATGACCGTGAATTGCATCGATAGAGGAGGAGCAAAACGGATCCACTTGACTGTAGCCAATGGTGATCGCGTAAAAAGGGTATATGGGAGAATGTCCATTGCTGTGTAGGGCAGGTTCGATGCCCTGCGATGAAGACGATGATCGGCGGACATCTGATTACACAAATGCACGATCATCAGGGGCTGTGGCGATGTACCCATACATCGTTGATGATGTATGCCAGGGAACGAAATCGATGTTTGTTTCAAAGTAAACAAAAACGCTATTTCATAGGTCAAATGGTGGCACGCATAATGTACATGATGTGCCTATGTTACAGAGGGGTCGTCATTGTATTTGCTTAAGATTCCGGGGAAATACCGATGTAGGCAATATCTACTGGTATCAACAGCTCGACCAGAGATTGGGAATCTGTTTACTTAAGCCAAATGGCTCTGAAGCAGAATGGGGGAAATTGGTTCTGGACGTTAAGTCCACAGAAAACTCGACGACGGTGGGTATGGATTGTTTGTTCGGGTTGGATGATGGGTCTTCATGGGACATGAAAGTGAGTCAATAAACGATCACGTTCATGCTCAAATTAAATGCATGGCTGGGTAATGGTTAGGGAATTGGTCGCACTAAAGCGGAACTTAGGGTAGGATAAGATATATGATTATGTAGGTATATCGATTGCAGCTGTGTCCGCTATACGCTGGCCAGCGTTTGTTTATCGGTAATTGAAGACAAGTTGAGCCGATAGGAGATGAACTGGTTCATGGAGTATGAACCAGAAAAGTTCAGAATGTATGTATGCCGTCGGGTAGGTTTCCTTTCAGGTATGGAAAATGCTGCTGGGAGCTTACGCTGCCCAAAATTGCAGGTAAATACCATGGCTTTGTATGGGAAGAGGAAGGTGGTTAATTTAAAGAGGATGGGTGGTTTTTTGGGAATGCATTAAAGAACCGCCACACACGTCAAACCAAGATTTGGACTTAATTGTTTTCTTAAATCCTAATACCTTCTGGGCTGTTTGTTTGATTGTGTCTCTGATCGATGTCCATTTAGTGTCCACACTATTGGCTTCCTCTTCCTCATCACTCCCATTCTCTAGGATGCTAAATCTATTCGTTAGTTCGCCTTGATATCTAGCCCTTCTGCGCCGATCTGTTAGTTTATCAATGTCGAGCTTTTTGCTCGTCTCCCGTCACTGCCCATAAAATATTATTAGGTGTACGACTTTGCTTCCGCCGTTTTGCAATAGATGGCTGTAGCGGCAAGTGGTAGTTGAAATAAATAGATCATAGATGTCATACAATAAGCTTAGGTATTTGTAAACATAACGCCATCGAAATATTAGTCGATTTGTGTCTGCATCATAAAGTTATTCTCGATTAAACATGTCAGCTTACGAGCCAAATTCTCGTCATTTGCGGGAGGTTTTAATTTTCTGCTTTAATATGAAGAAATCTGCGGCTGAGGCTCATCGAATGCTCTCAAATACCTATGGTGAAGCCGCTATTAGTGAAAGAACGTGCCGAGAGCGGTTTCAACGCTTCAAGAACGTCGATTTTTTTACAATAAAGTCTCGAATTTCGGAAAAAAAGCACCCGAAGCAAAGTTGTACACCTAACAGTTGTTCGTTTTTTTTTCTTTATTTGTTAATATAATGGTTTCTTTTATTTTACATTAAAATAAATTATCACTAGATTTAAATGGAAGGACTTGTATTAGTATTTACAATAAGGCCTCGAATTTCGGAAAAAAACCGCGGAAGCAAAGTTGTACACTTAATATAAGATCAAAACCATTGATGAATAAATAAAAAGGTCAAGAAACACTCGCACATTTACTCATTTTTATTAGACTTTTCCTGAGATTTTTTACGTAATAAACACATGCAATATTCCTGTCAAGCTTTTACATTTTTTTAAGATTGAACTCTAAACGCTAATGTGGCAACGGGTTGAAACTTAACTTGTGTCATTTTTATTCCACTGCATGCTAGTATGAGATCATTCCAATCTGTTACTCCCCATTCAGCCCTATGGGGTGGGGCCGCACAATATACGGCTTGTTGTAAAAAATTACTAAAGGCCGTGTGTCAACCGCTCTAAAAACAGTAGGGTCGATAAAACCACCTCGTCGTTGCTTTTATTAGCCATTGTGAGTTCTATTTGATGTTTATGCATGATATGTTTATGTCTATTTCAGCACGCTTGGACTTACAGTTCAGTTATGGTAATAAAATGGTAAATAGTGAATTAAGGATAATTGTTTAATAGGGCGGCGAACTCAATTTGTTGGTCAGGTACACTTTTGTTAATTATTATTGGAAATTTATTTGAAGTATTCAGCTCTGTATCTTTACTATATTGTGTGTAATTGTTCGTTATTATGGCGGGCTTTCTTGACAAATATACCAGAAACTTAATTTCTTGCACAACAGGACCAAAGCATTATTAGGCTCACTCCTTTCTTGCCATCATTTTTTTCAGTTTTTTATACTCTCCCTGTCTTTTCCCTTTTTCCCCGTTTTATATTTTTTGATAGTATGAGGATATTATTATTATTATTATTATTATTATTATTATTATTATTATTATTATTATTATTATTATTATTATTATTATTATTATTATTATTATTTACTGGCCTGTAGGAACCCGGAAGTTCATGACCTCACCGACTCGGCTCCGCCATTGTTCCCTGTCCTGTGCGATCTCCTTCCACGTTCGACCATCCGATCCGATCTCCTCGAGGTCCAATCTAACATTGTCCTCCTATCTCCGTCGCGGCCGTCTTACCGGTCTCTTTCCCGTTGGTCCACCGTCAAGAATTCTACACAAGGTCCTATCGTTCCCCATTCGCGCCGGGTTTCCGGCGACTTGATTACTCTCACTATTGTAGGTTTGCGGTATAGCTCTTCCAATTCGTGGTTGTGGAGTTTCCTCCATTGTCCTGTCTCCTCGTCATATTTACCTCCAAAGATACCCCTTAAAACTTTATTCTCGAATACGGGGAATTTGTTTTCTTTCCGTTTTGTGAGAGCCCATGTTTCGCATCCGTATAGAGCAACTTACAAATTAAGGAACAATTTTTTTTTTAAATAGCACTGTATTTAGTTATAAGTATTTTACTACTATATATTAGTCTATAGGAACCCGGAAGCTCATGGCCTCATTGACTAGGTTGCCTCATTGCTCCTGTCCTGTGCACTCTCCTTCCACGCTTGACCATCTGATCCGATCTCGTCGAGGTCACACCTTGCATTGTCTTCCCATCTCCGTCGCGGCCGTCCTACCGATCTCTTACCGTCTTCGCATTCACGCCACATGTCCGGTCCATTTTAATCTTCGCGACCTGATTACTCTCACTATTGTAGGTTTGCGGTATAGGTCATTCAATTCGTGGTTATGGAGTTTCATCCATTGCCCTGCTTCTTCATCAAATTTACCGCCAAAGATACTCCTTAAAACTTTATTCTCGCATACGCGGAATTTGTATTCTTCCGTATAAAATAATCGACATGGTTATGGTTCTATAAACACAGAGCTTTATATTACGTGATAGCAGTTTGGATTTCAGGAGTTTACTGACTGCGTGCCAACTAGCGTTGCCGGAATGCAGTCTTTTGTTAATTTCGTTACTAAGTGTGAACACCAATTGCTTGAATCATTGCTATACAAGAATCTCTTGGACTATTGCTCGGAAAGTATTCAAGAATAAAGAAGGTCAGAGAAGGGGGATTTGGATGCGTACCAGGAGAGAGGTGTGGGTGTTTTTTATTTGGTATCTGCAAGGATACGGGTTCAATAAAAACTCCACTGTTGAAAAAACACAAGAACACTAACTGCTCCAGAGAAGATAGTAGAAGTAAACACGGCTCGAGTTCCTTGTTGACGATACTCCACTATCCAATCTAACATTGTCCTGTGGGGCTTTTCAGGGCCCGAAGAGCCACGCATCGCTTGATCCCCACCATTACCAGCAATACAACTTACCTTAAAGTTGAAATTTCGGCAAGATTGTATAATCTTGCTAGGGCATTAACCGCCACCCAATTAGCTGGAATCATTTCGGTTATCCCTACGGATAACCGACATAAATATATATTAGGCAGCTTACCTTTTTTGGGGGCTTTTCCAAGCCTCTTCTCCACGGTCATTCCTGAAAGCATAATTCATGGCAAGATTATCATCTTGCCATGACATCAATTCAGCATCACCACGAGCTTCCGCGACCGAACAATGGATGGCACATATCTACCAACACACGCTGATCTTTCCGTGTGTTATCTTTGTTCCCATTCATTGACCTAGCATCATTTCGGGTTGCTTGCACATCTGCAAGCCAGATTTTCAACGGCATGTCTATGATCTATCTTTCCTACTAGTAAAGAAGATCAAATTTAACATTGGCCTTTCAGGCGGGCCTATTTGCTTGTATCTCAGCATGACCGATTTTATGATCCGTTGTCGTTTCTCGGAACGATCACCAGCATCGGTCATGACCACCAATTTTAGTTTACACAAAGTAAACACTCAAGCGGATACTTTCGCCTGACAGTCCCTTCAACGGGATTAACATATCCCTAAGACAACATACATCACCGAAATATGTTTATTTTAAATGATCTGGCAACGGCCATACCCAATGCTTGATTCATTATTCCAAGATAGATTCCTGCCTTCGGCAAGGGTTTCTTGACTCACGTCAATCAAAGAATCTCTCCCTTGCGGATGGCTGCAGTTTATCTTGCCCAAACATGTAGCAGCAGATTCGATCTGCTACATGAGTTTTTCCCTGTTTCCTTTTGTTTTTGACCTTCGCCATTGGCCGCCCTTCGTCGGCGAATCCCTTAGGTTCGTTTTCGTTGGATGTCTGTAAAGAGACATCCAATAATTAGTCAGATTTCATCACGAGTTTTGCGCGGTCAGTGAGTAGAAGGAAAGTCGTCGCTACCAAGTTGTATAACAAGATTTCCTAACCCCTTTAAATTACTATTCAATCAACTTATACTTGTCACCCTAACGTATTTTGGCCTCACCAATATAAAACTAACTAATACCAAAGTCACATGGCATAGTGTTCAGTTACAGTGTGATATATCTGTGATTAAGAGGATAAGAATAGTTAAGTGAAGCGACACAGCGTACAATTAAACAATAAAGTATAACCTGGAAATAGTTCAAGCAGTTCATTTCACGGGAGTTGGTGATTGTGCATCTCATTAACGAACAATAAGTGAGTTTCCGGATACGTTTCCACGGTGTTTGATCTTCGTGTTTTGTGGTGAGCAGTTCTAATAAACAATTACGTCGGCACAACGTCGGGGTGTTTAGCCAGTTCAGTGTCATGCGTGGACACCCTTTAGTTAAACACTACCACAGTCCTCCCATCTCCGTCGCGGCCGTCCTGTCGCTCTCTTCCCCGTTAGTTTACCGTCAAGAATTCTATGCACGGTCCTATCATCGCCCATTCGCGCTACGTGTCCAGCCCATCTTAATCTTCGCGACTTGATTACTCTCACTATTGTAGGTTTGCGGTATAGCTGTCTTTTCCCTTTTTCCCCGTTTTATATTTTTTGATAGTATGAGGAGATTACAATAATAAACCATTTAGGATGTGTGTTACGTGCGGTTTCCGCCACCACCACCATTCGATAATTTGTAATTTTAATATAATTTGTTTTAAAGTGGTATGATGGTAAGGTGGTGGAGGAGTTGCGCGATCCACAAGTGAGTTTTCGAACACGCCCCGATCCGGGTGTGGATCGTGTAGCTCTTCGAGTTCGAATTCGGTTTTCGAAGTGGACGTTGATGGGGAGCGAGAGAGAGAACAGGTTAATGTTTTTGAGATGTACGGTTTTGAAATTCCGTTTTCGGTTGATTTGAAAGAAGAAAAAATACGGTTGTTCGTGGCCCGGTGGATAGAGATTTTTTTGGGAGGAAAGAAAAGAAAGAAGCCCGTGCATTTTTTGTTTCAGATTAAAAGTAAAGATAAGAAAATTGAAAAGTAATAAGAGTATTTTCAAAAATACACTAGATTCCCAAAAGTGTTAAAATTGTTGTTACATATTAAATATATCTCATAATTAATTAAAATGCTCAGTGTCAGTGTTTGTTGATAGCTCTACGTAGTACGTGTGCACCGATAAAACTCTGTCGTATGGTGACAGAATCACAAAAGGCAGAAGTTAACTTGAAGCCAGCTTTATTAATACGCGTGTTGAAGGAAAATTAATGACCGATGGTGTTTCTTCTGTGAATGTTGATGGTAGACTGACGAAATGGCATAACTGCCAATTCAAAAAGCGACGCCATGACATCATCGTGGTGACAATGATGGCCAGTTGGTGTCAGCTGCTGCGCAACTGGTATACATGCGAATGTACTAGATTTCTCCAGTACATTCCAGCACATTTAATTGCCAGTCCGCAACAGTCAGATTCTTTCAAATGATTCGGTTCAGAAAATTTACCCTTCATATAAATCCTAACTCAGATTTGATTGATTTTGATTGAATAACGCATTTATTGTACAATGAATTAACAAATCTTGACTTAGGACTAAATGCTAAATCCTATTTTACAATCTTTTCTTATTCTTAAAATAATTTACTGACTCTACACGAGCACTCTAAATTACACGATACAATTTTGTGTAATGCCTTTCGGCGTACAATAATATTTTTATATTTTTATATTTTTATATATTTTCTATTACCCGAATATTTTAGAAGACGAAGTTCTCTCTGGTTTTTTTTTTTTTTTTTTTTTTTTTTTTTTTTTTTTTTTAATAAATAATATAAGGTAAAAAAGTTTACAAAAAAAAAATTAATAACAAAAAAACAAAAAATGTTAACATAAAGAAATTTTAAAACGAAAAGGAATCTAAATGAAAAATGGAAATGAAAAGGAAGAATAAATAAATATGAAAAGGGAAGTGAGGAATAGGAAGGGAAGGCGTAGCGTCTGAAGATGTTACTATATTTGGGGATATTAAATCCTTTCTTCATTGTCAATCCACCACCAGTTGGGATGGGATCGGTCATTTATAGATTTATCTCGATCGCCTATTGCCATGCTAAATCGCAAGTGAACTGCAGCATTTGATATATCACTGTTATAAAGGATCCGTTTGTCCCTGGCACCACGAAAAGCGTGGTAAATAATAGGGACTCCGTGCTTGTTTTGGATAAGACCTTTTCTATCCAATAGAGGGAACGCTTCTGGTGGGATAAACCCATTTTGGAATGTATTCTCCAGGTATATGTCATTGGGGTAGTATGCTCCCGAGATAAGATTATTTTCGCTGCACACGGCCCTTGCAGTGTGACCACGAATAATTTTGATAATGAAATTGTCTATCCTATTCAGTCCTGATTTGTCATACAGTGTCTTATTAGGATAGAATTTCCTGTATTGAGACTCAGGTGTTCTATGTAACCCGAGGCAGGAACGCAAGCACTGCCTCTCGAACATGCGAAACTTTTCCATGTAGGATGGGGAAACGTTGAACCATACCGGGCAACCATACACTAATATTGGACGAATAAATGCTGAATAGGAAATTATTTTAACTTTGTGATCTAGGAGACTATTTCGAAACAGACTTCTTGTCATTGCATATGCACTTTTAGCTGCGGAGAGGGCAGCTGCTATGTGCTTATCAAAGTATAGGTATTGGTCCATCCAGATACCAAGGTACCTGACAACACTTTTCATTTGCAGCGGAAGATTATTGCTTCCTACAATGGAAAAGTTTTTCCAATTATGCCTTGTATCTCTTGAAGCTGTAGAGAGAGGTGTTCTGAAAAGGATGGTTTCTGTTTTTTGGAAGTTAATTTTCAATTTCCAATCGTCACAAAAGCGTTTGATTTTATTGAAGTCTTCTTGAAGAAGTCTGTTAATGGCATCGATATTTTTTTCTGATCTGTACACTACAATATCGTCGGCGTATGCAATAGCATGATTAAGAGACCCAACTAGATCACTAGTATAAATATTGAAGAGAATGGGAGAATTCACGGCTCCCTGCTGTAAGCCGTTTTTAATATGGAAAGTTTTATTGGAGATTTTGTCCCCACATTTTACCACAAATTGCTTATCCATTATCATATCGTAAATGATGTATAACAGATATTCGGGCAAACCTAGATTTGATAGCTTATATACAAGTCCTTCTAACCATACGGTATCGAAGGCCTTTTCAAAGTCAACCAAACATACGCCTGTGCATTGTCGTTTTGCCTTGTTCCACTGTATATCGGAAACAAGTTTTGTAGCTGCATGAACTGTGTCGTGGCCCGCTCTAAAGCCAAACTGGTTGCTCGGAATGATGTCGTTTTCATCACACCAGTTTATCAATGCCCTATTTATGATTTTCTCGAATATTTTGCTAATATTTGGAAGCAGACTAATCGAGCGAAGGTTAGCGGGATTGCTCCTGTCCTTGCCCTTTTTGGGGATGGGATGGACTACTGCTATTTTCCAACGTCTTGGAAAGTATGCATTATTTAGAGCGTTATTGAACAAGGTAGTGTAAATTTTCACCGCTTCCGGAGGCAGATGTTTAAGAACTGTATTCGGAATACCATCTGTTCCAGAGGATTTCTTGTTTTTAATGGATCTTAGGATGTCCATGAGTTCATTCTTATTCACAAATATATTTGTGTGCAAATTTCTAAGCGGCGCATCCGCTCTATTGTTTTCACTGAAGATGGTGAAACTTTTGTTTTCGGAATGCCAACTTTGCCGTTCATTGTGCAGCGAAATATGGTTTTGGATAGCTCTGTTTTCGATATCGAGGTTAGAATGAATGGATTCATTCACTTTGTGTACTGCCTCGAAACAGGCGCCAATGGAGTTCGCTTTCTCTTGCGGATCCTCGACTACTATTAGTTCTTCGTTGGAGTTGATGTGTTCCGGGGTGAGTCCTGCGTTCAGCAATATTTGACAATTCTCGGGAGTCTTCGGGACTCGAAGGCAGGGAATGTCATTATGATCTATTCTTCTAAATACTTTATTTATTTGCGGAAACCTATTCCCACCACTGGTTTTAATGGAGAGAATTTTACGTTTCCATTCTTCATTAATTGCTGATCTGTAGTTGTCACGGATCAGCTTTTGAACGTTTTTAATCAATGATTTAATTGTCTTTATTTCTTGGCTATAAGGATCGCTGAACTGTCTGTAGAGCAGTTTGAGCTGGGAGAGCAGAGCGCTTTTTTGTCTATAGAGGGCGTCAATAGTTGAGTTTCTATATCTATTAAAATTCTCCTCCATGTGCGCCGCTTTTGGAATGGAACGGTGCATTGTTTTGATGACAATGTTGTCCATCGTTGAGAGATAATGATCTATTTCCTCATTTCGAAGGTTCCTATTAGTTGGAGGGTCGATGCCATTAGAGCATAGTTCTCTTTTTATTATGCGATCAAAGCGCGACCAGTGTGCTTTTCGGAAAACGAACGAATGTATCTGGTCGTACTGCTCAAGTATTGCATGTTCGTTTGGAACATGTAAAACGGCGCCGAGGCCGTAATGGTCACTATCATACCCGATTGTGCGAAGGCAATTTCGAGTAATTAGGTCCGTGCCTAATAATTGTAGTCTGTCGTCAATCATAAGTAAGTCCAAAAAGGAGTTTCCTCTTGGATAAGATGGTGTAGTTGTAGCGTACAATTCTAGTTTATATTCTGTTGCATTTGTTTGCCACCAGTTGAACAGTGCATTACCTCTTGTGTTCGGCGTGATATCACCCCAAGCACTGTGTTTGGAGTTGAAATCTCCCGCCAGAACAAAATAATTGTTTTCCGAGTCTAACTTGAGATTACGAAAAAGGATATCCATTTCGCTGATAAATTGCGAACACTGAGGAGCTTCAGGTGCATACACGGATACCACGTATAGATGCCTTTGACTTTTCAAAGGTATATCTATAATGCAAGCTTCCAGCAGCTGAAATTTGTGTACAGCTGTGCTGTAAACGACCTTGTGGTGAAGGCCTTTCTTAATTAAGATAGCAACTCCACCCCCTTGTGTGGCGTGTGGACGATCTCGTCTAATGACTTTATAGTTTTTGTAGCCCAATTTGTGCCTCTGGTTTAGCTTGGTTTCGCTAGCTAGAAGCACATCGGGGCATTCGGCTTCAAGCAGGTTACCTAGATTATCCCTTCTTGCCACGTGGATTAGTGAATTCACATTCACAGCAATAATTTTTAGTGTTAAATTAGTTGGATAGTTCATTGTGGTATATTGGGTTGTCTGAGAACAAGGACGAATAAATAATATCTATTCGGGCCGCTTGTTCAGTCAGTTTTTTTTCAAATCCAGCAATCTGTCCTTGTATGGCTAACAGGATTGCTCTTATATCTGAATTTGCCTCTGGAGCGGGCGCTTTTATGACGTTGCGTGAAAGTTCCGCCGCCGTTGTATTAATTGGATTACTAGCCATTTGAGAAAATGATATGCTAGGTGCGGAAGGTTTTGTGATATTACTTCCCTGTGCCGCGAAGTTTGAGTTTAATGGACCACCGGCAATTTGAGCGAATGATACACTAGGTGCAACGAAGTTATTATAAGAACGAACCTTCATTCGTTTCTCTTCTTCAAGTTGTTTTTTTTTAAATTCCAACTTGGCTTTTAGTTGTTGGAATTTCGGACAACCTCTAAAGTTGGCCGGGTGACCTGTATTTTTGCACAGGACGCAAGATAGTTTGCTTCTATCCTGAACCTGTTCTTTACCTAAGGGGCATTCTCCTACGGTATGATTGTTTTGGCACTTTACACATCTAAATTCCATACAACAGTTAGATGCAACGTGGCCGAATCGTTGGCATCGCATGCACTGCAACACACGGTCAGCCTTCCGTATTTTTTCCCAAATTATTGTTTGGTGGAAAATAACTTTAATATTCCTAAGTGCATCGACTTTGCTGTTGGGACTTAAGGAGACAATGAAGAACGGCAACTTGCGGTTGCGACTTCGGGAGAGAGAAGTGGAGAATGGCTTCACATCAATGAATTTTAAACTGTCATTTTCGACAGTTTGTAGTTCTGAGAGGAGTTCTTCCGAGGAAAAAGAAGGATCAACTCCTTTAAGTAACATGGAGATAGTTTTCTCCGATTTAGGTGTGTACGTGAAGTACTCACTACTTGCTTCCCTTAGAGCAGATTTAATTTTATGATAATCATCTAAACTATCACATAAAAAACTTATTTTATTATTATTTAAATTCTTCGTTTTAAAATTTCTACATGTTAACTTACCCAATTTAATTAGGTCCTTAGCTTCCATAAAACTGACTATGATGGGAGGCACTTTCTCCTTCTTACTGGCTGCTGTTTGTTGTTTTTCCAGCAGTTGTTGCTGCTGCTGTTGCTGTTGCTTCTGCTGCTGTCGTTGTTTCTCCTCTTGCTGTTGAATATTGTTTTCCGATAAGGCTTCTTTGATTTGTCGATCCAAATCGTTCTTCTTTTTGGAGAGCTCCTCTTTCTTTTTGTATAGCTCCGCAATAAATTCAGCACGTTCGGCATCTTTGTCACTCATTTCAGTATTGCTGGTTTTGTGGTCTTCAGTTGCCAGTTCTTTAAATTTATTCCCTTCTCCGGAATAATATGGCTTGTCAGTAGTGGTCATTCCTTCTCTGCGAGTTTTTTCTTTGTTGGTTGGGTTAGCTTTATGCCGTTTGGCAAGGAGGTTTGGCTGGGCTTTGGGCCTCCTCTTTGAAATTACTTTTAGCATTACTTTTCTTTTTTCCATTATTTGTTTCGACCGTTAATTTAATTGTTTTATTTGTGAAGCAGCATGCAGAGAACATCTGCTTTCACACGCATACACATTAACACACGCACAGTTTTTTAATGGCCGTTCGGTATATACACAGCGGTAGACACGTCAGCACACACGTGTACGCGACAATATTGTAAATTTGTGTGGACGACCGGCGAACGAATGTTTTCAACGAGAGTTTTAGACAAGCACTTGGCGCATTGTCGTTTTATACAAGTTACACCCTATTTTTGGGTTTAATTAATATTTATTTTATCTTTTACGCGCACCTTGCACAACACTTTGGCTACGAGTTCAATGACTATACAGCCGTTCTCAGTGACGGCCACACTTTCACACACAGGTGCACACACTAGAAAGACGCGGGATAGAACGATAGAACGATCCGTATCCTTCGAACGTTAGCTGAGTTATGAATCCTAACTCAGATATGACCCGAGTGTGAACGTGCAAAAACAGCAAACTATATTTTTTGTACAGTGTCACGAACATCTATTTGTAATTAAATGCTGATCACTGTCCTGGAGAGCTGTTTATAAAATACAAAATTGTTTCAATGGTACCCATGGAAATAGAGGAGCTTCAATATATGGTCTATAGATTCTAACTAAATCATTCACCATTGAAAGCACTAATCTGGCCGAGAGCGGGAACACTGTACATTCCTGACCTCATCGACAATGGACCGAGGTCTATGATTTGACTAGCTGCTGATCTAATTCACCAAGATTACAGGAAAAATTAAATTACAATTAATTATTTGTGGCAAAGGTAAATACTGTCACATGTGGATGTTATGAAACAAAAAATTAATACCATAACGGTCCTCGTGGGTTCGGAAACTTTGAGGTTTACCACGGTACTGCAACAATACAAAGTAAACACGTTGAACTGCGAACGAATTTGCCCTTCTGATGAATCACACCATTCGGAAGAGGCAGAATGTTATCTCAACTCTCATTTAACCATCGGTACCATCCTCATATAAGAAGGGCATACAATATAACACAAAGTTTCCTTCATTCTGTTGCTGCCTTATCGACCACAGTAAACAATTGGTCCAATGGCAACAACAACTAGAATCAACATTACGCTAACCGCATATACCATATAAACACAGTTGATTAGAAAGCGGAAAAACTATAAGCACGAACTGTCTAGATACAATCAAGTACCATGACGAAAACGAGTGTAGAAGAGCAACCACAAGTACATCGTTAAATGAACGACTTTAGTGTTTGATAATTTCTGATTTACATACTCAATCTAAATGTATACTATTGTAATGTCGACTTTTACCCTAACAGCCTTACAAACTAGATCCAACCTAGATTTTGTGATTTTACAATATTGTACTGAAAAATAACTTTGAACTGCAGGTGATTAATACCATTACGATACAGAAAGCATGAATGAAGGTCTAACAGAGGATTTTGTTTACAACCCCATGATTCTATCCACAGTGAAGGTCTACTGGTTGACGGTACTAAAAGCTTTATAATAAACTAGTAACTAATATTCAATGAACTGAAGAATCTTGTACGAATGTTGATTTAATTTATTTCGGAATGTCATTTTTTGTACATCTAAACTGCGGATGTATAATATTTAACTAAATTATGACGTGGCTGGAAGTTTTTGTCGATTAAGCAAATCAACTTTTGAAAATTGAATTATTTAAATACACCTCGACTTCACCTTCCCACATACGGACAAGTGGTAGTTTACCATTGTCAGAACGACCAGTTGATGAATTGTACCTGTAATTAAAAAACACAAATTAAAACGGTTGGTTATTTATTCGTAGATAATCCACAGACTTGTCAGACGACTGTCAAAAAAATAACGAAAATCTCTTTCGGTAATATGAAGTTAATTTCAGGAG
The DNA here is from genome assembly GCA_963931805.1 of Microdon myrmicae. Taxonomy (NCBI): domain Eukaryota; kingdom Metazoa; phylum Arthropoda; class Insecta; order Diptera; family Syrphidae; genus Microdon; species Microdon myrmicae. Next base: position 256,663,666 of record OZ007497.1, on the reverse strand, counting down.
GTTTATCCATACCTTCGCAGTAACCATATGTACGCAGTAATCTCACCCCTGATCATTTAAACTACTGTTATATGGGCTTTTTATTAAGAGCGATGCTGCAAGGTGTCATTTAAATAAATCACATAAGGGTTTAAAACAGTGATAATATTTGAATTTAATTTTTTTTATATGAAATTGAAGTGCAATCGAACATATTAATGATGAAATATCATTCAAATGTCGCTGATAAGAATACATACATGATTGAACCTTATTTCCCGTCACTTTTTCACATAAATAAGGAAATATTTCGACAATATTTTATGATATTAGTTTTCCGATCATTCAATTTTGTATGATTAATTGATATAATTTAACAGTTCAAACTGTTATATACACAGTACCACGCATCGCTGCAAAATTCCACTTGGGAAAACGTAGTACCAAAAAAGCAATATATTTTATTAAAAATTGTTTTTTATAATACGCGTTCAAAATATGGCTATAGTGATAGCCTGAAAAGTCAATGCACAACGGAAACATCGGATATGAAATGGAAACATCGACGCACACTGCCCTTGAGTTCTCGAAGGCTGATATAATACAGAGACGTGCGTCCCGCGCTCTACAGCCCGTCCGAAGAAATAATCCATAAGTATATCTGTCTGTCTAATTTTATTTTGGGGTAAAAATCAATCATGTTAACGTTCATTTCAAGACATCGTTTTGTTCTATTATTTGTTGTCATTTTAAAAGTAAAGCTCTGATCCATCTATTGGCAAAAACTTGACCAAGCTATTTTTACAATTTTATCTCGATTCTATTCTATTCTATTTATTGGCCTGTAGGAACCCGAAAGTTTATGACCTCACCGACTCGACTCCGCCATTGTTCCCTGTCCTGTGCATTCTCCCTCGATCTCCTCGAGGTCAAACCTAACATCGTCCTCCCATCTCCGTCGCGGCCGTCCTGTCGGTCTCTTTCCCGTTGGCTTACCGTCAAGAATTCTATGCACGGTCCTATCGTTGCCCATTCGCGCCACGTGTCCGGCCCATCTTAATCTTCGCGACCTGAGTACTCTCATTATTGTAGGTTTGCGGTATAGCTCTTCCAATTCGTGGTTGTGGAGTTTCCTCCATTGCCTCCTCATCATATTTACCTCCAAAGATACCCCTTAAAACTTTATTCTCGAATACGCGGAATGTCTTTTCTTCCCGTTTTGTGAGAGCCCATGTTTCGCATCCGTATAGAACAATCGGCATGATTATGGTTCTATAGACACGGAGCTTTATATTACGTGATAGCAATTTGGATTTCAGCAGTTTACTGACTGCATGCCAACTAGCGTTGCCGGAGTGTAGTCTTTTGTTAATTTCCTTCGACATTTCATTACTGGCCGTCAGTATTGTTCCCAGATATTAAATTCATTGACATTTTCAAATATCTTGCCCCTAATGTTTATGTGTGTTCTCGTGGTAATTATGTATTTTGTTTTGTCTTCATTTATTTCTAGACCCACCTCTTCTGTCGCTTGCATGATGATTTCACTGTTTTTACTTACAGTTTCTAGATTATCGCCCAGAAAGGCGATGTCATCTGCATGTGCGAGCACTTTTGTGACCCCATTCAAGGATGATCAGGCTATGTCGTCGTCTTGTACCTTTCTGATGACATACTCGAGCACAAGGTTAAAAAGAGACGGTGAGAGCCCGTCCGCTTGTTTGAATTCGTCCCGGATTTCAAATGATTCTGAGAGGTGGTTTTTTATTCTAACTCCTCCTTTATTTTCGTTCATGCAAATTTGAATGAGGGCGGCATATTTTTTCGAGTTTCGCTGCTCAACTACAATATGGTAGAGTTTTTGCCTTGCGACTGAGTCGTAATATTTTGTATGTGGTTGCGAGCAATGGTATTCCTCTGTAATTTTCGCAATCAGGTCTGTCGCCTTTTTTGAAAATGGGGATGACTATTGAGGTTTTACATTCTTCCGGAATGTATAGGAATGTTCCGAGCGGTTGCCTCGACTCCGGGAGCATTGTTGTTTTTCAATCGATTTATTGCGTCTACAACTTCGTTGAAAGAGGGCTCTGGGATTTGAGGCTCGGCTGTATGTACGTCTAGTTCGTTTCTTTGTGGTTAATGGGTGCGCACATTGCGCAGGTTTTCAAAGTACTGCTCCCATCTTGTCACAATATTTTTTGTTTCTGTCGCCATACACCCGTTTGTGTCTCGAATTATTTTGTCTCTCCCTCGGTAGCCATTTCTAATTGAGCTTATGCCGGGCTCCTCGATAGTACAGTGGTTAGTATACCCGCCTGTCACGCGGGAGACCGGGGTTCGATTCCCCGTCGGGGAGCCTCTGGCGCAAGACTAATGACCTTGCCCGGAAAAAACAAATCATTATGGAAAATTTAACAAGCCTCAGGACTTGCTAAATAAGGCCAAGACCGATCCCCGGTTGTAGTGCTGATGATGATGATGATGATTATGCCGGCATACATACCTATGATATTCTTTGCTATGGAATTTTCTAGGATTTTTTTGGTCCAAGTCTTATCCCATTCTCGTTTTTTGCGTTTGAAAAGTCTCATTGTCTCTTTCCGAATTGTCGCGTATCTTTCTGCGTTGACTTCATCATATCTTTGTAAGTGGATCACTCTAAAGCGTTTACGTTGTTCGATCTTTGCCCTGCACTCATCGTCAAACCGAGGCTTGGACTTAATTTTTTTCTTAAATCCTGATCGATGCCCATTTAGTGCCCAGATTATTGGTTTCCTCTTCCTCACTACTCCCATTCTCTAGAATGCTAAATCTATTCGTTAGTTCCTCTTGATATTCAGCCTTTTTACGTAGGTCTTTTAGTTTATCAATGTCGAACTTTTTGCTCGTCTCCCGTGACTGCCCATGTGGGTTTGGTGCGAGCCGACTTCTAATTTTGCCCATCACTAGAAGGTGATCGGGGTCGCAATCTGTTCCTCTATATGATCCTACTTCAAGGTTATTCGTGTGTGTCTTAATTTTAACTTCAATCACGAGGTCGTAAAACGGTGAAAAATTGGTCTTTAACAAAAGTAAACCAGGGATAAAACAACATAAGGTTAGTAAAGTGGGAGAAATTACGAAGGATTACTTAACAGACGGAGTATAAGAGCTGAGGTTGGGGTCAAAGAAGGTAATATAAAAGTCGGCACCCTATATTCGTCAGGTGTGCGAGTATTCAATTTGGTATTAAGCGAGACACAGTAGAGAAGGCTTACATATTCGACCGAACCTGGGAAAAGACGTAGATAAAGAAAATAACATATATTTACTTTGAAGTAGATGTATATTCTTTTACACGATCGAGTTCCCGGAATGAATTATCGATTTGCTATTGTTGCCCGTGGTGGTGGTTCAAGTAGTATTCGATATATATTCACAGTAAATAAACGTAGTAGAATTAGTAGTAGACGCGAGACTATAAGCGAACTGCTAAAAAATACCTTGGACGTCCTTGCGCCGTGTATAATCGACGGGATTGAATAAATGCGAGGAGAATGGACGAAGGATACACACAGTAAAGAACTGTTATGTACATGTAAATAATGAGGTAAAGAATAAGTGCATGAATGATCCTCACACTTACCCACCTTTTTACCCGATGATACCACTTTTTACATTTTATAGTAATTAAAAGTTCCATCACATATTATATATATACATATACATTCTCTCGGGAGAGGCGAATATATAGCGTCCAGAGGTTATAGGTTGTAACCCTCACAAAACACTCGCGCGGGGAGGGAATTCCACAGCTTTCCCGCTCTATAACGGAAGGACTTCTGATGCAGATATGTTCGCGGCGTCGGAAGATGAACCGTAAATTGGTGCGATCCATCGGATTGTCTTGTGGACCGCATATATACCGATTTATGCGGAACAATACAATGAATCTTCGTAGAACAGTACCCATGATATTATCTGTAAACAGACAGAGGTCAGCTACACGCCTTCGATGTGATAGCGACTGTAGTCTCGACGTCGGCGCTGTGCCCCGATCAGGCGGATCGCTCGTCTCTGTATGCTCTCGAGTAGGTCGAGGATAGGTTTAGGAGTAAAGTTCCAAACATAAGAGCAATATTCGAGCGCGGATCTATTTTGGGAGCTCTACAGGAGAAGAAGTTAGGCCGGAGTAAAATATTTCTAGGCTTTAAAAAGATAACTCATTTTTTCTGATGCGGATCTGGCGATATTCGACACATGTTTATACCACGATATATTCCCACAGACCGTGACGCCGAGCAATTTCAAGCTTTCCCCAGATTCGATGGCCTTGCCCATTCATCATCACCTGTGGAACCGATGATCCACTTTTCTTTGTGAATGTTGTATACTGTGTCTTCGTTGCATTGAAGTCGAGAGAGAGATTGGCCATCCCTCACTACAAGACCTTAGGAAAGATCCCGATTCAGATAATTGATCTCAGCTGGTGCAACGTTGATGAACTAATCGCCCGGCCACTCGAAAAAGAAGAATCAAGCGTACCGTCATCCGCAAAACTAAACACTTTCTTATGCCTTGATTCTAACAAGTCATTCATGTGAACCAAAACAAGGTTGGAGCTAAAATAGAACCTTGAAGCACGTCCGAGCTAACAGGATATAGATCCTTGGAAACTTGCCGACTATAATGTAACAGTTAATAGTGAATGTATCACGGAAACACATTATTATAAATTTAGAAAGCAAATTAGGCAATTCGGTAAACAAACAAAAAAAACTGGTTTCGGCAAGGGCCACCTCCCACATAGAGCACAGTAAACAAGCACGCTTTTTATCGCGTTACATTCCCCAATGATTGGTCACCAAGGTCGCCCAATATCGCTTTATTGCCCGTGGTGTTGATTGGAGCAAGGCGATTAGACTGGACTCTAATGTGTTTCTCCAAAAATTCGGTATTTAAAATGTAACATATATTATCTCGTATTGTAACAAATGAATTGTATAATTTATTATATTTTTATCGCTTTCGGTGTTTCTGTTAAATGGCAAACTTACAAATTGTTATTGAATTCAAAAAATTCAAAGAAAATTCAATGACAATAATAGTGCATAAATTCAGGGGTAATGAAACATTGCTAGAATATTTCAACGTAGCAATTGGGGATAAAGCAATGAAGAACAAAATTACTCGTGCAAAACAACATTTCCACGGCAAAGCGATTTCTGGTTATCAGTTATCAAATAATCAGTGTGCTAAATAAACTACCACCTTAACTTATTTCCTCTGAACACAAAGCCTTGAAATATGCGTAATCCTGCCTTCTCCACATTCCCCCCCGCCGGACCTCTTATGGTCTGAACGAGCCCTTTTCGCGGATGCTGAGAACTGTCAACTCCGATTCCACCTACGACCTCCCTAGCCATTCTCTTAAGCACCGCCTCCTAAACTATTCTCACCACCAATCTTAAGCGGCTCTTCTACACCCTACTATAACCGCCCCCCACCTCTCGTCCCTTTTCCTGTCTTCTTAATTTGTCTTGGTTACAGTAGGGTAAGCCTAGTTAAGATAGTTCTTAAGCTCTCTAGTTTGTAACTTATATATACTTTAGATGTAGGTAATTATGTTGCTTGAATGAATCCAATGAATGGGATGGTAGCCCTAAACTAAATCTCTGTCAAAGTCATTGCTATTAAAAAGTCGGCTTCTTATAATTTTCTGACCTTAAAGAATCTTTTCGTCTCTTCCTATAAAGTGGGATTGACGATTGGCATATTCATTTCTGGAATACTCGGCTACATTATTATGCAATTTTATATTAACATAGAACATAACTACTTTGGAAACTACCGATTTAAAATTATGGAATTGATAATTTACAAAGACTTTTCCAATAATTGGTTTCTATTATAAATATGGAACTTTCTAGACGTGCTCGCGTCCACTCAAGTTCTCATCCATACATCCTTGTACTTCCTGAAAGCTTTAAAACCCATAAGCTAAGTACCCTACCTGCCTTTTCGAGCCACACCTATTCGTTTTATTCAAATTTAATTCAAATTCGGAATTTAATCAAAATTCTAAAAACAGAACCCTGGTTTGACCTTCACACGGAAAGTTGCCCCTTGGCGGGGCTTTTAAGAGAAGTTAAACCACCTTAAGATTATGTTATTAAATACATGACTTGAATTTTTTGACTGAAGTCACGCTTTGAATTCAGATTTAGAATGGAGCTATTCGCTGTGTCTACTACTAGGAGAACTACTTAGATTTGAACGCGCATTAAATGTTTAAAATGAAAAAAGCGACCACTACATGCTAGACAAATTCGATTACAATTACAGTCGCCCAAAGCCGTTAGCGGTCAGAAAAGTTCCCAGCGTCCAATCCAGTCGAGGGCGATGTGTTCATGTTCACATGAAAGTACATTTAATTTATTACATGAAAACAATTTTATCTAGAACCCACTTAAGATACACGTCTAATAGATTCCATTTGCATTCTTAAGTTGAACGGTCACGAAATGTGGTACACGGATATGTTGCATGTAGTCACCTTGGCGATAGAGAACATAAGAACGAAGCCGACCACATTTACATTCCAAAGGTCAAAAAAGACTTTAAGCCTAAAGTCGTCGGGTTCGGTATGGAAATCAAAGTCAACCCTTCCAGAGCTCGTGCTACACGTAACAGCTAAATTCATCAATTCGCCCCCATCATTCGGAAATAAAGTCTTCAACATTCAAGCCTGAATTGAATCGTCTCCGACTGAGTTCTTGATCGAGCCCCACAATCACGAATGCAAATATTAAGTGTGACATTGGCATTGGTGCATTGAATGGAAGCAGTCACCTAATGTGATACGAATGCTTCGTTCCTTTTACACTTTTCAGTTTCATTGGAACGCTAACCGAGTATTCAGTGGTCAGTGCCGGCAATTTGAAATTCACATCATGCTGCCGCGTCACAGCGTCGTCATATGCGGCAGCTCAACTGTGAAACACTCATATCAAGCCCAGAAAATTACAACTAATTGAGTTACAGTGCCCCATCAGCAAACTGATTCTTGAATCGCCTAAAATAGGAAATATATATCAGATCTAGTCTTTTGAGAAACCACAGTATCCGCTTGCCACAAAACGAATTTCGTTAATCAAAAGTAAGCCAATGACCTATGTCACTATCAGTACAAAAGGGAAAACAAAGATGTAGCAGACGCCAATGAGGAATTTGTAGGTCAGTTCTTCATGTGTTGTTGGTGTTATCTCAATTAGATGGTGCTTGACTATCGTTCGTGTTCGTAGCACTTGCCAGTACTTGTGATGAATACTAATTACGAACTTCCCGCTTAGAAACCACCTTCAACGTTTATTCTCGATATTTACTCAAAATATATTTACATTGTCATCGTAAATTCACTTAGGCATTTCTGTCTGGTTTGTGTTATCGACGGAGGCTTATCGGAATCGTAGACTTAGACCTCATAAGCATCATAATTTGATTGATACGAACGACGTTTTTACGCTCAAAAGAGGCGATATTATTTATAAGGAAACTGTTCTAGCTACTTCAGTTTATTGATGGGATTAGGGGTGAACAAATTTCGCCGGCTATTCGGTCGATAGCATTATCGCTACATCCTCCGGGAAAGACGAGGAAGGGTAACCCAAGTCGGAGCGAAGTGAGATAGGCATCACGAAGAGTAGACGAGACATTATTATAAAATGATTAGTAATTTAATTTTAATCATAATCTTAAATGGTGTAATTACAATACTTCAAAACTTTTTCGCTTTCGTGCTCGAACGAATTCTGACGCAGGGATGTTCGCGCCATCGGGAGATGAACCTCAAATTGGGCGGACCTGGCGATGTTCGACACGTGTTTATGTCACGATACATTCCCACAAACCGTGACGCCGAGCAATTTGATGCTTTCGCCAGATACGAGAGCCTGGCCATTCATCATCAGCTGTGGTACCGATGATCCACTTTTCTTTGTAAATGTTGTATACTGTGTCTTCGTTGCATTGAAGTCGACGAGATTGGCCTTTCCCCACTGCAGGACGTTATCCAAATCCCGATTCGGAGAGTCAATGTGGCTACATCTCAGCTGGTGCGATGTTGATGCACTAATCCGTCGGTCACTCGAAAAAGAAGAAACAATAGTACTATCATCCGCAAATCTGAACACTTTGTTATCCGTTGACTTGGACAATTCATTTATGTGTGTTTCACGTCGGAAACTAGCAAAAAATACTGGAAGGACCACAAATAGAAATAACTTGTCCCGGCGTGAAGATAAATGGTTACCCTACGCATAGTAATCCCCGGATTGAAAATTTGATCCACCCCAGTATGAAAGCCACAACTCACTTTTACTATGCTATTTATTTTTATTACGAAAAATAAGGATTTATCTTTAATCTTATTTTAGCGACAGCGAAAACTGTTGAATCGACGACGACGACGAATTTTACTGTAACTCTGCCTGCTAAAGACTTGTTTTTCTTTGTCCCTTTGTCCCGTACCAAAAAGCTTCACGATGACCTTGATTTCTCGGCCACTGCCCGGCAATCCCTCTACGATAACTCTCCATTCCACATCTCTCTCGTTGACCTTTTGGCGGATTTTTATATGTCGTCGAAAGTCAAGGTGTTCCGCCGAAGACTGTCCATGAACAAAACCACCCCGAACACGGAGAACGCCGTCACCAAACAGAAAGGACGACGGAGCGACTGTTGCCGCAAATGAAACACGAACAGCTTTTCTTTTTCAATTTATTTTATTCACAAATTTTGTTTCGTCCTTTTACGTTTCTCAAGTTATTACAACACGGGGGGAAGACTGCCCACCAAAAATGAAACACTGTACTTGACTTTGTTTTAATGTCGTTTTATTTTTGTTCTATTTTAGTGCGTCAATTTACTCACTTTACAATATTTAAACTCTTATATCCGGAGATGTGTTTTAGGCGACGTAACTACAAGATTGCGAGTGACGTGTCGAACTCAGCGGAGGTCTCATCATCATCATCGGCACTACAACCGGGATCCGGTTTTGGCCTTATTTAACAAATCTCTCCACCGGTCCCGATTTCGAGCCGATGTCATCCAGTTTAGCACTCCCAGGCTCTGGGCGTCCTGGTCTACGCCATCCCTCCATCGCAGACAAGGTCTGCCGCGCTGTCTCCTTCCATACATCCTGCCACAAAGGACTTTCCGGGCAGGGTCCTCTTCGCTCATTCGAGCTAGGTGTCCCGCCCACCGGAGTCTACCGAGCTTGATTTTTCTTACAATATGAGCTTCAAGGTAGATTGCGTACAACTCATGGTTGTAGCGTCTCCGGAATCGTCCTCCCTCACATACGGGGCCAACAATTCTCCTTAAGACCTTTCTCTCGAACGCGGCCAAGAGTTCAGAGTGCTTTTTATTAAGCACCCAGGTCTCGGATCCATACATGAGTACTGGTAAGACCATGGTCTTGTACAGTAGTAGCTTGGATGTTCTGGATAAATTTCGGGATTTAAAGAGTCTTGATAGACCATAGTAGGCTTTGTTGGATTTAATCAGCCGTTCGCGTATTTCTTCTTCCATATTGTTATCGGCTGATACTATTGACCCAAGGTAGTTAAAGGATTGCAATACTTGAAATTCGTGCTCCACTACCCTGATAGTTTGACCAACGTTAGGTCTTCTCTTCGCAGAAGTTGCCACCATGTACTTGGTTTTTCCCTCATTAATGCGCAGTCCCAGTTTTTGTGCCGCCTGCTCGATCTGGGTGAAGGATTCCTGTACCGCTGATTCGGTTCTACTGATGATGTCGATGTCATCTGCGTAGGCAAGTATCTGGCTGGACTTGGTGACAATAGTCTCTCTAGTTGTAACGCCAGAGTCACGGATTGCTTTCTCCAACGCCAGGTTGAAGAGGAGGCAGGCCAGACCGTCCCCTCGTCGGAGTCCATTATAGATGTTTATTGGTTTGGACAGCAATCCCGCTACTTTTACTTGACTAGTTACGTTGGTCATGGTCAACCTACAAAGTCGTATCAATTTATTTGGAACGCCGAATTCTCTCATGGCATTATATAATTCTACCCTGGCTATGCTGTCGTAGGCGGCCTTGAAGTCTATAAATAGATGATATAGTGGAATCTTAAATTCCAGACATTTTTCCATCGCCTGCCTAAGGGTGAATATCTGATCAATTGCTGATTTGCCTGGGATGAAGCCACACTGATATTGACCAATGATGGCTTTAGCGTATGGGGATATCCGGTCTTGTAGGATAGTGGAGAGTATCTTATAGGCGGTACTCAGCAACGTTATACCCCTATAGTTGCTGCACAGTGTGATATCTCCCTTCTTATGTATGGGGCAAATTATACCACGACGCCAATCTTCCGGCATCTCCTCTTGCTCCCATACGTGCACCACGATCTCGTGAATTGCGTGATGTAACGCTGTCCCTCCTTGTTTGATCAGCTCAGCTGGTATGCCATCAGCTCCAGGGGCTTTATTTGATTTGAACTGTCTTATGGCTTTTACTGTTTCCTCAATGCTTGGTGGCGGCAGCATTTGGTCTTGATCTTGCATTGGTTGAGCCTCCAATTCTTCTGTGAGCTGACCATTTAGCAATTCATTAAAGTGCACTTCCCATCGCTCCAGAGTTTTACCTGTACTTAATTTCGCTTACCACGATCTACGGTTACAAAAAATGTTTTACTTAAATTGCACACTTATTAATTTACGGGACGCCGTTACTTTCGTTTTCTTGTTCTTCCGACACACGATACTTTTCGTTCTTTACGATACGCGAATACTTCCTCCTCGGGTTCTCTAACTGGACTGATGCTCGAAGTATACTGAAAATTCTCCTCGCCGTTTCGAATTGTTTTCATCCCCCATCTGAAACATAAAATGTCCCATCCAGTCTACAAAGAAAATTTTACCATCATAGCTCATTCTCCTTTCCGTCTTCCTTATCGGAATCTTGTTCCTTTGTTTGAACAATCGATCGTACCGCTGCTTAGTTTTCGATCTTTTCTTTGTTCGTGTTCCCCATCTGGCCCAAGACAACGAGGGTTCTTGTGCGCTTCAGATGGGTACATAGGAACCGTGGGACCGGTATAGTTTTTGTTTGCATTTCCAAATCATAAACATCTAGCGTGCGATCTACGTGAATATGTTTATGATTGCATGACTGTTGGTCGGCAGATAATCGCTATCCTTTCTTTGCACAGGTGTGCCTTTTAGGTTTTGGGTCATGCTAGGAATTTAGGTGCTAATTGCTATTAGCTACAAGCCGAGATATTCGTTGTTAGGTTTGTTTACCGAAGAACGCGTTTAATGGATGTATTGCATTGCTGCCCTGAATTGGATGCGTTAGACTGGATGCGTTGAATTGGCGCGTCGAATTGGATGCGTTGAATTCAATTTTAGAGACTTTTGAACGTTTAGTTCGATTGATTTTTGCTTTGAATTCAACGTTGGTGTCTGAAATGTTACCATTTGCTTCAGGTGGGAGTAAGGACTTTTGGGACACGTGTCTGTGGGCACGTGTAATGGATAAAGGTGAGTATGTTCCTTGGCGGACAGGACATCTCAACCTATAGTGGGTTGTGTGGTTCGTAGAACCGCCACAACCTAAATTCGAGCCGACCTTTCTATTGGCTGTTGCTTGTTAAAGATATGTGATCATGTGGAATATAAGTTCTTCCATTTGCTTCACACGTTCTTTTGGTCTCCGCCTCGGTCGACATTAAAGCTATATCGCCGATGGCAGTGAAGTCGGTCGAAGGCGTGTCCTATGGTCTTGGCCCAAAAGGATCCATGATCGTGGTTTTACGAGATCACGTAATTGAACTTGAAATGCAATTTACGTGATATGCTTCTAAATGATGATTTTTTTTGCCTGGTCATGTTGCGTTTTGCAACAATGTGAAGCAAAAGCAATGTTGGAGACAAAATAGAACCTTGAGGTACCCTGAAATTAACAGAATACGGTCCCGAACACTCGCCATCCACAACAACCTAGATCGATCAATTTTCGAGGAAGCTCTCCGTCCCGTCGCAAAGCTAGTGGGAAAGTCCATATGAACAAAGTTTGATCAGCAATGACCCGTGCCAGACGCAGTCAAAAGCCTTGGAGGCCAAGCATCTGAAACTCAACAAACGAACACCAACCGCAGTCAATAACTTAGGAGATCTATAAAGAATTTCCAGTTGGAGTCGATTTAAAACCGCCATCGAGAACGCACGTGCGCTTCTGCCTCGTGATCGGTACCATCGGATCAATTGTGCAATCCGTTTTGGGAATCTTAAATACACATAAGATACTCAATTGCACTATCAGTTCGGGCGCGAAGCCTTACTTTGGGATCCTAAACAAACAAACGGATCTTCAACCACGCGTCCGAATACAGTGCAAAATTTACTGTGCGATCCTGTGCAAACAAACGGATCTCCACACACGCGTGTTAGTGCTGTGAAAAGTGCGAGAATATACACGCGATTGATGTGCAGTGCGGGAAAACCCTCTACCCGTTCCATCCCTTTTGTTTGTTTTCCTTTTTTCGCACCTCTGTTTGTGTGCCTCAGGCATCGATACTCTCTATTGATTTATAATCTTTGGAGAGTTTTTGGTGTCTGAGTGACATAATGTTCATCATGGAATGAATGTGACCTGGATTTCGGCACGGATCTAGTGGGGCACCTACTACAGGGGCATAACACCTGTAGTGGTTGCTTTCGCTTATCTATTGCTGGTCCCGACTTGCACCCTTTCCCGATGTGGTATTGGCCATTTGAAGTGCAATGCAATGCACTCTGAGATTAATCCAATAACCAAGCTGGGTCATTCAGTTACCATTGATTTTACGTTGGTTGCACGCAAAAAGCTAAATCATCCCTCGGGATCGTCATCCTCTCTTTTTTGATTCTTCCATTCTCTCTAGTCCATTGACTATTGAATTAACTCAAGTGTTTATTCACCTCGATCGGCGTGGAAAATGAGAGAATGCAGATGAGAGTGTGAACAAGATTGGTTGACCGTGTGGTTGGAGTCATAAGTCAAATTTCATCCCTCATTGGGAATAGTCGTCTTTCAATCATTGCCGCGGGTGCACACGCCAAAGATCAGTCTCCATCCCTTGTCGTGTACACACACGTTTCAAAGGTCGTTATTCATCCCCCAAACGGTGCACACGGAGACGAGATATAATTACCGGACCACACACACTGGCCATTTTACCACTTCGCGAGTGCAAAAGTTCTGCTTCTAAGTCACGTATTTATTTCCACATGAATTCTCTGTTCATCGTGCGTTATTTAGTGCCTATTATTAACAAATAAGCGTAGTCCGCTACCGCTGTTGAATACTTTAACAAACTCTTAGTGTTAAGAACATAATCGAATAGCATAATTTAAATACTAGTGTAGTGCCTATTAGTTAATCTATAAACAGAAAGATTTACCACAAAATATAGTTAATATGTAGCGTTCTACGAACGCACAATTCCACCCAGGTAAGGTTCCCACCCTTCAAGGAAATACCTACCCTGAAAACGTTGCACGCGCCCACAGACGCGTGCCCCTAAGTCCGCTAGGGCCCTGAAACATTTAGCCAACGTTGAACCCGACGCTGAAAAGCAAGAAACTGAACGTCCCAAAGCTTTCAATATCAAGCTCAACAACTCGATTGTAGCATACCTGAAACAAAGGTAAAAACATGCATGCATCCGATCCTCAAAGACCGAAATGCGCCGCACTCCAGCACTGCACAATCGAAAATCCTGAACATCTACACGATGTTACAAGGATTTGTTATCGCCAGCAAATTAGCCGACCAACGGATGCACGTGCGGGTGGTCTGAAACAAAGACCACCAAATCCATCGGCAAACAAAAGAAACGGCAACCGTAATTATCTCAACGAGATAATTCGAAAAATGTATGAGGTTTAAAACCCCTATCCTATCCCACGGTTCCTTATGGATTTCGGTGTATGTTTACAAAAGGCAAACAACCACGGACTGTACGTCCGAACAATCATCTCCGTTCCGAGTAACGTGAGTCGTGAGTTGCAATAGAACGGAAATATAATCGTGTCGTTTAAGAGAATCGTTGTGTGAACAAAACATTACAAATTGTAATATAAAAATCCATAATCTTTATAAGTAGTAAAATAAAACTCAAAATTAAAGCAAAACATTTCGCAGTGTTTCATTTGTGTGATCGTCTCCGTGTTCCGGTTGTTTTAATTCCTTTTACTGCGAACGTTGTCCGGCGGAACACCGCAGTCATCAATACCCGACCAAAGGACAATCTACAAGCATCCACCAAAAATACCAGCAACCTTCAAGTGTTATTTTTCAATAAATAAAAAAAATAAAAACGAATTTCATCAGAGCCAGTGCGTTTCATTTTCGTCTGTTCTTGATAATTGATCTGACGGTTGGGGAAAGAGTGAACCCGTGTCGTGCCGGCACATAACTTCTTAATCCCAACATAATCACTTATCAACCGTCAACATTCGAAATATCTGGAATCAAATGACCTCTTCAATGACTTTCGTAGCAACTGATGGCGTACCTTACCGAAAAGGGGAGCTATTCCATCCACTACCTCGGTGAAAGCAAGGTAATCGCATGGATATTTCAAAAGCCTTCGACATATTTTGGCATCCAGCCGTTTCGTGAAAATTGTATTCCTATGGAATGGGCAGTTCCCTGATCCAATGGATACGAGACTATCTTTCTGGCCGTTCAATCCAACTGGTTCTTGATGGTGTCAAATCTGTCTCCCATCAAATTAATGCAGGTGTTCCCCAGGGTTCAGTACGCTCACCCTCTCAGTACTCTTCCTCATCTTTATTAATGATCTCTTGTCAATTACTCACAACCCAATTCACTCGTTTGCTAATGATAGCACGTTGAGTTTATCATACTCATACGAACACTTCCGTCCAAACTCTTCGAACGTCACTACCAACTAGCAACTTATGCTTGATACATTGAATTCAGACCTCAACAAGATATATCAGTGGGGATTATCTAACCGAGTAGAATTCAATGCCCAAAAAACTCAGTGCTGTCTGTTGTCGTCAAAGGCGAACCCGAAAGTTAATATACTGTCTATGAACGGCACTTGTGTGGGGGTTCTCTATACCACATGGAGAACCAACCCACAATGCCAACCAATCTTAACCGCTAACAGCGCGTCACCCTACCCTAACCTATAAACATGCAAAAACAAATTCCAATCTGCAAGCGCATCCAGCCCGAACTTGCAAGAATTCATCTCCCAATCTGCAATGAAAGAAATTTTCCAAAACTCCCAACAGAATACAATTAAACAGAATACATTCTAAATCATCCCCGCATACATTTTCCCAAAATTGCGTCGGTCAATTCTTTATCTATACCATATTCCTTCCTGGCGACCAAGCAATCTTAATTTCCCCGAAATTCATATGCTGTAATAAAACGCATATTCAAATCCACAACGGAACATTAACCATCGCCACCAACTATACCGAGCCGCATACGCTTACCCGAAATTACTTCGGTTAATAAATTATCTAAACGATATTCCTCGCTTGCACCCAAGCAATTCCAATTTCCCCCGAAAACCACTTCGGTTCATTTCCTCCTTAAATTATACTTCTCGTTTGCAACCAAGCGACAGCTAATTTTCCACGAAACAATCACAACGATCAAGACCCTTGATCATACTTGGCTATGCCGCCAAAACCAATTTCCCGGTATACACAACCAACAAATCCAACTCAGCTTATACGGCGAGGATTCGCTGGAACTGAATTCCTATGCGAGCATAGCAATGCCCTTCAAGTTCCTAGTAAGTGGCAGTGCGATTATTTAGCTATGACTCCACTGCCACGATGCGATGAACTTTTTCTTGCCTTTAACCAGTCAGCCGAGTCGAAACCACCGCTGAGCGCGCCATGCCCTTCAACCCAAAGGAGTCGGGTTCTTACCCTACGAGTGTGTACACCGGGGAGTAGAGTGTCAACCACGCGGGTTTCGCACAGTCGGTATAAGCGAGTGGATAGTCGCCTGAGCCGTGTATCTTGTGTGTCGGTCGGTTAACCCATCGGGAACATGAAAATGCATGCCCATACTTGCTCGTATTCCCAAAGCTAATTTCCCGGTACACACAACCAACGAATCCAACTCAGCTTATACGGCGAGGATTCGCTGGAACTAAATTCTTATGCAAACATAGCAACTCTTCTTGAAATTCCTCGGCAGTGGCAGTGAGTTTATTTCTGCTATGACTCAACCGCCACGACGCGATGAATAGTTTCTTTCCATTCATTGGTCAGTCGAGAACCAACCGCCGTCGGGTCCACATCGCCGCCTGCAAGCATTTTGTTCAGCTTCAATTTTTCCATTCGATCCACTCAGTCGGTGTTGACGTAGTGTATTTCGAGAATCGGTCGTCAGAACCTGACGCGCGTTTCGGCCACCTTGCGTTTGGCAATCCTCGCGTATCAAACCGCCTTTTGCAATATAGTGCGGCGCAACTCGGGTCACTGTTAGGAGCATGCGGATTTACCCAACCACCGAAAGTCGCGAAGTGTCTCGAGGTGCTATTTCCGAGAGTCCGCGTTCATTGTCAATCGAGTTGAATCGCGAAAGCGTCGCTCAGGGAATCAAACTCAAACCAAAACTAAGTGCTCTCGAAACCGTGGTTAAGTGAAATATAGTACTAGAGTAATCCTAAATAAAAAAGGAACATTTAAACAGGAAGTCGCGTGTTTTATTTTACCTTTTCTACAAGTGCACGGTGTGTGGCGGGCATTCTACTTGCGGAACAACTTTCTGCGAACAAGCTTCGGCGCGCAATTCGGTGGGAGTGTAGTGAATCCGTGCCATACGTTGGCATCAAACACCCTCGGCACTCGAATTAATTCGACTCTTAACTGGAATGACCATATATTTGAAGCTGCAAAAAGTGCAGCCAAGTGTATGGGGTTGCTTAGGAGATGCGAAAGTTACTTCACTCCATCCAAGCTGGCCACTATTTACAAGGCGTATATTCGTCCGAAAATGGAGTTCTACTGCCATTTTTGGTCAAGCGCATCCAAAACTGCACTACACGTGCTCGACCGGATACAAAAACGAGTAGTGAAACTTATTGGGGACTCAGCGGTAAGTCGATCAATTCCGTCGTTAGAACACAGGCGCAATGTACCATGCCTATCTCTTTTCTATAGGTATTACCACGGTCATTGCTTAACTGAACTTGCTGAATGTGTTCCGCCCCTTCAGACATTTTCCCGCGATACCCGTCGATCTGTGAATGCACATCAGTTCACGTTGAAAGTGGACCTCAGGCGCACAAATAAACATAGAGAGTCATTCTTTAGCCGAACCACTCGAATGTGGAATGTTCTGCCTGATCATGTGTTTTCTGGCCGTTGTGATGTCCAGATATTCAAGACCAATATACATCGATACCTCCTTTCCTTATCCATTGTCTCTACATCCACTCGCACTGTGCTGTGGCCTGTAAGGGTACTTCAAAATCCCCGTTTGTGCGCGCGTTAGGGTAAAAAAAAATACCTTCAAATCATATTCAAAATATTTTTCCCTAACATAAACCGATCCCAAAAGCGGTTCATGGTCAAATAGATAGATCAAGATTTAGATAAATTATAAATTGCTTGGCTATCTGTCGTAGCTTCCTGGATTTGACTAATTATGAAATTAAAAAAAAAAAAAAAAAAAAAATGGGGGCGAGAGGCCGACTTTAGGGAGACAAGGACAATTGTGTCCTTCATCTTGTCTCTGGCTTCTGGTCATCTTGCGATCGAAAGATGTCATCAAGAATCACCCACATCCTCGAAGATGTTGGGCTCGGTCTCAAGATATCTGAAAAGAAAGGGGAAGGACGTATCTAAGGATAGTGGGAACAGGGTTAGTTCAATTGTTCTCTAACTACTTGGATGGGGGGATGGTGAGAAAGAGATCGTAAAAGACCGGTAGGTTTTCTTTCGAAAACTCGAAGTCTATCCATTTGGGCCGAAGATATGCAGGACCATATGGGAAAGGCGTATGATATTCCAGATCGGATTAGCTGCTTATAGCAGAGAAGCTTAACTTTGGTGTCAACTTTGTTGCTCCACTTCAAGATGTTGTGCAGTTGCTTAGACCGACCGAGGCCCCTTTGGAGAATGTGGGTCACATGTTTGATGAAATTCATTTATGGGGTATAGATGACCCCAAGATATTTCATCCTGTCCTGTAGTCTAATCGTAGTACCTCCTATTTGTATTCGGATATTCTGTGAATATCGAGAAGTAGGTTGGGAGTGTTTACTACTCAGAATTATAGCTACTGCTTTAGATGGGTTAAGTCGAATTTTCCATCGACTGTAATGCTGATACAGTTCATCCAGATGACGGCTGAGTCGGTTTGTCGCGAATTTTGGGCTTTTAGATGACGTGTACACTAGGACGTCATCCGCATAGCAAATCTGGTTTACTCTACCATCCACAGGGCGAGGAATATCTGAGGTGTAGATATTAAATAAGATGGGGCCTAGAATGAGGCCCTGTGGTACGCCTGCAGCGGCGTTGAAAGTTCGGGATATCTTTCCATTCAGCCGAACTTGGAAGGTTCTGTTTAAAACGATCTGGTAGATGATACTACACAGCGTTTTACTGAGGCCAGTATTCAGTAATTTAAAAACGAGACCTTCGATCCAGGTTGTGTCAAAAGCCTTTTCAATGTCCAGGCTCACCGCAATGGTGGGTTCCTTATTAAAGAGGCGCACGCAAACGTGGTTTTGAAATATGTTGAGAGCCATGGTGGTGCTGTGCGCTCTTCTAAATCCAAATTGGAAAACTAATTATGAAATTGAAATGTACCGCCCTTTTATATTTTCTTGTCGTTGAGATTTGTCAAAGTTTTTTTTTGTAAAAATTCCAAGAAGCACACACAAGGTTTCGTGTGCTTCAGTTGGAATAGGGTTCTGGGAAGCGACTAGGAATTTATTTGAATAAATTCCTGGAAGGGGAATCATGAAATGCATTTTGAATTAAGCATTTCATGATGTCAGGATTATTGGGAATTGGATCAATGCACGACAAATGGACTTTGGTTTAAATTTATCGTGCATATGATTCAATTGGATTGGGGTGTAAATTAATGTGAAATTGAATCAAAGTGCGGCAAATTAACTTTTGGTTTAATTTATCGCTCATATGATTCAATATGGAATTTGGATTTGGGATATGGGAAGTATTGGGGATTTGGATGGGATTATTGGTAATATTGGGGATTTGGATGGGAGTAGTGATTTAGGATCGCTACAATAGCATGTACAGTCAATTCAACCATGAAGTCATAACTCAAACGGAAAATGAGCATACAAACATTTTCCACGCTTATCTTACAAATGTCGCAATTCTTACCCCGAATGAATTAAAAAATGCTCTTAATCGAGGACCGTGATTATTTTCACACACGATATTGGGTACAATGGCCCTTCCCGGCAAATTTGCCGTTACCTTGCCATTATATACTTGTGCACCTGATGATTCACTGGAAGGGGATTCAGGGCAGCGGAAGACGAAACCACACGAATGTGGAATGTTCTGCCTGATCATGTGTTTCCTGGCCGTTGTGATATCCAGGCATTCAAGACCAATATACATCGACACCTCCTTTCCTTATCCACCTCCTCTCCATCCGCTCGCACTGTGCTCTGACATTTAAGGGTACTTCAAAATCGCCGTTAGTGTACAAAAAAAAAGGTTCAATGTCAATCCATGCAAGAGGTGTCCGCATATAAAGTAATAAAAACCAACATCGAACACGAATTACATTTTCTGTTGGATATATAAGATGATGATATCACACCTTCTATAAGTTCGGCAGCACTTTTCCAAATCCTCTCGATCAATCTCGGAAACCATTCTTGTATTACAGAAAAACTGGATGTACTGATGCTATTTGTCGCATAAACAAAAACTCTACCCAATATAGCGAAGAATTTGTCGGAGAATTTTCAATTAACTATAGCATCATCATCATCATCGGCACTTCAACCGGGAACCGGTCTTGGCCTTATTTAGCAAGTCCTAAATAATTTTCCATTATGATTTGTTTTTTCCGGGCAAAGTCATTAGTCTTGCGACAAAGGCTCCCCGACGGGGAATCGACCCTCGGTCTCCCGCGTGACAGGCGGGTATACTAACCACTATACTATCGAGGAGCCTTAACTGGAGCATCAATATCCTCAAAAATTGTACTTACTTTTACAATCGCATCCGATTCACATGTAGACCTGTTAAAGTTCGTCATTTCTTCTCAAGGACTTACGCAACTTACGTTACCCACTTTTCACGAATATTCTTTTTTGTCCCCGTGGGTGGTTCTTTTTCATTCTACTACGTGTCGCTGATAGGATACATAGTCGCCTTATTCAAGTTTTCTCTGACTTCGCAAATCTTCTCCATTTCTTTGCGTAGTCAAATAACTCTCTAACGTTTTTGTCTTGCTTCTGTTGTCGGCAACCCTTACAATTTTTTGGCGCCATTTTCTTGACTTCGCCAAATGCCGATATGCCCTAAATTAAGTCAAGTTTTATAAACAAGGCACTGCCTCAACATTCGCTCCGACTCACTGAAGTACACTATCACTGATAATGGCACCTGTACTCGGCTTACGTCTTGCAGCATCAATTATTATCAGCCCAAGAAGCTGCAGCAACTGTTGACCGCAAGCATATCCTGCATGCGCGAATCTCACATTAAGGGGAGCAAAGCTTCGGCAGAAATACGCCCACGAATTAATGTTGGTACTTTTTTACCATTCCAGATGTTCCAAAGTATTACTCCTGATCTTTTCCACTTCCTTCAAATGTCACTGATTGGCACAGACCTCTCTGGACACGTGACCCTTTTAATCAGATTATTCTTCCGAGCCGAATTTGACATCATTTTCGTGATTACATCACTGGGGGTGGGGGGGTTACCGTGGTCGCCATTAAAGTCGAAGTGTTTGTGTGCCGCCATAAAATTACAGTGATCCAGGTGAAGTTTCTCGATATTTGCTAACATTCTGGCGTAAACTGCGAGAATAAGAGAAAACACAAATAACACTACGTCAACCATTTAGAAACACTTGGAAAGACCCCTTGAATACATGTGCAAGTGCAGCCTTGAGTATTTGTTGCTGGTTTGAGAGACAAGCAGCCTTAGGAGATAAATCAATGGGCTATTTTTATTTCGTGTGGACAAGAAGCTTTCAAAAAACCGCGGAAAAGACATTTTACTTTTCCAACTGTTTCACCACGATAATCGTCAATCAGAGAACTCAGATGTCCCATAGACCAAACATGAACTACACAGGTCCTCCCCCAGCCCTGTGCCAAATGATGGCGATAACTTCCACCTACCTTGACCTCAAATGATTTTTTTAAGTATTGCACATTATGAGGAAAAAACTTAATACCTTCCTTTCTTTTCAGTGCACTTACAGGCTATGTGAAACTTCTGCTTTTGGTAAAAAGCTATG
Source organism: Microdon myrmicae (assembly GCA_963931805.1). Classification (NCBI taxonomy): domain Eukaryota; kingdom Metazoa; phylum Arthropoda; class Insecta; order Diptera; family Syrphidae; genus Microdon; species Microdon myrmicae. The sequence continues at coordinate 256,642,164 of OZ007497.1, read as the reverse complement.
AAAAGAAGGACATGACAGTAGCGGATATTTTTCAAATCTACGTCGACAAACATCCAGACAAACCGGCAATCTTATGCGATGACCAAATCTGGACATTCCGTCGGTTAAATGAATTCTCTAATCGCGTTGCAAATGTGTTTTATGCCCACGGTTATAAGCGAAAAGATGTCGTTGCTCTGCTATTGGAAAACCGACCTGAATTTGTGGGATTCTGGTTAGGTCTGTCAAAACTTGGCATTATAACACCTCTCATAAACACGAACCTACGAGGGCCATCCTTGTTGCATAGTATAACTGTATCTAATTGCTCGGCTTTAATATATGGAGGAAGTTTTACTGGGAACATTGAAGAGATCTCCAATGAACTGCCATCTGGTCTAGCCAAATATCAGTTCAATGATGACGAAGGAAAACCATTAACTGGCTTGGCAAAAGACTTGTATGCATTGTTGACAAGCGCTTCAAAGGAGAATGTCCCATCATCGGTTGAACGAGCCAGACACCAAGACAAACTGGTGTACATTTACACATCTGGCACAACCGGTCTACCCAAAGCGGCAGTCATATCGCATTCTAGGTAAGTGACGAGGAGTTTGTGGTTAAACAAAATATATCTATAAATTCTCATATTCGCAGATATTTATTCATTTCTGCTGGTATTCATTACACGCTGGGTTTTAAGACCGACGACATATTCTATTCACCACTGCCGCTTTACCACACGGCTGGTGGGGTTATGAGTATGGGGCAAGCCCTTGTATTTGGTTCCACTGTTGCTATCCGCAAGAAGTTCTCGGCGTCGGGTTACTTTGCTGATTGCGTTAAGTATAATGCTACGGTAAGTGCAGCATGAAATTCCATTTCCGACTTCAGACTAAATATAAATTCTGCATTGCAGATCGGACAGTATATTGGAGAAATGTGCCGGTACATCTTGGCGACCCCGCCATCAGAGAACGACAGAAAACACAAGGTTCGCCTCATATTCGGCAACGGGCTGAGGCCACAAATTTGGCCACAATTTGTGGAGCGATTCAATATATCGAAAGTTGGAGAATTCTACGGTGCGACTGAAGGCAACGCAAATATAATGAACAACGACAACACGGTCGGTGCTATTGGATTTATATCGCGAGTACTTCCTTCTTTCTACCCCATATCAATAATAAGGGCTGACCCAAATACCGGAGACCCAATTCGGGGGCCTGATGGCCTGTGCCAACTGTGCAAACCGAACGAACCTGGTGTATTCATCGGAAAGATTATCAGAGGAAACCCATCCAGAGAGTTCCTGGGTTACGTTGATGAAAAGGCCTCCGCTAAAAAGGTGATACATGACGTCTTTCGTAAAGGAGATATGGCGTTTCTATCAGGGGACCTGCTGATCTCAGATGAACGAGGCTACCTATATTTCGTCGATCGCACAGGTGACACCTTCCGATGGAAGGGCGAAAATGTATCTACAAGTGAAGTTGAGGCTCAAGTAAGTAATGTGGCCGGATACAAGGACACCGTTGTCTACGGTGTTCAAATACCACATACTGAAGGAAAAGCTGGAATGGCAGCTGTCTACGATCCAGACAGGACTGTAGACCTAGACAAGTTCGCTCTAGAATTACAGAAACTGCTACCTCCATATGCTCGACCATTATTTCTGCGCTTCCTCACCAAGATTGACTTAACCGGAACCTTCAAACTTCGAAAAGTTGACCTACAAAAAGAAGGTTTCAACCCCAGCAACATCACGGACAAGATTTATTACCAGAGCGCGTCTGGCAGGTACGAACCCCTCACTCCGGAGGTATACCACAAAATCCAACATCAAGAGATTCGTTTCTAGGCTATTTTCTTGTTATCCCTTCTCCTTCCTTTAGGGATTTATTAAATTTTTGTGATAAGATGTAAACGAAGATTTATCAAGTTTGTTGTTAGATCAGATCACCTTTTAGATCATCTGCGACTTATGCAAGACTTGTGGCACATTAATAAGCGCAAATATTTAATGTACATATAAGTTGAATTGTTTTCTACGATCAGATATTTTTGCCAGACTATAGAGAGTCCTACCCAACGTGTAGCCCCCACGAGAACCACTTCCAAATGTTGGTTGTTTTTTTGTTAGTTTACGTAAAATAAAGGAAAAAAAACGAAAGGAAAACTTTTAAAAGTTAATTGTTAGATAGGTTAAGGATTGTTTAAACCCCCATGCTTTCAACATCGGGTACGATAGATAGACCATTTATACAACTAAGACTTAAAGTAGAACAATTTTAAAGTAGTTTAGTAAAAAACATGGTGATGACAAATAAAACTATTGAAAAAATGGACACTAAGCTTTTTAAAACAGTCATCATTTTAGTTTACTTTAATTTACAGTGTCCCAAAGCTGATAATACATCACTGGGACTTCACAACGTAATACTGACGTTCATTTGATGCACTGATTCACTTGATGCGTTCGTTTACCTAATGATTTACTTCTCTTGTTGAATTAATTCGGTAAATAAATTCACATGGCGCATACGTCTATAAGGTGCACACATTCATCCGTTACTTTGATTCACATGTCGTATTTATCCACCAATTGTTCATAGGTATACTGCGTCACTTCTCTGCCTCTGGCGCAAGACTAATGACCTTGCCCGGAAAAAACAAATCATTATGGAAAATTTAACAAGCCTCAGGACTTGCTAAATAAGGCCAAGACCGGTTCCCGGTTGTAGTGCCGATGATGATGATGATACTGCTTCACTTGATGCACACCGCTATACGGTGTATAGATTCATTAAGTCTATTCGTTCATTTGGTGCACTAATTCGTTTTTTGAGCTGGCTAGCTCTTTATGCGGATCTCACATTGCTTTTTGTGACTTCTCGCTTTGTCTTTTCGTGTCCACGTAACTTGAGGGCAGATTTTTGTCTCGCACTTCTTTGAACGCATCATGTATTCTACGAATTGCCTATGCCTCGGGAATTGTTTCTCCATTGTGCGAAACGGCTGTACGCCAAAATGGCATGTTCAACATCCTCTTCTCGCTCTTCCCTTTGTGGACTCGCTCTAAGTCTATTATCGATCATAACTCCCAAATTCTTGACAGCTTGTTCTGGATCTGGAAGTTACTCCGCATGTGGCCCGCATGCTTTCGATTAATTAATAAGACTGCCTCCGTTTTGTGTTCGCCTAGGTCTAGTCCCGCAGTCCATATCTGATATCAACTTTATATTGGTGCGTTTTTTATTTGTTCCGCCTTCCCATCTTATTCGGTTTAATGCTTCGCCTGCTATGTCGACCATTGTTTCGATAGTCGATCAAGATTTCCAGAAAATACATTGGTGATCCAAAAGGGCTCCATTGTTTTTGCTATGGCCAGCAACCTGCCGGAAATAATCATCTCCAGCATTTTCCCCACTTTATCCAGGAGGCATAAAGGGCGATAAGATGACGGACTATTTAGCGGTTTATTCTTTTCCCTTTAGAACACCAGCAACACCTTTGGTCATTCGTTAAGACTTGCCCTCAAAGAGCTCGATGGAGGAAGAGTAAATCCTGAGGCCAGAATGCCGGGCGTAGAAAAGAAATGGACACTCCTTAAGAATACTGTCATTAGTACTGCCAACTCCCTCTTAGGCAGCAGTCGTAGAGATCGGAGCGACTGGTTTGATGATGAGTGCAACTAAGCGACTGAACGTAAGAATGTTTCACACCGGGCAATGCAGCAGTCTCATAGGACGCGGGTACGTGGGGAGAAATACAAAGAGCTCAAAAGATCTGAAAAAAGACTCCACAGACAAAACAAAAGTGCCTGGGAAAGAATCTAGTTTGTGAAATAGAGAAAAGTAGAGAGCGAGGTCCGCACCAGGCGCGGAAGTTCTACCAAATAATCCACAGTATGAGGCGGTACACACCACGCAGCCCTTACTGCAAGGATAAAGAGGGTAATATGATCACCGATCCTGAACGCATTCTGGAGCGATGGGAAGTGCACTTTAATGTATTGCTAAATGGTCAGCTCAGAAAAGAATTGGAGGCTCCACCAATGCAAGATCAAGACCAAATGCTCCCGCCACCAAGCATTGAGGAAACATTAAAAGTCATAAGACAGCTCAAATCAAATAAAGCCCCCGGAGCTGATGGCATAACAGCTGAGCTGATCAAACAAGGGGGGACTGCGTTACATCACGCAATTCATGAGATCGTGGTGCACGTATGGGAGCAAGAGGAGATGCCGGAAGATTGGCGTCGTGGTATAATTTTCCCCATACTGAAGAAGGGAAATATCACACTGTGCAGCAATTATAGGGGTATAACGTTGCTGAGTACCGCCTATAAGATACTCTCCTCTATCCTACAAGACCGGATAGCCCCATACTCTAAACCCATCATTGGTCAATATCAGTGTGGCTTCATCCCAGACAAATCAGCGATTGTTCAGATATTCACCCTTAGGCAGGGGATGGAAAAGTGTCAGGGATTTAAGATTCCATTATATCATCTATTTATAGACTTTAAGGCCGCCTACGACAGCATAGCCAGGGTAGAACTATATAATGCCATGAGAGAGTTCGGCATTCCAAACAAATTGATACGACTTTGTAGGTTGACCATGACAAACAGAACTAGTCTAGTAAAAATGGCGAGATTGCTGTCCAAACCAATAAACATTTTTAATGGACTCCGACAAGGTGATGGTCTGGCCTGCCTCCTCTTCAACCTGGCGTTGGAGAAAGTAATCCGTGACTCTCGCGTTACAACTAGAGAGACTTTTGTCACCAAGTCCAGCCAGATACTTGCCTACGCAGATGAAATCGACATCATCGGTAGATCCGATTCGGATGTACAGGACTCCTTCACCCAGATCGAGCAGGCTGCACAAAAACTGGGATTGCACATTAATGAGGGGAAAACTAAGTACATGGTGGCAACTTCTGGGAATAGAAGACCTAATGTTGGTCAAACTAGCAGGGTAGTGGAGCACGAATTTCAAGTAGTGCAACCCTTTAACTACCTTGGATCAATTGTATCAGCCGATAACAATGTGGACAAAGAAATACGCGAATGGCTGATCAAATCCAACAAAGCCTACTATGGTCTATCAAGACTCTTTAAATCCCGAAATTTATCCAGAACATCCAAGCTACTACTGTACAAGACCATGGTCTTACCAGTACTCATGTATGGATCCGAGACCTGGGTGCTCAATAAAAGGCACTCTGAACTCTTAGCCGCGTTCGAGAGGTAGGTCTTAAGGAGAATTGTTGGCCCCGTATGTGGGCGAGGACGATTACGCAGACGCTACAACCACTGAAGCTAATGTTGTAAGAAAAGTCAAGCTCGGTAGACTCCGGTGGGTGGGACACCTAGCTCTAATGAGCGAAGAGGAGCCCGCTCGGAGAGCCCTTTGTGGCGAGATGTATGTAAGGAGACAGCGCGGCAGACCTTGTCTGCGATGGAGGGATGCCGTAGACCAGGACGCCCAGAGCTTGGGAGTGCCAAACTATGTAACATCGGCTCGAAATCGGGACCGGTGGAGAGATTTGTTAAATAAGTCTGTGGCGGTATAAGTTGGTGTGCCTGATACGGCACGGATTTCTTATATTCCCAACGACGGTGCTCCGATGAGGATAGTCCACCCAGGAAGACAGGAACAATAGCAAACACACTGATGCTGGTTGATTGTATAAATGTTTTTGTTTTATTTGATTTTGTTCCACTGTCGCGGCTGAGTTTTTAATTAACATTTTGATAGGTAGAACGTTCTTGGGCACTCGAGGTGCGTTAGCCTGTTACACGAAAAACAGCTAAAGATACATTTTTATCGCAATATAAATACAATTTAAATCACTAAAACTTTACACTTCTTCTGTTTCGTTAGAAAGTCTCCGGTTTCCGACTGTTAATTTAGTTATATTAGGGAATCTTCGCGAACGAGCGTGTGCATAAGCAAGCGTCACGACTTCCTCCTGTTAAGCTTCTTAATCGACTGACTCGACTCTGTCGGGGAGTAAGAAAAGGAAAAGGGAAATTTATAACTGGTGCGCACTAGCCAGCCGATGTGATTGCGCTCTCTCTTGTGCGCTCTTTGTTTCCCCATGCGCACCGGGGTGAACAAGCGCTGGCGCGTTCGTTGTACGCCGATGTGCGCAGAGCGGACGAAAAGCCCAAAGCGAGGAGCGCAATAACTCGGGTTGATCTGGCTTAGTGTGCGTGTGGTAATGTGGCCTCCGAGGTGTTTCACGCTGGGGTGGTGTGGTGTGATGATTTTCCCGGAGGCGCATGGCTATGGAAAGGAAGAAATGCGGAGGAGAGGAAAATAAGTTTTACGCTATTCACCTGGGTAAAGAGATGTTTGATCCCAACGAATGGAGGAACTGGGAAAGGGCCAAGTGACTCTAGGGAAATATTATGGCGTGACTCAATCGAATGTTTTGATAATTTTCCCGAGCGGTTCTGCAATGATGCGACAACTTCGTCCGGCTGGATTTGGTTGTCGCTAATCGCCATGAACCAGAGTTGCCGTATGGCGAAAAAGGGGAGCTAAACTCTTTTATGCATTGTCCGCATGTAAAAATGAGTTTAGCTATGCGCCCTTGGAGGTAACATTCTTTGCAGGTGAACAGGTAAGTAGGGGGGAATGTCGTTCGTTTGACCCGCTGTAAGGCGGTCGAAATTGGATGGGATTGGCCGGGAATGGTTGTTGGTTCTCCGTGTAGTTTAGAGAAACCCCCACAAGTCCAAGACCGGATCCCGGTTGTAGTGCCGATGATGATGATGATTCTTTTCCCGTGACAGAAGTACTACGTACTGGACTTTCCATGCATCGGGGAATACTCTTTTTTAGGCATTTCTGCATTGCGGTTTGTAACAAATCGAGTCCCGTTTTAAGAGTAGTTTTGATAGCTCTTTTTTGTCGAGTATTTTTTTGCAGGGAATCTCCATTCGTTCTAGCAATATCCTGGGTTGGTCTTACTGCCGGAACTTATGGGTACGTTCATTGGATTTAGTATTCCTTTAGTGTTTCCATCACCATTCTATAAGCAATTACTTACTTATATCTGCTTCCACACATAAGTTTTTGAAGCACATCGCCTTACTCGTTTCTACGGCCTTCTTTAGATCGTGCATTAACTTTGGTTACATTATCAAGGTACTTCTGGAAATCAATATTTCTTCTAGATTTTCCGCCCTATGACGTGATTATAAACACATAAGTGGTGTACATTTGTATCGCAATTTCTCCGGATATTGTGTTGCAGGCCCTCATTATTACAATACTTCGAAGGAACCATTGTCAAATTATCTGTGCTCCCATTTAGGACCTGTTCATATGTTGTTGTGGTCTTTTCTTCCGCATAGTTCGCCCGTTATGGTTTGGTGGCGACTGTATCTCTTTTCTTAGTAGTTTGTTCCAGATGAGGATTCCAAGCCGGATTTACAACCATGATTTTTAACGGCGTAAATGTTCCCAGCGTCCTGTATCCCCTTATATTGGCATAATTGTTGCTGAATTGGGTTGCACATGCATTAAAGTCGTTGACTATGACAACGGACTGCTCTCTGCATCTGTCATGAGGTTGCGTAGGTGGGTTTATTATTCATTTATTGACGGTTAGGCCATGCATAACAGGTGCAAAAATAAATGCCATTTTTTGGCTATTGTAAAGGCGTTTCAGTGGGTAATACAAAGAAATGCGTGAACAGAGTCCACAGAGTGGCAGGTCTGAGAAATTACCGAAATTTGAAATTTTTAGGTATTACAACTAATCAAAACAGACGCTGATGCATGTAAAACTCCAATAGGAGAGGAGAAAAGGTCGGAACAACCCCAAAAACATGGGACAGTGCGTGGACTGCAAAACAGCAAACCAGCGAGTTACATGGCCAATCAGCATACATAAGGTTTCCACAAGTACATCTAATACTGACAGTCTAGCAGCCGGATCAGCAGTGAGAGTTACAGAAATCGCTGGTACTTGCCGAACTCTTTCGCTTATCTTATGAACGAAGGACCTATCCTGCCTGCTGAAAAATCGCTCGAGCTCAGCCAACCCAAAGAGGGGAAAAGAGTGTCTCCCACAAAATACCGGTCGATAGCATTATTGTCTATGTTATCTAAGGTGATGGAAAGGGTCACCAATGCCGATTTAATTGAGAATTTGGAATGCAACGGACTTCTGAATGATCGTCAATAGGGATTCCGTGGCAGCCCTTTATAACCGATATATGGACATCTGCGATTGAGGGGCATGGTGAGTCAAGAGCGGTCCCATTGGGTATCTCCAAGGCTTTTGACCGGGTCTGGCACGGGGCATTGTTGGGCAAACTTCCTTCATATGGACCTTCCCAGTAGCTTTGAGGCCACGAAGAGCTTTGTAGCGGTTCCGCCAAACCCCGCTGACTACTTACCTAAAGAGCCCCCATCCCTAAACCCAACCTTATAAGTTTCGCTAATGCAATCGCATTAGCACCGTAAATGCTTCACGCAACAAATAGATCCAATTTATATAACCGAAAAGTACCTGTAAGAGAATTTTTACCTTTCATGCTTTTCTTCGCATACAATTCCCTGTAAGAATTCTTTCCTAATTTATCAGGAATCCCAATCTCACCAAGTGCATTTCCCCCTAGACGAATTCCTGAAAACAAGATGATTTGGTTTACATACAATGTAACCACCATAACAGGGACCATAAACATTGCGTCGCCTATTTCCCGTCCTCACCAAGTGTATCATAAATCACCATACATACATTGGCTGGCGACCTACACCTAAGAAACCAAAACAAATACACGCATCTCGCATCTCTTGGCACCAATCAATCCTACAGCATAAGCAAATGCAAATAGGAATTCAATACCCTACCCTTACGAGCGATGCAATAAACACCATTTCCCTGTAATCTAGCTAAAACCCATTAGCACATTTCCACATTGCATTGCCGCCTATTTATTTAGCTGCAATGCACATCTCAGACAAAGACCCAAACGTTTCCTTTGGCTTCCTTTTCATGTTTCAGGATCTGCTTCTCGTCAGCGGCGGCAAGAGCAAACAGAAAACCAATTATCATACAAGGAGATTCGGTTTGTTTGCTTTACCGAGCTCGCATCTAATGAATGCACATTTTCCCTTTCTTTGTTTCAGATTCGTTCCCATGACCTTGTGTATGAAAAAACCATACATTGCCAAGTCTTTCTTCCTTGTTTTCGCCACGAGAGAAACACTTTCTCTCTCGGGAAAACTCACCCCATGAGCGAGTCGGCTCACCACGAGCCGTTTATCGCTGAGTCCATTTCCATCCGCCGATCTCCACGGTCGTTGCCGCTCCCGCTCTCCGCCGGCTGCGGAGATGCGTAAATACCCGGAGACGTTGCCGTAGTGTTGTGTCAGACTAAGCAAATAGTAAATAAATTCAATTAAAGAAATTTTTTTTGTGTCTAAAATAACCAAAATAACTATCAATACAAATAAAATAAAGAACATTCGAACATTTAAACGGGCGTTTCATTAACCTTCGCTGCGGTGTCGTGTGTTTGTGCTTTTCCTTCAGTATTTTACTTGGTGGAACTTTAGTGACAATAGACGATGGAGATGGAAGTGAACGGAGTGCCCATGCCTGGCACAATACATCCTCCCCACAGCTTCCTCGAAAATTGATCGATCCGGGTTGTTGTGGACGGCGAGTGTTCGGATCCGTATCCTGTTAATTCTGGAGTGGCTCAAGGTTCTATTCTGGCCCCAACCTTGTTTTTGCTTCACATAAATGATTTGTTCAAGTCAACGGATAACAGGGTGTTCAGTTTCGCGGATGATAGTATGCTTGTTTCCTCTTTTTCAAGTGATCGACTGATTACTGCATCAACATCGCACCAGCTGAGATGTAGACAAATGTATTCTCTGAGTCGGGATCTGGATAAGGTCCTGCAGTGGGGAAAGGCCAATCGCGTCGTCTTCAATGCAACGAAGACACAGTATACAACATTCACAAAGAAAAGCGGATGATCGGTTCCACAACTGATGATGAATCGCCAGGCCCTCGCATCTGGGGAAAGCTTGAAATTGTGGGAATGTATAGTGTCATAAACACGTGTCGAACATCGCCATAAACACGTGTCGAACATCGCCAGATCCGCCTGAGGTAAACTGAATTATAGTTTTAGCGCCAAGAAATATTTTACTCCGACTCAACTTCTTCTCCTATATAAATCCCAAAGTAGACCCGCGCTCAAATATTGCTATCATGCTTGGAGCTCTGCTCCTAAACATGGCCTTGACCTGCTGGAGAACATGCAGAGACGAGCGATTCGCCTGATCAGGGACTCGGCGCTGACGTCGGGACGTCAGTCACTATCACATCGAAGGCGCGTAGCCGACCTCTGTCTGTTTTACAGATATTATGTTATTTGAAGATTCGTGGCATTGTTCGGCACAATTTGGTTTATTTGCGCTCCACGAGAGAATCCAACAGATCCCACCAGTTTGCGGTTCATCTCCCGGCGGCGCGAACATCCCTGCAGAAGAACTCCTTCCGTTACAGTGCGGGAAAGATGTGGAACTCCCTTCTTCCCGTGTTCCAGTGTTTCCGGAGCGCTCCAACCTGCTACTGTTCAAAAAGAACTGCAACAATTATTTGGTGCCATCTCGGGCCGCCGTGTCGGTGCTATAGGTTCCCCTCTCCCGAGAAGTGTAAAAAAAAATTAGAACACCAGCAACACCTTTGGTCATGCGTTAAGGCTCGCCCCCAAAGAGCTCGATGGAGGGAGAGTAAGTCCTGGGGCCAGAATGCCGGACGTAGAAGAGAAATGGACACGCCTTAAGAATACTGTCATTAGTACTGCCAACTCCATCTTAGGCAGCAGTCGTAGAGGTCGGAGCGACTGGTTTAATGATTAGTGCAAACTAGCGACTGAACGTAAGAATGCTTCACACTGGGCAATGCAACAGTCTCACAGGACGCGGGTACGCGAGGAGAAATACAAAGAGCTCAAAAGATCTGAAAAAATACTCCACAGACAAAACAAAAGTGCCGGGGAAAGAATATAATCTGTGAAATAGAGAAAGAGGTCCGCACCAGGCGCGGAAGTTCTACCAAATAATCCACAGTATGACGCGGTACACACCGCGCAGCACTTACTGCAAGAATAAAGAGGATAATCTGATCACCAATCCTGGAGACATTCGGGAGCAATGGGAAGTACACTTCAAAGAATTGCTAAATGGTCAGCTCACAGAAGAATTTGAGGCTCCACCAATGCAAGATCAAGACCAAATGCTCCCGCCACCAAGCATTGAGGAAACAGTAAAAGCCATAAGACAGCTCAAATCAAATAAAGCCCCCGGAACTGATGGCGTACGAGCTGAGCTGATCAAACAGGGGGGGGGCAGCGTTACATCACGCAATTCATGAGATCGTGGTGCATGTATGGGAGCAAGATGAGATGTCAGAAAATTGGCGTCGCGGCATAATTTGCCCCATACATAAGAAAGGAGATATCACAATGTGCAGCAGCTATAGGGGTATAACATTGCTGAGTACCGCCTATAAGATACTCTCCACTATCCTACAAGATCGAATAGCTTCATATGCTAAACTCATCATTGGTCAATATCAGTGTGGCTTCATCCCAGACAAATCAGCGATTGATCAGATATTCACCCTTAGGCAGGGGATGGAAAAATGTCAGGAATTTAAGATTCCATTATATCGTCTATTTATAGACTTTAAGGACGCCTACGACAGCATAGGCAGGATAGAACTACGTAATGCCATAAGAGAGTTCGGCATTCCAAACAAATTGATGCGGCTTTGTAGGTTGACCATCACAAACGTACCTAGTCTAGTAAAAATAGCGAGATTGCTGTTCAAACCAATAAACTTATTTAATGGACTCCGACAATGGGACGGTCTGGTCTACCTTCTCTTCAACCTGGCGTTGGAGAAAGCAATCCGTGACTCTGGCGTTACAACTAGAGGGACTATTGGCTCCAAGTCTAGCCAGATACTTGCCTACGCAAGACATCTAGCTCGAATGAGCGAGGATGAACCAGCCCGGAAACGACCTTTATGGCAGGATGTGTGGAAGGAGACAGTGCGGCAGACCTTGTCTGCGATGGAGGGATGGCGTAGACTAGGACGCTCAGAGCCTGGGAGTGCCAAACTGGATGACATCGGGTCGAAATCGGGACCGGTGGAGAGACTTGCTAAATAGGGCCAAGACCGGATCCCAGTTGTAGTGCCGATGATGATTATGATAATGATGTATGACTATATAAACTGTGATTACCACGTTAAAGCTCTAGCATACTGATCTTCTGACTGACTTTTTTATTTTGGTACTGGCCTCCACTATGATTGCGTGTGTGTAATTTGTTGGATGAGTTACTTGAGATCTTTAAGACGATCCGCTCTTCTGTCGACTCCTCACTTCTCCAAATGGATCTTGACAGCTCTTCAACTTGGTGCCAAAATAACCGCCTCTAACTAAATATTGCCAAATTCCTTCTCCCGTAAACGATCCCCCTCCCCGCTACGTTCCTATGTCTTACTCAGCCAACAGATAACACCTGTACAAACGATTCGTGACCTCGGCATCTTATGTGATAGGGAGCTTAACTTCATCCCACATATTGATGACATTATGCTTAAGCCCAACTCTGCCCTTGGTTTTGTGAAACGCTGGTCGAAAGAATTCTCTAATCCTCACGTTTCCAGATCGCTCTATATAACCTTAGTCCGCCGCCTTCTTGAATATTCTAGTCAGGTTTGGTCTCCTCACTACTCGTCCCAAATTCGCAGGGTCGAAAGCGTGCAACGTCGTTTTTTGCGTTTTGCCCTCCGAGGATTGAATTAGGAAAATCCTCTGATTCTACCCCCATACACGAGCCATCTTCACCTAATTAACCTTAACGCACTTGAAGAGCGCAAAATTCATGCCGACATCCTCTTCATCCACCGTCTACTCTCAGGTTCAATCAACTGCCCAAGTCTGCTCTCCTCCGTCACATTTTCCACTAATCCCCGAAATCTCCGAAACCCTATTTGCCCGCCGATCACACGTCTTACAGCTCTAATGAACCCATTTCGCGAATGCAGGAGTGGACAAACTCTCACCCCGCGTTCTTTGACTTCAATCTCACCCCCCCCCCCCCCCCCCCCCTCCGGCTCTTAAACGTCGTCTTCTCCCTTACCCCTCCTGACCCCACCCCGCTCACAGCCTACACTCTCCCGCACTCATAAACACACCTTAGCACCCGGCTTATCCCCGCCCTCCCCTGTTCTACCACCTAGACTATTATTCTATCCATCTTTGTTTAGTTCCCCATTCCATTTTTAAGTTACTTTAAAGTTAATTCCCCGCCTTCAACACGCATGCCAACCCGCAAGTCTATTTATAAGTGTTGTAATAGAGGCGGGCGATAATGAGGTTGCATCCAGGAGGAAAGCGTTCCACGGCTAAGGCGTCCAAGAGTGGTGTTTGGTCTGTATTAGAGGGCAGCGTCCAGGAGCGGTGAGCTCCATCCAAGGAGGTAGCCGAGAGCTGCAATGATGGGAGGAAGTCGGTGGAGGCAGCGAGGAGGAAGCACAAGCAAAGTCTGAAGTCTTTATTGCAAGAGATTAAATTTTATTTCTCTTATTATTTAATTCGTATACAGTTTGTTTTGTTGTGGTTATCTGGTACCTGTGATGTTTGCCCTGACAGTGTGAGTGCGGTGAAGGTTGGTTGCAGACCGGGATTGAGTGACGACGCCGAATAACTGCCAATTCAAAAAGAGAAGCTGCTGACCTCATAATCGGTGACAACCCGCCAGCTGGTCCGTTACAACTGCCGCGCAACTGGTATACTGCGAATGTACTAGATTTCTCCAGCACATCCAACTGCCAGTCCACAACAATAAGTTTATATGTTTAAACGTCTTGTACTAAGCGAAATAAAATGAGGGTTCTGCCCTCTATTCATTCATTCATTCTTATATCGGCGCCATTTTGTTGTTAACAGATTTTAAAAAAAATTAAACCTTAAATATTATTTTTCAAGACATGCTGACTAATAGAATTATGGAAATTATTATTTTTTAGTCTTATACACCCAGTGCTTATGTTGTGGATTGGCAATTGGATGTGCTGGGATGTGCTGGAGAAATCGAGTACATTCGCAGTGTATACCAGTTGCGCAGCAGCTGTCACGAAGCAGTTGGCCGATGGTCACCAACGATGAGACGAGCAGCGTCCCTTATTTGAATTGGCAGTTATGCCCACCAGTCAGTCTGCAACCAACCTTCAACGGGCTCGTTACATCGGAGCAAGTATCGTCATCGCGAGTAAAACGAAACAAGAAGTTATTGATTGTCGTTGTTGTTAACATATTTATTGAATGTTCAATAAACTAACTCAATCTCTTTAAAAGGTAAATTCCTCGAGTCGTTTTCTTCTTCCATCTGCCTTGTTCTTGCAAAGACTAACCGAATTGAAATACGCAATCACTGGCGTAATTGAATTGCATCACACTAAGGACAGTGGTTCGCGAGAATCACCATTATCACCCATCGGTGGACGCAGCCTTCATCCCAACGGTTGTATCCCGTTACATTTTCTGGTCCTTCGAGCCGGATCCAGAACTGTGGATCTACTCCATCGCCGCCCAGTTCGCGGCACAACACGGCTAAAGAGCAACCAAAGAACACCACGTGCGTCCAGTGCTGAAAGACGAACCCCATTAAGGAAGGATACGAATCAATCCAAGGTTCAGAATTCTCGAGCTTCATCGCATAATACATCTTCTTCAGAAAAACTAAGTGATAAATCCAAAGACGTGATGACTAATCTCTGATTATTGATAATCCTAAAACAAAGACGAGAAGAACGCTTTAAATGTTGTGAAGACAGAAGAATTAACTAACATTCAACAATACACTACAGATAGTTCTGTGGCGTATCTACCAACGCCACTGCTATCTTTTCAATCTACCTCAAAATCTTCCCTCCTAAAGCCCCATTAATTTCGTCATTTTTGCGTATGCAAGCGCAATAACTTCCCCAAGCATTCTCCCACCGATTTCATCACCTTTCGGTTATGCAAATAGCATCCAACATCAAGCATCTGCCCATCAAGGACATTCACGCAATTAACGCGTTATATAAATTTCCCTAGAAGAAATTCGGTACGCTAGTACCGCATACATCAATGCATCTCAGCTTCTAGGGAAATTTATATAACGCGTTAATTGCGTGAATGTCCTTGATGGGCAGATGCTTGATGTTGGATGCTATTTGCATAACCGAAAGGTAATGAAATCGGTGGGAGAATGCTTGGGGAAGTTATTGCGCTTGCATACGCAAAAATGACGAAATTAATGGGGCTTTAGGAGGGAAGATTTTGAGGTAGATTGAAAAGATAGCAGTGGCGTTGGTAGATACGCCACAGTTCACCTTCAGATGTAGATACAGAAACTAAATCGACAATTGTCACCACTATTTCGAAACGAATTGATACAAATAGCCATTGCTCCGTATCGGCCGGCCATCGGCGTGAGGTCCTCTAAAGGAATCAACACCGGATCCAGCAACCTGTGGATCTAATCCATGGCCGCCCACTTCGTGGCAAAACACATCGGATCCAGCAACCTGTGGATCAAATCCATCGCCGCCCAGTTCGTGGCAAAACACGCCGTATCCAGCAATCTGCAACACCTGAAGAGCAACACGACAACAGTGACGATAGTTCAGTGAAAATATTTAGTTCTAGAGAAACTGGAAGCGAACACAAACTAAATGCCGGCACCAATGACAGTTGAGTGGAAAGCAACAAAGGCTGCATTGGCCAAACGCCGAAGACTCGCCAAAGCAGAACGTCTGACTGAACGCAAACATCAAGAAGCCGAAGGGGAACGTCTGCGCCAAGCCATTGAGGAAGGAAGCCGGCGCAACCAGGAAGAAAGGCCCAAACGCAAGAAAGCTGAGGAAAAAGCAAAGAAAGTGGAAACGTCTGGCGTGCCACCGGGCCCACCGACTAACCTAGTCGATATGTCGAATCTGGACACCGATGCAGAAAATGACGAACCGCTACAACCAGCCAAAAGAGCGAATCGCCGACCAGATCACTCTGAAGTAAAGGAAGAAGAACAACTTACAAGTGAACAGGTGACCATGGTCGAGGAGCTTATCGCCGCCCAGTTCGCGACACAAGACACCATCGCTCGCACCATCCTCAACATGCAGGACAAGGGACAAGCAACCCTGACCAGGATTGAGACAACCAAACGCGCACTCCTCGCCGAATGGGAGGTTATCTCCAGGCGGCACCACGACATCTTCTACGCGGTGGCTCCGGAAGATCAACAACACGCGTTCTTCGCGGAGGATTTTTTCGGCGAGACCGAAGAAATATACCTCGAGGAACAGACGAAGCTCCTCGAGGCCCAGTGTGCGCTCGATTCAGCCTCCCCAACCATGGCCAACAGCGCCAATCGCCTCCACCCTAGCGGACTGCCCCCAGTGCAGCTGCCAACGGTCGCCACCAACCCAGCGGAAAAGGAATCGCACCCCAGAACAGTGGGTAAGGATCAGCAGGCCGCCGACCAAAGTGCCGCCTGCCCAAATCTCAACCCGAACATGGTCCCGATGATCGACCCAATGCCGAAGACCAAACAGAAGCCGATGCCGCGCACGCGTTGTGAGAAACAACATGACATGGCCGCTCCTTGTGGGTTTCGAAAATAACAACTCTGACCCAGGGGAACTGGTTCCCTTCACCCGGATTCCAGAGCAAGCAGTGGGCACGGCTCACATAGGATCCGTGTCAGATCCAACGCCAGTGCCTCCCACGAAAACGCCTTCGACTGTTCCAGCAACAGCAGCCGGACCAATCGCCAACCAGTCCCGTGTACCGAGACACAGAACACCGCCGTCACCCCTAAGGCAACAGGCCCCTTGCACATTTCGGAGGGCGCCACACGCGATCTACGCTTGCGGGGGCTTCCGATTACTCACACCTGGCAGTCGGAACTCCTTCGCACACCAATGGAACTTGTGCAACAATTGCTTGGGTCGCCACCGCCTACGCGACTGCCACTCCAGCAAGGCGTCCCGTCGATGCGAGCGGAGACATCACACTTTGCTGCATGTCCGAGCTACCGCCGCTCCGGGCCAAAGGATCCGCCCCCCGGATCGACCTTCATGAAGGGGCCTGCGCACATACAGTCAGTACCCCATCACAGCAGTCCGCGTTGCTGCCAACAGCCAAAGTCATCGTGACGTCGGAGAACCAACGAAGGATTTAAGTCCGTGCTCTGCTGGACCCCTGCTCCAGTGGCATCTTCATTTCGTCGTCACTCGCCCGAAGGTTGCACCCCCGACGCCAAGCATCATCCGTCCCCACCTGCGGTGTTGGGGGCACTCATGGCCTTGCCACCAGAACTCAAGCTACCATCAACATCACTTCTCGCCTCCACGGCTCGAGACAATGGACACTGAGGCCCTTCGTCCTGTCAGGGCTATCAGTGTATGCACCACCACCACAATCAGCGACGAGGGATCTCTCTTCCATAGCGGATCTGGAGCTTGCCGATCCGAACATCGCCTCGACCGACAAGGTGGACATCATCCTTGGGGCAGACATGTACCCCAACATCATCCTCGAAGGTCTAAGGAAGGACCAACATTCCGGCCTCGTCGCGCAGGCCACTGAACTGGGATGGGTGGTAACAGGCGCACCGCCCACCACGGCATCCAGCGTAAAGGTGACAAGGACTGTCACCAGCCATCACATGGCCATTCCTCGTGGGTTGCGAATTTACAACTCCGACCCAGAGGACATGGTCGAACTTGCGACTGACGATCGCAGCTCCCATCAGAAAACCAAAAAGAGGTCCCGCCGGCATCGGCCCCAGAGGCCACCTACGAGGCCCATGCAACTACCAGCCACCGACCACTTGCGCGACCCAACTACCAGACATGCCCCCCGCCCGCTGAACCACTGCAGGGGCAAGAGGCAATCGAGGAACCAGGAGCTTACCCACCCGAAGGTCTCAAGGCAGACCACCAAATCCCAAGGAAGCTCCAAGCCAACCACTCAGGAAATTCACCAACGCACCTGCCCACCCCCAAAACGCAACATCGGTGACCAGTCGGGTCGCCACTCGAACACTTCAAGGCATCCCACCACACCCAGGACACCAAGTGGTCAAGCTCTGGCCCGGGTCCAAAACTACCCAGGCCAACCGCTGCCACGTGCAGCCACCACAACAAGACCAGGAGCGCGCAATGGCCCGATTGGCGGGCGGCGCTCGCCAGCAACCAGCGGTCTCTCGAACTCCAACAAGAAAGCACGCCTCTCAGTGCATCAACAGAGGCTGCACTCCAACGACTCCGGAAGGCACTTGGCCCGTGACTGCCATTCCGCCAAGCCACGCGGACAGTGCCAGGGACGACATCGCACCACACTCCACGCGACAGCCTCACACGCCAGCGGCCGCAACCCGCCGGCTACTAACTTCGGACGGGCGCCAACGGGCGCATCACCGTTCACCACCACTGGCCTCGACATAGCGAGACCCATCACCAGTCATCACGTGGTCATTGATCGTGGGTTGCGATCTTACAAATCCGACCCAGATCAATTGGCCGGTTCCGTGACCACAAAAGTTACCAGACGCCTTCAGTGGAAAGGATAATCCTGTCGCCATCTACCCTACGGGCCATCTCAGACTGCCAAGCCTCCAGCATCCCTCAGGGCGGGCGGCCCCGTCCCAACCGACCATCTACGTGAAAGTGGACAGCAACATCCGACCACCACAGACTCAACGACCAAGACCAACCGCCACCAGCAGACCGCACACTCCCGGCCCCTAGCCACCGTCCCCTGGAACAAAATGGTTTGCCAATGATTGGCGAAGGCAGGCGGAATGTTGCAGATTGGCAATTGTATCTAGTACATTCGCTGTGTATACCAGTTGCGCAGCAGCTGTCACGAACCAGCTGGCCGATTGTCACCAACGATGAGACGAGCAGCGTCCCTTATTTGAATTGGCAATTATGCCCACCAGTCAGTCTGCAACCAACCTTCAACGGGCTCGTTACATCGGAGCAAGCATCGTCACCGCGAGTAAAACGAAACAAGAAGTTACTGATTGTCGTTGTTGTTAACATATTTATTGAATGTTCAATAAACTAACTCAATCTCTTTAAAAGATAAATTCCTCGAGTTGTTTTCTTCTTCCTTCTGCCTTGTTCGTGCAAAGACCAACCGAATTGAAATACGCAATCACTGGCGTAATTGAATTGCATCACACTAAGGGCAGTGGTTCGCGAGAATCACCATTATCACCCATCGGTGGACGCAGCCTTCATCCTAACGGTTGTATCCCGTCACAGCCTATCTTAACACCATACCAAAACACATGCATATTAAAATAGGAATAAACAGCCAACATTCAGCGTAACGAACATAAGCCAAAGGAAAGTGGTTAACTAATTATTGTTATGGCCATTGTAAGGTTGTAAAATTGCATTCTGTCTCTCTCTTTTTTTGTAATTAACACCATTAATGTTTTTAGTACCAAAGCATTTGCACCCCTTACGAAACAATAATTCCATTAAGATCGACGTTTATTTAAACTTACCTTATGCCACCTACCTTTCAGCAATACGATGAATTTTTTTCGAGTTAATCCTTTTAGAGTGCAAATATGGATGACGTAAACGCACATGTATAATTGCTAAATTACCAAAGGATGTTCCTTATACAAAGGTTTAATGGAAATACAAGGTGTTGTAAACTAATTAATTTTACGAAACGTATATTGAATAAATTGTTATGACCTAACTTACGATGAGGTAGAAAAGGCATACACACATATCCTAAAAAGTCACTTAATATGGAAAATACCTTAAGTCAGAGGCAGATATAGTATATAATGAGATTCCTATTATATTATTATATCTGCCACCTATAAAAGAAGGCAAGGGTATAAAAGGTACAACACAGTTAAAAACGTGTGCATAGTTAAAGAAGATCACTCTAAGGAAGTTCAATCAAATATTTTGGCTCAAAAAAAAAAAAAATACAATTTTTAATCAAATTATTTATTTATACCCATTTAAAATATCACCGCCTACCCAGTAAAAGACGCACATCCGTCTTGATAACACTCTCTTCTTTTTTTTTTATTTCATTTAAATAAATCCATTATACTCCACAACCGCAGGTACAATTATCAACATTGACGCTATAACAAAAATTACGTTGACGTTAACAGCAGCTAACTTATCGTTGAAGTTAGCTATAAAGTCAGTTTAGCGAAGATACAATTGATTGTGCGTCGAGTTGACTGTAGCAGCTGGTGTAAATAGACAGTTTTTGTTATTTGGGATGCAAATAAAATGGGCTCAGAGGTGAGAAACGTTTACGTGTAATTTGGAAAATTCGTTACTAATTCACTTGCAGTCACAGGATGACCGTCGCATCTGGATCGGAAATCTGGACACCCGCCTCAGCGAGTAAGTTGCAAATTATTGATTATTCCAACAGAACACAACACTAATTGTAACCCTTTTCCTTCCAAAATATTGGTATCAACTATTAAAAATTGTGCAAAAATGCGGTCCCATTGAGAAGTTCGATATGTTGTTCCACAAGGGTGGCCCGTTGGCAGGCCAATCGCGCGGATACGCCTTCGTCACATTCAAGACGGTGAGTGGTCCCCCTTTGGCATTGTATAGGCTTACTAACGACTCCAATTTTTAAGGTGGACGCCAGTGTAAATGCCCTGAACAAACTTAACGGACAATACGTCGGGAAGAAGCCAATCGTTGTACGGCTGGCAAAAAATCTCAATTATGTAAGTTAACTAAACTAACACTGACAAGAGAGACAATTGTTGCATGGAGTATATTTCGTAGGACGACCTAGAAAAGCCGAAGCCGAAAATAGAGATTCCCGCGTTGGGTACGCGACCCACGGACTCGAAGATCAGCAAGGTCGACGCCATAAAAGCAATTGAAGCTAAACTAAATGCATTGGAGAGTCGGACACTCGACGACGATTTGGAACTCAGCAGTAATGCTCCCTCCCAAACACCCATCATTCAGAAATATCAATTCAACAAAAACGCCGACGGATCACACAACGGTGGCCACAGGGGCTTCAGCACTAGGACCCAGTACCGAAGCTCCGCAGGGCCTTACAACAGATCTCACCGACCAAAGAGGCGATAGTACACCAAGGATATTGACACGAAGAAGATGAATAAATAATCACAAAATTATTCAAAAAACTTAGTTTATTTGTGGCGGTTTATTGGGTTTGATTGCGGTACTTTCCGCGCATGTGCTTCGGCAGAGGGATGGTTCCTGAGCAAGGTACTTGGCCCTCAATCTCACAAATGCAGTGCCTATCGCATTGGGCTCCAAAGTTCGCGGGATTATCTTTTCGCTCAGCCAAAACGGCTTCTGCTTTCAGTTGTTGCCTAAAATAGTCGGGTTACAAACTGAAGGAGAACTTAAGTGACCGTACATACTCGGATTTACCGACGACTTTTATGAGATGTTCAGTGATCTGGAGTCGATTCCTGCTGTCGATGTCAATCAGAATATCTGAGCCGTCTTCGTAGTAGCATCGCACAAAGGGTGAAGGAGTCATATTCTTGAATGTGATCACTTGGACGTTAGGGTTTTTGTATTGAATCTGAGGTATATTCCAGAAGACAAAGTCCCTGAAGAACGAAAAAAGATTTATATTGGCAGTTTGGTGTATAAAACTACAAGCTGCGTTTACCGAGCGCCGATATGATGGTCGCCGTATGTATTGTAATTTAGGCTGAAAATTCTCACTTTGTCTTTCAGAATAAGTTTCCCAGCGTTCAAATACGCTAGTGTCCTTCTTACGGGAGCTGCTCCTTTCATAAACGGCATAATGAATAAGTGTTACTCAATCTGGTATCAAACCACAAATAAAATTGCCAAATGAATTGACTGACAGTTGTCAACGTCAGATTGTAAAATGTGAAGTGTCAGAGCTTTCATTCAGACAGCGTCAAAGGTTTACATGTCAGTTTAATTTGAATAAATATTATTATTGTAAATTTGATATTTTCTTAATTACTTGAGTACCTGGCTGACTTTCAAACAGACAACTTGTCTCACAGTTTTGCTCGTGCTATTTATCTTAATCAACCGTTATTTTCACAATAATTTTCACAATTTAATTATCATTATCTTGTTTTCTTTGTCTCGTTTTCCGCATACAAAAATTTGAACAAGTGTTATAACCGTTAAGTTATGGCCCCTGGGCCACGTGTGTTAAATAAAATCAAGCGCAAACGGATGCGTTACGACCCCGTTATTGGAGGCCAAACTCCTCCCGATAAACTTTCAAAAGTGAACAATAAAGTTCTAGAAAAATCTAAAATGTGTTCAAACACTAACTTTTTTCAACCACTTCAAAGTCTGATGGAAGACTCTCCTGAAATGGATCCGACCAATGACGAACAGTGCGCAGAACTTCCTAAAGAAACCGTTCCGCCAATTGTGGTATTAAAAACAACTAGTGCTCAAGTGCGTGATATTTTGAGCAACATTAAGATAGACAAATACTTAATCAAAAACATTTCGCTTGGGCAAAAAATATGTGCCCCAACAATGGACATATATAATAAAATCAGAACCGAACTCTTACGGTTAAAATGTGAGTTTTTCACCCACTCGCGTAAGGAAAATCGTCCATTAAAGGTAGTGTTATCCGGACTAGACTTAATTAGCAACGATGTAGTGAAAAATGAACTAATTGCACTCGGGATAAAGTGCGTAGATGTTAAAACCATCACATTAAATCCGTCAACAAAAGCCCTGTACAAACACTACTTGTACATCGTCTATATTCAACGCGGTACTGTTAAATTAAACGAACTAAAACGGAACTACTCAACCTTGTTCAAAACCATCGTTCGCTGGGACTTTAAAAAACATAATCCAGGTAAGGTCACACAATGTCACAATTGCCAGCTTTACGGTCACGGCTCGATGCATTGTCATATAAATAGCTTCTGTGCAATATGTTCGGGAAACCATAAAACATCCGACTGCAAATCGAATGAGGTCATCAAGTGTGCAAATTGTAGTGGGCCACATAAATCCACCGATCCAGAATGCATAAGCCGAAAGCAGTACATAGATATTCGCCGCAAATTATCCCCACGCGGACGTGGTACAGGAAATACAACGTTCCTACAGCCTCCGAGTGACAAACAGCAGCCAGTGCCCGACCGATTATCCATTGAAAATTTTCCTCCACTACCCCGATCTGTGCGTCAACCTTCACTTCCTTCATCCACATGGGCTTCTGGCCTCCATCAAACCCAGCAACCTTCCAACAGTGATACGACACACACGAAGAAAAATCCGTCAGAAACTTTAAC
The DNA here is from genome assembly GCA_963931805.1 of Microdon myrmicae. Taxonomy (NCBI): domain Eukaryota; kingdom Metazoa; phylum Arthropoda; class Insecta; order Diptera; family Syrphidae; genus Microdon; species Microdon myrmicae. The sequence goes on along the minus strand of OZ007497.1, from coordinate 256,618,760 downwards.
TAATGATAACCTGTTCTCATTTAGCGAGATAAACTCTCTTCTTAATGAAGTTGTAACCAAGCTTAGTGCTTATCAAACTAAAGCTGACCAATTTAACGTCATTACTTCATTAGCTATTAAGTACATATACTCGGAAAAAACATGTTAAGAAACTCTCTTAACATCATAACTTGGAATGCGAGAAGCATCAAAAACAAAAAGCATGAATTTTTTAGTTTCTTGATAAATTTTAATATTGACATTGCACTTGTTTCAGAAACCTGGCTCAAACAAGACATTTCTTTCTCACATCAAAATTACATATGTTATCGCCTAGACAGGGTACATGCTAGTGGTGGAGGTGTCGCCATTGTTGTGAAAAAATGTATAGAACATTCCTTGCGTCCTTCATTGCACCTTAAGTTAATTGAGGAAATTAGTATAGATGTAACATTAAGTGACAACTCCAAGGTGAGTCTTTTTTCGGTCTATTTCCCTGGAGGAAATAGAAACATTGAGAAATCTACTTACTTTAAGCGGGATCTGCAAAAATTGTATAGAGTCAACACTCGAAACAAGGTAATTATTGGTGGTGATCTAAACTGCAGACATCAGTCGTAGAATTGTTTTAGGGCAAACAGCTGTGGTAACATTTTACTAGATGTTGCAGAATCCAGCCCAAGTTTTTCCATACTTTATCCACTTCTCCCCACCTATATCCCAGCGAGTGCTAACAAGAACTCCTCAACTCTTGATCTATATATCACTAATATTCCAAATTACTGCACAGTACCATTGACTCTAAATGCGTTAAGTTCAGACCACCTTCCGATCAGCCTCACAGTGAATCATACAGTAGTTGTAAATCGTACCAGTTTATACCACAACTATTCCGCCGCCAACTGGAATTGTTATAAATCATAAATAAACACGAACTTGGTTCTAGGTGATACCAGCCTAAATTCTATAACCTGCAGCGAGCACATTGATATCCTATGCAACAATTTTGTTTCTGTTATCAATAGAGCGGCCGATCTTGCGATACCTAAATGTTCCACTGCTCCAGTTGAAAAGGCACCGCTTCCTGAAAATATCTTACATCTGATTAGGCTACGAAACTCTGAAAGAAGAAAATGGCTGCGTTATAGAATCGATTGTTTTCTAGTTAATGTTAAAGTCTTAAATAATATCATTAAAAACGAAATCTCAACATATAGGAACAAGTGTTGGAATAAACATCTTTCCTCTCTTGACAAAGCAAGCAAACCGTTCTGGAAAATATCAAAAATTATGAAAAAGAGAGGGTCAAGTATTCCTCCGTTTAAAGTTCACGACAAGTTGTTTATTTCTTCAGTGGAGAAATCGAACCTACTTGCTAACACGTTTAGTAAGAACCACTCCATATCTATGCATCTAAGCGACGCGTATACTGAAGCTGAAGTTGCTAACACTATCCATGTACTTTCTCAAACACCAGCTGAAAGTACTTACACAACTAATATCAGCAAAGTTAAAGAATTGATAAAAAAATCGAAATCAAAAAAGGCTGCGGTTCTCGATAATATTAACAACAAATTAATCAAAGCACTTCCACCTGCTGCAAGTAACTATTTAACGTTCATTTTCAACGCTTGTCTTAAGAATTGTTATTTTCCGGACTGTTGGAAAACAGCAAAAGTAATACCTATCCCGAAACCCGGCAAACCGAAGAACAGCCCCGAAAGCTACAGACCTATTAGTCTACTTAGCTGTCTAAGTAAGCTCTTAGAAAAAATCATTAAGGAAAGGATTGATCGTTTTGTGGAAGACAATAACATCTTACCAAACTTTCAGTTCGGTTTCCGTAGTGGTCACAGCACAATCCACCAAGTTTTGCGCATTAAAAACCACATAGCTGGTAAATTCATCGACAAGGAGTCAACGGGACTGGTTCTTCTAGACATCGAAAAAGCTTTTGATACGGTATGGCACGATGCCTTGATTTATAAGCTACTGAAGCTTAAGCTGCCTATGCCGCTTATCAAAATTATCCAGAGCTTCCTTCGTTCGAGAAAATATGTTGTGAGTATAGGAACCGACATATCCTCTTCTCACCAAATCCACTATGGTGTACCCCAAGGCTCGGTCCTTGGTCCCATATTATTCACATTGTTTGTCGCAAATTTACCATGTCTAGGTGAAAACATTCAGGTAGCTATGTTTGCCGATGATACGGCCATTTTATCTTCGGGTGCCTTATTCACTAATGTCTACAACTCTTTGCAAGCAGCTCTTGACAAGGTAGCAGTATATTACAGGAAATGGAAAATAAAAATAAATGGTAATAAAACACAAGCTGTCTGGTTTTCGAGATGTAGGAAACACTGTTACCTACCAAATGGCACTAAACTCAGTATGTGTGCAGTTGATATTGATTGGTGCGAAGACTGTAGATATCTAGGTATTATTCTAGATAAAAAACTTATCTTTCAAAAACACATCACTACCACAATTGACAAAATAAACAAAGTCGTAAGAGTTATGTATCCATTAGTGTGTAGAAAGTCAAAGCTTAGCATCGAAAATAAAATTATAATATTTAAAACCATTTTTCAAGCGATACTCCTGTACGGGGCCCCTGTATGGTGTAATTGTGCTCGCACACACAAAATAAAATTGCAAAGGTGTCAAAATAAAATATTGAAAATGTTGCTGAATTTGCCATGGCATTATTCGACACATGAACTACATGAAAACGCCAACGTTAAACCGGTAGAGTTCCTTATTGACAAAATTAATCGAAACTTCTTCGTCAATTGTTCTTTTTCTGACAATGTTCTCGTTTCCCGTCTTGCGTTATCCTAAATCACTACATATGTACTTTGTCATGAAAATTATATCGAGGTCATTACTATATAAAATAACCGGAAGCTCGTGCAATATTAGTCTTAAGATTCAAATAAGGGTTTTTTATTGTAGTTTTCCCTTAATTTATTATTTGTTATTCATTAAAGTTGTGCTATTGTCGTTATGTAGATTTAAGATTATAGTTGTAAAAGAATTGCTATCCTAAATCTCTTAAGTACTAGTTGTAAAATATACCATAAATGTAATTATCTACTAAATAAAAATTGAATTGAATTGAATTCTTAATTACTTGCACTCACCAACAACAATTATACATTAGATCTCGTTAGCAAGGGTCAAAAACTTGTAAACTACAGAAAAATAATGACAAAATCATATCATCAATTAGATGATGCCACTGAAGAAGCAATTCCAAACATTACACCCGGAAGATATAAGGAGAAAAAATATACGGGATGGCGCAAAATTAATCACCTTATCGGAAGATGTTATCATTTTGCAAATGGCGTCGTACGCCAATCATATTTTACATTTGTGAACTAGAAAATATTGTAAAAGTCCAAATAAAGATTTCCATCACTTAAAATCATTTTTTTTATTTAGTAGAAAAGTAATTCAAGACTAAATGGGATGTCTAATTTTGCGCCACCCTGTAAATATTATAGTCTATAAGCAGGAATCATGCAAATTAAACTCAATAAAGTTTATTTAATATTCCTACTTATTAACTTTAAAATATTTATACGTCTTTATTTAAGTGATATATAGGAGTGGATTCCCTAGGAACCTGTCCACAGGCGACCAAATGTTCACAGTAAGGCAATTGTTGGAAAAGAAGTTGGGAATACGGAGAGACCGTCCGCCAACTTTTCATTGACTTCGAAAAAGATTTCAAATATAATAGACGAGGGCTTCGCAGGTCACGGGGGTTAGTGTAGAGTATGATGGAAGAGAGCAGGGTTGACCAATTGAATGAGTCTCAGAGAAGACGGTGCGTGAAAGGGATGTCGGGGCGAATACTACGCTCTTCAAGTGTGTTAAGGTTAATTAGATGGACACGGCTTGTATATGGGGAAAGAGTCCGAGGATTTTCCCAGTTCAATCATCGGAGGGTAAAACGCAAAAAACGATGTTGCATTCTTTCAATCCTTCGAATACGGGACTAATAATAAGGAGACCAGACCCGACTGGCGTATTCAAGAAGGGGGCGGACAAGGCTGTATAGAGCAATCGGGAAACGTAGTGACTTAAGAATTCTTTCTACCAGCGTTTCAACAAACCAAGGGCAGAGTTGAGGATAATGTCATCAATATGTGGGACGAAGTTAAGCTCCCTATCACATAAGATGCCATGGTCACGAATTGGTGGTGCGGGTGATATCTGTTCGTTGAATAAGGAATAGGAACGTGGTGGGGGAGGGGGCGTTTACGGGAGACGGTGTTTGAATGACATTTGCCAACATTAAGTTCGAGGCAGTTGTTATAGCGCCAAGTTGAGAACCTGTCGGGATCCATTTGGAGAAGTGAGGAGTCGAGAGGATATCGGATCGTTTTGTAGAGTGTAGTAATAGAGGCGGCCGATAAAACTTGCAGCGAGACAGAACCACAAGAAAACCAAAACTGAACTTGAGATTAACCTTTTTTTAATTAATGTATGTTGATCGGACGAGAACCGATGGTGTCCACTCGATGAAGGTTGAATGCAGACTGACTCTCTTGGGCATAACTGCCAATTCAAAAAGGGACGCTATGACGTCGTCGATGGTGACAATCGGCCAGCTGGTGTCAGCTGCTGCCTAACTGGCATACATGCGAATGTACTAGATTTCTCCAGTACATTCCAGCACATTTAATTGCCAATCAGCAACATTCCGCCCGCCTTCGCCAAACATTGGCGAATCATTTTGTTCCAGGGGATGGTGGTTAGGGGCCGGGAGTGTGCGGTCTGCTGGTAGCGGTTGGTCTTGGTCGGCTGTCCACTTTCACGTGGATGATGGGTTGAGAGGGGGCCGCCCACCCTGAGGAGCGCTGGAGGCTTGAGGGTCTGGGATGGCTCGTATGATCGATGGCGACAGGAACCTCTTTCCCATCGCTGATGTCCGTTCCCTTTTGTGGTCGCGGGACCGGCCAGTTGATCTGGTTTAGAGTTGTAAGGCCGCAACCCACGATCAATGACCACGTGATGACTGGTGATGGGTCTCGCTATGTCGAGGCCTGTGGTGGTGCAAGGTGATGCGCCCGTTGGCGCCCGTCCGAAGTTAGTAACCGGCGGGATGCGGCCGCTGGCGTGTGAGGCTGTAACGTGGAGTGTGGTGCGATGTCGTCCCTGACACTGCCCGCGTGGCTTGGCGGAATGGCAGTCACGGGCCAAGTGCCGCCCGGAGTCGTTCGGATGCAGCCTCTGTTGATGCCCTGAGAGGCGTGCTTTCTTGTTGGGGTTCGGGAGACCGCTGGTTGCTGGGGAGCGCCACCCGCCAAGCGGGGCATTGCGCTCTCCTGGTCCTGTTTTGGTGGCTGTACGTGGCAGCGGTTGGCCTGGGTAGTTTTGGACCCGGGCAGGATCTTGACCACTTGGTGTCCTGGGTGTGGTGGGATGCCTTGAAGTGTTCGACTGGGTAAGCTCCTGGTTCCTCGATTGCCTCTTGCCCCTGGAATGGTTCAGCGGGCGGGGGGTATGTCTGGTAGTTGGGTCGCGCAAGTGATCGGTGGCTAGTAGTTGCATGGGCCTCGTAGGTGGCCCCTGGGGCCGCCGCCGGCGAGACCTCCTTTTGGTCTTCTGATGAGAGCTGCGACCATCAGTCGTAGGGACGGCAACCCACGAGGAATGGCCATATGATGGCTGGTGACAGGACTTGTCACCTTTAGGCTTGATGATATGGTGTGTGCTGTGCCTGTTAGCACCCATCCCAGTTCAGTGGCCTGCGCGACGAGGCCGGAACGTTGGTCCTCACTGAGACATTCGACGATGATGTTGGGGTATATATCTGCCCCAAGGATGATGTCCACCTTCTCGGCGGAGGCAAGTTCCAGATCCGCCACGAACGAGAGATCCCTTGTCGTTGATTGTGGTGGTGGTGTATACACTGAGAGCCCTGACAGGATGAAGGGCCTTAGTGTCCATTGGCTCGAGCCGTGGAGGCGAGGAGTGACGCTGATGGCGGCCTGAGTCCTGGTGGCAAGGCCACGAGTGCCCCCAACACCGTAGGTGGGGGCGGATGATGCTTGGCGTCGGAGGTTTAACATTCGGGCGAGAGATGCCGAAATGAAGGTGCCGCTGGAGCAGGGGTCCAGCAGAGCACGGACTTAAATCCTTCGTTGGTTCTCCGACGTCACGATGACTTTGGCTGTTGGCAGCAACGCGGAATGTTGTGAAGGGGTGCTGATTGTATGTGCGCAGGCCCCTTCATGACGGTCGATCCGGGGGGCAGATTCTTTGGCTCTTTGCGGCGGTGATGTTGTCCCGTCGATGGCGGTAGACCGGACATGCAGCAGGGTGTGATGTCTCCGCTGGCATCGACGGCACGTCTTGCTGGAGTGGCAGTCGCGTAGGTGGTGGTGACCCAAGCAATTGACGCATCATTTCCGTTCGTGTGCGAAGGACTTCCGACGGCCGGGTGTGAATGATCGAAAGCCCTCGCAACCGTAGATCGTGTGTGTGGTCCTGCAGAATGCGCAAGGGCCCTGTTGCCTTACGGGTGCCGGCGGTGTTTCGTGCATCGGGACACGGGGCTGGCTAGTCATCGGTCCAGCTACTGTTGCTGGAACAGTCGAAGGCGGTTTTGTGGGAGGCATTGGCGTTGGTTCTGCCACGGATCCTAAGTGCGCCGTGCCCACTGCTTTATCTGGATGCGGTGCGAAGTGAACCAGTTTCTCTGGGTTGGAGTTGTAAGGTCGCAACCCACGAGGAGCGGCCATGTCATCTGGTGCCCCACAACGCGTGCGCGGCATCGTCTTCTGTGGGGGCTTCGGCTGGTCGATCATTGGGACCTGGGGTAGGTAGGGCTTTGGGCAGGCGGCACTCTGGTCGGCGGCCTGCTGATCCTTATCCACTGTTCTGGGGTGCGGTTCCTTTTGCTGGACCATGTCAACCGTTGGCAGCTGCACTGGGGGCAGCTTGCTAGGGTGGAGACGATTGGCGCTGTTGGCCATGGTTGGGGAGGCTGAATCGAGAGCATGCTGGGCCTCGAGGAGCTTCGTCTGTTCCTCGAAGTATATTTCTTCGCTCTCGGCGATGAAGTCCTCCGCGAAGTACTGAAGCTGTTGGTACTCAGGGGGCGCCATGTAAATGACTTGGTTATGCCGCCTGCGGATGGTTTCCCATTCGATGTGGAGGTCTCGTTTTGTGGCTTCGATTGCTTTCGGACTTGGTTGTCCCTTGTCCTGCAGGTTGAGGAAGGTGCCAGAGATGCGATCCTGTGCCGCGAACTGAGCGGCGATGAGTTCTTCAAACGGCATTTGCTCATCGATAGGTTGGTTCGCGGCAACAGAGGTTTCCGATGATTTTTTATCTCTTCCGACTGAGGAATGTCGTCGGGGAACCGTTGTGAAAGTTGTCGCCGTCGCGGCCGCCACCACTGCCGTTACCATTGTCGGCTCCGTTACGCACCGTGTGAAAACAGGTATGATCTCTTCCGAGCGAGGAATGTCGTCGGTCGAGATCTTTGATGTTCCGCCGACCGAGGAATGTCGTCGGAGAACCGTTGTCCCTATGGGGGGGATTTTCCGGGTGCATCATCCGTGATGACGATCTGGGTGGGGGGCCGGGCGACATGCGCATGTCAGGTGTTGGTGGAGTTTCCGGGCGCCGTAGAGGTGGCCGGAACATCATTGGCGGCGAAAGACTTGCAGGCAGCTAGATAGCCGGTGCACCAGTCCGGGGAGTATCGTTACCAGGTTTCGGCGTCGAATCACTTTCCCGTCACCGGTTTCATTCGACGTATCACTTTCTTCCTGCTTGTCACTCTCACTGTGGTTAGGCTTAGAGTCCTGTTCCTTTCCCCGTTTCCTTTGAGCACTCTCCGTTCCCTTCAGGGATTCACCAGCATTTTGTCCGGATATCGCCAGCATTTTCTGCTGCACTGGGCGCAGCTTCGTTAGATCGGCTTCTTCCTTTGCCTGTGGTTTCTTTCTACCCTTTTGTTGAGGATCCGTTGACCCTCGCATTGCTCCGGGAGCAAGTGGAGGCGGCGATGGCAATTGGCTCGGTGGTCCGGCAGATGGGACCACGGTTCCAGTGGTCTGTTGACTAGGCAAAGGACTTTCATCACTCTGGACACTTTGTGCACTGTCAGAGTACTGCTGATTCCTTAGCCGCTTCCTTTTGTATTTGACTTCCTTGCCTTTAGGCCTTTCTTCTTTGTTGATGAGTTCTGCTGGTATGCCGCTCTCGCTTTCTTGGGCCGATAGTAATAAGGTCCAAAGTTCGTCCATAAATTGTCTGGCATTGCGTCCATTAAAAAGGCCAGTCATGTTGATTTGGTTTGTACTTCCTTAATGGGGTTGAATTGGTGTTCCTCTTCACAGGTATGTTGTGCCGCGAACTGGGCGGCGATGGTGTAGATCCAAATCGGCACTGGATCCTGTGTTGATTCCTTTAGAGGATTATTTATTACACTCTGAATTTGATTGATTACCAATGGTACTGGAGTTTGCGTTATTGTTGTCCGTTGTTATAACTGTTGTTGTGCCGCGAACTGGGCGGCGATGAGTGGATCCAATAGGCACTGAATCCGGCTCGAAGGACCAGAAAATGTTGTAACAGTGTTCGGAGTTGTCCACTGTTCCCTTCAGAAAATGTTGCAGTAGTGTTTGGGTTTTGTCCACCGTTCCCTTGACGAGAGGAATTCAATGAAAAGGCAGGAAGGAACCACACAAACCAAAGTCCGAGATCTTTACTTCAGGAACCACAAAAAACAAAGTCCGAGATCTTTACTTCAGGAGATTAATCTTTATTTACTTTATTATTTAATGGGGATACACCTTGTTTTATTACGATGAACTGGTACCTGGCGATGATTTCTCCGATGATGTGAGCGCGGTGAAGGTTGGCTGCAGACTGACTCATTGGGCATAACTGCCAATTCAAAAGGAGGCGCTATGACGCCATCGATGATGACAATCGGCCAGCTGGTGCCAGCTGCTGCGTAACTGGTATACACAGCGAATGTACTAGATTTCTCCAGTACTTCCCAGCACATTTAATTGCCAATCCGCAACACCTACAACATAAATCTATTTAAAAAAAAAAAAAAAAAAACATATAATTTGAATTATAGTATCCCCGAGAACGATAACGTTTATCCAAGTTTATCCAACATTTTGTATCGTGTCAGAATTAGAATTGCGGAGCTACAAAAGGATTAATTACCAAAGTTCATTAAATACTTTGAATAATCATGAAAGCTGCAATGCTGAGTAATTCGATATTTGTATATCGATTTATATTAATTAGGGCATTGCGTTTCAACGTAAAATGAAAATACAGAATGGATGAACACATTGCATTGCAATCAACGAAAAATATTGACCCTAAGACGAGACCCTTGGTATAATGGCAACGAGAAGAATTAATCAATGCTTAACACTCTGTATAAATTCTCATTCTTATTGGGTATGACCTGTGAAGTTTGTATAGGAGTACTGTGAAGTCTTATATTGCCAAACAACAATATTGTAGCGAGCTTAGGGTTCGCTGGATTAATTATTTTGAATAAATAAGAGCCGTTAAACCGATTTTGAATTAATATAACACTTTATTAGTCCGTTAATCACAACCGTTACTTTTACCGAACACAACGATTTCTTGACTTATCGCTTCAGTACTTATCGCGTATTTTACTTCTTACTTATCGTTTGCTTCTCACTCGAGACTTACTACTTTCTACTTGTCCCCATGAGCTGTGTGCGACGTATTTATACCAGTTCCCCACATTCTGATTCGGTATTTCGTTTCCGTCCGTTCCATGATCTTGAATGTTCTATTATCCATAGTCTCCAGTTTTCCAGTACTTTGTTTTGGACTTCCCCGAATATTCCAGTACTGACTGTCATATGCGTTACAATATTGTGACGCATATGACAATCAGTACTGGAATCTTCGAGAAAGTCCGAAACAAGTACTAGATTATTTTAGGAAGTACTGGAAAACTGGAATAGAACATTCAAGACTATGGAACGGGCGGAAACGATACGTGATTTTTCTTAGATAAACAACAGATGGTGATTGTGGTATCTTACGTTATCCAAACAACAATTAGTTGAATGTTTTACTGATTGTTAAAATTTTTAATTGCCGAGCAGCAGTACTATGGCTTCTAGTTAGTTAAATTCTTCTTCTTAAGAATAGTAATAAAATGAGAAAGAAAAAGCCGCTTTTTTTTCATCATCGACCCTGCCTTTATGCTTTCGATTCTGTGTAAAAATGTTCGTACGAGGGAAATAGGTGTGAATTAAATATAAAAAAAATTTAAAAAACGGCTTGCCCACAAGAGGAAAATTATTATTATTAAGCGAGGTTTTTGAATAAATTTATAAATGTCGCATAATTTATAATTTATTAAGCATTTATTTTCAATACAACTTAAGCCATAAAAATGTCATTTAAATCGTTTCCAACTGTAGCCGCACCTTTATGTGCGAAAAGTAGCAGAGTAGTCGAAAATGATTGTCACCGAAAATGATTGTCATCTCATGTTTGAGGGCCGTCTTCACAAGCGAAAACGTAGAATCATCGTTTTAACGACGATATTTATATGTGGATATTTGCCGTGCATTTATTAATAACAAATTAAATACTAAAATGCCTAGTAGCGAGGTAATTGTAAACAAAGTTATAGTTCACCCTTTGGTGCTGTTAAGTGTGGTCGATCACTTCAATCGAATGGGAAAAATTGGTAACCAAAAGCGGGTGGTCGGTGTTCTTCTTGGTTGTTGGCGATCCAAGGGAGTTTTGGATGTTTCCAACAGTTTTGCAGGTAAACGTTTGCTAAATTCACATAAATAAATAGATAAATGGAATAAATCGTTTATATATTTGTTTGTCCGTAGTTCCGTTCGATGAGGATGACAAAGATAAATCGGTGTGGTTCTTAGATCACGATTATCTGGAAAACATGTATGGAATGTTCAAAAAGGTTAACGCCCGAGAGAGAGTCGTCGGCTGGTATCATACTGGACCAAAGCTGCACCAGAATGACATACAGATCAATGAGTTAATTCGTCGGTATTGTCCAAACTCTGTATTAGTTATCATCGATGCGAAGCCAAAAGATCTTGGGCTGCCGACTGAGGCATACATTGCAGTGGAAGAGGTGCATGATGATGGCACACCGACCAGTAAAACATTTGAGCATGTTCCTAGCGAAATCGGCGCTGAGGAGGCTGAAGAAGTGGGCGTGGAACATTTACTTCGGGATATTAAAGACACCACAGTTGGAAGCCTGTCGCAGAGAATTACAAACCAACTTAATGGACTGAAAGGGTTAAATGCCCAACTTAAGGACATCAAACACTATTTGCAAAGAGTTGGCGAGGGAAAACTTCCAATAAACCATCAAATCGTCTACCAACTCCAAGACATCTTCAATCTTTTGCCAGACATCTCCTCAGATCAGTTCATAGAAACGATGTACGTAAAAACAAATGACCAGATGCTGGTTGTGTACCTAGCATCAATGGTCAGATCTATAATAGCGCTCCACAATTTGATCAATAATAAGCTAACAAATCGTGACGCCGAAGAAGGTAAGAAGGAGGAGAGCAAGGAGAAAAAGGACAAGGAGAACAAAGAGGCGAAGGACAAAGAAAAGAAGGACGAGAAGACAGATAAGAGTAAAGAGGAGAAGTCCAAGAAGTAGAATGTCCCAGCGATGCGCCCACATGAATTTCCCTTTGTACCAATCCGCAATTTTTTTGTTTATTCAAACTAATCATTTAATTTACGAGGATAATAAAGAACCTTTGAGAGTGAACCGTGTAATTGTGTTGAGGAAATACTAATTTCTCATGTTTTTTTTTTCTTCATTTTAATTTTTAGGGCGGCGTTTCTATATACATGGATTCGGTTTCGAGTAGGAAAGTAATTACGTTACCTGGCGAATGTGAAGCCTGCACGCGATCACATTTCTGAGATAAATGGCATGTTCCCATTAGGAATAGTTAAAAGCCAATGCCCCACCATTTTATTATGGACCAAAGACTCCATTTAATCTGCTTATTCCCAGCTGAAACTCAGACGGGAGTACCCAAAGGGTGAGATAGAAAAATATCTGTTTAAAGTCTGATAGTATTTTAGACGAAGTACGCACACAAAAGGCTGAAAGAGGAACATATCTACAAAAGTATAACGGCCGTCCTGTCACCAACCATAAGCGAAAAGGTGGATGACGAGGAGCTTTTTTTATGTTCTTCGCAAATTCCCAGAAACCTGTACAACCACACGTACAATAAGAACTTTGCCCATTCAATGTGTAGATGATTTCCCGATAGGGAAGATATACTTTTCAAATCAAATAATGGGTTTCCCAATATGTATAATATGTTTTCAAAATGGTGTGGCAGTTATATTGAAAATGGTATGAATGGAAAATTGAGTTTTCGTCGAACATGGGAAGAAGGACAAGGTTTAAAGGGGTTTGAAAGGTCCTTGAGTTCAACTTGTTCTAATTGTAAGTTAAATATCGCGATTGTAAGCTTGGTCCAGGGGTGGATTTGCTTAAAGGCAATAAATTGTGCCTGCATTTGGACAATAAAGTTATATGTTATACAAAAACATTGCTTCAGATAAATGTCCGCTTTGCGCCTTCCTTATGACAGAGACTACAGTCCCGGTGTCAGCGCGTTTCGATCAGACGAATTCCCCGCCTGGAGGGATAGGAACGAACATACAGGGCAAAGTCACTGTTTGCTTTCAACCCGGCGAAGGCCAGGACGATACTTGTCCCTGTTCAATCCAAGTTGACATGCACTCCACACGTGACACCCCTGTACAGCTAATTTGGCACCCGCCAAGTAGTGAACCAATGCATGCAGTGACATCCTGAGAAAGGTTGGCCCAAGGCTGATAACCTTGCCCCGAAAAACAAATTACTGTGGACAATTTAACATTCTCGGATATGGACCGGATACAAGACGACGAGCACGGAAACGAAAATGGCTAAACGATATGAAAATTTTCTCATGGAACGTCGGCTCACTATACAGAGCTCGAGCCACACAGCAACTAGCCGTTGCCCTGTTCGAATATAAGGCTGACATAACAGCATTACACGAAATAAGATGGACGGAGAGTGGTGTTAGTCAAAGAAATTAGTATGATATTTATTACCGCTGTCATTAAAAACACCGTGTGCTCGGGGTGGTCTTCTAGTCAGCCAAAATCTGAAGCCTGCCATCATCGGCTTTAATGCAATAAACGAAAGGCAATGCACTCTTCGCGAGCGAGGCAAGTTTTAATAACATTAGCCTCATAAACCTTCAGGGATCTACAGAGGAGTCCTCTGACGATGAAAAAGAAGAATACTACGAGAACGTCGAACGTGCCCTTAATGCCTGCCCAAGATACGACGTGAAAATAGTTCTTGGTGATTTGAATGCGAAAATAGATCGGGAGCCGTTTTTCGGACACTACGCAGGTTCCCATAGTTTACATGAGAACACTAATGACAATACGAGTTATCGAACTGGCAGCATCAAAGAACCTGTGGTTGTGAGTACCAGGTTTCCGCGTAAAGATATCCACAAAGCCACCTGGGTATCACTTGATGGAGCATTCGCAATAAAACTGACCACGTGTTGATAGATCGCCGCCACTCCTCGAGCCTGATGACGGTACGAACGTATCGAGGTGCCAATCTCTACTCGGTTCATTATCTTGTTGGTGTAGTTTTCCGAGCGCGGATTACCTTACGGAGACGTATTGCATCCGCGGATCAGGTTCGGATCAACACGGCTGCCTTACGCAATGAGTACATCAGCAACACCTTTGGTCATGCGTTAAGACTAGCCCTCGAAGAGTTCGAGTAGAGTGAGTGAAAGTCCTGGGGCCAGTATGCCGGGCGTAGAAGAGAAATGGACACGCCTTAAGAATACTGTCATTAGTACTGCCAACTCCATCTTAGGCAGTAGTCCTTTAGATCGGAGCGACTGGTTTGGTGACGAGTGCAAACTAGCGACTGAACGTAAGAATGCTGCATACCGGGCAATGCAGCACTCTCATAGGACGCGGGTATGCGAGGAGAAATACAAAGAGCTTAATAGATCTGAAAAAAAGACTCAACAGACAAAAGAAAAGTGCCTGAAAGAAAAGTAGAGAGCGAGGTCCGCACCAGCCGCGGAAGTTCTACCAAATAATCCGCAGTATGACGCGGTACACACTACGCTTCACTTACTCCAAGGATAAAGAGGATAATCTGATCACCGATCCTGGAAGCATTCTGAAGCGATGGGAAGTGCACTTCAATAAATTGCTAAATGGTCAGCTCACAGAAGAATTGGAGGCTCCACCAATGCAAGATCAAGACCAAATGCTGCCGCCACCAAGCATTGAGGAAACAGTAAAAGCCATAAGACAGTTCAAATCAAATAAAGTCCCCGGAGCTGATGGCATAACAGCTGAGCTGATCAAACAAGGAGGGACAGCTCTACATCACGCGATTCATGTGATCGTGGTGCACGTCTAGGAGCAAGAGGAGATGCCATGTGTGTGTAGTGTGCAACAACTGTAGGGGTATAACATTGCTGAGTACCGCCTATAAGATACTCTCCTCTATCCTACAAGACCGGATAGCCCCATACGCTAAAGTCATCATTTGTCAATATCAATGTGGCTTCATCCCAGACAAATCAGCGATTGATCAGATATTCGCCCCTAGGCAGGCGATGGAAAAATGTCTGGAATTTAACATTCCATTATATCATCTATTTATAGACTTTAAAGCCGGCTACGACAGCATACCCAGGGTAGACCTATATAATGCCAAGAGAGAGTTCGCCATTCCAAACAAATTGATACGACTTTGTCGGTTGACCATGACCAACGTAACTAGTCAAGTAAAAATAACGGGATTGCTGTCCAAACCAATAAACATCTTTAATGGACTCCGACAAGGGGACGGTCTGGCCTGCCACCTCTTCAACCTGGCGTTGGAGAAAGCAATCCGTGCCTCTGGCGTCACAACTCGAGGGACTATTATCACCAAGTCCAACCAGATACTTGCCTACGCAGATGACATCGACATCATCGGTAGAACCGAATCGGATGTCCAGGATTTCTTCACCCAGATCGAGCAGGCGGCACAAAAACTGGGACTGCACATTAATGAGGGAAAAACCAAGTACATGGTGACAAATTCTACGAAGAGAAGACCTAACGTTGGTCAAACTATCAGGGTAGTGGCGAATTTGAAGTAGTGCAATCCTTTAACTACCTTGGGTTAATAGTATCAGCCAATAACAATATGGAAGAAGAAATACGCGAACGGCTGATCAAATCCAACAAAGCCTATTATGGTCTATCAAGGCTCTTTAAATCCCAAAATTTATCTTACCAGTACTCATGTATGGATCGGAGACCTGGGTGCTCAATAAAAGGCGCTCTGAACTCTTAGCCGCGTTCGAAACGAAAGTCTTAAGGAAAAAAAATTGTGGCGAGAAGGCCGAATTTAGCGAGACAGGACATATGTTTCCTTCATCTTGTCTCTGACTTCTGGTCATCTTGCGATAACCAGAATCACCCACATCCGTGAGGATGTTGGGCTCGGTCTCGCGGCATCTGAAAAGAGAAGAAAAAAGGGGGGGTATCCAAGGATAGTGTGGACAGTGTTAGTCCAAGTGTTCTCTAACTACTTTTATAGAGGGATGGTGGGAAAGAAATCATACAAGACCGGTAGGTCTTGGGTGCGGAAGTAAACGCAGATCACGTCTTTGGCGTCTGATAATCTGCTCTTTGGTCGGTGTGTATGTTTGTGTTTGTGCCGTCTTGTACTGTGCGTTCGTGTGTTTGGTTTGTTAATAGTAGACCCTATGGGATGGGTCCAGGAATCCTCTATTATAGAGGGGAATGTTGTTGGGAAGGGTGCTTTCTTCAGTTTTATACTGAAGAAGAAATTGTGGGGGTTTGATCCGAAGAGATCGAGAGAGAGAAGGGTCAAGAACGCAAGAGTCCCGTACAAGTAGGTTCTCGCTGTTCTGAATGTTTTCGAGGTACTTATATGCTAATTGAAGCAAGTACTCGTCGATAGGGGTAATGGAGGCGCCTTCGTATAGGTGAGAGTTGGGGTAATGACGACCGTCAGGCCTTCTAGAATGATTGGTGCATCTTCTGAGGAGTTTCCTTTCGAAAACCCGAAGTCTTTCCATTTGAGCCGAAGATATGCAGGACCATATGGGAAAAGCGTACGATATTCCAGATCGGATTAGCTGCTTATAGCAGAGAAGCTTAACTTTGGTGTCAACTTTGTTCCCCCACTTCAAGATGTTGTGCAGTTGCTTAGACCGACCGAGGCCCCTTTGGAGAATGTGGGTCACATGTTTGATGAAATTCATTTTTGGGGTATAAGTGACCCCGAGATATTTCATCTTGTCCTGTGGTCTAATCGTAGTATCTCCCATTTTTATTCGAATATTCTGTGAATATCGAGAAGCAGGTTGGGAGTGTTTACTACTCAGAATTATGGCTACTGCTTTGGATGGATTAAGTCGTATTTTCCATCGACTGTAATACTGATACAGTTCGTCCAAGTGACGGTTGAGTCGATTTGTTGCGAGGTTAGGGCCTTTCGTTGACGTGTACACCAGGACGTCATCCGCATAGCATATTTGGTTTACTCTCCCGTCCACAGGGCGGGGAATATCGGAGGTGTAAATATTGAATAAGATGGGGCCTAGAATGGAGCCCTGTGGTACGCCTGCAGCGGCGTGAAAAGTTCGGGAAAGCTTTCCATTCATTCTAACTTGGAAGGTTCTGTTGCGAACGAACTGGTAGATGATGCTACATAGCGTTCTACTGAGGCCAGTATTCAGTAGTTTAAAAGCGAGACCTTCGATCCAAATCGTATCAAAAGCCTTTTCAATGTCTAGGCTTACCGCAACGGTGGCTTCCTTATTAAAGAGCCGCACGCAGACGTGGTTTTGAAATAAATTGAGAGCCATAGTGGTGCTGTGCGCTCTTTGAAATCCGAATTGGAAATCAGGTATTAGGTGCCTGGCACTGACAAAGTTACTTAGCTTCTCGTATATGAATTTTTCATATATTTTGCTGATGCAAGTGAGAAGCGAGATAGGGCGAAAGCTTGAGGGGTGATACGTTGGTTTCCCAACTTTTGCTATTGGACAAATAATAGCGTGCCTCCAAGCTTGGGGAAAGTACCCCATGTTGTAAGCATGGTTGAAAAGAATGGAGAGCTTTATAAAGAATAAGGCAGAAAGCCTTCGCAACGAGTGGTATGACATGTTGTCGATACCAGATGACTTCTTAGGGTGTCGAGATTTAACCAGACTCTGTAGGGTATTTGGAGTGATGAAACCGTGACCATTATCA
Organism: Microdon myrmicae; assembly: GCA_963931805.1. Classification (NCBI taxonomy): domain Eukaryota; kingdom Metazoa; phylum Arthropoda; class Insecta; order Diptera; family Syrphidae; genus Microdon; species Microdon myrmicae. The sequence goes on along the minus strand of OZ007497.1, from coordinate 256,601,399 downwards.
CGTGTGTCATCGAAGTATGCACTGTTAGTTGGGTTAAAGACAACAATTGGCTCGTTGAAGTCGTCCAACTTACTGTGGACCTCTGAACTAACGATTGCATTAGTTTCCGGGACCCCATCTTGGAGAGTGAGTTTGTGATTGTTTTCGAAGGTCTCTCCGATGATATTTGCTTTATTGGTGTCGTTATTGACAACAACACCATTGTGCATAATTGGCCCAGTGATGTGGGAAGAGCCACATATCTTTTTAACATTTTTATAAACGTTCTGGTCCATCTGAATACCCTTCAGCTTGTCTTCCAATTGACGGGTGCGATTGTTTTGGATTCTCTGTTTTATCAGTGTACCAATATTGTGAATAATGGATCGTAATAATGGCTCCCTTTGCGTAAAGCGGTGACGATATCTCATTCTGCAGAGCTTTTTACGCTCCCGGATGAGACGAAGAGTGAGGTCGTCCTGGGCGATCTGATAGGTCTTTTCAAGTTTGTACTTCGGGACATGAGTCTCCGAAGTTTCAACTAGAATCTCGTGAAGTCGTTTTGCAGCGTTGTTTATCTCAACCGTCGTTAGGTTCCTGTCAGTGGGAAGAGAGAATTGGTGGAGTTTATCGTTCAATGTAATATTGAAGTTGTCCCAATTTGTCCGTCCATAATCGGGTATGTATCTGATGTGAGCCCGAGATGCTCGATAGCCGCGAATGAATGTGGCCACAGCGTTGTGGTCAGATACACCCGCTGAAACTTGAGGAGGAGTGATTTGTGGAAGTAGGTCTTTGGACACAATAAATATGTCCAGAATTGAGTTACCTCGAGTACCAACCGTGGGTGCGACTATTTCGAAGTTGAGGGCATACATGTTTGCGGTGTACCATTGGTACAGTTTTGTGCCATTTGGGCAAGAGACAGAGTTGTTCCAGTGGGGATGTCTGGAGTTAAAATCGCCGCCTATGATGAAGGGTGTATGCCCTGAGGTCCTTATTAGTTTGCCGATATCTTCGGGATTAATGGGGCCATTATTGGTTTTATGCGAGTGGTATACGGAGTATATATTCACTCTACCATTACTAGCCAGATGCAGTTCAACTCCAGACACCTCTATGGACTCTAGGTGTGGGAGGTCTATAGCTTCATGGCGAAGTCCGCTATTAACCAGTATACAAGTTCCACCTCCGTTGATGGTGGGACCGCCAGTGAGGGTTCGATCTCTTCGAATCATGGAGAAGTTTGGGAATATGGGACGGTGACATGGGTCCAACCTAGTTTCGGTTACAAGTACCACGTCCGCCCGGTTTTCCTTTATGAAGTCAGAGACTATCATACGCTTGGAATGCGAAACAAGGGATTTGACATTTAAGAGGATAACTTTAATTTTGGAATCCATTGTGGAGGGTATGTCTTGCATATGCAGTGAAAAGGAGTGCCTCCCTCTCTGCCTCTGTTGATAGTTTCTCATATCGGGGTCGGATATCCTCAATTAACCGGGAGAAACTAAGTAGTTTCTCGAGCATTGAAGATTGCCCCCTCGGAGGCTTTTGCACCACCGCTTGAGTTTGAGGCGTCGTGTTGGCCTTTACCGGGGCTCGTTTAGGGACTTGAATATGTTTTTGAGGGGGAGGAGTTGAAAGAGTTTTTGTATTCCTTGCCTGCTGACCCCTAAGCATGTCGGCAAATGTGAATCCATTTTGGATGAGGTTTTGTGTGGCCTGTTTTCCGAAGTCTGACTTGGCTGTTTGCTTAGCTCGAGTCTCCTTGGATCTTTGTTTAATTTCCTTATATTTAGGACAATTTCTATAACTGGCCGGATGCTCTTTGTTGCCGCAGTTGCAGCAAGTTGGCAGTGTTGTTTCATCCTGCACATTTGTTACGGGATCGTATTTCGCTAGCGGTAGTTCGCACTTGCCAATATCGTGGGATTTTCCGCAACGAACGCAACGGCGACTCATGTTGCGACTTTGTCCGTATTATGGAATCTATGTCGGTTCCTGGGGCAAGGAGAAGCTGCCATATGTTCAGCTTGGTGTATCTTTGCGGTCTGATGTTCACAAACCGCTGTGGGGGAGAGAATTTTTTGACGTCAATGAATTTGACGTTAGGAAATGTTGCCTCAAGAGCAGTTACGATGTCGTCCTTTTCCCAAGAGGCAGCGACTCGTTTTAAAAGGATTGTCCTCGACTTTTCGTCGGCCGGAGTAAAGGTGTAATAATTCACCTCCTTGGCCTTGAGGTTGTCGTTAACCGTGCGATAGGTTTCCCTATCCTAGGCTATGATTTTGTTTAGGGATGGGCTTAAGGTCTTTGTCTTGAAGTTAGAAATCCCTAGCCGGTTCATGTCACCGACGAAATATTTTAAATTGAGGTCTCGTGCAAAGACCCCGGGTTGCTGTTTCTTCTTAGAAACAGGTGGGCGGTCCCCGACCTCTGGCCGAACAGTGTTGGGAACACAAGCAGCCTTTGGTTTTGGGTTAATAATCGGTGGGCTAGGCTCCTGCGGAGGTACGACCTTCACATGAGTTGGAGTTATCGCGGGGTTCGACAACTGTTTGGGGACAGCTGATGATGATGGTAGGGGTGGTGTTGGGGCGCAGCCGGTGGCCATACGTTTATTGGAGGGTCCTCCTTCGTAGTTTAGTATTGGAAGTGGTGTTTTCCGCTTAGGGGCCCTTGATGAGTTTGGGGTGGGGGTGCGCGATTCACCGTCGTCCATTGAGTCGTCAGAGCTCTCAGCGACGCTCTCCAACTCGGGCTCGAGCTCCGATTCCGAATCGGAAGCCACCGAACTGGCACTGGATGGGGATGCGGGTGGTGCGGCTTCCAGACGCGACAATTTATCTTTCAAGGCAGCGTTCTCTGCCTTGAGAGCCTCGAGGCCCTCCCTTAATCTCTTTATGAGAGCCATCATGCCCTGATCGGGCTGATGGCCCACACCACGAGAAGAACAGGCATCCATCTATTGCGGGTACGCAAACATCGGGCACGAAAAAGAAACAAGAAACGCGTGGGGCGCAAGGAAAAGAAAAGAGGAACAAACAAAAAACCAAGAAGGGAAACAAACAGACCTAATCAACCTAAAGCAAACAAAAAATAGTAATATATAAATTTAGAAAATATAAATTAAATTAAGAATATTCGAACTTAAAGATAATAATTGAAACAAATAATAAAATATAAATGTAAAGAAATATAAATTAAATTGAAAATGTCCAAACCAAACGTCCTGTTGCTCGTTCACACTCACAATTTTTTTTTTTTTTTTTGTTTTTTTAATTAATAGCTCACTTGTAAAGAAATTCACAACTCCGTTACATTGCCAAATTGGATAGTTTTCAATTAATTAATAATTTCATGTGTTGAAAGTCGTATGATTTCAGCAAATGCCACAATGAATGTCGTATGAATGTATAACAGTTCTCGCAATCCAATGTATGATTGTGTATATGAAGTGTATGATTGTGATTGCCTTCTCTCAGCTCTCACTGTGAAAATGATTGTCGATTGTGATTGTGATAATTGTGAAGTGTCGATTGTGTATATGCCTCAAGAAGGAGGAGCATGGCAGACAGCTGTATACCAGTCGCGATAAATCACTCAACAGGAAACGAGTGATTTATCGAAACCAAGCGAACGAGGAGACAGCTGCTGGCAATAAAAGGCGAGCGCGGCGCTGAAGCGGTGGTGGTCGTCGAAAGAGCTCCCAAGGAAACGGTCTTGTTAAAGACCATAGGAATAAAGAGATCAATAAATAATTGAAATTCAATAAAAATTCAGCAAATAAAGAACATAGGCGAAGTCTCGTTCTAATAGTATTTCCGGCTTTGTCTTCTTTCGTTGGGCGTTTTTCACTTTTGGTAAATTTAAGGATTTTGGTACTGGGCAAGACTCAAACGCCCGCCAATCCAGAGAAGAGTCCGGCTCTGGAGGTACAATCCCTCAAATTTAGGGAAAAAGCATCGTTGGCCGGCCAGTGCCGGAAATACAGTCCACTCGGAGAGAGACTGAGGCAGCGCTAGCGAAGCGCCGTTTGTTGTTTCGGTTTTGTCTTTTCGTTTCAGCAACAGTGGGTAAATTGCCACCGATTCTAAGCTGGTAACGCACGTACGCCCTCTAGTCCTCGTAACTTCCTCTCGACCTCCTCGGGTGCTCTCAAACAGACTTCGCGGTATGGCTGTTCGATATAGCCAGTCGTCTCGTCGACGATCGAAATTAGACTGCCTGTCTGCCCACACAGATATCCAGATTCCAAACCGGTATCCGTATCTGTACGGAAAAATTTTTCTATTAGATCTGCTAACAGAATTCCGGAAATCTCTGTTAGCAGCATGCTATTTCATCCCAGGGGTAATTTCCTATTTTCCTGAAAGGAGAAAGTCATTCCTTGCATACATCATTATCATTGGTGATGGAATTTCATTTCCACGGCCTTCTGTTTGCACAGAACATCTGGCGCCCAGACCAGAGATATTCGGCGATTGTTTTGACGTGCAGTCCGTGGGTCTTATTTGAACTTGGTACCCGGAATCGAAATCCATTAGATCTTTATAATGGTGCGAAATTCTAGCGTGGCCGTGGGACCGGAGTATTGCCTTTGTTGGCTTAACTCCTCATAAATTATCGGATATCTCGTTGAGATATATTCGATTGCGATAGGTCGTGGCTGCCTTCTGTTGTTCAACGGATTTAGGTGGTCCTTGCGTTAGATTACCCGCACGTGCATCCGTTGATCGGCTCATTCTTTGATGCTCGCAATTCTTTTGTATCGAATTTCGGAATTGCCGGTTCGATGAGATGTTCCTGGGCGCAGGCAGCATGTATGGCATTTTGGGAATCGTTTTTTTTAGGAATAGAACGCATGGATGTTTATACCTTTGATTCAGGCATGATGAATTATAATTGTTGAGCTTGACCTAAAAAACTGTGGGGACGTTCAGTTCCCTGCTTTTTGGTGTCGGTCTCAACGTTGGCTGCGAGTTGCAGGCCCTATGGTGGGACTTTGGGGCAGGCGTCTGTGGGCGCGTGCAACGCTCTCAGGTAAGTAAGTTCTTTGAAGGTAGGAACCTTACCTGCACAGAATTGTGCGTTCGTAGAACGCTACAGTCCTTTATGGCAGGATGTATGGAAGGAGACAGCGCGGCAGACCTTGTCTGCGATGGAGGGATGGCGTAGACCAGGACGCCCAGAGCCTGGGAGTGCCAAACTGGATGAGTTCGGCTCGAAATTGGGACCGTTGGAGAGATTTGCTAAATAAGGCCAAGACCGGATCCAGGTTGTAGTGCCGATGATGATGATGGATTGCCCGTCTCTGTGTGCCATCGAGTATGTCGAGGGTATGCTTCGGAGCTTCGCAACTCCAAACATAGTAATAATATTCGAGGAACTGAAGCTCGGTTGGAGTAAAATATGTTATGGTTCTAAAAAGATAACTCCGTTTTCTGGAGGCGATGTTCAATTCGTGTTCATGTCATGATACAATCCCACACATAGTAACGCCGAGTAAATTTATGCTATCCTTAGATTTAATGGCCCGGCAATTCATCATAAGCTGTGGAACTGTTATGACGCCGTTCGCCGTGCTTTCCCTATAGAGAGAGAAGAGCGAGCAGGCGGAGAGTTAGTGAAGCCCAAGTTATCCAGGCCTAATTACTTGACTTCTTATTTATTTTTTAGTGTTTCTTTATTTTACTTTACGATATTTACTATATGTATTGTCTTCTGTTCCAATATTTTCTATTGTAATACACCTTTCACACCAATAGTGAACGCCATGAAAGCGATCGTCTAGGAAGGTCAGCTGGGCGGGAGGAGGCTTGTGAAATACGTGGTACGAGGCATAACCAACACGGAGTGTCGGGATATGTTGAAGCAGCGAAGTCCGACCCCATACAGGAGCCCCTACAGAAAATTCCGTGGAACGAAAGTGTAACACCACAGAGAAGGCAGATACCAACCGCAAGGCACAATGTCGACCCAGTCGGAACCTCAGGGACAAGTGCAGGAAGTCCAACATTATATGCGATCACATGCTTCAGGTATAACCTGATTGACGGCAGACACAATCAAGTGCTTCAACTGGAATGAGCTCGGACACTTGGCCCGTAACTGCATATTAAGTACGAGTCCAGTATGTCAGAGCTCCAGTGGGTATTGCAAACAGAAGAGAAGATGGCAGTGTGTACCACAAGACGGTATATGTGAACGGGCAAGCGGGCAACGCTTTTTTGACTTGGGGAGCGATTGCGTCACGATGCAGGTGTCGATCACAAACGAGGAGGATGCCAGAAAACAAATCGAGTTCGATGGAGGAGGGTGTCACACAATAGGAAAATTATATGCGGACATTCAAGTAAACTCCCTACGATGTTGGTGCGAAGTACTAGTTGTTCCGGATGACAGCCAACCATACAAAATAAACATTGCGCGACGATTACTGGAACAACATCAAGTTCGAATCGAGAAGAACCACAACGAACTCAATATTAGCGATTTTACTGCGAGCAGTGAAACGAAAGATTTGGCCGTCACAGACGAATCGGCCAAACAGAAGCGGAAAGGCATCAGGAGTGACGGCCTGGATACGGGGAAATTGGAAAAGAGGGGAGAGAGAAACTAAGTGAATTAGTAAACGCTAACCGATATTGCTTCGCCCGAAGTGCTAACGAAGTAGGTCAGTATAACTGGGGGAAATGTACAATAGAATTTAACACCGCACAGCCAATGTGCGTTCAACCTTACCGCATACTCCTCGCCAAACGGAAGATAATAGAAGAAAAAGTCGATGAAATGCTTCGACAGGGAGTTATCCAACCGTCAATCTCCAGCCTTTACAGACAGGATGTGTATCGACTACCACGGACTAAACAAAGTAACGGTCAAGCAGAAGTACCCGATCCCTACTGTGGAGGAGAACCTTGCAACGTTAACCGGGATAAAATTGCTTCACTACGTTGGACCACAAGTCCGGATATCACCAGATAGCCATAGCGAAACAAAGTAGGAAGTACACCGCTTTTGCTATGGAAAGGGGGTTGTATGAATTCGTTCGCATGCCGTTCGGCTTGGTGAATGCCCCAGCATACTTCCAAATGTGCATGAATCAGATAAAAGCACCCATGAACCGAGATACAGTGGTTTATTTAGATGACAACATCATAGAAAGTGATTCAGTAGCGAAAGGTCTATAAAAACTCGGAAAATTTCTGGTGGTTCTGAAGCTGACCCTCAATATCAGAAAGTGTGTACTGAAAACCAGTATTGAGTTGCTCGGACATGAACTGGACGGGAGTGGAATAAAACCAGGTGAGCGGAAGATAGCGGCAGTTAAAGAGTTTCCTTAACCACAAAATGTGCATCACATGAGGCAGTTCCTGGGCCTTACAGGTTATTTTCGGTAGTTTGTACCGATGTACGCACAAATAGCAGCATTGGGAGGCATCAGGCGACATTTGAAGACCTCAAGTCCGCACTAATTAAAAGATGTACAAAAGTATCGCTGGTCGATCGTCATTCGGGTAGCGGTGGAGGCAATAAAGAAATTTGACGGAATTCTTCAGCACGATTTTCATCCAAATGATGCCCAATTTTTTGGCTTCTAACGCTTCTTCCTTTTGGCAAGCCAAACCACATCGGATGATAATAGATAATACACCCTTAAAACGAAATCTCGATTGCACAATAAATCATATTCCGAACAATGAAGATATATCGTGTTAGTTCTAGGTCTCGGTTAGAGATAGTATATTAATTTTTGTCGTTTGTAAATATTAGTGTACGGCGTTCATCTCTATGCTGATTATGCGGAGTCTTTTACAATAGGGTTTCTTCTCAAAGTTCACCCTTATGTAGTTCCCCCGAAGAGATCCATATAGGAAATTAGTTTACCTGCAAACCTCTTTATCTCAAGGCGTATCATTATATCGCATCCTGACTTCAGTCCGGGCTATTAGCCCGGTAGGTGGAATCTCACCTACCGATCGAATCATCACCTATACCAACCATTTTTTAGCACTGGTCCATTAAACAAGCTCCGAAAGATGGTCAAGAATGTCTCCCGATCATTTCCCAGATCCTATAGCTTGATGAGATGGTATTTCGCCGGCTGGCAGGACGTCGGTGCCCTACTTACCACTCGGCCTTTAGTCGCCTTTTCTGACAAGCCGACCCAGCTGTAAGTATATTTTAAAGCTCTACTCAGAGTGTAAAAGAGCGAAGCTGCGAGAACTGCTGTTAAACCCCCCACCCCCGAATACCTACATCTTTGCAGCTATGCTCCATCATTAACCGCCCATACATCAAATATAGCGATATCAATTTGTGGCGTTTCTAACAGATACACACACAATACACAAGCAAATAGTGAAGAACACCGAACGAAAGTCGAATAAGAAAATGCATCAGAGCCGTATACCATGGCGAGAACATAACAATTCACATCAGTTGAATATACTTGAGTTTAAAAATCGAATTCTAAACTCGGCCAGTAGCCTGGTGTGTTACGAATTGGTTCAATTGTTGGTGATTCTAACTGTCATAGCGTCAGTTCGAATCACACGTTCTTCACTATCATCCCAAACGCTATAATTGGTGAGTCACCGACGTGATCTGTACACACAACACACATTTTCCCATAGTAAACAGAACTCCACGACACGATCACGACTTCCGCATAGAGCACTGGCACACTCGCCTGCTCCGACGTTCTTTCGTTCGCTCCGCCGTTCGCACACGAAGCTGATCGTAAAGTTACTGAGGAGGGAGTAGTGTGGCGTTTCTAACAGATACACACACAATACACAAGCAAATAGTGGAAAACACCGAACGAAAATCGAATAAGAAAATGCACCAGAGCCGTATACCATGGCGAGAACATAACAATTCACATCAGTTGAATATACTTGAGTTTAAAAATCGAATTCTAAACTCGGCCAGTAGCCTGATGTGTTACGAATTGGTTCAATTTTTGGTGATTCTAACTGTCATAGCGTCAGTTCGAATCACACGTTCTTCTCTATCATCCCAAACGTTATGAATTCAATATCAAACAAATTGAACTACACGTTCAATTTGCCCATATTGAATTTAACTTGAATCCAAGACGTGAAAGAACGAACCATATGTTCAACGCGCAAAATCCCCTGGATCCAAATCTGATGACCAACTTTCACCTTTCTGAGATTGGGCCGAGACGGTCATGAGTCGTTGGTGTCATATCCGTCGTGTTGTACTAAGTGAAAATGAAATAAAAGACCTTTTAATAAATAAAGTAGTTAGTAAAACAATATGTGCTTGTACTAAGTAAAAACGGAGTAAATGACCTTTTAATAAGTAAAAGTATTAACTGAAACCAAGTGTGTTTTTATTGACAAACAAGTGTGTGTGGTGTGTAAGGTGTGGGTGTAAAAAAAGTACCTAACACTGCGGACAAATATCTTCGATTTTGTAAAGGCTGCAAGAATACTTCACTCCTTCCAATCAGATCATACTTCACAAGCCATATATTCACCCTACTATTCATATGGAGGAACTAAATTTACATACTTTGTCAGACGGATCTAAAATAGCGCTATATGTACGAGGGTTGCCTTCTATATTTCGGGATTAGAGAACAAAAACAAATATTGATCATCGAAAATCACTTTATTGTTTTTCAAAATATACCCCATGAAGATCTATACACTTTTGCATGCGTTTGAACCAATTGTCGAAGCACTTTTGCCACTCTGATTGAGGTATCTCCAACACATGCATTCTGAATGCAGCAACCGCTTCTTCAGGTGTCGAAAAACGTTGACCTCTCAGTTTGTTTTTTACGTACGGGAATAAAAAGAAGTCATTCGGTGCCAAGTCAGGACTATACGGCGGATGACCCATCAAATCGATGTTTTGGGTGCTCAAAAATGCAGTTCTCGCAGCTGATGTGTGAGAGCTCGCATTGTCGTGGTGAAGAGTGATCCGTCTTCGGCGGTTGGTTTTCCTGATTTCTTGGAAGACAACTGGCAAACAAATGGTTGTGTGCCACTCAGAATTGACTGTTCTGCGTTGTTCTAGTGGTACGGTTGCGACATGTCCAGTTTTTCCGAAAAAACAGGCGACCATCTGCTTGGAAGTGCTTCGTGCGCGAACAACTTTTGTTGGGTTTGGCTCATCTTGAAACACCCAGACAGTCGACTGCTGTTTATTTTCGGGCTCATACGCGTAAATCCACGATTCATCACCTGTCACAATGTCATAGACGTGTTTCGAAGCACCGCGACCGCATTTTTTGAGCATTTCTTTCGACCAATTGACACGAGCCTTTTTTTGGGCGATTGACAAATTGTGTGGGATCCAACGCGAACAAATTTTTTTGACAGTCAAATGTTTATGCAATATTAAATGTATGCCACTAACGCCTAAGGTTGTCTCAATCTCACGATAGGTCACATGACAATCTTCCAATATCAGTTCGCGTACAGCATCAATGGTTTTCGGAACAACAACTGATTTTGGACGACCTTCACGAAATTCATCTTGGAGTGAACTACGACCACTATTGAATTCACCATACCATCGATAAACACTGGTCCTTGATGGAGCTTCATCGCCAAAAATTGAATTAAGTTCATCCATGCACTGTTGCTGAGTTAATCCACGCCGAAAGTTGTAAAAAATAATCGCACGAAAATGTTGACGATTTAATTCCATTTTTGGGCCGAGATTAATCTTTTAAGTTACTGTAAACAACACAAATAGCGCTCGTATGTCAAAACGTTCTGAGTGCGTATAACCTCAAAAATGTCCAACTTTACGACAGAGCTGTCAATTGCCGGATTGCAACACTAGGGTTGCCAAATCCCGAAACATAAGAGGCAACCCTCGTACTCAGTCGGGTGCAAATACTCTTAATGAAATTTATTAGGACAGCGATGTCTCTAAATCGGTTCGAATTGGAAGACAATTACAGATGTACGGAATACACAGACGGTCATTCTTCACCCCAATGGCAGGATTTGGTGTGCTCTTTCTCATTTTGTGTTTCCTCATCGATATAATATCCAGGCACTTGAGCCTACACAATCTTATCGACTACCTCTTCCTGCGCTTTACTGTACTTTAACTCTCAAAATCCTTTTTGCGTGTCTTTCGAATCAAATGCTAAGTCTCAAATGTCTTGATATGCATAATCTGAACCACGGGAATATAAATGATTAACGTACGACATGGAAAACCAGAATGCTTGATGAAGCCATGCTTAACTTTATTTTAAACTAACGCGCGCATGAAAGGGGGCTTTGAAATACCCTTAAATGTCAGAATACAGTGCGAGCGGAAGAAGGGGAAGTGGATAAGGAAAGAAGGTATCGATGTACATTGGTCATAAATGCCTGGACATTACAAAGACGAGGAAACACATGATCAGGTAGAGTATTCCCATTCATGTGGTTCGACTAAAGACTGACTCTCTATGTTTATTTGTGCGCCTGAAGTTGACTTTCAACGTGAACTGATGCGCATTCTAGGATTGATGGGTATCGCGGGTAAATGTCTGGGAATTTTCATGACGGAGATTCCGCAAGTGTCACAAGGTTCAGCCGAAGAGAAACCAGCTCAGTTAACGGAGAATCTGACTGAAGTGTGCTTTTCTTCTTTGCCCAGGTACAAATACATAGGCAGAGAGTACTGAGATAACGAGGAAATATTCCACCTCCGGAGGGAATGCCTTAAGGTCTTGTCGTAGCAATGCTAATGTGTTCGCGAATTTATTTTCCGCGAATTCAAACCTCGATCCCGGCCTTTAGGAGCCACCTGTGATCTCGCCGGTACGGTCTTCGATGCGGGATGTGAGATTTCGTCCGCGCACTATTCAACACATTCTACGTGAACTGGATTGTAGGGAGGCAACCGGCCCGGACGGAATACCAGCATTAGTCCTTAAGAACTGTGCTACAGAACTATCGCCGGTTCTTGGCATACTCTTCCGGTTATCTTATGCACGGAGGACCTTTCCTGCCTGCTGCAAAATCACTCGAGTTCAGCCAATCCCAAAGACGGGAAAAAAGTGTCTCCCACAAAATTACCGTCCGATAGCATTACTGTCTATTTTATCTAAAGTAATGGAAAAAGTCATCAATACAGAGTTAGTTAGGTATTTGGAGTGCAACGGACTTCTGAATGATCGTCAATACGGATTCCGTGGCAGGCGGCCCATGGGAGACCTTTTGGCACTTATAACCGATATATGGACATCTGCGATTAAACGGCATGGTGAGTCAAGGGCGGTCGCATTGGATATCTCCAAGGCTTTTGACCGCATCTGGTACGGGGCATTGCTGAACAAACTTCGTTCATATGGACTTTCCCAACAGCTTTGCGACTGGACGAGGAGCTTCCTCGAGAATCTATCGATCCGGGTTGTTGCGGACAAAGAGTGTTCGGATCTGTATCCTGTGGACAAGGAGTGTTCGGATCTGTATCCTGTTAATTCAGGGGCGCCACAGGGTTCTATTTTGGCTCCAACCTTGTTCTTGCTTCACATAAATGATTTGTTGGAGACAGCGGATAACAAAGTGTTCAGTTTTGCGGATGATAGTACGCTCGTTTCCTCCTTTTCAAGAGTTCGGCCGATTGGTGCATCTGCCCCCCATCAGCTGAGATGTAGACAGATTGACCCTCTGAACCAGGATCTAGATAGGGTTCTGCAGTGGGGAAGGGCCAATCTCGTCGACTTCAATGCAGCGAAAACACAATATACAACATTCACAAAGAAAAGTGGATCATCGGTTCCACAGCTGATGATGAATGGCCGGGCCCTCGAGGCTGGGGAAAGTTTGAGATTGCTCGGCGTCACGGTCTGTGGGAATGTATCATAGCATAAACACGTGTCAAGTATCGCCAGATCACCCTCAGGAAAACTGAACTATCTTTTTAGAGCCAAGAAATATTTTACTCCGCCCCAACTCCTTCTCCTATATAAATCCCAAATTAGACCCAGGCTCGAATATTGCTCTCATGTTTGGAGCTCGGCTCCTAAACATACCCTCGACTTACTTGAGAGCATACAGAGACGAGCGATCCGCCTGATCGGGGACTCGGCGCTGACGTCGGGACTACAATCGCTATCACATCGAAGGCGCGTAGCCAACCTCTGTCTGTTTTACGGATGTTATCACGGGTATTGTTCTTCGGAGATTCATGGTATTGTTCCACGCAATTCGGTTTATATGCGCTCCACAAGACAATCCAACGGATCACACCCGTTTGTGGTTCATCTCCCGACGCGCGACGGCGCGAACATCCCTGCATCAGAACTCGTTCCGTTACAGAGCGGGGAAGCTGCGGAACTCCCTTCCCACGCGAGTGTTCCTGGAGTGGTACAACCTGCAACTGTTCAAAAAGAACTGCAGCGGTTATTTGATGGCATCTCGGGGCGCCCACTCGGCGCTATAGGTTCGCCTCTCCCGAGAGAAGTTTAATAAAAAAAAAAAAATAAAAAAAAAACCTAGACAGCGCGTCTCCTTGTCTTTAAAAGATGAGGGTCTCTTTGTTAGTCCGCTTCCTAGTTGTTTGTTGCGGTCGCCACCTTGCTTTCGGAGCCTCCGGGAAGAGTGATGACCGGTTGTTGAAAGGAGGTCGGAAGTCTGCCGGACACAATCAGACGGTTGATACAATGGTCATCCCACCGCTGCCACAATTTATTGTAATAAATCTTAGGGAAGGCGTCTTCTTGTCTTTAAAAGGACGAAGTCTCTGTGTTATATTGCTCCCTAGTTCTTCCTAGATGTGGTGTTACTTAATGGTGGTGTTGATGACACCTTAAAAAATGAGAGAGGCCGGTCCAAAATTGACATCACATTTGGCAGTTCCATGTTGGCAAGAAGTATAGAGTGGCGAGTTTTGGACACCTACACCTATAGTGACCACCAAGCCGTGATGTACGAAATATTACCTGCACAGGGGATTTATCACTGGCAAATTGGCGAAGAAAGCCCAAAAAATTGGTGGAAAGAGAGTGCGTTGGGCGATCTACAAGTCTCACCCTACTTGGTACGTATATTAGAAAACTATTTTTCGGATAGAAGACTGCTCTATGACACAGATTAGTGACCAGAGGAATATAAAATAAAAGCGGGTGTACCTCAGGGATCTGTATTAGGTCTGTTGTTATGGAATATCATGTATGACGGTGTGCTCAGGGTCAATGTACCAGAAGGGGTTAGAATCATTGGGTACGCAGATGATTTGGCTATAGTAGTCGTAGCTAAACATCTAGATGACCTGGAGAATATTTTTATCCCAAACCATCCAGGGCATTAAATGCTGGCTAAATATGGCCGGACTGAAACTAGCTGGACATAAGACGGAGGCAGTTTTAATAACCAGTTGAAAGTTGAACACCTTGACTTGGAAATAGAAGGAGAAACAATCAGATCCAGTTCCTATATTAAATATCTTGGTGGATTCTTCCGCCAAAGGAAGATGGACGCACACCATGATACCCGATGTAGAAACTTGGGTGAAAAGAAAACATGGCGGGCTGAACTACCCACCTGACTCAGGTGATATCAGCGCATAGATGCTTTTGGCAATATTTGCACAAGTATAAGCATGTCAATCACCCATACTGGTTGTACTGCGAAGGCAAAATAGAAAATGCGGGTAACGTACTCACAGAGTGCATGAGATTCGAGACCGCCCGCATGATTTTGGAGATACAAATGAGTCGGGCAGATACTCCGGGAGGAGTAATAGAATAGATGCTGAATTCAAAACAGGCATGTCCGTAGCAAATGATGTTCTATGTGACATGATGCAGTAGTTGCGACGCGACGAGCGGAGTAACAAGTAAACTCCGTCCCGGCCCGCGATGGAATATCTAAAAGAAAGTTCCGCGGGGATCAACGGGAATATTTGCCTGGCGGGAGGGGGTTTTAGTCGGTAAAAACTCGGCATGCCTCTGGATCGGTCCAGGGGTATCTTTTGAAGATTTCCACCTTACTACCGAAACCAAGAAAAAAAAACCGGACAGATTCGAATACAATAAGGATCCCCTCTGCCTTTCATGAAAGGGATATGTAGAAAATGCGAAACGCATCCTCACCGAATGCAGCGGATTCCAAGAGGAGCGACTGTGGGGAGGAAGTATTGTGCCAAACACGGACACTCCGTTCATCTTCCTCCTCCATCATGAATGTTACTCCGAGTAATACGCCGAACAAAAAGAACGAAACATCGCCACAACGTTTGTCCACAGGGAGTAAAGAAAAACACTGTCCACCAGATAGAAATTGAAACACACTGTTTAATGGTTTATTGCTGGTGATCACCATTTTTATTTTAATGCTTTTTAATTTTTTAATTTATTTTTTTTGTACCCTAATTGCTACTTGGGTATATCCATGATATATAATGGTTAGTATACCCGTCTGTGGCACAAGACTAATGACCTTGCCCGGAAAAAATAAATCATAATGGCAAAATTAACAAGCCACAGGACTTGCTAAATAAGGCCAAGACCGGTTCCCGCTTGTAGTGCCGATGATGATGATGATGATGATACCCGCCTCTCACGCGGGAGATCGGGGTTCGATTCCTCGTCGGGGAGCCTCTGGCGCAAGACTTAATAACCTTGCCCGGAAAAAACAAGTCATTATGGAAAATTTAAAAAGCCTCAGGACTTGTTAAATAAGGCCAGGACCAGTTCCCGGTTGTAGTGCCGATAATGATGATGATAATTGATTTTTACGTTGACGGTATCATTAAACTTAAAACCGATTGAAGATCCGCTGATCGGTAGAACACGAACGAACGGTATCGTAGCGTACACACCGTACCGGGCGCACGGTATGGTGAACAGAGAACGCGACTGACTCCTTCGGTGGTCGGATTTGGACTCTGCGATATTCAGCTCGTGCAGAGCCGACTCGCTAATGGGGTGAGTTCGGTGGTGTGGCGAAAAGGAAATGAAATTTCCTTTGACCAGTGACCAATGGAAGGCGATCTCTGGGACGCGGTGGTGTACGTGTGTGTTCGTACACATCACCGTGTTAATCGAGGCGTTTAGCCAAGGATAAACGGAACCTATAACGAGGAAAAAAGAACAAAGGGGAAACGACCTAAGGCATCGTTCGGTAATGAGGGTCAGCTGCCTAAATAGCAGCCACGCATTAGATGCTAAAAGGGATTGCGATAATTTATACAATGGAGATCGTATATCATCTCTCTGCCGACTGGAAGAATCGGATTCTTTTGTTTGCATATGTTTATGCTATTGTATCCAATCCGGCGACTAAGCGCGCCATTGGTGATTGTTTGAAGATTGAAACAAAGAAGTATTTCCGAGAGAAGTGCTTGCAGCTGAATCAATAGTTGCAAGTCTTCGGGAAGTAATTTTAGATGGATACACAATGACGGTTGTGTAAAGCATCTGTGTCAATTATGCGTGGCATCTATGGCAACGCCAGGATCGAACTGTAGTGTGAATATCTACACTAATTGGAAATTCGGTTTTTGGTCGCTAATGGTGAGATGCATTGATACATGTATGAATGCCCTTGTAGGACAAATTCTTTGCAGGCATTTCCAGGTAATGCATTGAAAGCATTAATTATCCTTGGGAAGGAAATGTTTTTGCTGCGGGAAGATTGCGGTGCAGGTGTGGGAAGATTGGAATTTGCCTGGCAACCGAAGGTACCGAATAGGTTTTGGTTTTATGCACCTGTATAATGGAAAGAATTCTTGTAGGGAATTTGTATGTGAAGAGATGCATGCAAAGGTAGGAATTCTTTACAGGGACTTTTAGTTAAATAAATTTGATCTATTTGATGCGTGAAGTATTTAAGGTGCTAATGCGATTGTATTAGCGAACTTATAAGATTGGGTCGAAGTTATGGGGGTTCTTCAGGTAAGTAACAGTGGGGTTTGGCGGAACCGCCACACGACCACTGACGTTTTTTTTTTCTATGTTGGTGTTGTGTTCTTCAATAGAGTTGTGTGTCTGTGTGTGTGTGTAATCTATTAGAGTCGCCCCATCTTCATCACTGAACCGCTTGACTACGTGATGCAGGGCTTTGAAATACGTCGACCCTACACCCAAAAGAAATGTCGGAAAAATAACAATATGTTGCGAATGAAGGGTGGGAGAAATTCGCAGGCACACAGAAGTTTTACTCTGACATAAATAAGACGTTAGCCTTGTTAAAAATAAGTCGTTTGCATTAAAAAAATTTGGAGATTTTTAGATAGAATTTAATATGTACTGATCGTAGACCTCGTGCCAAGCTGTACTGAATTGAATCTCATCGCTCAGCGTAGTAAAAGATCAGCACACATCTCTGATGTGGTAGCTATTCTCACTTTAAAGCACTGCCTCTTCAATATCTCCCTCTTCTTTTCATCTTCTGCCGTACCCCTCACCACCGTAGATAAGTTATCAATGAAGTTAGTTGGTAAGTTAGATCTAAGAATCTTTTTGTAAGCTTGCTCTAAGCTAATAAACAGGGTGGAGTCCCACTAAAACAAAGATAAAACCAATTAGACTTGTTCTGCTCTCAATGAATGCACACAATAAGCTCCAGAACCTACAGCGAGAAGAATAGCAGAAATAGGACATAGTACCGTAAAAGAGTAATATGCGTGGGTATTTCTATGAATAAATTTGTCATAGAACGCCCATGGTAGATTGTAGTCTTCTGAAGCATTCACGTTTTAATTAAGTCTGCGCAGCATGCATCTTCGTGTTACTAACTACTGGTATGTTAAGACTCTTACGACATAATTCAAAATGTAGACTTGACTTAAGGCATTCTCTCTTATTGCGAGCGGTCTCTATTGTGGAATTTAAGATCAGTGTGGACTCCAAGAAATCCCATAAATACACATTTCTGCCTCCTAGTAAGGCCGAGAATCACCTACTACTGTGTTTGAATATTTTTGTGATCTCTCTGCATACATTAACCTATTGGGGCATTACAGGGTACGCTGACTGGTTGCTGTAAAAAGGTAAATAAACAAAGACAAGTGTTAATCAAAGAGCAGCGCATAGAAAGCCTAATCGGGCAAACACCCGGATTCCCATCACTGTTACTATCGTTGGCACCTGAATAATAACCACTTTACATTCCACGGTCACCAGCGATTTTTCGCTCGAATGCCATTAGCCGCTGAGCCGGCTTGATGTGAAGCAAGAACGGCAGGTGGACAAGACATAAAGAAACACAATGGCTACGTATAAAGAATATTGTATACTCAGACGTCAAGACAGTCGGAATTCGTGCCTAGATGAGTATACATAGTTGCTATGCGATGGATTTAATAAACTTCTTGGTTTACTTTTCCGTTCTCCTCTCTCTGGTTAACAGTCAGTTACTTCCAACCTTTGGGATACCAACTTTCCCGGTACGAGAGTATGAAGACAGTGGGGCATTGTTTCTGACACCTTACATTGAGGCGGGTCTTCAGTCCACAGCCAGAAGGTTAGCTAAAGTTAATAGCAGTGTCTTCCTCAATACGACTAGTTATGCAGGTCAGTTAGATCATGATCATAATTTATGTACACTTTGGGGAATTTACGTCTCGAGTGCGTGTGTTTGCTTTTTTTATATTAAAGGCTACTTGACCGTCGATGAAGACCACAATTCAAATTTGTTTTTTTGGTTCTTTCCATCCGAGCCCGCTCAGCGCAGACTGGTGAACACAGTGAATGAACTTGAAAGTGAAATTGAAGATGGAGAAACCGAGGACACGGATTACGATCATGAATTTTTAAAAAAGTTATCAGCTAATAGTTCGACGGAAATAACAAGTGATGGCAAACCAGTTGTTTTATGGCTGCAAGGAGGGCCAGGAGTGTCGTCTTTGTTTGCCCTATTCACAGAGAACGGCCCCTTTCTCATAGAAAAGAATGGATTGGAGTTAAATGGTTCGTCAATCTGATATTAATGTATTTATAGCGCTCTTAATTTTTATTAGAACTGTTTGTTTATAGAGAATCTGTATTCATGGCATAAAAGGTATCATTTATTATACATTGATAGCCCCGTGGGAACCGGTTTCAGCTTCACTCAGCCCGGGGGATATTGCGAGACGGTATCCGAGGTTGCAGTTCACATGCACAGGGCCTTAGTGCAATTTTTTAAGCTGTTTCCTGGTCTACAGAGACATGAATTTTACATGGCCGGTGAGTCGTTTGCCGGCAAGTACATTCCTGCAATAGCTGACATGATCTACCAGCAAAATGCCAATCCGCAAAACTACCTGAAGATCAATTTGAAGGTTTGTTTAAAGATTATGTAAAAACTGGTGTGGGTTTATCTTTTGAAAATTCCCCAACTTTAGGCTCTTAATTTTGAGCTACTTAATCAGAGTGCGGTAACATTGTGTAATCAGTGAGTAAAACGCGGTAAAAGAAATCAAGTAAAATGGCAATGTCTTGTACTGTTGATATTTTATGCATTGCTTCAGTTTACAAATTCCTCTCGATGTTCCAACAATTCGCGGCAACTGTCCCATTATTTCTATATGCGGACAAAACATTTCTATTCGTGATGTATAAATTTCTATTTAGAGTCCCTGAACTAAATCTAAATGCGTTTGAATCTTTTTAAGCCTCGGCCATGGTAAATTTCGACTATTGTCATATGAATATACCCAGAAAATTCCTTTTTTTACGGTATACATCTTTCATAACACTTTTTCTCCACCACCACTTTCATATTTGCCTTTAATAAGTATCCCATAATATTTCAATTTTGGTAAAAATTCCATGGAAAACAACATAGTTGTTGGTTGGGTGACAATGTCCAGCCACCTGCTGAAATACAACCGCATTAAAGTATAAGCTCGGGAGAAATGTGGGATGTTAGCATTTCAAAACGTCAAGCCCATCAGATTCACCATTTCAAAGAGAATTGTATTTAAAAAAAGAATGAAATATTAATGATACGAGCGTTGCCTCTTATGTTTCGGGATTTGGCATCCCTAGCGTTGCAACTCGGCAATTGACAGTTCTGTCGTAAAGTTGGACATTTTTGAGGTTATACGCACTCAGAACGCTTTGACATACGAGCGCTATTTATGTTGTTTACAGTAACTTAAAAGATTCATCTCGGCCCAAAAATGGAATTAAATCGTCAACATTTTCGTGCGATTATTTTTTACAACTTTCGGCGTGGATTAACTCAGCAACAGTGCATGGATGAACTTAATTCAATTTTTGGCGATGAAGCTCCATCAAGGACCAGTGTTTATCGATGGTATGGTGAATTCAATCGTGGTCGTAGTTCACTCCAAGATGAATTTCGTGGAGGTCGTCCAAAATCAGTTGTTGTTCCCAAAACCATTGATGCTGTGCGCGAACTGATATTGGAAGATCGTCATGTGACCTATCGTGAGATTGAGACAACCTTAGGCGTTAGTGGAACCAGCATACATTCAATATTGCATAAACATTTGACTGTCAAAAAAATTTGTTCGCGTTGGATCCCACACAATTTGTCAATCGCCCAAAAAAAGGCTCGTGTCAATTGGTCGAAAGAAA
Source organism: Microdon myrmicae (assembly GCA_963931805.1). Lineage (NCBI taxonomy): Eukaryota > Metazoa > Arthropoda > Insecta > Diptera > Syrphidae > Microdon > Microdon myrmicae. Next base: position 256,580,896 of record OZ007497.1, on the reverse strand, counting down.
TGCTCAAAAAATACGGTCGCGGTGCTTCGAAACACGTCTATGACATCGTGACAGGTGATGAATCGTGGATTTACGCGTATGAGCCCGAAAGTAAACAGCAGTCGACTGTCTGGGTGTTTCAAGATGACCCAAATCCAACAAAAGTTGTTTGCGCACGAAGCACTTCCAAGCAAATGGTCGCCTGTTTTTTCGGGAAAACTGGACATGTCGCAACCGTACCACTAGAACAACGCAGAAGAGTCAATTCTGAGTGGTACACAACCATTTGTTTGCCAGTTGTCTTCCAAGAAATCAGGAAAACCAACCGCCGAAGATGGATCACTCTTCACCACGACAATGCGAGCTCTCACACATCGGCTGCGACAACTGCATTTTTGAGCACCCAAAACATCGATTTGATGGGTCATCCGCCGTATAGTCCTGACTTGGCACCGAATGACTTCTTTTTATTCCCGTACGTAAAAAACAAACGATTGCTGCATTCAGAATGCATGTGTTGGAGATACCTCAATCAGAGTGGCAAAAGTGCTTCGACAATTGGTTCAAACGCATGCAAAAGTGGGGAATATTTTGAAAAACAATAAAGTGATTTTCAATGATCAATATTTATTTTTGTTCTCTAATCCCGAAATATAAAAGGCATCCCTCGTAAACTACAGAAGTAACATATCACGTCTTGATTGTTACAGAAGAAACACATACTTTCAGTGACACTTAAAAATAATCTTTATTATAATTAAATTCTAGACTTTTATATTCAAATTCATCTTTTCTTTACTTATTCTAAGTTAACAATGGACACCCAATTTTAATTTCCAGTTTTTATGGAACATTTATTTTAATCACTTTTATAAGTTTTCTAATAACATCACTCACATCGGCACTCTGTTAGTTTCCCTACTAGTTCAACGTATGACGCAGTATATCCAACACTTAATCATATCATTTCACATTCGACTGGTTTCTAGGGCTTCTGATCCGACGGCCAAGGATCTTCTCGATAGCACGGTAACCACTCTATACGTGAAACGACCCGTTTCAGTTGACGGTTAAATTGCGGGTTTAAAAATATATCCTTTATCGGTCGGTGATTTAAGTTCCAATTCCCTCTTTAACTATTCAGTGCGACCCGCTTTTTAAATGAACGTTTTCGTTGACGGTTTAGAATTGTGAAGATCGATACGATTTAAAAATCTTCTTACTCTTTGCTTACGGAACATTTCAATCAGAGTACACTATTTTCGCGAATGCATGTACCATAGTACATTCCTTGTTAATTCAAGATTTGGGAGGAATGTTTACACTGCGATTCCTATTTGATTGTCGGCATTTGTTTATTACTCTTACTTGGAACATACATATCACGACGTGTCTTTACATAAATGACCATTCGCGGTCAATGATACCAAAGACATTTTTATACATTTTTTAGGTCTCGTTTTCATGTAATAAGTAGTATTATACGAGAGTAGGTCAATAAGTTTAGTGTGATTAGTTTAGTGTGAGGGCAGAACCCTCATTTATTTAGCTTCATGCAAGCTTCCATTAACTTAAATTAAATTAATATAAAAAGTCTTACAGACTATCTTAAAACTAGAGTAAGAAGGAGAAAAAAAAAAAAAACCAGGAAGGTGAAGGTGACTGTGCGATGGGGGTGGTAGGAGGCTAGGGAGGAGCGAGTGTATGTGGGGGTGGTAAATTCCGCATTTGTGAGAGAGTGACAGTGCAGGGCATGTCTACGTACTGGTAGGGGGCGGGGTTGGTGAGCTGGGGGAAGAGGTTGAAATTGTGGATGGGGCTGGGCGAACTATTTTGAGGGTAGGACTGGAGAGGTAGGTTTGCAGGGAGAGGGGATTTCTGGAGGGAGAGGGCGGATTTAGGATGGGTTTATTCTGAGACGTCGTTTAAGACTGGTTATGGAGATGTTGAAATCGAAGGAGGTGGGGAAAGAGTTGGCCTGTCGTAGCATACGCGAGATGGGTTCGTTAACGCCGTAAGAAGTGTGATGGGCAGGCACGTAAAACAATCGTGGGTTACGTACGTTACGGGGGTTTGTATGCAATGTTAAAGTGGAGAGCAAGCTTGGGCAATTGATTGAGCCAGACAGAAGGCGATGGACAAAGATCAGCATGGATTCTGCGCTCTTCAAGTGTGTTTAGATTGATTAGACGGAGCCGGCTTGTGTATGGTGGTATAATCAGCCGATTTTCCCAGTTTAGTCCGCGGAGGGCGAAGCGCAAGAAACGACGTTGAACTCCCTCAATCCTGCGAATGTGAGTAACTTAATACGGGGACCAGACCTGACTAGCGTATTCGAGTAGTGGCCGGACAAAAGTTGTGTAGAGTGATCGGGTGACGTATGGGTTAAGGAATTCCTTCGACCAGCGTTTGACAAACCCAAGGGCGGCATTAGCCTTGAGGATTATGTAATCAAAATGTGCGGTAAATTTGAGCTCCTGGTCGCATAGGACGCCCAGATCGCGAATCAATTCAACCGATGTTATCGGTTGGTTCAGTAAGTGATAGGAGCGTGGGTGAGTGAGGGAACTCTTCCGAGAGAAGGTGATTGTGTGACATTTGGCGATATTCATTTCTCGACTATTATTTTGGCACCAAGTCGAGAAGCTGTCAAGATCTGCTTGGAGAAGTGAGGGTTCCAGGGGAGAGCGGATTGTCTTAAACATTTTGCAATCATCCGCGTAAAGCGAGATGAAGGAGTGATTAATGAAGGAGCCTATGTCGTTTATGGTTAGGATAAATAGGAGTGGGCCGAGGTGACTGCCCTGGGGGGCACTTGAGGTTGGGAAAAATAGATCGGAGAGGGTGGATCTAAATCGCACGCGGCAGGTTCGATAACTAAGATAGGATGAGACCCACTTAATCAACAGGGGTTCGAAACCGAGGGAGGATAGCTTGAAGAGAATGAGGTTATGGGAGATTTTGTCGAAGGGCTTGCTAAAGTCGGTAGCGACTACGTCGACCTCATCGCCGTTTTCTAGGGCAAGGAGTGTGTGGGATGTGAATTCGACAAGGTTAGTAGTAATGGACCTGCCTTCGAGAAAGCCGTGCTGGTTCGGAGAGATGATGTGTGCGCAGCAAAAACTTAACGCCTCATATAGTAGGCCTTGTTATGGTTCTATTTATAACAATTTAATCAATTAAATATAGAAGGTGGGACTTACTGTGGTTTATCTTGGGTATCTTGGTATGATGTGGCGGCTCGCGTCAGGTTGCAGGGGGCGTTGAAGGCTGCTCCCCTGTTCAGCAAGCTTCGTTAATGAACATGTATCCGCTTATTACTTGCGCCACCAGAGATAAGTTAGATAAACTTGCTAAGCTGAATGAAACGGTCAGCTGATGAATTTATGAAGTTTTTCTGATTCTTCTTGACTTGTATTTGGACGCTGAAATTACATCAAATCCATAAATTTAAATATTGTTGTTTTTCTTTCGGAGATTGACGGCGAATTGTCATTTTTCCGAATTTATTTTCGATGTATTATTTTTATTTTATTATTTTTTTTCTCCGCCAAGTAGAATTTGCATAAAGTAGTTTATGCAAATTAGCTACTTGGCGCGTTATTTCCTTTTACGGGTAAAGAGGGGAATCAAAGGGGGACCTGGACTCAATGTCGGTCCGTAACAGCCTTCGAACAGTTTAGGAATGTGCGAAAGCTTAGCAATGGGACGATATTTGGATATATCGTTTTTTCCCCTTTTTATGTATGGGGGTTATGTAAGAGGATTTCCAAAAGTTAGGCAATAGACCTTGAGCAAGGGATAGATTGAAAATTGACGCGGGCGGGAGCGAGAGAGAAGAGGAACATTTTTTTATGAGGATAGCAGGGAGTCCGCCTGGGCCGGGACTAAAATCGTCTTTCAGTTCTTCAAGTTTCTTTGTGACTTGGTGTTGTTGTATGTGTAGATGGATGAGAGGGCCGAGGGAGAATTCAGACATGCCAGTAAAGTGGGAGGGGCTAGGCTCGAACGAGCCGTCCGTGAAGGATAGTTTGAAGAAGGACGCGAGAAGATTGGATATGATTTGGGAGTCCGTTGTAGTAGTTGAGCCGTAGAAAAGGGATGTGGGATAGGCATCAGATTTCCGTTTGTGGTTGATGAAGTGGAAGAAAGATTTGGGGTCGTTGATCAGGTTGAATTGAGCTTTGGCAAGGTGATTGTGGTAGAGAGAGCTGTAAAGCTCGGTGAATTGTTAAAGTAACCCAGATAGTTGGAGTAGTCAAGGGGAGAACGCGTGTTTAGGAAAGTGTTCCACAACTTATTCCTTTTGTTACGAAGGGTGCGTAATTTGTGGTTATACCATGGGGGCGATGAGAATGATAACCTGTGTCGGGAGTATGGGACATATATGGATATGGCGTTGTGGATTTCTGTGTAGAGCGAGGCTGTAGCGTCCTCTACACTTATTTCATTTACGGAGAGTATGATATTGCTGAGGTACTCATTTATGGGGCGGAAATTGGCTTTTCGGAAGTTGAAAGAAAATTGATAGGGGGGCGGAGTGCTGTGGGCTGAGTATTCGTGGTATAAGGATACGAGAAGCGGGGGGTGATGGTTGTCAATAGTTGAGAGGGTGTGGGGACTAGAGATAACTGAGGAATTAAGGGGGTCTGTCGTGAACACAAGGTCAAGTTGTCTGCCCAGATGGTTTAGGACATTGCTTACTTGGCAAAGGCCAGAGTCGGTGAGGCTGTCTATAAAGAGACATTCCTTGGTAGTAGTGGGGTTTGAGGTGTAGTGGGAGTGGTCGTCAGACAGCATCCATTGGAGATTGGGGAGATTAAGCCAAGGACTACAATGTCGTCTTAGGAAGAACTAGCCTCAGTTATGCGGTCGATTGCCGCAATAGCGAGTGAGTATGACCCGATAGCTTGCGATGGAGCTATGTAAAAGCATATGATGAACACGGACTTTGAGCGGTGTTCAATTTTTATTGCAACATAGTCGAGGTTGGGAGATGAAGAGATGGTGATAAGAGAAGTTGTAAGTCCGTTTTGGATGGCAAGCAGCACGCCTCGGCAGGGGGTGTCAGGACCGGAATGATGGACCTCGTCGTCCCGAAAAACTGTGAAGGAGGGGGAGAAGAGTTCCAGGCTGTTGATACTGGGGGTCAGGTTACTTTCGGTCAGTGCGTATATATCAAAGGGAAAGGAGTGAGTATTTTGTAAGATCGAATGCGTTTTGGACCGTAGTTCTCTGACATTCTGGTAGTAAATGGTTAGGGGAAGAGTATAGGGAGACCCCGTTGAAAGTGGGTTGGGCAGCCGTTTAGTGCCGAAAAAACTTCTTATTTGTGGGTTCCCTGCGTAAGGGACTAGATCCCACTTTCGTGCAAATGTATTGTCGAAAAGCCGAGAGGTCTCTTGTTACTTTTGGGGGGGGGGGGGGGGGGGGGGGGGGATATTGAAGTTTTCATGGAATTTTATGTATAAATTATGAAGGGTAGGGAAAGTGGGTGGGGAGTCCTTCCTCCTGAATGGATATCTTAACACTCGTTTTCGTTTTGCCTTCGTAGCAGACTGCTTCAGATTTGCTATGAAGGTAAGCTAGATAGATGCGGACGTTCTCGTATGTCCGACAGTTTCGAAGCTTCGAGAGGGCATAGCGGCATTCAGATGACTTAAGGGATTGTTGAGTTATCTTGACGGGGGGCGGTAGGAGGGGATCAAAACTGGGTGTTGGGGGGGGGGGGGGGCTCTTGCGTGAAGAGGAAATGGGGCGAGGGGGTAAGAGATTCGATCTTGAGCACTGTTCGGAGGACAAATGGGCTGTGCTTTCATGGGCGGGGCGTAATGGTATGAGCGTGTGCGATCTTTGGAAATTGGTGTATTTAGCACCCGTTTTTAGGTCAAAGACCGGAAAGGGTTTGGGGTTAGGGGCGGGATGCGATGTGCGGGGAGTGGTTAGGTCGGTGTTGGGCGGGACGACATTGCGGGTGTGTGTGGAGGAGGGTTCCGGATAAGGAGTGCGGTCTAGGTGAGATAATGTGCGGGAGGGCCTGTTGAAACTCGGCTTGGGAGAGGGTTTGGTGGGTCGTCTAAGGGTTGGATCGGGGATATGAGTGCGTGTGCTTCTGGGATTGAGAAAAGGGGTGCTCGTTGTGGGTGGTTTGGGCAGGGGCTTTATAGGACGAGATGTAGCTGGAGCGTGGGTTGCTCCGGAGGATTTTGGAAGAAGCGTGAGTGTCGATCTGGGGCGGTCAGTACTGTTGCTATTTCCCTGTGTGCGTTTAGGTAAAAAAGGCAGGGGTTTTGATGGTTTGATGGAGGTAATTTGGGATAACGTCATCCTGCCGATCCTACAGTGGGTGTTTTTTTCCGAGTGGAAAATCCAGTCACATCTGGGGGGGAGGTCTAAGCGGAAACTAGGTTTGATCTTACTGCCAGCAAGTGAGTGACATTCATTTACTGGAATGCAGAATTTAATCAGGAAGAACTCGGCAATCCAAGCGGGGTTCGCAGTCTTTGGTGCGCCCTTTAACAGGTATGAAGTGACTGCTAGATTTGACTGCTCCAGTTTATTGAGCCGAGCTTGCCATTCAGCAGATGTCCAAGATGTGCCCAAGTGGAGGGTCAGCCTGGGGAATTTTGGAAACTGGACTTGAAGTAGGGGGCGGGAGATGAGTGGGGCAGGTAATTTGGGGTGTAGTGGGAAGAGGCTGGGGTGGGGGTACGATCTGGAGTTCATCGTGTAGAAATGATACGCATCGTGTGGAGGGGTGGGGGTTTATTTGCTTCGACTGTACTGAGGCTATAGCGGTGTCTTGCTTGCCCATCAAAGATCGAAAAGCCGAAAACTCATCAGCGACAGAGTCGAGTTTGTGGAGAACAAGCTCAAGTAACGGGTTAGGATCGGCCGAGATAAGGTAGCTGTGAGTGGAAGAGTGCGACATAGCGACCTCCCCACCAAGGCTGTTGAGCTTACTGAGAATGTCATCACAAAGGGGACTGGTAAAGTGAACAGGCGGGTTTTTGGACGTCGATTGCTGGAATCTGTCCAAGTCGGAACCAATGGCGCGGAGTACTTCATGAGTCCTCTCCTTAAGGGATTCATTGAACGAGTGGGTAATTTTATTAACGATTGTTTTGTTGTTGTCTCTGATGGGGGAGGTGATAACAGAGAGCGACGTATGGTGGAGAGAGCCGGGGTCGTCAGTACACCTTATGCTACTCTCGAGGGGTGAAATTAAATCGGAGATTATTTTTTGATTTGTGCTTAGGGCGACTCCTAGTTTTTTGATTGCCAGTAGGACCTGGGAAAGCGAAACATCCTTGCATTCATCGCAGAAAAATAATAGGTTGTCAGGAAATTCTTTCGCGAAGTGCGTGTTGCGCTTGTTCAGGCCCACGCAGGTGGTATGGACATTTTTCCGCAGGTGCCTCTACAACGAACGAAGTCGGCATTGGTGTTGTTAATCCCACAAGTCAGGTTGCCACATGACATGATGGGATAGCGGTTATGGGAGGAGATGAAGGGGAGAGAAAAAAAGTGGACAGAAAAGAAAGACAGTGGGGGTTGAAAGGGAGGAAAATGAAGAACCCAACACTGACTGGGGATGCTGGGGGTGTAGAAGTGTTAATTATATAGTAAAATTTAAAAAGTTAAAAAATTGAAGATGATAAATTAAATTAAATTTAAATTTACAGTAAGTATTATAAATGTAGAGACCTTAAAAACTAGGACCTTCGAAATCGGAGTCCCCTTGGCTGGAGAACGACTGTGCTCTTCACATTTTAAGTTCAATCGAAAAAATTCATAAAAAACTTCGTTTTCTCATAACACTCCATCGATTGCGACACCTTCGTGTCTTCAAAATATTTAATTCTATTCCGCTTCCGAGATTTTGGGATGGTGCTCCAGCTGACTGGCTCCGAGAGGCACAACAATTCGAGTCTCTTCTCGCTTTTTGGCCTGCAGCTGTCTTGTTGTTTTCTTTCCCTTGTACTTATTCGGAGAAACGTCAGATTTCGATGTTGGTATTGTCTCGTTTTAACGCACTGCACTCTATGAGGGACCTGTTTTTTCTTTCACAGTTATTATGGTTTCCAGATTGCAATTTCCTGTTTTTGCTATTCAGTTTGGCAAAAGTCTTACGTTGCGAGCTCCTAACACGCTGCACCACACACACCGATTCTTCCACACTTATGAACTGCTATTGAGTTACTTTTATGTTTCACCAGAACTTAAGGTTGTCAACGTAGAAAAGAAAACAAACGATGGGGTCACAGGTCGCACTCAGGTAGAACTAGGTTAATAGCAGACTAAAACGATAGAGCACGGATTTCTTGTTTATTGTTTTTCTGTTGTTTAGCACTGTTTTTTTTTTTTTTTTTTTTTTGTTACACTCAATGTTCCACAGGGGAGGGTTACTGATCTGGTGATATTTATAAGGTTGACAAGATTATTATTTATTGAACGAATTGGTGTAATTTTAGTTTGGGGCAAAGGAAAATCATTATTTCTACATTCCAAGACTTTGTTTAACATGGTTCAGAAGTTCAATCTAGTTCCAACGCACACCATTCTGTTCTATGTTTTGCTGTCTTTTAAAAGTAACTAACTCAGAAAGTTTCCTAGACACTCTGATCTCTATTACTGTACTATCCAAGTACACAACGAATATTTATACAACAACTGTACACCAATATTAACTATATAACAACTGGATCCGTACAACAATACTTATTGAACAACTTATAGAAATTTACTTATATAGAACACTCTCCGAAAAATATTCGCTATTTGTTTGGTTACAATTTCCCGAAAGCACTCTCTATTTACTTCGTTGTGACTTTGTATAATAAGTCCTTAGAAACGCCTACGATGAAGCTTGGAGCATCGCTCATGGTCTGTTTTTAGTAAGCATCATTCCTCACTAGGTATCTGTCAATTTTCAACTTGTTTCGTGTGTCAATTTTGCATGATAAATTGGATATGAAAAAAATATCTGCTAGATGGGTGCCGCATTTGTTGTCAGCTGAGAACTTTTGGAGCGCATGCGTCGCAACCCAGATGAATTTCCGCGGAGATTACCAACTGTAGATGAAACATGGATACATCACAATACTCTCGAGAGGAAAGAGCTGTCAAAATAGTGGATTGTTAAATGCGAACGGGCTCCAAAGAAGGCAAAGACGATGAAATCAGCTGGGAAGGTTATGGCTGCTGTGGTTTGGGATGTACTTGGTATTATCTTTACTGATTATTTGGAAAAGGGACAGACGATAACTGGACAGTATTATACGTCATTATTAGGTCAGCTAAATGAGAAAGAAAATCGTCCTCATTTTCTAAAGACTTATTGACCTGCCCTCGTATGTAAAGAAATATTTACTTTTTTGTGCCATCTTAGACTTCATTAACCGTCGACAAATTTTTAATCACAAACAAACGAAACTCCTTACAAAGACGGTAGGGTTTTTAAATTTGAAAATAAGCGCCATTACAGAGAGGTGATAAAGGCAGTGATGTCGTGGCGAGGTGTTATGTTTGTTTAAATTATATTACTCACATTTTTCCCCAACAATTTATGTGTTTACAGTATTTCAATTTACTTGCACGAACTTATTTCAAGGATACAAGTTTCATTTCATGTTATAACTTTGTTGATAAAATGAAGAAATAGAAATGTCATTATAGTATCATATTACTTTTGGCGGGACTTCTGGTGCCTAAAATAAAGAAAAGCGAAAATAACGATAGTTATTATAAAGATTTTTATGTAATTATTTAACAAAAAGTGAGTAGGCACAGTGAATATAGTGTGTTGTTTCATATTGTGCGTTACACCTACCGAGTTTATGTTACTCATGTGTAGTAAAAAAATAAAAAGCTATTTACAAAAAATTGTTTTGTTAATTTCATTGTTGTTATTTTTAGGGGATTGTGCTTGGGAATGCTTTCTCGGATCCACCAAACATGATGGATTATTCGGACTTTGCTTACCAGGTCGGACTGATTGGTCGAAAAGGGTACCAGGAAATGAAACTAACCGAAAGCCTTACCCGAACAAATATTAAAGACCCAAAACTTGCCAAAGCGGTAAGTCATCTGCGACATGAAAAAATGCATCCTCTATTGTTTAACTTTTTCAGTACTGGGACACAACTATCTATCTCTTCTTAGTGCACAGTAATTTTAGCAATCTGTATAACATTTTACAGCCCGAACAAATAGACCTGTTTCCTTTTAATGATTTTATTAATCAAAATCACGTAAGATCTGTTAAAAATTTAAATATGAATAAATATTAAAACAATTCTTCAATCACCCGAAATAGATTCGGGAAGCAATACACGTTGGAAAGCAATCATTCTCTGATCCTAATGCAGTGTACACTCACTTAGCTGGCGATTTCATGACAACTGCTATGCATTGGGTCGAACGGCTGTTGGATGCAGGACTTCGAGTGTTGTACTACAGTGGTAACTTGGACTTTATCGTAGCTTATCCTTTATCAGAGAATGCATTTCACCACATGCAATGGAAAGGTGCTGAAGAATACACGACTGCAGATCGTCGACCGCTCCTTTTCAATGGGGACCTACATGGATATGTAACCAATGCAAGGACCTTTTATGAAGTTTCTCTCTTGAATGCGGGCCACATGGCACTGTCTGATCAGCCAGGTGTCTGTTTGAGCCTTATAGACAACTTCATAGAAAAGAAATTGTAAATGGGATAACACATTGAAAAGTACCAGGATTTACCTTTAGAGGTGGCTAAAATCATTTATAATTAAATAAAAATGTTTAAGTAAAACCATGACCCATTACTTTCGTTGCATCCAGTAGAGAATGAAGCACGCGTTTTTCAAATTCTTAGGACTAATTGGAACAACTACTGTTGTCGTTTCCGTTTTACTAAATATGTTATGTTCAGTTAAAAGGACTACTTCCATTTCTTCTTTTTATGAAAAAAGATTCGACGCGTCAAAAATTTTACTTGGGAGATCTCTTAACAACCGACAAGGAACCGTGAGCATCTATTGGGATTGACAACCCCACAACCAGGGGCGCAAGTGCAACCGTAAATGCACCTACAGCATGATTTTCGGTTTTTATTTTATTATTTATTTATTTTATTTTTTATATTAGTTTTAATATTTTTTTCCAATCAATTTCCTCATACAGCATTTACAATTTTCTTGAAATTTTCAAGTAATTCTTTATTGACATATTAAATAAATCTCGTCATCGAGTTCTACAGAATTTTAGGGCCTCCTCGTATGTTTTTATTTTATTGCTACTGACCATTTTGCGCCATCTATGACGCAGTTCTGTCACTTGGTCAGTGACAGTTAGTGTCATACGACTATTGACATTAAAGGTTTTGTGTTTTATACATTATATCGTCCTACCCTGGCATAAGTAGTCCATAAATGATCCAGTCCTCTGGATGAGTATACCTGCGGCGGTGATGGTGCGAAAGCGAGCAGTCTCGACACCGAAAAACTTGGGATATTTCAATGTTTTAGCACTGATTAGATACTTTTGGTTTGTTGAACAACAGCCGTTAAATGAATTTGTGCTTATTACACCTGAAAAGCAACGACAGAAGCCACACAAATTCACTGTGAAAACGGCAAACAGTTTTTAATACTAATTTGCACCAGTCTCTTTGTCTTTTTAGTTCCGTTCCTCGATCTGTTTTTTTTAATTTGTTATCGCTCCCGGTTATCTCCTTTGTTCTCCACCCACATTATATCGTTCTCCTTCTCTCCAGGGCTTTTTGATGTTTTCAATCAAGAGCAGTACTGTTGTACTGTTCTCTTGAATTCGCCTCATTATTGCTTGTGTTACAGCTCGCCGTAATCGAAACTGATCTAATTGGTTGTGACACAAGTTAACACCTCGAGTGTAGAGTGTGGAGAGTTATTTAAACATGTTATTATATGACGCACCCTCATCATAACTAGTTGCATTGTGCTAAGTTTTAGTCATTTATAAACTGTCATTCCGTGTGCATTAGTTGTATAAGAGGTGGGTGTCGGTAAGCTACATTTACGCTACTCTGTTTTCATATGCAAAACAAATGCTGCTCAAGTTATAGAATTGATTAATTCGACTTCGGGTGGACATTCTGAGAGTCGTTCAGCAGTAATAAAGTGGTTTGCAAGATTTCGTGAAGAAAATTTTAGTGTTGAGGACGTTCCACGTCCAGGAGCAGTAATAAAATTTACGGCGAAAGACTTCAAGTTTTACTCGATGGAAATCCATGTCAAACTCAAGAAGAGCAGAACAATTAGGAGTTTGTCATCAAGCAATATTAATCAATCTTTGTATAAAGTATTTCTTCCAATAAAGTTGAATTTATTTTATCCATATATATTATTATTGGAGCTTGGCTGTGATGTATTGTTGTCCCCCTATACTCGCTTGACCTTCAGACTTCCACCTGTTTCGCGCTGTTCAAAACTACTTGCGTGGAATAAAGTTGCATTCAGATGAGACGGTAAATCATTCAACAGCTAACGTTCGAACTATACGGATCGTCCTATCGTCCTATCCCGCGTCTTTTTAGTGTGTGCACGTATGTGCGAAAGTGTGAATTATACACACAGTGTGGCCGTCACTGAGAACGGCTGTATGGTTTATTGTGAAAGATTGAACTGTGTACTGTATACGTGTTCAGTGTGTTTACCTGTGTGCATTATACACACAGTGTGGCCGTCACTGACATTAAGTGGCCGGACGCGCGTGAGAGTGTGTGTTATAACACAGTTGGCCGTCATCAAGAATGGTCGTAAAAAACAAAAAAGGTCTCCGTACAATGGCGGAAATTAAAACGGCGTCACGATGAAGCTATATACGCAGTCGAACCTCATTGCTAAGCGGCAAAAAACAATCGGAAAAATGAAAATCCTGACATTTGCGTAATTCCCAAGAGCGAGTATTACTCTGGACTGGGAAACAAGTTTAAAGTATTAGCCGCAAATGACGATATTACCTTCCAAGAAATGGAAGAAGTGAGAAAAAACTTTATCGATGAACTGATCCGAAGGAGAGATGAGGTACAAAAACAAATAAATGAGACTCTCTCAATAGAAAAAGGAAAAAAAAACAACGGAAAGGGAATGAAGAGAATGACACATGGAGCAACATATAAAAAAAAAAGAGAAGGTGCCTCCCATACTTATTAGCTTAATGGAAGCTAAAGACCTAATAAAACTTGATGACTTACCAGGTGTACCGGTGTGAAGTGAGCGTCAAGATACAAATGTATCGATAGGGAACGTTTGTTGTGAACGAGCCCATATATTTTTTTTATTTGGTTGCTATGACATCTGTCAAACATATTTAGTATGCATCAAATCATTGTACAAACATCATTTTTTTAAATCCTGTTAAAAATGTCGAATTTTTTACTCCTTCAGACTACCATTTGTTTTCATCGATGGGACCCGCATTGGCTGAGCAGCATTTCAATTCCTATGAAGAAGTCGAAAATTGGGTCTCCGAATGGTTTGCTTCAAAAGACGACCGATTTTATTAGCGTGGTATCCACAAATTGCTAGAAAGGTGGTCGAAATGTGTAGAAAGCAATGGCCAATACTTGGAATAAAATGTTTTTTACTTTTTATTTTTTTTTTTACTTTTACTTTACTAAAAAATACTAAACGTATTAGTAATAGTAAGATAAGTTTAATATGTGATAACTTGAAAAATTATAAACAAATGAAATTACAACAGAAAGGGAATGAAAAGAATGAACCCAATGTACAGCATTCATACATACTTCGGCCATGTAGCAGCGAATTGCAATATGCATTTCAGATGCGTCAAATGCCTAAATAAGCATATCATTGGAGAATGCCCATTGGGCAAAGAACAGCTCCCGGATAGAAGTAAACCCCTCTGTAACAACTCAGGTCATCCTGCTAACTTTAGAGGTTGCCCAAAGTACCAACAACTAAAATTGAAGTCGGAAACCAGAAAGAAGCAGGTTGAAGAAGAGAAACGGATGAAAGCCCGCTCTTACAACCACTTCGTGGCAGCAAGTGTGTCATACGCCCAAATGGCAGGTGAAGTAAAGAGTGCACCAAACTTAGAACAATCACGCAATATCATTAAAACGCCTGCTCCAGAGGTACAAACTGATATAACAGCAATATTACTGTCCATACAAGGACAGTTTGCTGCGTTTGATAAAAAATTCGAAATGATCGAAAGAAAACTGACGGAACAAGTGGCTCGAACGAACATTATCTATTCGACCCTGTTTCCAGACGAACCCGCACTTTAATCATAATGTCGGCTGCGGCTGAATTAACCCTAAAAATTATTGCTGTGAATGTTAATTCACTAATCCGCATGGAAAGAAGGGATAATCTCAGCAATCTGCTGAAAGCTGAACGCCCGGATGTGCTTTTGGCTAGCGAAACTAAGCTAAACCAAAGGCACAAATTGGGCTACAAAAACTATAAAGTAATTAGACGAGATCATCTAAATTCCACTCAGAGGGGCGGGGTCGCTGTCTTAGTTAAAAATGGTCTACAACACAAAGTCGTCTACAGTAGAGGTGTATACAAGTTCCAGGTACTAGAAGCCTGCGTTATAGATATTCCTTTGAAAAGTCAAAGGCATCTATATGTAATCTCTGCTTATGCTCCCGAAGCTCCACAGTATATACAGTTTATCAATGAACTTGATACCTTTTTTCGAAGGCTCAAGTTAGACTCGGAAAATAATTATTTCTTTATGGCGGGAGATCTCAATTGGGGTAACCTTATCACAAACACAAGAGGTAATGTGTTGTTCGACTGGTGGCAAACAAACGCTATCGAACATAAACTAGAATTATACGCTACAAGTACGCCGTCATATTCAAGAGAAAATTCCTTCTAGGATTTACTACTGCTGGTCGAGCGAATACAGTTATTAGATCTAACTATTCGAAATTGTCCGGATCTAACTATTCGAAATTGTCCTCGTACAATCGAGTACGATAGCGGTCATTATGGACTTAGCGCCGTTATTCATGTCGCAAACGAACACTATTTGAGTAGTATAAACAGATACATTCTTTTAATTTCGGAAAAGCACACTGGTTTGTGATAATAAAAAAAGGATTACGCTCCAATGTCATATTCGTAGATCCACCAAATGACAGAAATCTTCATAATGACGAGATTGATCATTATCTTTCGACGATGAACAACATTGTTACTAATACAATGAATCGTTCTATCACAAAAGTGTCTCACATGGAGAGCCAGACAAACCGATACAGAAACGCGTAACGAGTATTCTGCTCTCTAAGTTAAAACTACTCGACAGACAGTTCAGCGATCCAAATAGCCAGGAAATAACAACAATTAAGTCACTAATTAAAAATCTTCAAAAACTGATACGTGACAATTATAGATCAGTAATTAATGAAGACTGGAACAACAGAATCATCATCGGCACAACAACCGGGATCTGGTCTTGGCCTTATTTAGCAAGTCGTGAGGCTTGTTAAATTTTCCATAATGATTTTTTTTTCCAGGTAAGGTCATTAGTCTTGCGCCAGAGGCTCCCCGACGGGGAATCGAACCCCGGTCTTCCGCATGACGGGGTATATTAACCACTATACTATCGAAGAGCCCAGTGGACCGAATATGTGCCCACAAATAAATAAAGTCTTTCGAAGAAAGGATTGTGATGACATCCCATGTCTGCGAGTTCCGCGGACTCCCGGGAATTGTCAAACTCTGCTGAACACAGTATATACCCTGGAGCACATCAACTCTAACGAAGAGTTCATAATAGTCGAGGATCCGCAAAAAAAAGTGAACTCAATTGGTGCTTGTTTCGAAGCAGTGTATAGATTGAACTTATCGGCTCATTCTAACCTTAACCTGGAAAATATGGCTCTCCAAAAACATATTTCGCTACGCAACAATTGGCGTCTCTTAAGTCGGAGTTTCACTATCATTAGAGAAACTAATAGAGCGGATTCCCCAGTTAGAAATCTAAACACTACCATATTTGTACACAAGGATGAACTGACCGACATTTTCAGATCGTTTAAGAACAAAAATTCTTCTGGAATAGATAGTATTCCAAACATTGTTCTAAAGCATTTACCTCTGGAAGTAGTGAAGGCTTACACTATTTTGTTCAATAACGGTCTAAACAATGCATATTATCCAATCCAAGGGAAATCTGCAGTAGTCCATCCCATCCCCAAAAAGAGCAAGGACAGGAGCAATCCAGCCAATCTTCGCCCGATTAGTTTGCTTCCGAACATCAGCAAGGTATTCGAGAAAATTATAAATAAAGCATTGACTAACTGGTGTGAGGAAAATGGTATTATTCCGAACAACCAGTTTGGTTTTCGATCGCAACATGACACAGTTCATGCTGCGACAAAACTTGTTTCCGACATACAGTGGAACAAGGCGAAGAGACAATGCACAGGGGCTTGTTTAGTTGACTTTGAAAAGGTTTTTGACGCCGTTTGGTTAGAAGGGCTGGTATATAAGTTATGCAATTTATTATACATTATCTACGATTTGATAATGGGTAAACAATTTGTAGTGAAATGTGGAGATATAATCTCTAACAAGACTTTCCACATCAAAAACGGTCTACAACAATTTTATTTAACATTTACTCTAGTGATCTAGTGGGCTCTCTCAACCATGCAATTGCGTATGCCGACGACATTGTGGTGTATAGATCTGGAGAAAAGATTGATGTCATCAAGAGACTTCTGCTAAATGATTTCAACAAAATCAAATGTTTTTGCGACGACTGGAAATTAAAAATAAATTTCCAAAAACAGAGTCTATGCTTTTCAGAACGCCAGTGTCCAGTGCATCCACGGATACAAAACGGAAGTGAAAAAAATTTTCCATTGCAGGAAGTAATAATCTTCCACTACAAGTCAGAACTGTAGTCAGATACCTTGGAATCTGCCTTGATCAGTATCTTTACTTTGATAAGTATACAGCAGCTGCTCTTACAGCAGCTAAAAACGCATATGCAATGACACGGAGTCTCTTGCGTAGTACTCTTCTGGACCCTAAGGTGAAAATAATTTCATACTCAGCATTCATCCGACCAATATTGGTGTATGGCTGCCCGGTATGGTATAACATATCCCCATTCTACATGGAGAAGTTTCGGGTGTTCGAGAGGCAGTGTTTGCGTTCCTGCCTCGGAATGTACAGAACCCCAGAGTCGCAATACAAGAAATACTATCCCAATAAAGTCCTGTATTACAAATCAGGACTAAACAGAATAGATAACATCATTATCAAGATTATCCGTGGTCACACGACTAGGGCAATGTGCAGTGAAAATGATCTCATATCGGGAGCATTCTATCCCAATGATTTGTATATGGAGAGTACTCTCCAGAATGGATTCATTCTCCTAGAAGCGTTCCCTTTCTTTGATAAAAAAGGACTTATCCAAGAAAAACTTGGAGTCCCTATTATTTACCACGCTTGTCGTGGTGCCAGGGATAAACGAATTCTCCACGATAACGATATCTCTAATTTTCCAGAGCGCCAGCGTTTTAGTATGGTGACCGGTGAAAGAGATAGGTCAATAAAAGATCGATCCAATCCCAACTGGTGGTGGATCAGTGATGAAGAAAGGACTATACATCCCCAAACATAGTATGCCTCTCAGGCGCACTGCTTTCCTTCCCCGTATCCCCAATTCCCAATTTTTTTTTATTTGTATTCTTTATTTATGTTTGTATGTTTTGTTTTGTTTTTTTTTTAATTTTATATTTTGCTTGTCAACCCCCTATATATATATAATTAAAAAAAAATTATAAATAATAAATGATATAGTATGAAAAGAATCAATTTTAAAAAGAAAACATATCAATTATTGTGACATGTTATAAAAACATTAGTTATTGTACGCCGAAAGGCATAAGAAAGATGATAATGTATAATTTAGAGTGCTTGCGAGAGCCAGTAAGTATTTTAAAATAGAAGTTAATATTTAGTCTTAAGTAAAATCTGTAATTGAATTGTTAAATAAATGTGGAGATAAAAAAACAAAAAAAGGACTTGTTCATAAGTTATCAAATCTGGGTATGCCTGAATATCTGCTGTACATTACCTACAATATGACAATGGACAAAAAATTTGTGGTAAAATGCGGAGGCATACTCTCCAACAAGACCTTCCACATTAAAAACGGCTTACAGCAGGGAGCAGTGAATTCTCCCATTCTTTTTACCATTTACACTAGCGATCTAGTGGGTTCTCTCAACAATTCCATTGCATACGCAGATAATATTGTAGTATACAGAACTGGAGAAAAAATAAACGTTATCAAGAGACTCCTTCAAGATGACTGTAATCATATAAAGCATTATTGCGACGACTCGAAATTAAAGATTCTTTTCCGAACGCCCCTCTCCGAGCGCAATTGGGAAACATTTTCCATTTTAGGGAACAGTAATCATCCACTACAAGTAAAAACTGCAGTCATACAGCCCAAGAGGTAGTAGGATTTAAGAAAACAACTAAGTCCAAACCTTGGTTTGACGATGAGTGCAGGGCAAAGATCGAAGAACGTAAACGCCTCAGAATGATCCATTTAGAAGCATATGATGAAGTCAAGGCAGTAAGATACGCGACAATTCGGAAAGAAACAACTAGACTTTTCAAACGCAAAAAACGCGAATGGAAGAAGACTCGGATCGAAAAAATCATAGAAAATGCCAGAGCAAAGAACTGCAGAGGTATGTATGCCGGCATAAATTCAATTAGAAATGGCTACCGAGGGAGAGCCAAAATAATCCGAGACACAAACGGCTGTCTGGTGACAGAAACAAAAAATATCGTGACAAGATGGAAGCAGTACTTTGAAAACCTGCTCAATGTGCGCAGCCATCAACCACAAATAAACGCACCAGACGTACATACAGCCGAGCCCCAGATCCCAGAGCCCTCTTTTGACGAAGTTGTAGACGCGATAAATCGACTGAAAAACAACAAGGCCCCCGGAATCGATTGCATACCGGCAGAACTTGTGAAGCATGGAGGAGAGGCAACCGCTCGAAAGATCCACCAACCCGTTAAAATAATATGGGACAAGGAGAACACATAAACGTCAGGGGCAAGATATTTGAAAATGTCAAATAATTTAAATATCTGGGAACGATACTGACGACCAGAAACGAAACGTCAAAGGAAATTAACAAAAGACTACATTCCGGCAACGCTAGTTGGCATGCAGCCAGTAAACTATTAAAATCCAAACTGCTATCACGTAATATAAAGCTCCGTATCTATAGAACCATAATCATGCCGATTGCTCTATGGGGATGCGAAACATGGGCTCTCACAAAACGGGAAGAGAACAAATTCCGCGTATTCGAGAATAAAGTTTTAAGGGGTATATTTGGCGGTAAATATGACGAGGAGTCAGGACAATGGAGGAAACTCCACAACCACGAATTGGAAGAGCTATACCGCAAACCTACAATAGTGAGAGTAATCGGGTCGCGAAGATTAGAATGGGCCGGACACGTAGCGCGAATGGGCGATGATAGGACCGTGCATAGAATTCTTGACGGTAAACTAACGGGGAAAAGACCGACAGGACGGCTGCGACGGAGATGGGAGGACAATGTTAGATTGGACCTCGAGGAGATCGGATCGGATGGTCGAACGTGGAAGGAGAGCGCACAGGACAGGGAACAATGACGGAGCCGAGTCGGTGAGGTCATGAACTTCCGGGTTCCTATAGGCCAGTAAATAATAATAATAACATACACCTTGATATCTGCCACGATCAGTTTTTATACTTTAACAAGCATGTAGCAGGGTCCCTCTCTTCCGCTAAAAGCGCATATACGATGACAAGAAGTCTATTCTGAAGTAGCCTTCTTGATCACAAAGTGAAAATAATTTCATACGGCTCTCATCCGACGAGTGTTAGCTTATGGTTGCCCGATATAGTACAACATATCCCCCTCATACATGGAAAAGTTTCGGGTGTTCGAACGGCAGTGTTTGCGTGCCTGCCCCCGGACTTTACAGAACACCAGTCTCAATACGAGAAATTCTATCCCAATAAAGTCCTGTATGACAAATCAGGGCTAAACAGGATAGATAATTTCATAATTAAAATCATTCGCGATCGCACTGCAAGAGCAATGGGCAGTGAAAACGATTTTATATCGGGAGCATACTATCCCAATGACATGTATCTGAAGAGTACGCTCCAGAATGGGTTTATTCCCTCTGAAGCGTTCCCTTTCTTGGATAAAAAAGGCCTTATCCAAGACAAACTTAGAGTCTCTATTATTTTATTATTTATAAACATATTCTCCATAGTAGTGAAATCTCTAACTCCTCAGATCGCCTACATTTCAGTACTGTGACCAATGAAAGAGATAGATCGATAAAAGATAGAATTTAACCCAATTGGTGGTGGCTCAATAATGAAGAAGGGACTGCACATCCCCAAACATAGAATACATATCAGATGTTGCGCTTTCCTTTCGCATTGCCCTTTTATTTGTTCTTATCCTTCCCCTTTCTCTTAAACCCCTTATTGTTTTATTGGTTTTTCGTTTGGTTTTAATTCGTTTCCTCGTTGATTTCCCTATATTAAAAAAAAAAAAACTCCTTTTTCATTTACGTAATAAATGATAAATAAATCTCACTGAATAATGGTATATGATAAATATATCTCACTGAATAATGCTCGAATAGAGTCGAGGTTTTAGGACCTTTCTTAGTTATGTGCCGGCAGGGGAGCGGGTTCACTAAGATTCCTAACAAGTTCACTATCTAACCGAATTGCCACTTCACTTGATTGGATGAGTACACTTGCCACGCCCAGATACAATCACTCTTAATCTCCGTTTGTCTTTCTAGATATTAAATATGTTTTCACAAGGAAACTCAGCAAAATATAACACGTACGCTTTCCTACGGTGGATCCTGATGGAATTTATACTTTAACCACGTGAATGATGTTCGTCTCCCTAACAGCAAGTCAGATTTGCCGCGTGGGAGATGTACTTTTTACTTACTGTCACTATATGCAGTAATCCACTTGTCAACACACTAAATAATCCTTACAGATGCACTCAGTTGTCCTACTGCTTAAGGCAACTGTTCCAAGCAATGAAAATAAAACACCATTCTGTTAACGATGGTTTATTTACGATACCCTTTATTGCTTTTTATTTAACTTCTTAAAATGTTACTATGCTAATTTTGACACTAAATTAGTAAATTTTATTAATAGTCTATTTGATGTTCGTTTAATAGCAACTTGATGCGGGATTAATGATTTAACGGGAAACTTTAAATTCGCGCGAAAACTTAATGTCACTTGTGGTTAAAAACTCGACTTTTACTTTGTCCGCCTTTTGCAAAAATGATTTCGTTCAGAAAAACCCAACTCTAACTCGACAAAAAAGAACACTGTCACGCTTCGTTTTAAAATACACTACTCCGGTGATGTGATCACCCCCGAGCACAAGCTACGGGGGGATGGAAGAACTCTACTTCGCGTGTGCACAGTGGATGGTAGTTGGATTAAAACTCATCGAGGATTGAATTCCGACTTTTGATTCAACCCTCAGTTCGGGGTGAGTTTGGTGGTGTGGTGAAAATAAAGTGCAGTTTTCCTTTTGGCCAGTGACCGATGGGAGAAGATCTCTGGTACATAGATCCTAGCGAGGGTGTCGTTATTTATGCGGACATCACTTTGTTTGCTCGTGCCGCGAGCTCATGGGTGGACGAACCGTTGAAAGGAATTCAAACAAAGGGCATTTTGAGATTTTGTTTGCAGCTGAATAAATAGATCGCAAGACATTAGAGAAATGGTGCTAAAAGCAAATTATATCCCTATTCAATGGCGATTGTGTATAGCATCCATGCCGACTCAAAGGGTCGAACTCTTGTGTGAATATTTACACTATAGAGAATTCGGTTCTTGGCGGCTAGTCGCGAGTTGCGATATGCTTTGTCGGGCAGACAACAGGCCGCCCTGCATGCAGATAATCCAGGAAAATCTGCCATGCACGTGTGTGGCAGAATTCGTTGGCCGGCAGGAGCGCCGATATGTTTCCATGATTTATTGTTGTTTTCTTTTCAGGAAAATGCCGAGATTCATAGATGCGTGCGAGAATGCCCTTGTGGGAGAAATGCTTGCAGGTGCTAATGTAATTGCATTAGCGAAAAACAAGGGGATTTCTGGAGCTTAAGGAAGGAGGTTTTTGGGGTAATGCATTAGGTGCATTTAATGTCCTTGATGAAGGAAACGTTTGCAGGTTTGCAAAGGGAGTTGGTATGGAATTGTGGGTGGTTCTTGCGTAAGGTTAGAGAACCCCCACAAGGTCGTTACCTGCGGAAAGTGGAAGGGGTACAATGCAGACTTCTAACTTTGTCTCTATAAATTATATCTCCCTATGATGATAGTTATTTGGCGCAAGGCTAATAACCTTGCCCGGAAAAACAAATTATTATGGAACATTTAACAAGCCCCAGACTTGTTAAATAAGGCCAAGAGCGGATCCCGGCTGTAGTGCCGATGATGATGATGATGATTTACGTAAAAGATATATTAATAAGTAATAAGATGACCTTCTCTTATACACAGTTATGTTATAAAATTTAAATTAATTATAAACATAATCACAAAAAAAAAAAGACGAAAGGCAAACACTTCAATGCAATAAAATTGTATAGTTTAGTTTAGTTTAGTTTAGTTTAGTGAGGGCAGAACCCTCACATATTCAGCTTAGTACAAGCGATAAAACTTAACAGCTATCTTAAAACTATATATAAGAATATAAACTATGGTTAAAAAGAAAAGAAAAAAAGAGGTTGGGGGGGGGGGGGGGGGGGTATGTTTGGCGGGTTCGTTACTGGGTTTATCAACCAATTATCACTCATTCATTCACCTCGCTTAGTACATGATATAAGGGGGTAGACGGGGAGTGGGCGTGATCAGGAGGGGAAAGAGATGAAGTTTGAGACCAGTAGAGGTAAAGTTGAAGGAGGTAGGGTAGGAGTCTGCCCGCCGCAGCATTCGCGAATTGGGTACATTAGAGCCGTAAGAAATGTGCTGGGTGGGCTGATAGAGGAGATGAGGGTTTCGCAACTTACGGAGGTTAGTGTGAAGTGGAATGATGGAGAGCACGCTTGGGCAGTTGATTGTGCCGGTGGATGAAAAGGATATTGGCACGAGTTCTGCGCTCCTCAAGTGTGTTGAAGTTGATCAGATGGAGCCGGCTTGTGTATGGGGGGAGAATCCGTGGATCCTCCCAGTTCAGTCCGCGGAGGGCAAAACGCAGAAAGCGACGTTGCACGCTTTTGATTCTGCGTACATGGGACGAGTAGTGTGGAGACCAGACCTGGCTGGCGTATTCAAGAAGGGGGCGAACGAAGGCTATGTAGAGAGAACGGGAAACGTAAGGATTAGAGAATTCTTTAGACCAGGGTTTAAAAAACCCAAGGACAGAGTTGGCCTTAAGAATAATATCATCAATATGTGGGATGAAGCTAAGCTCCCTGTCAAATAAGATCCCGAGGTCGCGTATCGAGGGTACAGATGCTCTCTGCTGGTAGCAGGGAGTAGGAACGGGGGGGGGGGGGGGGGTTGCGGGAGAAGTTGATGGAGTGACATTTGACAACGTTGAGTTCAAGGCAGTTATTACGGCACCCAGTTGAGAAGCTGTCGAGGTCGGTGAGGAGTCGAGAGGAGAGATGATGGTTTTGTAGAGTTTGGCGTCGTCCGCATAGAGGGCGATGGATGAGTATTTAATAATGGAGTCAACATCATTGATGGTAAGGATAAATGGGAGGGGGCCTAGGTGGCTGCCTTGTGGAACCCCTGACGTGGGAAGAAAAGGATTGGGCAGTGTAGCGATCCTAAATCGTTACTACCACCCAAATGCCCAATATTACCAATAATCCCATCCAAATCCCCAATACTTCCTATAATCCAAATCCAAATTCCATATTGAATCACATGAGCGATAAATTAAACCGAAAGTTAATTTGTCGCACATTGATTCAATTCCCAATAATCCTGACTCAAAATGCATTTCATGATTCCCCTTCCAGGAACTTATTCAACTAAACCCCTAGTCACTTCCCAGAACCCAATTCCAATTGAAGCACACAAAACTTTGTGTGGGCTTCTTGGAATTTTGACAATAAAAACGTTGATAAATCTCAACGATAAAGAAGTATAAAAGGACAGCGCATTTGAATTTCGTGATCAGTGTGATCTGCGCTTACTACCGCACTCAAGACCCACCGGTCTTGTACGATTTCTTTCCCACCATCCATCCATCCAAGTAGTTAGAGAACACCCGAACTAACCCTGTTCACACTATCCTTAGATACCTCCCCCCCTTTTTTCTTTTTCAGATATCTCGAGACCGACCCCAATATCCTCACGGGTGTGGGTGATTCTGGTTATCGCAAGATGACCAGAAGCCAGAGACAAGATGAAGGACACATTTGTCCTTGTCTCCCTAAAGTCGGCCTCTCGCCTCCCCATTTTTGATTTCGTGATCAGTCAAGGTTTCAGAGACCGAACCGCTGGTCCAATGAGTTAAGTTCTAGAAGACCCAGACTATGGTCAAATGTCGGCTAACAATGTATCAAGCTTAATCTAGAGAGGCGAAATAAAACAGAAAATTTAACTTAAAGCTAAAATCGAATCTTTTAATTCTCTGCGGAGCATTCCACCGGTGGGAAGTACAAAACAACGGTGACCAAAGGGAGAATAATATACTGGAAGACCCGAGGAGTGCCCATTGGTGCCTGAACAGGAGACTCCACCATTCCCTGCCAAGGAGCTCACGAAGACCGAGCCCAACGTCCGGAAGCCCACACACACAAAAGAAGGAAGTTGCGAGGGCACACCTTTTAACGCCATCAACTTCAACCAATAAACGGCCCCCCAGAAGATCATCACAAAGGGTGATGACCCAACGACACACACCATAAGGAGGTAAGCGAACCCTTTTAATTCCAAATATAGCACCTCAACAGCAGGGAGGATTTAAATTTGACACGGTAGGATCGATCTTTCGGAAAGATAACGCGTTGTAAAGAATTCCTTCGAACAGTTTGGAGATATGAGACAGTTTGGCGATGGGACGGTAGTTGCTTATATCGTTTTTAGATCCCTTTCTATGTATGGGGGTAACATAGGAGGATTTGCAAATACTAGGGATTTAAACGTCCAAATCGCGTATATGTATAACTTAGAGTGCTCGCGAATTAAAAATAAATAGTTTTATAAATAGGATTTAGCATTTAATCCTAAATAATAAGACAAAATGTAATTTAAACAAAGAAATAAGAGCGTTTTTAAAATAAGTAAGCAACAATGAGGCGGTAAATCAGCAGTTTGTTCAGTTGTTCGCCAATTAAGGCAGGTCTTTTTACGAACGGAGAATAAGGAAGCCCAACGAGACATGGGAAAAGGTCACCGAGGAAAACGGAAAATACATCTTCGATTAACATCTATCCTTTGCATAAATACTTCGAAAAACATACAAAAAATACGCAATGACTGTTTACTCAACGCAATAGAATGTGTGGCTTTTTGTCATCCCGCAGTGCGGCACACATAATCCAAACATGGTAATTGTGGAGAATTGATCAAATTGACAGCTGGTCTTACTCAACACAACCGTCAGCCTGTGCGAACTTCACACAGTTCTTGGACTTGAAGTTGGCACTGATCCCATCCATCAATCAACTGCCTGATTCAAACGCAAGAGCAAGTAAAAGATATAGAAAAACGTGCCTTGAATTTTTGATCCAATTTTATCATGTGTATTCCGTGTCAATCGACAAATTTTCTTTTCGCAAATTAAATTAACATTTCCATTCACTGCTAACTCTAGACTGTTATTTATTGAGGATCAACGAGCCCGAGTCATTTATAACTCCAACAGGTTATGGGTCCAGGACAGCAGTAAAATGGTTTCGTCGGTCATCATCAAAGAAAGTGAAAGCAAAATTGACCAAAGCCGCCCAGAGCGGGAGAACTGGCAAAGACAACGTGATCCCCAAATCGTCAATCATCGGAGCAGCCATCGCATAGCAAATTAACCGTGAGTAACACATACGTAAGTCAAGTCAGTCGAATTGCAGCCTCTCAACAAAATGGACTCCGTCAAATCCCAGTTGGAAATGCTAAGCGAAGACAGCCAGGGCAACGTCAACTTCGTCTCATGGCGATTCAAACTGAACCTAGCACTGAAGAATAAGGACCTGTACGAAATCGTAACAGGAGACAAGCTCAGACCGACAGGCGATGCGTCATCTGAAACCATCTCAGCTTGGATCAAGAAGGATGTCGAAGCTCAAACGCTGATAGGCCTAAATGTAAGACTGCCAAGATATGACAGACAAATTAACCAGCTTATACGGCACAAAGACTGATGTAACTTTAGAAATGTCCCGAATCAAATTTTTTACCTTTGAATACGATAATAGCAAGTCAGCAGTGGAAAATTGTTTGGAGATCTCGGATCTGGCTGAAGAAGTGTCAACCGAAAATGATCCTATGAGAGAAAGTTGGATCATGACAAGGATCATGAGTGTGCTACCGCCAAAACTAGCGCACTTCAGGACTTCTTGGGACAATGTGACCGGAGCAACCAAGAATGTGGAAACTCTCATCGTACGTCTGAGACTTGAGGACGAGCGACTGAAGGAGACGACAAACCCAGAGGGAAACGCCAACAACGCCCTCCTGGCAAGACGTGGGAAGCCAAGGCAGTCGTCAAAGGGCAACCAGGACACGACAACGCTCGTATGCTACAAGTGTGGCGGAAAAGGTCACATGATCAAGCAGTGCACAGGCAAACCGTGCGAAAAGTACATTGCCTACTGCAAAAAGAAGTACTCGTGCAACATATGCAAACAGAAAGGACACTTCGCCAAAGAATGCACTTCCAAGGAAGAGTCAATCGGGTCTATAAGCGGAAGGCCACCAAGGGCGTTCCTGACCACAGCCTTTTCAACAGTGGATAGTGACATCTCGAAGGACAGGGCAACTTCATGGTATCAAGACTGCGGAACTAATAAGCACATGACGTCTCATAGAGAATGGTTTGCTCAGCTGGTCGAGCTGGACGAACCAATCTCAATAGTGATCGGAGACTCAACCAGGTTGGATGGCGTTGCAGTCGGAAACATCGAGATGGAGGCTTTTGACGGTCGGAAATGGTATCCAGTGGTACTTGAGGATGTTATTTACGTTCCAAAACTCAACTTCAATCTCTTCTCAGTAAGTCAGATGCTGGACAACGGACATCTTGAGAAGGCAAATGGAAAGCAGTCAACGTTTTACAGTCAGGATGGCAGGAAAGTTGTGGCAATTGCCAAGCGCAAAGGAAACCTCTACAAAATGATGCTCAGGTCAGAAGAAGATACAAGTCTGATGACAATGTCAATCAAAACTTGGCACGAGAGACTCGCCCATCAAAATGTAAAGTATGTGAGGGATATACTGAAACGCAAGGGAATCAAACACATTGATGACTGGAAGCACTATGTGTGCAAGGGATGCTCACACGGCCAGAATCACCGAGCCCCACACCGAATCAACCCAGCAACCGCTAGATCTTGTACACATCGACACTGGAGAAATGAATATTCCGTCGTTAGGAGGAGCCAAGTACTGGCTTATGCTGAAGGACGACTTCACCCACTACCGGAGCTGCTATTTCATGAAGACGAAAGGAGAAGCACCTGAGAAGATAGAGAGCTACTTGAGACTCGTGGAAAATCAACAACGAACAAGAGACAACGCCGCCAGCAGAGCAGCCAGAAGGAAGAACCTTGCGAGATCGTCGGAACCTGCAACAATCGCCAAGGTACAGGGACTACGTTGCCAACATGTCAAACCGAGGCAACATCACAAGAGCAGCCATGATTGGTGAAACAGCAGATATCTCGGTGAGCGAAGCACTCAAGGATGAGAAGTGGAGACGAGCGATGCAGGGGGAGTACGATTCTCTCATGAAAATGAAAACCTGGAGGCTGGTGGACTGTCCCGAAGGAGTGAAGCCGATCACTTGTCATTGGGTACTTCGAGAGAAGGCAGACGGGAGACTCAAGGCCAGACTCGTGGCAAGAGGATTTGAAAGGAAAGAGGGAGTGGATTATGGAGAAACCTTCAGTCCAGTGGCACGCCATGCATCCATTCGCCTGCTTCTAAGTCACGCCGCGTCAGAGAAAATGAAGTTGGTGTCATTCGATGTTAAAACGGCATTCCTGTACGGGAACGTGGAACGGAATGTCTACATGAACCAGCCTGAAGGGTTCGACGACGGATCAAGGAAAATCTGCAAGTTGGACAAGAGTCTCTACGGGCTCAAACAGGCTCCAAGGATGTGGAACGAGAGGGTCACCGCACACCTTTAAAGGAAGATAGGCCTGACCAGTACAGATGACGACCCGTGTATCTACTACAACAAGGACAGGAGCATTATGCTCTCACTCTTCGTGGATGATGGATTGGTAGCTGGAAAAGATGAAGATCAGATATACAAGCTTCTGAATGAGATAAGCAAGGAATTTGAGATCACACACAGCAAGAAAGTAAAGGACAAGTTGACATACCTGGGCATGGAAATCAAGATTGATCAAGAAGGTATTTTCGTGAACCAGCCCAGCTACACGGAGAAAATACTGAAGAAAATGAAACTCGAACAATGCAACCCAGCGTCCACACCAATTGAGCAAGGAATGATCATCAAGAAGACAGACTTCAAGAACGATGAGCCACTTCCGGCGAGCAACAACTATCGGGAGGCGATAGGAAGCTTATTGTACCTAGCTACAATCACCAGACCAGAGATCAGCTTCGCCGTGAACTACCTGAGTCGATTTTGCAACAAGCCAATGAGGAGCCATCAGGCGATGGTGAAACGTCTGTTCCAGTACATGAGAGGGACAACCACAGCCGGAATTCATTTTGCAGGAGACCAGACACTCATGGTGTACATCAACTCAGACTATGGAGGAGACTCGGAGACAGGACAGTCGACAAGCGGAGTGTTAGTGATGAGGGGAGGACCAGTGATCTGGTACTCACAAAAGCAGCGTCTGGTAGCGACCTCAACCGCAGAAGTCAAGTACCGAGCAGCAGTGTCAGTAATCGACGATGTGTGCTAGATCAAGCGAATCGCGCTGGAACTGGGTATCCTGAAAACCGACTAGCCAATCACCTTGCACGTCGACAACATGTCAGCCATACACATGCTGCAGAATGCACACGAGGGAAAGACAAGCAAGAGAAAGAAGCATATTGAGATACCACGAAAGTACATCCAACAACACGTTGACAAGACCGTGACACAGCGACACGTCGAGAGCAGCAGGCAGATTGCAGACATTCTAACCAAGCCACTGAACAGGAGAGTCTTTGAGACGCTCCGCCGTAAATTGATCAAGGAGGAGTGTTGAGAATTGATCAAATTGACAGCTGGTCTTACTCAACACAACCGTCAGCCTGTGCGAACTTCACACAGTTCTTGGACTTGAAGTTGGCACTGATCCCATCCATCAATCAACTGCCTGATTCAAACGCAAGAGCAAGTAAAAGATATAGAAAAACGTGCCTTGAATTTTTGATCCAATTTTATCATGTGTATTCCGTGTCAATCGACAAATTTTCTTTTCGCAAATTAAGTTAACGTTTCCATTCACTGCTAACTCTAGACTGTTATTTATTGAGGATCAACGAGCCCGAGTCATTTATAACTCCAACAGTAATTCTATATATATCGTTTAAAAGATCGCAGTCCTAGCTTTAATTAGAGCGTTAATTTGACCAATAATGATGAAAGTTTCGTTTTGATTTCGCGTGTAAGGACTTATTTAAAATGAACAAAGGAAAGCGTTTCATTTTCGCTATATTATGTTATCGGAGTTTCAGAAAGGACTCAAAAACTATTCTGGAGGTTAATGTGGACCGTACACTACATATTCGGACACTTATGCAGTCGTTTTCAAAATTTCGAAAAGGTGGTTTCAACTGGACCAGGTTTGGGTCGCTCTGGACCAGGTTATTTTTTAATCGTGTTAACTTTTTGTTATGTTTGTAACACATGTTTGAAATGTGAAATTAATTTGGTTTTTGTGTACATGTTGCGACAGCTTTTCATAAGATACAGAGCGATTTGGACGTTTAAATCGTTGTTATAAGTTGTTATAACCGTAAATGCAATAATAAGTCCTGCGGCGACTAGAAGCGTATAAGTGAAGAAAAGCTTATTATTTAGCTGTTGATATCTGAACCATTCAAGGCGAAGAAAGGACATGCGTATATAGTCAGCTGATTGGAACAAAGCCCTTTGTTCATCTCCTCAATACAGACGTCCTGTATTAGAAGGATAATTTATCGCGTAGTAAAATTTTAAATATACGAAGAACACGTCAGAGTTTATTTCGCTTTATTAGATTTTCTTTCTTTTAGAACTTTTTAAGTGAGAACCGAGTTTTCCAAATTCTCCAGTGATTTATGAAGTTGCATCTTTGCGTATTTAGTCAACGAATGCTTTAAGGATTGTGTTACAATAATTTTGTATTTCAGTGAAAACTTGAAATTGGCGGTCGGAGAATTTTGCAAATAAAATTGAGTAACAAACGCGTGTTGTTGGTAAACGGAATTCGCGGGAAAAATCGATAACAGCTAATTCTAGTAAAGGTGTTTATCTAAGTGTCATTGAACGCCCCGAAACAGTTGTTTGTTTTAACAGATATCCGGCAAACTCGCAAGAGTCTACCAACCGAGTTCCAAGTTTGAATGAGGATGGACAACATGGGCTTACTGCGAAAGGTTAGTACCGCGTAACATGCAACTATAAACGATTAAAACCTGTCATCGACCATGGAATTGAAATACACCTGATTAACGACCTGTCGTCGGTAGTGTGTATATGCTCTGTGCGGGAACTGAATGTCATGTAATTAGTAGTCAACATGCGTTTTACCAAACGACGTGACATGGGTCGTTTACGGCTGATTTAGTGTAACATTAAGCTGGGTTGTTCATTGGCAATGGTCTCGAAAAATGCTTACTGGTCAATGAATGTAGAAAGGGTGTCAGTTCCATTAGTTGACTGGCGCGTCGATGATGGTGCACTGGTCGTTGATTAGTTTCACTTCATGTATTGTAGCATTTTAATTCGTTCATATTGATATTTGTGTAATTCACAGCCTCATGGAGGTGAATCCGAATCACTACTAAAGTCATCACCAAATATTTTGGAGAATTTTCCCTATGAGGACTTTCAAGTAAAAACGAGGAAAATGACTTCACCCCCACCAAGCAGATCCTATCGATCAATCTCTCCAAAATTTTCTGACACTATAGAACGCAATCCGTTCATGAGAAATGTAATTAATGGAAGGCCTTATTCCCCAAGGGAAAAGGAAGCATCGGTTCGAAAGAGTTTGGAGGAAATCTCAAAGGACATTAAAGAAATCGAAGACTTCCTCACTGTAACCGAGAATATAATCCGTAAGGAAAAAGAGCGCGATAAAGAACTATACCTTCGGGAAAAACGACAAAAGTTAAATGAAAAACATCGTCGTTCGACCGAGTTCTCGAGCATAAACAAAGAAAATAAAACACCTAGCCCCCTAAAGAAGTCACCGTCCGCATTGAAAAGGATACCATCGAAAGGGCCAACCTATAAAATAGCTTCATTAAAAAACAAGAGGAGTAAACCCGGCAGTCCACGTTTTCTTAATTCGCGATTGTACTTTCGTAACGGAAAAATCGGATGCCTTGAGGCTGAACAAGCTTCGTCAAACATTGAAAGCACTCACGCTTTGGTCAAACATATTCTCCGATACGAGCATGAAAAACCACTTGTTAGTCCTCAGAGTGTTAAAAAGGTTCTCAACAATTGTCAGCTGCCTGGGCAAGTACCTTATGAGGATTCAATTAATCCCGGATATCGTGACGATTTGAATCGGAAACAAGAAATACATTCACCATTTTCTCACGAGGAATTATTCGGCCAATGCTCTGAGCCGGTTATTGAAGAAAAGGACGCCCAGGAGGAACAACAACTACAAATTACATATGCCGAAATTGCAGATGTAGGAAATCATGAAGAAAACAAATGCAATGACAAAGCGCTAGATTGTGAAAGCATCGCCCTTAACAATAACGACGAGGCGATAAAGAACAACACCAAACCAACAATCCCTGGAAGGTAAATTGTATCTTTTTGATAATTGGTGTTTTTGTTAAGACTATCATCTTTTACAGCCTTGACTCTGACGACCAGCAGTTTTTAAGAGACCAAGTTCGCCATTTAGTGCGCCGTTTCACAGCGCGAGCAAATAAAGTGAAGTCCCGGTTGGAACTACCACCAACCCCATCTAGTAGTACAAGTTCTCCATCGCCGCCTCTGACGGCAACTGTCGATAGCGGTAAACAACCGAACAAAACCGATTATCACTCAACATGCAAAGCAGCAAATACTAGCAAACGCGGTCAGTTTGAAGCTGATAATCCAGAATCCAGCCTGTGGCTTTGCTCTAGTTTTTGCAGCAACAATAACAGTGATAAGACTCTGGACCCTCAAGGAAAAGTTTACATATCATGGCTATGCGTTGTATCCATAAGTTTCTTGTACAACGCCTGGGTTATACCACTGCGTTCGACATTCCCTTTCCAAACGCCACAAAACACCAACATATGGTTGACATGCGATTTCTGTGCAGATCTGATCTACCTCCTAGACGTAGTCTTCTTCAAACATCGAGTTATCTACCTCTTCGAGGGCTTCTGGGTCAAGAATAAGACTCTAACCAGGAAAAATTACATGAGAAAGTTACAATTTAAGGTAAGTACTATAATACTTGTGGAATTGTATTCAAATATAAGTTGTTTTCTGGTTTCAGTTGGATCTGTTGTCCCTCTTGCCCTTGGACTTGCTCTACTTTAAATTCGGAACTGGTGCTGTATACTTACGATTTCCAAGATTCTTTAAAATACAAAGCTTCTGGGAGGTGTTTAAGCTGCTCGATCGCGTAATATCATCACCACATTTTGTAAGTTAGACACCAATCGAGTGAAGAGGATTTTATGTCATAACTGCTTCCACCTCAATAGGTTCGAGTCGCCAAAACTTTGACTTACATGCTCTACATGATTCATCTTACAGCTTGTTCGTACTATGCGTACAGCGCCTACCAAGGTAAGCTATTCAATTCATAATGTTTATGGTATTTGTAGAACATCGATGTTTTTTAGGCCTTGGAACCAATCGTTGGGTATTCAGTGGAAAGGGGCATCCTTATGTAAGATGCTTTGCTTTTGCTACTAAAACCGCAACTTCAATTGGTAAGAGAGATAGTCGTTGATTTTCACATACACAACCTGATACTGCTCTTTCAGGAAAGAATCCGAAGCCGGAAAAAGAAGGGGAATATATTTTTATGACAGCGGCTTGGCTAATGGGAGTGTTCGTGTTTGCTTTGCTAATTGGTCAAATTCGGGACATTATTTCAACCGCGACCAGAAACAAAAATGAATATCGACAGCTAGAGGATGAAACTCTGGAGTATATGAGGAGGTTGAACCTGCCTAATGAGGTCCAAACAAGAGTAAAGATGTGGTTTAAATTCACTTGGGACCAGCAAAGGACACTGGGTAAGTAGTACGTAGAGATTGTAGTTAATCAAAACATTCATAGCTTAGATTTTCGTTTTTGACAAGTCAAGTAAATGAGAAGGTTGCTTTTGGTCTTGAAAAATGGATATGTAAACATGATTTACGTTATTGTCGAAGCAGGTGGTAGTTCTTAGGTCAGAAATTGTGTTCAGCACCATTTCTGTTTCAGTTTCGTTAGCATAAATCATCAATTCAGATTATCTCTCAGGTATTATGTCTTCCAAATAAATTAACTCAAAAATTCTGACTATAAATAGGATTTCGAAGCTATTGAAAATCGTCGGAAAAAATGTCTCGAGATAAAGGGAGACCATGTAGAGAAATAAAGGAATTTTTCCCAAATATTTTGAGTTTTCTGTATTAGGTCGGATTCTTCTGGGACTGCCTTCGTATCACAAGTCTTGTACTATTTAATGTTTATTTTTATATACCTATTTCTATTTCTCATTTCCTAAAATTAATACCACATTCCGCAACGTGCTATAATATATTTTTTGAGGAGGAAATAGCAAGTATAACAGAACAGAGTCATCCATTGAACATATCTACAGCAAACCTCCTTTCAAACTGCTCCACACTAATATTTACTATTTATTGGCCTATAGGAACTCGAAAGTTCATGACCTCACCGAGTCGACTCCGCCATTGTTCCCTGTCCTGTGCACTCTCCTTCCTTGACCATTCGATCCGATTTGTGGGGGTTCTCTATACCACATGGAGAACCAACCCACAATGCCAACCACCACTAACAGCGTGTCCCCTCAACCCAACTCGCCATTCAAAACCTGCAATACACACATTCGCAACCATGCAAAACCTGCAAGCGCATATATCCCGAACTTGCAAGAATCCATCTCTCAATCCGCAATTAAAGGCATTTCCCAAAACTTCCAACAGAATACAATTCAACAGAATACATTCTAAATCATCCCCGCATACATTTTCCCAAAATTGCTTCGGTCAATTCTTTATGTAAATCATATTCCTTGCTTGCGACCAAGCAATTATAATTTCCCCTGAAAATCATTCCGGCTCACTTCCTGCCTAAACTATTTCCTCGCTTGCAACCAAGCAACATTAGTTCCCCGAAAATCATTTCGGCTCCCATCCTACCCAATAGCAATTCCTCGTATACATAGCGCCAGAGGAATTTAACTCAGCCTATACGGCAATGATTCTCCGAAATCCAATCCCCTATACAGGCATAGCAACTCTTCTCGAAATTCCTGGTGGCAGTGAGTTTATTTCAGCTATGACTCAACCGCCACGACCCGATGAATAGATTCTTTCCATTCATTAGTCAGTCGAGTCACAACCACCGCCGAGCGCACATCGCTGTCCCGTTACAAAGTCGTTGTCCAACCACTACAGAGTGCGTAGTGTGTCGTTCTCAGAGCCAAGTCCCTATCGCGAGCAGAGTGTACCATGGTCTGGAACAATCAATCAATTAAAGTCGCGCACAGAAATCTTAACATTTAAAACCAATGGTGTCGAGCAATCAATCAATTAAAGTCCTGTACGGAAACCTTATTATTTAAAACCAACGGTGCCAACAATCAAATAAATTAAAGTCGTGTACAGAAGCCTTAATATTAAAAACCGGTAGCATCTAACAATAGTATTGTCAAGTAATAAACTAAAATAGCCAACTATGTAAAAAGGAAGACAAATAAAAATATAACCGACAATATCCTGGTGTCTAATTTTCCTCGCTGCCTTGGGGCTCGGGTTTTGGGAGACAATTCCTTTGAACAATTCTTGGGGAGTCAGTGGAACAGTGCCCCCACAGGTACCACAACTGCTTCCGTACCCCACAGATCTCCTCAAGGTCAAACCTAACATTGTCCTCCCATCTCCGTCGCGGCCGTCCTGTCGGTCTCTATCCCGTTGGTCTACCGTCAAGAATTCTACGCACGGTCCTATCCTTGCCCATTCTTGCCACAAGTCGCGTCCTGATTGCTGGAGTTTCCTCCATTTTCCTGTCTCCTCGTCATATTTACCGCCAAAGATACTCCTTAAAACTTTATTCTCGAATACGCGGAATTGGTTTTTTTCACTGTTTTTACTTACAGTTTCTAGATTATCGCCCAAAACGGCGATGTCATCCGCATATGCGGACACTTGTGTGACCCCGTTCAGAAAGGACCCGGCCAGGTTGTCGTTTTGTACCTTTCTTATTTCATCAGAAAGCACAAGAAAAAACGACATGGTGAGAGGCTTGTTTTAGTCCGTCGCGGATTTCAATAGGTTGTTTTCTATTCTAACTTGCCCTTTATTTTCGTTCATGCAGATTTGAATGAGGGCGGCGTATTATATCGGGTCTCCCAGATCAATTACAATATGGTAAAGTCTTTCCCTTGCGACTGAGTCGTAGGCTTTTTTGAATTCAACAAACAGTTGGTGAACCGTCTCTCCGTATTCCCACTTGTCTTCCAGCAGTTGCCTTATTGTGAACATTTGGTCGCTTGTTGACCGGTTCCTTCGGAATACGCATTGGTAGTCTCCCAGTATTTCTTCTGCGTACGGTGTGATTCTCGCCAGTATGACATTTGTTAGTATTTTGTATGTGGTTGGGAGCAATGATATTCCTCTGTAGTTTTTGCAGTCATTGTCGCCTGTTTTGAAAATAGGGACGACTGTTGAGGTTTTCCATTGTCCCGGAATGACTTCCTTATCCCATATTGTTTTAATCAGTTAGTGGATCTTTCGAGCGGTTACCCCTCCTCCATGCCTGATAAGCTCTGCCGTTATGCAATCGCCTCCGGGAGCGCCTTGTTGTTTTTCAATCGATTTATTGCGTCTACAACTTCGTTCAAAGGCGGCTCTGGGATCTGAGGCTCGGCTGTATCTATGTCTGGTGCGTTTATTTGTGGTTGATCGGTGCGTATATTGAGCAGGTTTTCAAAGTACTGCTTCCATCTTGTCACGATATTGTTTGTTTCTGTGACCAGACAGACGTTTGCGTCTCGAATTATTTTCCTCTCCCTCGGTAGCCATTTCTAATTGAATTTATGCCGACACAAATACCTCTGATGTTCTTTGCTGTGGCATTTTCTAGGATTTTTTCGATCCGAGTCGTTTTCCCTTCGCGTTTTTGCGTTTGAAAAGTCTAGTTGTTTCTTTCCGAATTGTCGCGTATCTTTCTGCGTTGACTTCATCATATCTTTGTAAGTGGATTACTCTGAGGCGGTTACGTTGTTCGATCTTCGTTCGGCACTCATGATCAAACCAAGGTTTCGACTTAATTGTTTTCTTAGATCCGAGTACCTTTTGGGCTGTTTGTTTGATTGCGTCTCTGATCGTTGCCCATTTAGAGCCCACACTATTGGCTTCCTCTTCCTCACTGCCTATATTCTCTAGGATGCTAAATCTATTCGTTAGTTCGTCTTGATATTCAGCCCTTTTACGCAGGTCTTTTAGTTTATCGATGTCGAATTTTTTGCTCGTTTCCCGTGACTGCCCGTGTGGTTTGCTGCGAGCCTACTTCTAATTTTGCCCGTCATTAGAAGGTGATCGGTGTCGCAATCTGCTCCTCTATATGATCTTCCGTCAAGGATGATCGCGTGGTGTTTTTGCCTATGAGGAAGTCTATTTGGTTACACGTTACGCCGTCGGGTGATATCCACTTGGCTTTATGAATTTGCTTGTGCTTGAACATTGTACTTTTCACTACTAGATCTTTTGACGTTGCGAACGTGATAATTCGCATTCCATTATTATTTGAAACGTCATGTAGGTTTTCTCTACCTCTATTTTCTTGGAAGATGTCTTTCTTTCCAATTTTTGCGTTGAGGTCTCCGACGAGGATTTTCATCGAATGATCAGATCCCATCGAATACTTCCTCTAGGGTCTCGTAGAACGTGTCCTTTGTTTCATCGTCGTAGATTCTGCTGGGGCGTGTACGTTTATAAGTATGTTGTAGTACGGTTCGTCTCCATGCTTCTCGATCAACTAGGAAGAGAAGCGAACGATGGATGGTGAATGGATGCTTGTTGTTTGTTGTTGAGTCCTGGTCCCACTATGGATACGTGGATACACGGCCGTCTCATAGGTTTTTCCAGGTAGCTACAATGGGATACGCCGCCCATGTACTGGCGAAGCGCAGGATAATACCACTATGGGCGCAAGTGTCAAAGCACACACACGAAGAGAGTTTTTCCAAACCCAAGAACAAGAAAATTACAATACACTGGAAATGCACTATTTTTTCCATTCTATAATGTCATTTAACACACCGGACCACAACTTTGCAAGAAACACTGTTCACAGCCGTAGCCGTAGTAAAACACAGACTAATTATATTAGTGTACTCTTTATTCATAGTTCATAACTTTCTTCGCGCTACCAACTGACTACTTTCTCCGCGCGCTACCAACTCACTACTTTTTAATCTACTTTTCTTCTTCCTCGAAGTCTCGGACACATCGCGTATTGTTTCGCATTCTCTACGACCGCCTGTATGGCGTCAGAATTATATAACGTTCGAACATTCTGCGTGCCGACGCGTATATCCCGCTGTTTCCGTTTTTCCCTACGTTTTCGTTTTGCCGAGTCGGTGTTTTCTTGATAATTTGTTCTCTTATGCTAGTATTGGATCATCACACCTAGACCTACCAGGTTTTTCGTGGGATTGTTTGGTGTATCATCATCATCATCATCGGCACTACAACCGGGAACCGGCTTGTTAAATTTTCCATAATGATTTGTTTTTTCCGGGCAAGGTCATTAGTCTTGCTTACACCTTGTTTGGTGTATACTGGTTATTATTTTTTTTTTTTCAAGAGTCTTTGGGGTTTCAAATAGTCCGCCATATCAGAGCCTTGTTTTGATATTGTAAGGTCTGGTTCGACCCGGTGTTAGAGAGGCGCTTTTATAACACAGCCGGTACACTCCTGGCGCCAAACCATCCAATGGCACGGTGACGCGTAACACCCTGGATTAGGGGTGGCAGTCTTTGTGTGTTACTCGTCGCTAGCCTGTCTGATATGGGTAGCCCTATTGGATCCTTCCATCAGCATAGCTTGAGTAATTCATTGTAATTTAAGATCCCGCACCACGTCAAGGTTTCTACCAAGCGGGGGAATATCAGGACTAATAGCCTTTTAATAATGTGAGAAGAGATCCAGGGTATCTTCGACTTATTGAAAAGCAAAAAAAGCTATGGAGATAGATGAAGTACCTAAAATCGTACTCAAAAATCTGACTCCAATGGCAATAGATAAATATACAGTCCTGTTTAACAACGCGTTGAAGAATCAACACTTACTCGCGTGTTGGCAAACAGAAATCATATAAACATACACACCCAATGAACATGTGTTCGATAAGTTTACTCCCAAGTATCAGTAAAGTATTCCAAAAGACCATTAACAAGGCCCTGCTAAAATGGATAGATGACTACAACATTATTCATAATTACTAGTTTGGCTTTAAGATGTGTGTGACACACATGTCGCAGCTAAACTGGTCTTCGACATACAATGGAATAAATGTAAGAACCAATGCACGGGTGCCTGTCTGATCGGCTTGGAAAGATCCTTCGATACCGTCTGGAGCGAAGGGTTATATTACAAACTGGCCAGACAAGGCATATATAATCCGATACTATATATACTTTCTGATACTGTGACGCATATGACAATCAGTACTAGAATATTCGAGAAAGTCCGAAACAAAGTACTAGAATATTCTAGAAAGTACTGGAAAACTGGAGACTATGAACAATAGAACATTCAAGGCTATGGAACGGACGGAAACGAAACGCCGAATCAGAATGAGGAAACGGTATAAATACGTCGCACACAGATCATCGAGATAAGTAAAAAGTAAGAAGTAAGCAGTAAAAGACACGTTAAGTACGGAAGCGATATGTCAAGAAATCGTTTAGTGTACGGTAAAAGTAACGGTTGTTATTAACGGACCAATAAAGTGTTACATTAATTGAAAATCGATTTAACGGCTCTTATTTATTAAAAATAATTAATCCAGCGAACCCTAAGCTCGCAACAATTGGTGTCAGAAGTGGGATTAATTATTAGTGAAGTAAATAAGTCTGTGAAAGTGTTTTGTGGCGATGTCAGATCGACATTTGGAGGATCTTCGCGTTCCTGAGTTGGAAAAGGAACTCCGGGACCGGAATCTGGATAGCAGAGGACAGAAGCAAATTCTTCGACAGCGTCTGCAAGCAGCAATGGAGGAAGAGGGTATTGATGTCGACACATATGTTTTTACGATTGGGCCAGACTGTCCGGACGGAGAAGAAATAGCGAGTCAAGATGGTGCCAATGTAATGGAGAAGAGTTCACCACAGTTGGACATTTCGGAGATGCTCAGGATGATGATGAAAACATTGGATATTACAGATATTAATTCAAAATTCGACGCCCAAAATTCAAAATTCGACGCACAAGCTGTAGATCTGAACGCGAAACTGGATGCCCAAACGCAGTGGATGAAATGTAATTTTCAACACTTTGAGGAAGAAATTCAGTCAAAAATTCGAAACGAAGTAGAAAATCTGGATCTAAAAAACGAAGCAGAATTTAAGAAAGTCACCGATGAAATAACGCGGATCGAAAAGAGCCTTGAGTGTGTTGAGAGAAATAAGACATCGCCTAGCAATCACTACAAAGATACAAGGATATAACCGCCAACCTTCGATGGAACGGGACCCTTCTCCGTATTTATACGTCAGTTTGACGCCGCGGCCAATTATGATAAGTGATCAAAAGTCAACATCACTAATCTTGTCACTCCGCGGGGCGGCTGCAGTATTGCTGCAAACCATACCAGCAGAGAAGCAAACAGATTTCCAAGCGGTAAGAGACGACCTTGAAGCTAGGTATGGAGACAACCACATGCAGCAACTGCGGAGCAGAACGCAGAAACCTGGAGAAAATCTTCAACAGTTGCAGGCAGATATTGAACGATTGGCAAACTTGTCTTATTCAAATATGACTAAGGAATTTCTGAACGAGGTAGCAATGGATGCATTTATAAACGCACTTCAAGATCGGGACTTGCAACAGGCCGTTCGTTTGGTGGAAAAGAAGGCGACTAATGCAATACTGGCGTTCGCATTGGCATATGAATCTGCTAAACTGGCTACCAGAAGTACATATAGAGTCAGAGAAACGTCCGTCCAGGAATGTTGCTGCCAAAGAATCGGGCATGTACAGCGGAGAATCCCGAGACCTGATATGAAGTGTTGGACATGCGGCGAAGTCGGCCACATCTCTGTTGACTGTAGGCAACGTCGACGAATGAATGAAACATCAATTGAGAATTGTTGTTCATCCGCTAATCACGAGAGAAGCCTTCAACGTGATTCAGACTAGGACAGCACCACGACCGAATGTAAATCCTTGCATCAACAGATAATTGCTCTTAAAACCAGCCGAGAAAAGGTCATTGAGGAGACCAACGTATGACACCAGTTAACCATCGCCCCACTACAGAGTTGTTCACCAGCGAAGGTGTCCACAGGCGCAAGGAAAAAAAAATGAAACACTGGGAGTTGGCCATAAGGGTCTTTTTATTTTATTTTAGGATTTTTCATAAGTTGTTTAGTTTTTATCCACGAAATGCGCCCGAATGTTTTCTCTTCTATTTATTTTCGGGAACGTTAGAACGGACTTTATTTGGCACGCGGGGGCACGTCGCGGCGGTTATAGGAGACTCGATACGCGCGTGGTGGTAGTTGGAGGACGACTATGTATGTCTGCCCCCGGTGGCGGTTGGATAAGGAATAACTTCTACACACGGGGGCGGCGTGCCCCCGCGTGGCCGCGGCGGTTACAGTGGAACCTCGACCTGATCGTGGCGACTGCTGAATGACGACTGACTGATGAAGGAAAAAAGGTATTCTAATCTCGAGTAGAATTGCTATGCTTGCATAGGAATTTAGTTCCAGCGATTCCTTGCCGTATAAGCTAAGTTGGATTCGTTAGTTGTGTATACCGGGAAATTGCAATTGCTTGGGTGCAAGCGAGGGATATCGTTTAGATAGAATTTTAACCGAAGTCATTTCGGGGAAATGTATGCGGCTTGGTATATTTGATGTTGATGGTTAATGTTCCACTGTGGATTTGAATATGCGTTAGTTACGGCATATGAATTTCGGGGAAATTAAGATTGCTTGGTCGCAAAGAGGGAATATGGATTAAGTAGAGAATTGACCGAAGCAATTTTGGGAAAGATTATATGTGGGGTGTTGTTATTAAGGAAGACGATTAATATTCCGGTGTAAATTGGAATATTCCAATTCCGCTGTTAGCGGTCAAGATTGGTTGGCATTGTGGGTTGGTTCTCCATGTGGTATAGAGAACCCTCACAGAACAATCGCTTATCAACTGATCTAGCAGAGAGGCAAGCTGAAATGTTGACCCTAAAGCGTCGCCTCCAGGATTCGGAAGTAGAAATTGATCGTTTAAAACAAGAGGCGTACGACCTCCGAAAGGAAGTAGAAGGACTAGATGGGTGGACGAGTTATGCTATACGTGCAGTTCGACTTCAGGATGAAGATATGTCGCTAATCCTGGAACACAAAGAAAAGAACGAGCGGCCAACTTGGAACAATATTTCCGACAAGAGTGGAACATTTAAGGCATATTGGGCACAATGGAATTCCTTGCTGGTGGAAGATGGAATTCTAAAGCGTAAATGGGAAGCCGCGGACGGAAAATCCCATCGAATGCAGATTCTAGTCCCACCATCAAAAGTAAAGGATGTACTAACAGAAATGCACGGCGGGGCCTCCGGTAGACATCTGGGAGTTAATAAGACACTTTCAAAATTACGATCTCGATTCTACTGGCTTCACATGAGACATGACGTGGAGTCTTGGTGTAGGAAGTGCACAACTTGCACTGTGACCAAAGGACCAACAGCAAAACCAAGGAGCGCTATGAAGCAGTACAACCTGGGTGCCCCTTTCGAGCGAATTGCAATTGATATCTCAGGACCATTTCCAAAAACCAACGACAACAACAAATACATGTTTGTCATCATGGATTACTTCAGCAAGTGGGTGGAAGTCCTTCCAATTCCAAACCAAGAAGCAACAACCATCATTGAGCAGCTTATCAATAATTGGATCAGCAGATATGGTGTTCCCTGTGAGCTTCATTCCGATCAAGGCCGAAACTTCGAATAAAAGATATTTCAAGGCATGTGTGCGGCACTGGGCGTAAGGAAAACCAGGACCACACCCTTACATTCGCAGTCAGACGGAATGGTCGAAAGGTTCAACCGAACAATGAAAGAGCACTTATCGAAGGTCGTTAGTGATCACTAACGAGATTGGGACAAATATGTACAAACCTTTCTCCTGAGTTATAGATCGACTAACGATACGACAGGCCTTTCTCCCGCAAGAATTATATTTGAACGAGAGATACGATTACCAGCCGATCTGCGATTCGGGATACCTCCAGACGCCATAGATAAGGCCGAAGACTACGTAGCCGAATGGAGAAATCGCCTCGATGAGATTCATCATTTGGTTCGAAAGCAAATCAAGGTATCCAGTGACAGGATGAAAACAAGGTACGACGTTCGAGCCAACGCATCCGGATTTAATGCAGGCGATATGTGACTTTATAACCCTCATCGGCAAAAACGAAGGTCTCCGAAGTTGCAGCAACATTGCGAAGGACCGTATAAGATTCTCACAAGAATTAACGACGTTGCCTATAGGATTCAGCGAAGACCGAACGCCAAGATGAAAGTGGTACATCGTGATCGTCTGGCGACTTTTGTTAACAAGGGAAATCAATGAACTTAGTTCGGGTCGAACTAATCTAGGCGGAGGGTAGAGTGACGCATATGATAATCAGTACTAGAATATTCTAGAAAGTACGGGAATACTGGAGACTAGCAGCAATAGAAAATTCGAGGCTATGGAACGGACAGAAACGAAACACCAAATCAGAATGAGAAAAAACGGTATAAATACGTCGCACGCAGATCGGGAAGAAGTAAGAAGTAAAAAGTAAGCAGTAA
The DNA here is from genome assembly GCA_963931805.1 of Microdon myrmicae. Classification (NCBI taxonomy): domain Eukaryota; kingdom Metazoa; phylum Arthropoda; class Insecta; order Diptera; family Syrphidae; genus Microdon; species Microdon myrmicae. Next base: position 256,537,225 of record OZ007497.1, on the reverse strand, counting down.
AAGACGCGATAAGTACGGAAGCGATGAGTCAAGAAATCGTTAAGTGTATGGTAAAAAGTAACGGTTATTAACGGACTAATAAAGTGTTACATTAATTCAAAATCGATTTAACGGCGCTTATTTATTAAAAATAATTAATCCAGCGAACCCTAAGTTCGCTACAATATGTTAAATAAAAAGAGGTTCGTGGTCAAAAGTGGCAAACTCCAATATAACGTATAATAGCAAAAATGGTTTGCAACAGGGAGCGAAACTTTCTCCAATTTTTTTAAACATTTACATTAGCGACTTATTAAGCGCACTCCCACATGCTATTGCGTACGCAGGAGATCTCATAATTTACAGAACAGCTCCAAAAGTTGAGATCATAAACAGTTTACTACAGCCTAACTTCAAAACAGTGCAGCGCTATTGTGCCCACTGGAAACTTAAAATCAACTTCCAGAAATGTGAAGCCATCCTATTTAAAACCCCATTGCATAAAGCTATGATCGACGCAAGAACAAACTGGCGAAAGTTAGTTATCGTGGGACCGCATGGAGGTAAACAGGAAACCATGAGTGTAATTAAATACCTTGGCATCTGGCTAGATAAATATCCTTATTTCAATAAACATGTAGAGTCTACAATTTCACAAAAGCCAACTTGACAGCAGTGTAAAAGTTACACGCTACACGACGCTAATCAGGCCAATGCTTATATAACTATGTTTGTCCAGTATGGTGCAATATGGGTCCAAATTTGATGGAAAATATTCGACGATTCGAAAGAAAATGTCTTAGAACTTGTCTCAGATTAAATCGAACACCGAAATCGGACTATAAAAACTACTATCCTAATGAGACTTTATATAATGAAGCCTACATAAAGGGGGTGTATAATGTTATGAACAATTTAATCAGAGGACATATTGCGAGTGCAATAATCTCGAATACTATGTTTTATGAGAGTGTGCCTCAGAACGGCTTTGCTCCGCCAGAGGCGTTCCTCGAATTTTATATGAATGGTCTTTTGGCGGATGTTTTCGTGTAGATTGGACTTGGGCGAATGTTTTTGTCCTTTAACACTTTAGGTTGATGGTTGTTGGCTGCGGTGTTCCACCGGACACTGCTAACACAAAGAACAATACGGAGCGAAACAGCGCAATGAAGCACGGAAAACTTGTTTTTCTATTTATAACTTTTATTGTTCTCGTTTTGTTTTTTTACCCTTAAATGTCTAGAGCACAATTTATATTCTGTTTTACGAAACTTAACTCCACAGGATCTTACTAGTCCGATGATAGTTGCAATTACAGTTAAGACACACGAACACAAGTTACTCAGTTAATGTTTAAACACACTTGCGACCTTCACGATTACCTTCTAAACTTCTTCTAAGAGTAGACTTCCTCGATTAGCGATCCTCTCCGTTCGACTCACTTTTTTCTACTCTATTCTGGTTCCCCATCAGCAAGGGAAATATTCCCAGCCCATCTCTATACATAATTTCCCATCCTGTCTGCTAACAGAATTTCCCAAAGTATCTGTTAGCTGCATTACCCATAGTCTCTGTAAAAGGAGAAATCTTTCCTCATGATCATTATCATCATCATCACCATTCGTTGCTGGTGGTCGGAATCTTGTTCCTTTGTCTGTTGATCGTATACCGCCGCTTATTCTCCGATCATTCTCTGGTTTGTTTGTACTACACATCTGGCATGTGGACAAAGGATCGGATGCAATTCGGATGGGTACACGGAACTATGGGATGTAATGCTTTGTTCGCCTTTCTACTCATAAACATTTATCGGGGATAGTGTTAAGGGTTTATGGTTGCTCGCTGCTAATCAGGGGCGCAACGAATCGTTTTATTTGCACAAGTGTGCCTTAGCATTAAAGTCATGCAAGGGATTTAGGTGCTAATTGCTATTAGCTACCAGAGTAGGCATCCGTTGTTCGGTTTATTTACCGACAATGGTATTGTGGCGTCTCTAACACATACACACACAATACACAAAGCAAATAATGAAGAACAGCGACCGAAAATCGAATAAGAAAATACATCAGAGCCCTATACCATAGCGATAACAAAACAATTTACACCAGTGGAATATACTTGAGTTTAAAAATCGAATTCAAAACTCGGCCAGTAGCCTGATGTGTTGCGCTTAGGCTCAATTTTTGGTGATTCTAACTGTCATAGCGTCAGTTCGAATCACACGTTCTTTGCTATCATTCCAAACGCTATAGTATCTCATGGGAAACATCGCGTTGATGTTTAGGATGGGAGATTGGTGACCTGTATGCGATGCTTTGCTGCATTCTTGAAATTGTTCTTACATACGATGTATGGATGCGCTGAACTCGATATGGGAAGCTTTTGAAGGTTAAGTTCCTTAATTTTTGATATCGGGTTCAACGTTGCTGCAATGTCATATAACCTTTGTTTCAGGTATGGTTACTGACTATTGGGACACGTGTCTGTGGGCACGTGTGCTGAAAAAGGTGAGTAAAGTTCCGTGGCGGAAAGGATACCTCAACCTGTAGGGAGTTGTATGGTTCGTCGAACCGCTACAGTCTTACACAGGATGGATCCGGAATTTCGCTGATCTATCATGTAGGTATATCTTCCGTAGACAGCATATTTAGAACGACCGGGAAGTCACGAGAACCGAAGAAGAGCTCTTGCGATTCAGTTGGGCTATCTCCCATAGAGACCGGTACGGTAATATTAAACAGTACCATCAGTTCTGGTGGTTGGATGGCAAATAAAGACATGTGTATCAATGTCAATAAAATACTGCATCATCAGCCAGCTTACACAGATTTAGATTTTCTAGGATTAGGGTAGAATAAGATTTAAGGTAAGTTTTATATGCCAAAATTAAAAAAAAAACAATATTAGAAGTTAGTTATATTTTTAGTACAACGTTTTTTTCGTTTTTCTTTGTCATACAAATAAACATACTTAAGGAGACAAACAAAGTTCTGTCGCCGAAAGACAAACTGAAAATGAATTACCAAACTTCTATTAATGTGATTAATTGAATATGTTGCGAATTCGCCCTTGACACAACCGGCGAATTCGCAATTAAATGCTACCTGTGGCACCACCCTAAACAATGTCAGTAAACAGCTGACATTTTAAAATTATTTCTGTTGGTTGTCAAACGACAACCATTTTCCTTTTCTATTTTCTCGTTCTTCTTCGTTAATCTCTTGACGACACAAGCCGCAAGTTATTTCCAATCCTCGGAAATCTATATCATCAAATAAAATAAACGATTTTTTATCACATAAAATCAACCCTCGTGTATTATTCTTTTGTTTGGGACAATTCTCTTAAGAATTCATTTGATATTCTGGGTTGCCTCTCAGTAGAGGTATTCGTTACTATTTTTCACAATAATATCCAAATTATTTTAGATCCATCATCAAACGCCAGGAGACACCTTCGGGTTCCTGACGCAAACATCCAGCCCACACCAAGTCAACAACCCTCTGTGTGTGGAAGGTGTGTTCAACGCTTGTTGGACACACAGAATATTATATTAAATTTTTAATATTTCGTGGTTTTAATGTTAAAAAGACTTTCTCGGTCATAGTTAGTTTTTTACTAAAACCGAATCCACATTATTTTAACATTTCTCTTAACGAATGACCTATCAAATGATGTGAACTACCGAAACGAGCTTTCTGATGTACTTCCTTTATGAAAGTCGAATGATAATTATTCCAGTATGTTTGAAGGCCGTCACGCCTTCCCTCTAACCTGTTATGAGAACAGTTTTATTAATAAACTACATTCCACTAGCGATGATAATAATTCCTAGTAAACATTTGCTGGTAAATATCTATAAATATATTATTATTTCTTTCAGATGAGAGCAACATTCTTGACTCGTTGCCGATTAATTTGAAGACCGACATTGCCATATCTGTCCATATACAGACTCTCTCAAAAGTGCAGCTCTTTGCTGACTGTGAAGAAGCGCTCCTTAGAGACTTGGTGTTGAAACTACGTGCCGTGACCTTTCTTCCCGGCGATTATGTGTGCCGGAAAGGCGAAGTAGGTCGGGAAATGTACATCATAAAGTTGGGCCAAGTTCAAGTGATGGGCGGTCCCAACAATGATATTGTTCTAGCGACCCTCTCAGAAGGATCAGTATTCGGGGAGATTAGTTTACTTGGCATCAATGGAGGCGATCGCCGTACAGCAGACGTTCGTTCCAAAGGTTATGCAAATCTTTTTGTACTTTCAAAATCCGACTTGAACGAAGTCATTGTGTACTATCCTAATGCACAATCTATCCTTAAGAAACGTGCTCGAAGTCTCATGCGTAAAAATGCTGCTCGCGAACGCGAAGAAGCTCGGCGCAGTGCAGCCATGAAAGCCGACGTCGTAATTGGAAATCCAAAAACACCCGAGACACCTCCAAAACTGTTAAAAACCGTCATTCAAGCACTTTCACACGAATCTCCTGCTGTTATGTTAATCACCAAAGGCTCAAAACGGCTCAAAAAGAAGTCCCAGTCAGACCAGTCAGATGCTCACCCGACAAACTCAGAGTTGACCAATACAACAGACAGCAAGCTCGCCGATGACCTACCCCATACCAGCGTTACAATTCAGAATGAGAAACATCGCCCCAAGTCTCCAGATCTCCTATCATCGATTCAAAACGAGCTCAAGAATACAAATAAATTCATCAACTTGACAGACTCAGAGAAGGCCCTAATTATATCCGCCAGCAGTAGCAGCAGCAGCATCAGTGGCGATTGCGATGTGATCGTTCATAAAGAGATGTAAATTTTATTGGAGATCGTTGTTAATTAAACGGTTAATCAATTTTATGGATTTATTGTTGTTGTAATAGTTACTGGCAGAGGCACAGCACGACAATGCGCACTGAAGATAAAACTCAGCGGGAGTTTCTGTGTTTTAAAAACTGAACGGTTCGCGGATCATTTTGTTTCCGCAAATTTATGTTAATGGTATTTAGATTCAAAACAATGTTCGTAAGTAAATGCATTCTGCCTAGGCGTCGGTGTCAAGGTTGGACCCACTGTTGGGTTCTCAACCTTGTTCGTTTTTTCGTTGGTATTTGGAAAGTTGTTCGAACACTTGTCTACAGCTTTTGATTTGTAAATGTCATGCAGAAGACTTCACAGATTCGGTGACATTTTTCTCTTATTTTATTGTTAGGATTAAGTTGATAAATGCTATGGATGATTTAAATATCTGTCAAGTATCCACTTGCACAATTCAATCCCTTTGAGGTCATTTTTATAAGTTTTCCGTGCATTTCGCCTAGTATCTCGGCGACGACTTGGTGAATGTTGGTTTTCAACTGCTGAACAGTTTCAGGATTGTCCGCCTAAAAATAAATGTTCACGTAGCCCCACAAAAAAACGTCCAATGGGGTCAAATGGCTTAATCTCGGCGGCCAATTGATGTCGATTACAGTGCTCAAAAGTCGCCAAACGTTGCTACGACAGAATTACCATATTCACAAAAAACGTTGACAATCACAACACTTAGCGCTACGATTGTTTTTGGTGGTAGTGAAATAGTAATCCTCAAACTGAAGAAAACATAAATTGGGTGGCTTTCAAGTTCAACAGGTGTCAAAACTACAGAGCTAAATTTACCAAACCACGAAATGGATGGCTCTATGTCTAATTCAACACAGAATTTTACTCTTCCGGACTAAAACGTCACGTTTAAGTGCATATCATTTATTACCGAGTTTAAACTCGGACAGAAACGCATCAGTTTGCTCCTCTACAAGATTCCATAGATAGGATATGCATTATATACTAAAATCAGTTTCGGGAACCATTTCAATAGAACACCCAAAGGGCGGTATGTTCAGCTTAGAAGTGAAGAATGAAACGGATGACATCAGAGCAAGTTTTTAAAACCAAAGGTTCAACACGTTAAATCGCGGCCGCATGTAGACGAGGATGGGCTATTTCTCGTTATTATTTAAGCTGTGAAAATGCTACGAGGAAGGAATGCACACATACTCGTGGAGCGTGAACAAAAACAAAAAGCAAGATCGGAAAAGAAGCGGATATAAGTGCAATTCTTAAGCTTCAAAATCATGTATTTATTTCTCAACGTAGTCACCATTCAAGCTAACATATTTCTCCCAACGTCTAACAAGCTTTTTATGAAAAATTCCTTAAACTTTTTTCGAATCTATGACTCACAGCGGCCTCCACTACGCTTGAACTCTCTCTTGAGTAGGGGAAAAAAATTAAAATCGCGTGTCGGGACATCAGGAGAAGGCGGAGGATGTCACGATGGAGCTGAAAAAGTTGCTCACAACATTTAATTCGACGCCATTTGTCCTCGTCTGTAGGGTGGCGTGAAATCCACCGTGCACAGATTTTACAGTATCCTTATTGTTCTATAATAAACCCGACACGTTTCTTGGATACTCTAATATGGTTTATGGTATGGTTTCGAGTGGTTCGCCGGCCATTTCGAATCAAATTGTTCACGAGTTTGCGATGGTTATTGTCTATGCAGTAACCTGACGTCCCCTGCGTGATCCATCAACAATTATGGCTTTCCCAGTGTTGCATACATATATGACATTAACTGTCATAAATTAAACACAACTAAATCATGATTCTAACAAAAGAATTATATTGCATGCATATACGAGGTTTGCCTTTTATATTTCGGGATTAGAGAACAAAAACAAATATTGATCATCGAAAATCACTTTATTGTTTTTCAAAATATTCCCCACGAAGACCTATACACCTTTGCATGCGTTCGAACCAATTGTCGAAGCACTTTTGCCACTCTGATTGAGGTATCTCCAACACATGCATTCTGAATGCAGCAACCGCTTCTTCAGGTGTCGAAAAACGTTGACCTCTCAGTTTGTTTTTTAAGTACGGGAATAAAAGGAAGTCATTCGGTGCCAAGTCGGGACTATACGGCGGATGACCCATCAAATCGATGTTTTGGGTGCTCAAAAATGCAGTTGTCGCAGCCGATGTGTGAGAGCTCGCATTGTCGTGGTGAAGAGTGATCCGTCTTCGGCGGTTGGTTTTCCTGATTTCTTGGAAGACAACTGGCAAACAAATGGTTGTGTACCACTCAGAATTGACTGTTCTGCGTTGTTCTAGTGGTACGGTTGCGACATGTCCAGTTTTTCCGAAAAATCAGGCGACCATTTGCTTGGAAGTGCTTCGTGCGCGAACAACTTTTGTTGGATTTGGCTCATCTTGAAACACCCAGACAGTCGACTGCTGTTTACTTTCGGGCTCATATGCGTAAATCCACGATTCATCACCTGTCACGATGTCATAGACGTGTTTCGAAGCACCGCGACCGTATTTTTTGAGCATTTCTTTCGACCAATTGACACGAGCCTTTTTTTGGGCGATGGACAAATTGTGTGGGATCCAACGCGAACAAATTTTTTTGACAGTCAAATGTTTATGCAATATTAAATGTATGCTGGTCCCACTAACGCCTAAGGTTGTCTCAATCTCACGATAGGTCACATGACGATCTTCCAATATCAGTTCGCGCACAGCATCAATGGTTTTCGGAACAACAACTGATTTTGGACGACCTTCGCGAAATTCATCTTGGAGTGAACTACGACCACGATTGAATTCACCATACCATCGATAAACACTGGTCCTTGATGGAGCTTCATCGCCAAAAATTGAATTAAGTTCATCCATGCACTGTTGCTGAGTTAATCCACGCCGAAAGTTGTAAAAAATAATCGCACGGAAATGTTGACGATTTAGTTCCATTTTTGGGCCGAGATGAATCTTTTAAGTTACTGTAAACAACACAAATAGCGCTCGTATGTCAAAACGTTCTGGGTGCGTATAACCTCAAAAATGTCCAACTTTACGACAGAGCTGTCAATTGCCGGATTGCAACACTAGGGTTGCCAAATCCCGAAACATAAGAGGCAACCCTCGTATGACATTACCAGCCATACATTAAAACTTTAATCACTTTAAATCAAAAGAATTCTTTCGGTGTAGCATCAAAATAAATTCCCATGAAACCCTATCACACGCCTACCTTTTGCTAAACGCAAATTCACATCTTGCAATGGCATATCCCATGACTACACGTAAATTTTCCATTCCCATAACTAAGCTTGCAATTCTGCAATTTCCGCATTCCATCAAGTAACACCTAAAATTGCAATTCTACAAATCCCACGTTCCATCCTAGCGCATGCTGTTCACATCACCGTGAATCGGTTGACGCCTGGATCCGTTGTCCGAAATGTTCCCATAGCCTTGAGGTAAAGCCGCAGCCAGAGTAGGTGTAAGGTTGCCTCGTAAGGGCGAATGGTGGCAATATTGCAACGTTGCAGTTCCTATCCTCGTTGGCATGGCTTTCGACTGGGCTGGCATCGGGTAACTGTCTCAAGGTGAACGATGCGATCGTGGGAAGGAATGTGATATCAGGTTTGATTTTGGGAATATAAAAGAGGTTCTACTAGAGGCACTGAATCAATTAAAAGTGAACTGATCCATCGGAGCAATCGTTGAACAGAGTAACAGGTTGCAGCCCTTGCATTGGCACAGCGGGCCCGTTACCCTGCATCAAATAATAAACATTTATTGAGTAGTTTTGATCTGGAAAGTGTTCCGGGGAAGTGTCCCCAAAAGTAAATTAATAAAGCTTAAAATTGATAAGAATAAGTCTTGGTATTATTTCTACCATCGCCCCTAGAGGAAGGACAGGAGCAATCCACTGTGACCCGGAACGGAAAGGGCGGACCGCCCCCAACCAGTCAAGTAAGGGTTAAGTAGATAACCTCACTATTTGGCGCAGCCGGGATACGTACTGTCGGTCCCAAATAAATAATTAATGTTGATACCTTTTTTATGGTATTACACCAGGCTTGCAACCACGACATGTTATTGGCCATCGATTTATAGTAAAGCTATGAGGGCTCGTCACCATAAACAACCTATAAACGATGAGGAATTTCGGTACGAGTTAATTTTTCACTTATTAAAAATTCTATAAAAGCAGGCTGTTTAAGGGGTGTTCTGTTTGGAGCCCAAAAAAGGCCTTTTTTAAAATTTTTTATCAGCCCGTTTTCTAAATAATCATAAACAAATAGTATATGAATCGATTAAGCAACTCTTCAGGAATATGAAAACAATATGTAATTGGCATAAATTTGCAAAATGGCGGCCAATGAATTAAAAACAACTTTTAAAAAGTACCTCCACGGCACGCAGTAGAAGTCCCTTGGATCACCATCTGGAAGCATACAAACATTTTTTTCAAAATTACATACATTTTGTTAGTGAAGTACACACGATCTTCGTTATAGAACTTTTTTTGCAAAATTGCGATTTTTTAAACAAAAAATTGCATTTTCGATAAAAGAAAATCGAATTTAATTGTTTATATAGTTTTTTCTTATTAACCGATCATTACGTGTGTACTTTACTAGATAATCAAATGAAGAAGCTACTTTAAAAATTTCAATCTAATCGGATAAAATCTTTTCAAATTCTGCTGCATGCCGAGTTCAAAAATATGGTTTCGAGAAAAACACATTAAAAGTTTAAAAACGCTATAACTTTTCGAAATCATAATAATATGGTCCACAACAATTTTTTGACCTTTACTCTGCTATCCCAGCACCATATAATTTCCACTCCAAAGTCGTATTCAGGCCCTCCAGCTCTTGTCTCGACCATGTAAGTTTCCGTCCAGCCGTTTTCTCAACCTCGGAAATGGAATACTCAGCAGCCTTGATGCAATTGGGGTCCGGTGCCATGCAAAATTCGAATAATGTACATCCAACCGTTATTCCTACTGCATCGTAGACAGAACATAAGCCTGATAACCCCTCGTTGAAAGTGATGGCATTGATATCAGTCGCTCCATCAAGCACAGTCTTTCCGCTTCACACTGTTTTCGATGTGACGGTCCATACAACTGCGTTGAATGATTCGTTTTGATTTTTGGTGTATCCTCCCAAGCAACGTGAAAGAGGATCGTCAGAGCTTAGTTCTCCGTAAATCGGCTTGATTGCTTCAAAAACATGTTTATGCAAAGGAATCTTATGCTTATAAGTACTCGTAGAAAGAGTACCTAATCCTTTGCTTCGTTGTCAGGAGAACCAAAAATCGACACCGACTGGACACCCATCGTGTTTCGGTTTTTCATCTGTGGATATTTTATGGTACAGGGTTGCCCATATATCATTTCTCATTTTGTCAATTGATCCAGTATTGCGTCTAATACCAAGTCCGTACAAAATAGTAAATTCATCAATGAGCTTACCCGTCAATTTACCTCGGCCCACGAGACCTTTGGTATATTTTTTTTTTTCACGTCACGAAGGCGAGTTCCTATTCTCTTTTGAAGATGGCCAGAGCACTCCGTTTTAGCAAGAGAAACATTTTCGTACAGATTGGCGTTAACGATTCCTTTATAGGTTTTCGACTTCCCATCGCCAATGTAATTGATGTATTTCACATTATGAAATGATTCGGAGCGCTGGAACATGACAACGACGGTGTCGACCTCCATCTTGCCCGCTGGACACTCACTTTGCTTGACCATGTAATTCATCGTCAGCAAAACCTTCTTCATATTCTGCAGTTCCTTCTTTTTTCTTCCAATATTCACACACTTCACAATACTTTGATTTGACACAAACATCCAACACTTTACCAGTATACTAACCAATTATCGTAACGAATCCGAAAAGAGAAGAAAAACCTTGCTTTCTTCACGAAGCGTCGCCAGATACTGTAAGCCGATCGCTCTTATTATGCTCTATACGTAATACTTTTTCTTTTTCAGCTGCACTTTTCAAACATAAAGTACACACGCGTTCAGTAACAATCGCAATATTAGAAATAATCTTATAGTACGTTACGTGGAAGGTCCATGAAGGCGCAGTATTATTTAATGCCATTGATTTCAATACCATGCAAGCGCATTGCAAAAATCCTACGTGTGTTGACTTCATATGCACGATCATTAATTAATTGGCAACTGTTTATAGAATGGTCACTGCAATCCCCGCAGTTTATAAACATTTTGGTGCCAAGCCCGCGTCTGCTGCCCCCTGAAAATGTGACGTCACCTTTGCATTCTCTGCATACCACAACTTGAGAAATAACACTAAAAACAGTCAGAAAATTGATGAAACCGTAGCCAAACGATTCATCCACATCTCTATCACACTTTTCATCATTCATTTGCAGTTTTTTTGCCGATGCGCTAAAGTACTCCGAATGGTGCTCGAGAGAATGACGGTTAGGCGGACGCCTGTTTCCGATTTTGCTTTGTCTTCGCGTTGAATAGTTGTATTTAGTGCCTTTGCGGCCACCAACTCCCTTTCCTACGACACGATTACCTCAATCGACGTCTAACCTATTGCCAATCTCTTCGCTTCTTTCTTCAAAAAATCCTTCACAGACATCTCTTTCGAGACTAATCCGTCTTCCTTCAAAGACCTGTCCGAATTCTCCGTCGTCCCTTTCATCTCTCAACCTATCCAGCATCATCCAGTTGAAGAAAAGTAAAACCTACTTAAAGAAGAGCTTGGCCGTGGCCCTGATGAGACAAGGCATCTGTATCTGAGCACAGTGTATCTGTATCGGAGTAAAGTGTAATTCAAAGTGTAAATTCAAAGTGTAAATCAAAATATAAATCAAAATATAATTCAAAGTGCCGTATATGCTGTGCGGTAATGCACCAGCCCAAGAATATTTCATAAAGCGAAAAAGAAAGGCTATCGACTTTCTTCGCAACCCCCCTAAAAAGACGGCAGCTATCTTGGAAAATATGGAAAATATGACTTTAACACAGGATCAAAGACTCCAGCAGGCCCTGGATCACATCAAGGCCCAGGAGAAGCTCATCAACGACCTAACCAGAAAGATCGCCGAACTGGAAAACAACTTAAACATTCCTGATTTATCAGATGAGTCTGACATGGAAGATCAACCTGCTCAGCTACTAGCACCAGCTGCCAAGGCAACACCAACATTCTCTAGTTTCAAAAAAATCCATGAACCGAAAGCTCAAACGAATCAAGGCACTTTCTTTCAAAGGAGGAGCTCCGAAGAACGAGAGGCCCCCGCCAATCAACATAAAAAAGGTCAACAATATTAAAAAAGTTATCCAGCTTCTGGAGAACGCTTTGGGGCACCGGAATTTTACCACCAGATCTAGGGGTGACAACGTTTCCGTATCACTTTCTTCTCTCAAAGACCACGCCCTTGCCGAAAAAGTGCTTATTCTGAATAAGCTGGACTTCTTCACCTTCCTAAGGTCAGATCTCAAGCCGAAAACATTCATAATACGCCACATCGACCCTGCTTGGACTAACGAAGAATTAAGCGCGGAATTGTCCAGATTAAGTCCCAACCTGAAAACGTCCAAAGTCGACTATTATCAAACCCCTCACATGAGATCCAACAACATTTTCAACCTACGGATCATCCAACTGGCACCAGACGAAGACATTAGTAATCTGAAAAAAATTAAATACCTCTTCACTCATAAAATTGGCATAGAGGTACCTCACAAGCAGGAGCTTCTCCACTGCAAGCGCTGTCAGCAGTCAGGTCATCTTTCATCTTCGTGTCATCTACCAAGACGATGCGTAAAATGTGCGCAGGAGCATGAACCGAACCAATGCAAAGTCAAGCCACCGGGTAAGGACCCAGAACGTATACACACGGAAAATCCGGATGGCTCCATTTCTGTAAAGGAATTGTCAGTTGAATGCTGCAATTGTGGTGGACCGCATCCTGTAAACTACACAAAATGCCCGCACAAGCTACGCTTACTGAAGCAGAGAGTGCCTCCAACCAAAAACAACACTGGCCAACTTACGCAACCAACAGCAGCAGTTACTACAACAACGAAATCGAAATCCTATGCGGAAATTACCAGAGGAAACAACGCACCCTCATCACAACCAGGAACAAACCTAGGACTTGACATCATGGGATACATCCGAGAGTTGCATGCTCTCTTACCGACGCTAAATGGATTAAGTAACTTCGAAAAAAAAGGTCAGATACTTTCTCTTATAACCTCACATATATTATCCCAAAATGACTTAAGTAGTTGCCCTCAATGTAGACTCCATTTCGTCAAACATACGGAGGCATCACCTCCGACTGCTAGTGAAGGAGTTTTCTCCAGACGTCCTCCTTCTTTGTGAAACTTGGCTCAAACCCAACTCTCGCATTTCTATTCCTAATTACCAACTTGTTTCAACTCCTCGAATTGACGGTGCAAAAGGAGGTACCGGTATCCTTATTCATAAAAGATTCCAATTCAGTGAAGTCAAATTTAACAACATCTCCTGTGTCGAATACACTGCTGTCAAACTGCTTTGTGACAACAATAAAGTCTTGGTTCTAGTAGCCATCTATTTACAACCCAAGAGGTACCCTAACTTCCCATCTTCAGACTTCGGTGAAATATTCCGTCAATCCCACCCCCACTCATTCATCATCGGAGGCGACTGGAATGCCCGTCATACCGCCTACAACGACACCGCTTGCAATAAATTTGGCAAACAATTGCTTGCTTTCCTACCTCTCCACCCCTACGTCTATATCGACTCCCGTACGGAGCCTACTCATTGCTCCAGCTCTACTCAATCAGCTATAGACTTCTTCTTAAAATCTGCGATCCTACGCTCTGTATCTCCCCCCACTGTGTCGCACTTCTTCCCCTCGGACCATGCCTCCATCCACTCGGTAATTGACCTTGGCTTCTTAAATCCGCTTCAATCTCTCAACCCAGTCCATAATTTCTCCAGAACTAACTGGAGAAAGGTCAACAAATCCGTTGGCGATATGTTTCAAACGCTTTCCATCACAGATACGAATAACTTGGATCCTAACGAAATTGAAGAAGCAGCTTGTAAGATGGAAGGGATCTTACAGCAAGCTCTGTATTCTAATACCCCTACAAGGATGCCACACTCCTTCGTAGGTAAACCACTTCCATATCTCACCCTCAAACTCATCTCATTAAAAAAAAAGCTCCGCCGAAAACTATTTCGAAGATTTTGTCCCCTCCTGAAAGTACAGGTTCAATTATTGTCTACCCTCATTAACCAGCAGTTAAATGCTTTCGTAGAGCAGAACTACATCTCCACTTTAAATAGTATCAGACCCGATCGTAATCTTTACAAAAACATCAATCGCCTTACAGGACGAAAAAAAAAAACCTCAATAGACAGACTAATTGGTCCTAGAAATAATATTCTGTACACTGATTCTGAAATAGCAAACTATTTAGCGGAACACTTCTCCCAAGTGCATAGGCAAAATGATAGCCTAGGCAACTCCGAGTTTGAGGAAGTGGTCAACCGTTATACATCCCATGAACTAATCTCCTCATTCACTCCATTCATAACTGAATTTAATAATGACAATAGAGCATCTCAACCCACCGATACAAACTTCTTTTTACAACCGCAGGAATTTAACCAAATGATATCTTCTCGTAGCAATAAAAACTCAACCGGCTTGGACAAAATTGCACATGTGCTTTTCAAAAACCTCAATCCTTCAAATCGACTATACATCATGACCCTGCTAAGCCACATAATAAATGCTGGTCACATACCGGAGTCTTGGAAAACTGCCATAGTCATCCCCATTAAAAAATCAGGCGCATCCCTGATGGCGGCCAATTTTCGACTCATCTCACTACTTAATAATTTAAGCAAATTACTTGAATTAAAAATTCACCATTACCTACTCTCCTTCGCGGAAACTAACTCATTACTCCCTGATTTCCAATTCGGTTTTCGTGCACAACACTCAACATGTCACGCTCTCCTCAAGTTTACTCACGACATCACTATGGCTCTTAACGACCAGTGCCCTACTGTGTGTATCTCCCTTGACATATCCAAGGCTTTCGACTGCGTGTGGACTGCGGGTCTTCTGTACAAATTACATTCCACGTATCGTCTCAACAATCACACTTCCAAGTTTCTCTACTCGTACCTATCAAATAGAAAATTCATGGTCAAGATAAATTCCACCCTTTCCCAGACGTACTCAATAACAGCAGGAGTCCCCCAAGGATCCATTCTGGGTCCCCTCTTATACATACTATACACATCGGATATTCCTCAACCCCTCTCACCGAATACTCGAATCCTCAACTACGCAGACGATACCCTTGTCTACTCCAGCAGCAGGCTCGTATTATCTGCCAGAAACCGCGTAAATGAATTCCTCCAAATTCTTTCCTCCTACTTCCTTAAATGGAAGATCCGCCTAAACCCCAACAAAACTCAACTGATTGTATTTAAAGGTAGAAACGTTCACTGTACCAATAACACGGTACGTAACCATTCAAAAATCCAACTGAACCTCTGCAACACCCTCATAAAACCATCTAAATCACTAAAATACTTGGGCATTACTTTCGAAAATAATCTCTCTTTCACGACTCACATAAACAATGTCATCCGCAAAGCGGGGATACAGCTGAACCTTTGTCGGAAAGTAATGTGGAAGGCAGATGGTCTCTCTCAGCAAGTCAAACTTCTACTTTATAAACAAATCATCAGGCCCACACTTACTTACGCTTGTCCCATCTGGTTCCATATCTCTCCCTCTCAAATGGAAAAACTTCGTATCTTCGAAAGGAAGTGTTTCTGACTAATCACAGGGCTACGTCGACAGCGCGACTCCCACAAATATATCAGAAGCCTTACGCTATACCACTCCGTCGGCCTGGAGAGATTGGATAGAAGGTTCCTGGAATTGTCGATAAGATTCATTGAAAACCTGTCAACCAATCCAAACCCTCTCATCATTTCCCTTAGCCTCCCCAGTCACAATGCATCAAATCCCTATCTTCATGCACTCCATTTAAAAGCTCTCTTCTACGCAAAAAGATTAGTAAATGATGCGAACGAAATCATCTACCATAACAGGGTAACCGATCTTAACCACTTCAAATACTCAAACATTCAACCCTTTTCTCGGGCTCTTTCCTTTAACGAGCAGTCGGTGGAGAGACCTCCCTCTGCAGCTCCCTTCCCTCCTTAGGTTATGTAAAATATGAAATTTCAACTTAAGCTTAAGACTAGGCTAAATTTGTTCTACATTGCTAAATGTGAATTCATTAAACTACCTTAGATATAAGCTAGATTTAAGTAGAGGTAATTAGTTTTTAAGAATATTTATTCTAAACATAGGTAATCCATCCTGGTTTTCATGACCTTTCCAGGAGTCCTACTAGTAAATTGTATCTGGAATAAATCTCTATAGACGTAAGACCTCCAATTAATTAATACTTGAAAAAATGTTCTAGACATTGTAAGTAAAATTGTCACAACTTAGTTAAGCTAGCTGTAAACTTATGTAACTAAACTTATAATGGTCAATAAAGACAGCGTTATATAAAAAAAAAAAAAAGTGGCCCTGATGATCTGCCCTGTTAACAAAAATGACCCGCTTCTCTGTCCCCCGCTCAAAGATTTTCAATGTCTCTCACATCTTTCCTAGTATTTCGAACTCAATGTTGTCAAATGCCACTCTATCACCTTCTCTCGTAAACAATCAACAGACATCATCTGTACCTTGGATTCATGACCTCGGTATCTTATGTGATATGGAGCTTAACTTCATCCCACATATTGATGACATCCACAACGCCAACTCTGCCATTGAATTTGTGAAACGCTGGTCGAAAGAACTCTCTAATCCCCACATTTCCCGATCTCTCTACATAGTTTTTGTCCACCCGCTTCTAAAATACGGTCTGGTACCCAACCAACTATTGAGGAGTTGCTGTCTTTGATGTAGAGCTGCGCGTAGCAAGCCGATGTAATCCGGAACGAGATATTTTACGGTATGATGTTGTTTCCTAACACGTCCTAACGAACTCGGATAATCGTGTGCGCCGATGCGCTTCTGGTCTTCCATGCGCGGTGTTAATTAAATCATAGAAGGTAACTCCATTATCGGCGGGATGCAGAAATTGTGAATTGAATCGGTATCAGTTCAATATCTACATGATCATTAATAGGAAAATCATTGGACGTAATAACTGCTAATGACATCAAGACCTAACACTGTGATAAACGTGAAATTTCTCATATGGGTCGGCCTTAGGCGCCATCAATTGAAAAGTCATTCCACCGTTTTTTAGATAACGACCGCAATGGAAGTGTATTAAAGGGTAGCAGTTTTTGTGTGTAACACATTTAAGACCTCGAGGCTCTCAAGGCAGAGAACGCTGTCTTGAGAGATAAATTGTCGCGAGTGGAAGCCGCACCACCCGCATCCCCGTCCAGTGCCAGTTCGGAGGCTTCTGATTCGGAATCGGAGCTCGAGCCCGAGTTGGAGAGTCTCGCTGAGAGTTCCGACGAAACAATGGACGACGGTGACTCGCGCACCCCCACCCCAACCTCGTCTAGAGCCCCTAAGCGGAAAACACCGCTTCCAATAATAAACTGCGAAGGAGGACCCTCCAATAAGCGTGTGGCCACCGGCAGCCCGCCAACGCCGCACCTCAGACTGTTGTCGAACCCCGCGATAACACCAACTCATGTGAGGGTCGTACCTCCGCAGGAGCCTTGCCCACCACGCCCAACTCCACTAATTAACCCAAAACCAAAGGCTGCTTGTGTTCCCAACACTGTTCAGCCAGAGGTCGGGGAACGACCACCTGTTTCTAAGAAGAAACAGCAACCCGGGGTCTTTGCACGAGACCTCAATTTAAAAAATTTCGTCGGTGATACGAACTGGCTAGGGATTTCTAACTTCAAGGCAAAGACCTTAAGTCCATCCCTAAATAAAATCATAGCCTACGATAGGGAAACCTATCGCACGGTTAACGACAACCTCAAGGCCAAGGAGGTGAATTATTACACCTTCACTCCGGCCGACGAAAAGTCGAGGACAATCCTCTTAAAACGAGTCGCTGCCTCTTGGGAAAAGGACGACATCGTAACTGCTCTTGAGGCAACATTTCCTAAGGTCAAATTCATTGACGTCAAAAAATTCTCTCCCCCACAGCGGTTTGTGAACATCAAACCGCAAAGATACACCAAGCTGAACATATGGCAGCTTCTCCTTGCCCCAGGAACCGACATAGATTCCATAATACGGACAAAGTCGCTTCCAACTTTGCATCAGCAAGTTGTCTTCGAGGTATTTCATAACAGAGAAATACCTCAATGCAGACGTTGCCAACGTTTCGGGCATGTCTCCCGAAACTGCAACATGAGTCGCCGTTGCGTTCGTTGCGGAAAATCCCACGATATTGGCAAGTGCGAACTTCCGCTAGCGAAATACGATCCGGCAACAAATGTGCAGGATGAAATAACACTGCCCACTTGCTGCAACTGCGGCAACAAAGGGCATCCGGCTAGTTATAGAAATTGTCCTAAATATAAGGAAATTAAACTAAGATCCAAGGAGACTCGAGCTAAGCAAACAGCCAAGTCAGACTTCGGAAAACAGGCCACACAAAACCTCATCCAAAATGGATTCACATTTGCCGACATGCTTAGGGGTCAGCAGGCAAGAAATACAAAAATCCTTTCAACTCCTACCCCTCAAAAACATATTCAAGTCCCTAAGCGAGCCCCGGTAAAGGCCAACACGACGCCTCAAATTCAAGCGGTGGTGCAAAAGCCTGCGAGGGGGCAATCTTCAATGCTCGAGAAACTACTTAGTTTCTCCCGCTTAATTGAGGATATCCGACCCCGATATGAGAAACTATCAACCGAGGCAGAGAGGGAGGCCCTTCTTTTCACTGCATATGCAAGACATACCCTCCACAATGGATTCCAAAATTAAAGTTATCCTCTTAAATGTCAACTCCCTTGTTTCGCATTCCAAGCGTATGATAGTCTCTGACTTCATAAAGGAAAACCGGGCGGACGTGGTACTTGTAACCGAAACTAGGTTGCATCCATGTCACCGTCCCGTATTCCCCAACTTCTCCATGATTCGAAGAGATCGAACCCTCACTGGCGGTCCCACAATCAACGGAGGTGGAACTTGTATACTGGTTAATAGCGCACTTCGCCATGAAGCTATTGACCTCCCACACCTAGAGTCCATAGAGGTATCTGGAGTTGAACTGCATCTGGCTAGTAATGGTAGAGTGAATATATACTCCGTATACCACTAGCATAAAACCAATAATGGCCCCATTAATCCCGAAGATATCGGCAAACTAATAAGGACCTCGGGGCATACACCCTTCATCATAGGCGGCGACTTTAACTCCAGACATCCCCACTGGAACAACTCTGTCTCTTGCCCAAATGGCACAAAACTGTACCAATGGTACACCGCAAACAGGTATGCCCTCAACCTCGAAATAGTTCCACCTACGGTTGGTGTCCAAAGACTTACTTCCACAAATCACTCCTCCTCAAGTTTCAGCTGGTGTATCTGACCACAATGCTGTGACCACATTCATTCGCGGCTATCGAGCATCCCGGGCTCATATCAGATACATACCCGATTATGGGCGGACAAACTGGGACAACTTCAATATTACATTGAACGATAAACTCCACCATTTCTCTCTTCCCACTGACAGGAATCTAACGACGGTTGAGATAAACAACGTTGCAAAACGACTTCACGAGATTCTAGTTGAAACTTCGGAGACTCGTGTCCCGAAGTATAAACTTGAAAAGACCTATCAGATTCCCCATGACGACATCACTCTTCGTCTCATCCGGGAGCGTAAAAAGCTCTGCAGAATGAGATATCGTCACCGCTTTACGCAAAGGGAGCCATTATTGCGATCCATTATTCACAATATTGGTACACTGATAAAACAGAGAATCCAAAACAATCGTACCCGACAATTGGAAGACAAGCTGAAGGGTATTCAGATGGACCAGAACGTTTATAAAAATGTTAAAAAGATATGTGGCACTTCCCGCATCACTGGGCCAATTATGCACAATGGTGTTGTTGTCAATAACGACACCAATAAAGCAAATATCATCGGAGAGACCTTCGAAAACAATCACAAACTCACTCTCCAAGATGGCGACCCGGAAACTAATGCAATCGTTAGTTCAGAGGTCCACAGTAAGTTGGACGACTTCAACGAGCCAATTGTTGTCTTTAACCCAACTAACAGTGCATACTTCGATGACACACGTGATAATGGTCACGGTTTCATCACACCAAATACCCTACAGAGTCTGGTTAAATCTCGACACCCTAAGAAGTCATCTGGTATCGACAACATGTCATACCACTCGTTGCGAAGGCTTTCTGCCTTATTCTTTATAAAGCTCTCCATTCTGTTCAACCATGCTTACAACATGGGGTACTTTCCCCAAGCTTGGAGGCACGCTATTATTTGTCCAATAGCAAAAGTTGGGAAACCAACGTATCACCCCTCAAGCTTTCGCCCTATCTCGCTTCTCACTTGCATCAGCAAAATATATGAAAAATGCATATACGAGAAGCTAAATAACTTTGTCAGTGCCAGGCACCTAATACCTGATTTCCAATTCGGATTTCGAAGAGCGCACAGCACCACTATGGCTCTCAATTTATTTCAAAACCACGTCTGCGTGCGGCTCTTTAATAAGGAACCCACCGTTGCGGTAAGCCTAGACATTGAAAAGGCTTTTGATACGACTTGGATCGAAGGTCTCGCTTTTAAACTACTGAATACTGGCCTCAGTAGAACGCTATGTAGCATCATCTACCAGTTCGTTCTAAACAGAACCTTCCAAGTTAGAATGAATGGAAAGCTTTCCCGAACTTTTCACGCCGCTGCAGGCGTACCACAGGGCTCCATTCTAGGCCCCATCTTATTCAATATTTACACCTCCGATATTCCCCGCCCTGTGGACGGGAGAGTAAACCAAATATGCTATGCGGATGACGTCCTGGTGTACACGTCAACCAAAGGCCCTAACCTCGCAACAAATCGACTCAACCGTCACTTGGACGAACTGTATCAGTATTACAGTCGATGGAAAATACGACTTAATCCATCCAAAGCAGTAGCCATAGTTCTGAGTTGTAAACACTCCCAACCTACTTCTCGATATTCACAGAATATTCGAATAAAAATGGGAGATACTACGATTAGACCACAGGACAAGATGAAATATCTCGGGGTCACTTATACCCCAAAAATGAATTTCATCAAACATGTGACCCACATTCTCCAAAGGGGCCTTGGTCGGTCTAAGCAACTGCACAACATTCTGAAGTGGAGGAACAAAGTTGACACCAAAGTTAAGCTTCTCTGCTATAAGCAGCTAATCCGATCTGGAATATCATACGCCTTTCCCATATGGTCCTGCATATCTTCGGCTCAAATGGAAAGACTTCGGGTTTTCGAAAGGAAACTCCTCAGAAGATGCACCAATCATTTTAGAAGGCCTGACGGTCGTCATTACCCCAACTCTCACCTATACGAAGGCGCCTCCATTACCCCTATCGACGAGTACTTGCTTCAATTAGCATATAAGTACCTCGAAAACATTCAGAACAGCGAGAACCTACTTGTACGGGACTCTTGCGTTCTTGACCCCTCTCTCTCTCGATCTCTTCGGATCAAACCCCCACAATTTCTTCTTCAGTATAAAACTGAAGAAAGCACCCTTCCTAACAACATTCCCCTCTATAATAGAGGATTCCTGGACCCATCCCATAGGGGCTACAATTAACAAACCAAACACACGAACGCACAGTACAAGACGGCACAAACACAAACATACACACCGACCAAAGAGCAGATTATCAGACGCCAAAGACGTGATCTGCGTTTACTACCGCACCCAAGACCTACCGGTCTTGTATGATTTCTTTCCCACCATCCCTCTATAAAAGTAGTTAGAGAACACTTGGACTAACACTGTCCACACTATCCTTGGATACCCCCCTTTTTTCTTCTCTTTTCAGATGCCGCGAGACCGAGCCCAATATCCTCACGGATGTGGGTGATTCTGGTTATCGCAAGATGACCAGAAGTCAGAGACAAGATGAAGGACACATATGTCCTGTCTCGCCAAATTCGGCCTTCTCGCCACCATTTTTTTTTTTTTTTTGTGTAACACATTTTCTTCCCTTCGCAGAGGAGGATACCGCTGTATTGCACTCATGTGCACATGTGTCTGTACTACTGCAGCAACATATATGAGAGTTGTTTGATAAGACAATGATCTTTTTTTTTTAACAAATAGGGTCGCTTTTCCATTATGACTTATCAAACAACCCAAGCCATAAGTGTAAATGAGCACCAAGTATTTATTTGGTAATACTCTTAAAATGGGAAAAATTTCATCAATCGATGAATTGTATTATTGACATATCAGAGTCACTACAGTAAGAACTCAGCCGGAATACAATTCGACCCGATAGTTAACAGGTTTTATTGTAGAAGCTCGATTAGAGTTGACAGACTGCATCGCCGAGATAGTGTTGAAATATAATCACAAATAGCTGGAGTAAATTGAATATTCGTGACTGAATCGTACTCTTGTCTGAAATATCTAAGGAACGTTCAATTTCTGACAGGAATTTTAGCTTTGAAAAATATCTGCACCGAATTCAACACTTTGGGTATGCACACGTTTTTAAGGAGCATGTTAGTCTTTATGGTAAATCGATCGATGCTTTGATATTCCAATAAGATTTATATCAATTGACGTTGAAATTATTTCTGAATACTACGTTCTTTCTTAGATGGCTGAGAAATCATTTCTGCTGCCCAAATAGAGATATCGTGTCAAGCTTGGAGCACCTATTCGAATTATATTCCCATGAAGAGGTGAACTGACATATCAGGATGAAAAAAAACCCCATGTGATGAAATGTAAACATTAGCCGGAAACTTGTTTGACTTGCAGATAGTCACTGTTTTTTTTCGTAAGCAATTCGCGGAAAATCTCTTGGAGGATTCACATTCGACGTTTCAGTAGGAGGAGGTGGTTTCCAAGTCTTCAATAATGTTTAAATATCATGAAAATAAATTAGGTAAGGAGAAGAAGACACTATACAATGATCGCGTTTATCAATTGAGTGAATCTGAATTCCACGAAAGTATTGAATATCGTTTATATTTAACGGATTCTTCCAGCAATAAATAGACAGAAGGCACAGCGATAGTTCGAAGTATCGACATGAACGTTGCAGGTGAGTTAAAACTTGAGAAGTTACCTAAATATAGCTCTGAATCAATTATACTTTGATTGTAGTGAAATTAATTGCGCTTCTTATTGCACTGGCGCTTTGTACACCAGTTGAGAACGTGGGAGGTAAGTAAATGATTTTACAATGAAATATGTAACCTGTTCATCTGCAACTTTAGAGTGTCCACCCAAAAAGATCCAAAATTGTTCGCCTAGATGTAGAGGCGATTTTGAATGCATTGGCGCAAGATGTTGTCCAGATGTATGCAATACCAAATCTTGTGCACCGCCTCATATTTTAGTTAACAAAGGTTGGTATAAGGAAAGCAGTCGAGGTAAGTAAGCGAACATTGTATTTTACTACAGACACAAAACAAATTCCACTTCGTCACAGATCACCCAAACTGGTCACGTAAGGGATTTGGCCGCTAGCTCTTGCGTTCATCATTCAGCCCGAAAACACGAAAATGCTAATTTTTACGATGATACTTTCTCATTACTTTGATACATTTAATTCCTCTTCATGATAACAATCTCCTATTAATCGTAAAATTTCCAAAGTGTGAAAAACCATTTAATTTTGTAGACAAGCTTTTTTGATACTTTCACAAATCCTCATGGTAGCCCTTTTCTACACTAGATGAAATATAAAAACATTCAACTTGCAGGCACGTTAATAACGAGGACAAGGAAAACATCGATATAAAAAAAACCTACGTATCCAATTAACATAATTTAAAATATTATTATCATATTATTTGATAGCTAATAAAGGTAAATATGTATATGAAAAAAAAATTATTGTAGCACAATGGTCATATAAAATTTAGATGAGTTGTGACATTAAACAAACATGTGCTTCAATTACCGTCACATCTTTTGAAAACAGGTTGGTATTTCCAAGGCACTGGTCCCCAGATAGATGCCGTCGTTTTTTGGTTTATTACGGTTTTCCCAATGGATGTGAGATATTCTAAAATTACCAGGATCCTGTCTGTCTGAAATATCCGTTTTGTAGGGTTTTCGAAATCTTAGTCTTCCCAATGCTTGCCGTATGCTTCCCAACCAGGTTCACACTCAATATTCAATTGGGAATAGAAAATCGAATCCCATATAAATAGAAAGTCTACAGAGAAATGTCTATAATTCCAATTTCCGTTCGATTGCGACCCACCATAACATATGATCATTAAATTCGGGACCTTAGTAACGAAAACATCACACAAGAGAATCGAAAAAAATCATCAGCGTGGTATATGATTGCGTCCCACCATAAAATATGTTCATGAAATTCGCAACTATAGTGAAGAACACAGCACAAAAGAGAATCGAAAAAAAAAATAAGCGTGATTTTGGCGGGACAAGGACAGATGTGTCCTTCATCTTATCTCTGGCTTCTGGTCATCTTGCGACCAGAATCACCCACATCCGGATGTTGGGCTCGGTATCGAGATACTTGAAAAAGAAAATGGGGGGCTTAGTTCAGGTGTTCTCTACCTACTTGGATGGAAGGATGGTGGGAAAGAAATAGTACAAGACCGGTAGGTCTTGAGTGCGGCAGTAAACGCAGATCACGTCTTTGGGATCTGATGATCTGTGCTTTGGTCGGTGTGCGTGTATGTTTGTGCCGTCTTGTACTGTGTGTGTGTGTGGATTTCCTACTTTCCTTTGACCTATGTGGTGGTGTGATTCTCGTAGGAACCAGGGTGGAACTGTGGGGGTTTCTCTAAACTACACGGAGAACCACCCACATTCCCGGCCAATCCCATCCAATTTCGACCGCCTTACAGCGGGTCAAACCAACCCCATTCCCCCCTTCTTACCTGTTCACCTGAAGAAGGTTATCTCCAAGGGCGCATAGCTAAACTAATTTTTCCATGCGGACAACGCATAAAAGAGTTTAGCTTCCCTTTTTCACCATACGGCAACTCTGGTTCATGTCGATTAGCGACAACCAAATCCAGCCGGACGAATTTGTCGCATCATTGCAGAACCGCTTGGGAAAATTATCAAAACATTCGATCGAATCACACGATAATATTTCCCTAGCGTCACTTGGCCCTATCCCAGTTCCTCCATTTGCTGGGGATCAAACATCTCTTTACCCAGGTGAATAGCGTAAAACACATTTTCCTCTCCTCCGCATTTCTTCCTTTCTATAGCCATGCGCCTCCGGGATAATCACCACACCACACTACCCCAGTGTGAAACACCTCGGAGGCCACATTACCACACGCACACTAAGCCAGATCAACCCGAGTTATTGCGCTCCTTGCTTTGTGCCTTTCGTCCGCTCTGCGCACATCGGCGTGCAACGAATGCGCCAGCGCTTATTTACCCCGATGCGCATGGGGAAACGAAGAGCGCTTAAAAGAGAGCGCAATCACATCGGCTGGCTAGTGCGCACCAGCAACAAATTTCCCTTTTTCTCCTTCTCGTCACTTCCTTAAACCAGAGTCCGAGTCAGTCAGATTTCAGAGTCCAAAGTGTACGCACGCATTCCAGCCTTGTCGGAATAAAGTAATTATACGAACAGAGTTTAAGTCAGATTTTAACCGTTCATGCAGCGATACGTGTCCAAGTTACCGTGAGTAAAAGTCCAGTTGAACAGTCCATTCGGACTACCGTTGTACAAAATTCATGTTTTTTTTTATTAAATTGCGAATCAAGATCTGCCATTAAAGAAAGTTCATTTTATTTTTGTAATAAAAATCCTCAACAAAAAGCCGAGTTTTATTTTTCATCCTTGGTTGCGAAGCGATAACATTTTCATACGTGGTGTGTCGGTAAACGACCCTTCATCGTTGGGACGTTAGTGAAATGGGTGCCCGTGTCTTGGCACAATACTAACAGATACCCACAGAACTTCAGTCTTCTCTTTGGTAATGTGCCACACGGGCACCGGTTCACCAGTCTTAGATCTTAAATTCACTTAAATTGAAAGACATGATGTTATGGTTCATATTTATTTACGATTAGAAAGAAACAAAATATTTAGTTCATAATTGTCTTATATAAACGAAAAGGTCCGACACTATTCCGAGGTAATTAAACTAAAGTCTAAACTCAAAATTCGAAGTATAACGACTCCAGGCGCAACCTCACTCTTAAGGAATACAACGTAAAGTCAGCTTAATTCTCGGTGTATAAGAATATAAAGGTAGCAACTCCAGATTCAAAGTCACTGTTAATATATACAATTATGATGTAAACTTATTTCACTAGTGGAGTATAACGTACCATGCTCAAAAACGTTGTTAATATGTACAATTATGATGTAAACTTATTTTACTAGTGGGGTATAACGTTCCATGTTCAAACACTTTAACACTTTAATATGTTCTCCGTCACTTCTAACATGTTCCTAGTACTCCTTGCGGCGCGAGAACCGATGGGATGCACCAAGCAGGCTCACTGTGATTTGCGACCGTACGCGGTGGAGAGTAAATCTCGACTCTTTGTGAAAGAGAAAAATTGAATCCCTTTTTCGATCAGCAACCAATCTCCGTCACTCATCCCTGTGATGACGTGCACGCACACCATGATGGGGATGCCTCGCATGCTCATGCTACGTGTCCTCGAGCTAGAGAACCGTGGATATACAATTTCCGTGCAGGGAAACATTCAGCGAAGGGGTTGCAGCTGGTGCCACTATCTCGAAGGAGATATTAGGGAGTTTACACGATCATCAACTGCGTACAGCATTTATGCTGATCGTGCACATCTCGGCGGCGTCTCCAAGTAGTCGAACTCCCTTTGGTAAATTTCCCTTTAGGAGAACTCGACTTCCATGGGCGGTCGGCCGTATGCCATCACGTATTTGTCGATCGGATGACCGACCGATATGGGCATCGCTAAAAAAAGGAAAAGACGAAACATCTCCTACACGTGTGTGGCAGACTTATCAGGAGATATTTCATCGAGATGGTTCGGGTAATGTAGGTTGCGACCGAATTGCTTTTAGGGAAACATGGTGCGTTTCACGTAACCATGCCCTTAGGGAAATTATTATTTGGTGTTAATACTAATGCCCAAGCGCAAATTATAGTTTTAGACACTTAGGAGAATTTGTGTTGGCAATGAAAAGGTAAGTAGTGGCGTTCCATGGAACTGTCACAATACTTGTTTTTATGGCTTTTGTATGCTCTAGGGGGAAGTTGGGTGTCGTGCCTGGAAAAGGCGAGCGGTGGCGTTTGTTGAAACCTCCACATGTGTGTGTGGTGTGTGTGGTGTGTTAGGAGTATACCCTATGGGATGGGTCCAGGAATTCTCTATTGTAGAGGTGAATGTTGTTGAGAAGGGTGCTTTCTTCAGTTTTCTAGTGAAGAAGAAATTGTGGGGGTATGATCCGAAGAATCGAGGGTCAAAAACGCAAGACTCCTGTACAAGTAGGTTATCGCTGTTCTGAATACTTTCGAGGTACTTGTATGATAATTGTAGCAAGTACTCGTCAATAGGGGTAACGGAGGCACTTTCGTATAAGTGAGAGTTCGAGTAATGGCGGCCGTCAGGCCTTCTAGAGTGGTTGAGGTATCTTCTGAGGAGGTTTCTTTCGAAAACTCGAAGTCTTTCCATTTGAGCCGGAGATATGGAGGACCATATGGGAAAGGCTTCCGATATTCCAGATTGGATTAGCTGCTTATAGCACAGAAGCTTAACTTTGGTCAACTTTGTTGTTCCACTTTAAAATGTTGTGCAGTTGCTTAGACCGAATGAAGCCCCTTTGAAGAATGTGGGTCACATGTTTGATGAACTTCATTTTCGGGGTATAGATGATCCCAAGATATTTCCTCCTCTCCTGTGGTCTAATCGCAGAACTTCCTATTTGTACTCGAATATTCTGTGAATATCGCGAAGTAGGTTGGGAGTGTTTACTACGCAGAATGTAGCTACTGCTTTGGATGGGTTAATTCGGATTTTCTATCGACTGTAATACTGATACAGTTCGTCTAGGTGACGGTTGGGTCGATTTGTTGCGGGTTTAGGGCTTTTGGATGACGTGTATACTAGGACGTCATTCGCATAGCATATCTAGTTTACTCTCCCATCCACAGGGCGGGTGTTAAAGAATGTTTTCTACACCCTTAGCACTTTTACACACACACAGAGAATAAAAACACACGTTGTCAATTAAAATGCACTATGTTAAGTTTAATAAATTTATTTTAAACTATCCTTTACGTTTTGACACAAACAATTTAATTTCTAGACACACTAGTTGGGCAGCAAATACAATATGCACTTCCTAAACACCCGACACGACACACAACCACGACGATTCGTTCCGTTTCGACTTTTACTTCCGTCTTCGATGACGGGTAATATTTTTGTCGCGACAGACTTTATTTTAATTTTTACCGCGATTGGCGTTTTTAATTACGTCCGTCCAGGACAACGATTGGTATTCGACTCTTTTTTTGAATCTCAAATATACAACGCGACGGGTTTTATATTTGAAGTCCGTTGTGGACGATGGTTTGACTTAGACTCTTCTAATTTATGAATGTCCAAACCGGACGACGTTCATACATCGACACCCTTATCTCTTTTTCGGTCGTGTAGACCGAAATATCCATTCATCCATTGTTTACTCACAATAGATCCTTTTTGATACCCATGAGGTATGCTTTGCAGTACATTTCTTGAGAATAATAAACATTGAAAATGTTTATGATCTGCGAGATCTGATTGTGTGGATGCGTGTATACAATTTAGAATCTTGTATTTACACAAGCGTTCATTTATGGTCAACGATGGCAAAGATATTTTGTATACTTTATTGCTTCGTTACCATAGAATTATTCTCTGTTTTGAGCAGCACATTATTTTCTTTGTGCCGTCATGAATTTCTCCCAGATGTGGTATCTGGATTCCATGATTTGCCCGTATATGCATTTTGTAGCTAATGCACTTTTACAGGTACTCATTGGGTTGGATATGTTGATTTGGATTAATCAACATATGGGGCTTCACATGAAGGTGAATCCTGTTAATGGTGGGGGGTGGGCCCCCAAAAAGGGTGAGTATTAGGGGAGGGTAGGCGTTGCGTGTAACAATCCTCCCCCCTTTAGAAAATGAGTATTATTCTTAGAAGAGGAATAATACTCTCGAACGGTTTTTAAAGTGGGTACCGGGGCGTGAACCCCTGCGTGAATAAATGTCAGTGTCAGCGTGCGCGTTTACAAAAATTGTTTAAAGAAAAATAAAATTTTTTTTTTTTTTTTTGTGTCCCATATTCTGTCATTACAATTGTTGGGATCATTGTATTTTGTTTACAAGATTTATGTTTTTGTTTTTATTTATATATATACTTTTTGAGCATGTAATGCTAACTTTGTTCGCTAGTTTACATAAGAGTATATTTTTTTCCATTTATTTTTGGACGTTAGTTTACATTAATCTGGTTTGTTTTATTGTAGCTGGGTTGTACAATTATTGTTAAAGTGTATTAAGTGACAAATAAAAGTAAAGTTTAAAGTAAATACATTTCAAAGTAGTATGCAAAGGATCAAATAAATGTTCTTAATTTAGTTCGTAATAAAGAGTTATTTTTCTAATATGTATTTAAGGCACTAATATATATATATTCTTTTTTTTTAAACTTAATTGAAGTAAAGGTATATCTATATTTATTTATTTTAAAAGAGAAATCTTGCAATAGTAATGTATGGGTAATGTGAAGTATATTCTTGGAAACTTCATAATTTCGGTTTTTTTTTGTATTTTTCCTTGTTAGGAGGACCATTAATTATAGGTTAAGTATAACTTTTTGTATAAAATCTGTCTATATATAATTTTTACTTAATTTTTTTTTTTTTTTTTTTTTTTTTTTTTTTTTTTTTTTTTTTTTTTTTTGTGACTACTAACTAAAAGGAGAGCATATATTTACAATAATAGTACTTATAATTCTAAGAATAATACAGGAATATTAGTGATTATAATAAAACTTGCAATGATTCTTTTATTTTTATTATAAATTTAAACAGAATATTCCATTGCAATTATGAAATAAACAGATTGAAGGTAAACACATAAAGTTATTTTGTATAAAATGTTGGTAAGATTAAGTTTCATTTAATTATATATATAGATTTTTTTTTTTTTCAATTTACATGTAGTTGTAGAAAAGATTATATTATTGTTTACATGTTTAAAACTTTGGTTTGAGTTTTTTTTGTTTTTAATTTATTGATAATAATGATTGCTTAATTTTATGAGGTAAAATATATAATTCTATTATAAGCATTTGTATTACAAGTTCTTTGTTTTACAATTTTCAACTTTTTACTCCTTTCAATTTTGTTCATATTTGTTTACTTTACAGATCTTATTTTATCTACAATATTTACGACACATACAATTCATTTGTGTTCTGCCAGGGAGTTATCTATGATTTCTGAGAAAGGTTTTTGTCCTGGGAAGCAAATAGATAATGTATGTGGATAAGGAAAGGGAATGGGAATATTGGTAGTTCGTTCATCAGGTGTAGTTTGGTTTATTCATAAAATGGCTTCAGACGATTGTTGTGTATTACAACATTTCTGTTGCCTACCTTGATAGTGGTATTAACGGCTCCTGTAATTGATGTAACCACATAAGGGCCTTTCCATATGGGTGTTAATTTCCCCTTCCTGTTTTCGTTTCGTACCAAAACTTTATCGCCCACGTGAAACGTGAAAGGGCGTGTTACACGGTCGTGGTACTGTTTTGACCGCTGTTTGCTAGCCAATAAGTTTCGCCTAGCTATTTCATACATTTTTTGTAATTTGTATTTTAATAGCTTGTGATAACTCTCGTGGTTATACACTGGTTCCGGTGCTCGTTTTAAGTTTGAGGGTACTTCCGGAGTGAAACCATAGAGACAATCCATAGGCGTGAGTTTTGTACCTTCGTGTACACTGCTGTTGTACACGAATGTCGCCGTCCTCAGGTACTGGTCCCAAGATTGAGGGTTTTCATCCACAATGCTGCGTAAGTATTCTACGATTGGTCGATGGGCTCTTTCGAGAGCTCCATTCGATTGTGGATGGTATGCTGAGGTTTGCAGTTTTTTAATATGGAGCAGCTTACACACGCTTTTAAATAAGCCGCTGAGAAAGTTGGATCCCTGATCGGTGACTAGACACTTCGGAACACCATACCGAGCAATGATTTGATCGAAATAGACTTGCGCCACCGATTCTGCCTCTACATTTCGTAGAGCATAGCAATCCATATAC
This sequence comes from Microdon myrmicae, assembly GCA_963931805.1. Classification (NCBI taxonomy): domain Eukaryota; kingdom Metazoa; phylum Arthropoda; class Insecta; order Diptera; family Syrphidae; genus Microdon; species Microdon myrmicae. Next base: position 256,505,863 of record OZ007497.1, on the reverse strand, counting down.
CTGGACAAATTGTCCTGAAAAGTTAAAATGTATTGGTTGCCAGTAGGAGTTTGTTCGATAGGACCCACGATGTCTAAGTAGACTTTATCAAAGGGCCTCTCAGCAATGTCAGTCACTACCATTGGCATACGCAGGGCTGGTGAGGATTTCATGGTTTGACATGTTTTGCATACTTTTATGTAGTGCTTAATGTCACGCAACATGTTCCTCCACCAGTAGTTCCTACGAACTTTTTTATATGTTTTAGCCACTCCCTGGTGTCCACCCATGGGAAGGTCATGGTAGTCTTTGAGTATTATTTGGATTTCTTCGGGGTTTGTAATTTCCATCACCCCTATCTCATATGTGCGACTCACCGTTGCATTCTCAGGAGGATCAGTGTCTTCTGGAAGTCCTTGGGTAAGTTTGTCATTTGTATTCGCTGCCTGTTTTTTGGTTTGAGCACGAGTTACGGCATTACATTGCTGAGGGGGTTGTTTTCTAATAGGCATTTTCTTTAGGTGTATGCCTGAAGGTTGTTCTGTTGATATAGGTTGATCAAGGGAATTTTGGGGGATGCGGCTAAGGGCGTCCGCATTTGTGTTGTACTTTCCGGGTTTGTACTCAATCTGGTAGTCAAACTCTGCTAATTTTTGTTGAAATTTTGTTAGACGGGATGAGGGATCCTTTAATTTCAACATTCCTCTAAGAGGTCTGTGGTCTGTGTAGACCGTAAATTTTCGTCCTTGCAAGTAACAACGAAAGTTTTTGGTAGCCCAAACGATCGCTAACAACTCTTTTTCGATTGTGGAGTAATTTCTTTCGGCCTTGTTTAAGGTCCGACTAGCGTAGGCAATAGGTTGATCCTTGCCCACTTCGCCTTGTGAGAGCACTGCTCCTAGTGCTTCATTGCTAGCGTCCGTGGTCAGGTTAAAAGGCCGTGTAAAATCAGGGTAGATAAGAAGAGGTGGTGAAGTTAACAGCTCTTTTATTTTTTCAAATGCTTGCTGGCATTTATCTGACCATGTGAATTTTACCTTTTTTCTTAAAAGGTTGGTTATGGGACGTACTATCTTGGAAAAATCCGGAATGAATTTTCGATAGTAGTTGGCAAGACCTAAAAAGGATTGAACGTTTTTAACTGTTCTTGGAGTTGGAAAAGTCTTTACGCTGGCAGTTGTAGCGGGATTTGGCAGCGCTCCTTTTTCCGAACAGACATGTCCAAGGTAAACCACTTCTTTTTGTAGAAACCTACATTTCTCCGGTTGCAGTTTTAGATTATGTTCTCTTAGTTTGTCGAAGACTTTTTGAAGTTTGCCATTATGGTTTGCCAAATTTTTGCCATATATGACAATATCGTCTAGGTATACAAAACATTCGAGACCTTGCAGTCCGGTTAGGACATGGTTCATGAGTCTTTGGAACGTAGCCGGTGCTCCTTTTAATCCGAACGGCATACGTGTAAACTCATAGTGTCCATAATTGGTGCTGAAAGCTGTTTTTTGTTGGTCTTTGGGGTCTACCAATACTTGATGGTACCCGCTAGCCAGATCGAGCGTAGAGAAATAACGCGAATGACCGAGCTGGTCAAGTATATCCTCTATTCGAGGCAACGGGTATGCGTCTCCGATGGTTTTTTCATTTAGCTTCCTGAAATCAACTACGACTCTCCATCGGGTTTCTCCGTCGGGGCCCGCTTTCTTTGGAACTACCAGAAGTGGTGAGTTCCATGGACTTTTGCTAGGTTGAATAATATTATTCTCTAGCATTTCCCGCACTTGCTCGTTTATTATCTGTTTTTTATTTTCGGGTAGTCTGTACATCCTTTGGTTTATTGGTGCTTGGTCCTGTACCAAAGGGATTTCATGCATTATTGCATTGGTGTACGTCAGGTAATCGCCTTTCAGATGAAATATGTCGTGATATTCCTGGCATAAACTCACAATGGATTGGTGCTCCTCAGAACTTAGATTTTTCCCTAAATTAAGTTCCTCATATAGTTTCTCCAACCGTGTATCAATTGTGGTTTCACCTGACGATTCATTTTCCGAGTACAAGTATTTTATGTGTTGGAGGGTTGCCACCTCCGAAGGGGTTAACTCGGTTTTATCTGCTGACGTACATACTCGCATCCGGAGGCTTTCGTTATCTCGGATATCCAGGGGAATTAATGAGTATTCCCTGGTGGGCAGTAACTCTACTTTTATCCGGTGAATTAATTTGGCAGTGTCTGTTATATTGAGTGCTGCAATCTTTGGCCTCGAAGCATTGTTTAATATGCAATTCGATAGGTATATTCCTGATTGCATTTCTTTGGGCAAACAGATCACTTCCTCTCGGATTTCTATTGGTAACACAATTACCTTTTGTGAACGTCCTGGTATTTCAACCGGTTCACTCAGAATAACTTCCACTGTTTCAGAGTTTGGAGCTGCTGGATCTGTAGTCCTATTTTCTCTGATTATTTCTATAGAAGTGTGAGGCTCTGCTTGTGGGATCGGGGATATTGGGAGCGATGCAGTTTTGCAGCCAGCACTTTTCTTAGAAAAGGCTTTGGAAGAGCTACCAACTATGGGTTGTACCTTTTTGGGTCCCATTTCGTCAATAGTCCTTTTCTCATCGGCTGCCCGTGTTCGTCCTGTTTTTCCTCGATTCCTTGCGAAGGGGATGGTAAAGTGTTCGGAGTTGGTACCCATGCGAGGGAATTCTAAACACTGTCCCGGTCCATCCACTTTGCAATTCCTGGACAGAAAATCGTTGCCCAAGAAACCATCTTCTTTGAGCCCAGGCAGAGAGTGTACCACTTGGAATGAGCATGGCACGCTCTGTGCCAACTCGAAGTGCCCCAAACAGCTGCCTCTAGTTTTTCCTGAACCAAAGGGCGTCTGCAGGGTACATGAGTCTTGGCTATCTATTTGGCAATTTGAGTGAAGCGCGTTTTGTTTGATTATACTGATCTCGGCGCCAGTATCTACTACTAGTTTTATTTCTTTGCGTCGACCTATATCCAAAGGAAGTTGGACTATGGGGACACGGGTTAGTGGCGCCTGAGAACAGTTAGTGTTATGTGATTTTAATTCGGTCGGGTTGGGGTATTTGAACCCGACCGTACTGAGTTTCCCGAACTATTCTCCCATCTTTGTTTTTGTCGGCATTCTGCCACCGTGTGATTTCGCCTATTGCAAAATTCACAGGGCTTTCTCCAGCTTTGGGAGGGCGGGTTGGTATTTGAGCGCGTATTGCTGGGCTCGGGTGGGTGGGAGTTTTGCGTTGCCCTTGTTCGACGGCGTCGTCGTTGAGACCGATTCCTTGGAGTGTCTCGGTTAGAATTCTGATGCCTTACCTGTTCTTCTTCCTCCGACACCAAGTCCGGATCCACGTTGACAGTCAATGTGACTGTGCGCTTTTGTGGATTTGACCGACGTTGATTATTTTTCGGATTTGATTCCCGAATATTGTTGGAGGCGGAAGTCGAATGACCTGCCTGTTCCCAATTTAATTTGTGGCGGCATTCTGTCCACTTATGGCCTCGTCTGCCACAGAATTCACAGCTGTGTCCTACGCTGTAAACTTTGTAGTTTTGCGTGGGGCGCGTCTGAGCGGAAGTTGATGGTTGAGGGACCTGTGGTGATTGTACCTGGGGTCCTGTTAGATTTGATTGTGGGCGACCGCTTTTTGGGGGCCCATAGTTCCTATATGTTGGTTGGGTTGCGGGTACACGACATTCCCTAATATCATGTCCATATTGCCGACAACCCATGCAGAAAGGCGTATTTCTGCGTTTTAGACACTCCTCATAAACGTGTCCCTTTTTCTTGCAGAAACTGCAAGTTACGCGTGCAACCTGTGGAAAAGGAGAGCGGGTGCTGCTGAAATGAGCTGGTATTGGCTGACTTTCCCCAGGGTATGCAGCTGGAGCCGGTAATTGTTGGGTAGCCACCTGTGGGTTTACAGAATTCCATCCAGGGGCAAGTGGAGAATCGACTGGTGTTTGGTTTACTGCCACCTGCGGGTATGAAACAGAGGCAGAAGGAGCGTTGACCAGTATACTGTTTGATACAGCCTGTGGATATGGAACAAGGGTAGAAGGAGCGTTGATTGGTACACTGTTTGACACCGCCTGTGGATATGTAGCTTGTCGCACAGGCGCAGGCAGATCGTAAGATCCTATGAAGTTTGCCTGTGGCTGTGGAGCAAATTGCACAGGGGCGTGGGGAGAACTTAAATAATGAATATTATTTGTCTCCTGAGGATATGTGCTATATTGCACATGAGGATAGTGATCGAGTCGTGGGTAGTTTAATTGGGACATATTTTCAGATTGGTTGGGGACTGGGGGTCTACTTTGGGTGGAGTTATACAACCGTATCATTTCCTGTTGTGACTTCTCCATCTGGATTAATTTCTGGGCCAAACCGTCAAATGTGTCATCACCGACCAACACCATGAATTGCCTCAGAAAAGGATCTGCAGTACCACCTTTCAGAGCGGATTTCGCTGCTAAGTCTACCTGCAGCTTGAACGCAGCGCCGTTCACCAGGCCGTACGTTTTGTTTGCTGCATTTTGGCACTGCGCCATGGTTTTCACCAATCTTGAGACGAAACCATTCATCTCTTCTCCAGGAGCCTGTCGTGTTGCTCGTAGCTGGTTCAGCAAGTCCTCGAACGACTCTTGTGGCTGTTGTGAGCTCTGGAAGAGTGTCTCCAATTCTTCAATAGACTCTACTGACTTAGCGGTGACCAACTCATAGGCATCGCCAACCAGTCGCGTGGGTAGTAGTTGGAGAAACACCCGTTGTTCCTCAGCTGGCAAACAACTTATTGCCCTCCTGCAGCTACTTACGAACGCCTTAAGTTCGCTTGCTGCATTTGGAGCCTTAACACCTGAAAAAATTGGCACCGCCCTTGCCAGCAAATCCAAAATACCTCCCAGATTCACCGAACTACCAGGAAACGAGGGGGGAACGGGAGTGGACGCGGTAAGTGGGATTTCAAAATTAGGTTGTTGGGTCAGGGTTTGGGTAAAACTTGTCCCAGGCAGAACATCTATTTTTGTTATATTTAATTTGTTTGATATATCCATTTTATTCTTATTATTAATGTTTCTACTTGTAATTTTACTATTTTTTCTTAGTTTTAAGGCTTTTAAGTGACTTACCGACGATGCTGCACTTTTGGTAGCTGCAGTCTCTTTCAGACGTTGTGATCGACGGTGAACTAAATTCTTACTCTGGTTTCCAGACATCCAATTAGAGTTGGTGTTTGCTGGTGTCCTTGGTGTGCTGGGGCGATTTTGTTCCCTCGTTGTTGCCTTTTCTGATGTCGCTGAAGTGATCCAGTGGTAGTTATTGGTGCAGTAGTCAACACTTTATATATTTATTATAATTTTTTATGTTTGTGGCAGTGTGTGATTACTTAGTGTGCTGTCTTTTCTATAATTCATATTAATTATTAAAACATTTTTGTTTTTAACTGTTTTGAACGTCTAAATTGTACTATTTTTTGTGTGCTTTAGTCACTTTTTTGTAGTTTTAGTTTAGTGTTTTTGTTTTGTTTTTATTTTTTGTGTGGTTATTTAATGTTTTTTTTTTCACTTTTTTTTTTGTGTCTGTGTTTGTTTGTGTCTTTTTTAACTATTTAGTGCATTTGTGTGGTTAATTAATGTTTTTTTTTTTCACTTCACTATTGTTTATTTATTTATTTTTTTTTTTTTTTTTGAAACACGTTTCGTTTTTGTTTGGGAGCTCTGTAAGCTCTTTTAGAGTTAAGGGTTTTCAAGCTCTTATGAGTTCTTAAACTCAGGCTTCCTTAAACTCACCGGCTGCTCCACTTGTTAAAGAAATTGTTCGCTGAACTATATATGCACACACAGAATGAAAACACACGTAGTTAAATAAAATACACTGCTTTATTTTCGAAAATAACAAAGTCACTGGACTAACACACAATTAATTTAGTAAACATTACTTTTAATTTTATTTTAAGCTCTGCGGCTTGTTTAATTTAAATTTCACACACGGCACACGACTTTCTTGACGGCACACGTCTAGGTTGACGGGGTACTTCCACCTCGCTTTATTTTTCTATCGAATTTTCACGCGCGGCGGCTTTACCTTTGACTTACGTCCAGGACAACGATTGGTATTCGACTCTTTTTTTGAATCTCAAATATACAACGCGACGGGTTTTATATTTGAAGTCCGTTGTGGACGATGGTTTGACTTAGACTCTTCTAATTTATGAATGTCCAAACCGGACGACGTTCATACATCGACACCCTTAACTCTTTTTCGGTCGTGTAGACCGAAATATCCATTCATCCATTGTTTACTCACAATAGATCCTTTTTGATACCCATGAGGTATGCTTTGCAGTACATTTCTTGAGAATAATAAACATTGAAAATGTTTATGATCTGCGAGATCTGATTGTGTGGATGCGTGTATACAATTTAGAATCTTGTATTTACACAAGCGTTCATTTATGGTCAACGATGGCAAAGATATTTTGTATACTTTATTGCTTCGTTACCATAGAATTATTCTCTGTTTTGAGCAGCACATTATTTTCTTTGTGCCGTCATGAATTTCTCCCAGATGTGGTATCTGGATTCCATGATTTGCCCGTATATGCATTTTGTAGCTAATGCACTTTTACAGGTACTCATTGGGTTGGATATGTTGATTTGGATTAATCAACATATGGGGCTTCACATGAAGGTGAATCCTGTTAATGGTGGGGGGTGGGCCCCCAAAAAGGGTGAGTATTAGGGGAGGGTAGGCGTTGCGTGTAACACGGGGAATATCTGAGGTGTAGATATTAAATAAAATGGGCTCTAGAATGCAGCTCTGTGGTACGCCTGCAGCGGCGTTGAAAGGTCGGGAGAGCTTTCCATTCACTCGAACTTGGAAGGTTCTGTTAAGAATGAACTGGTAGATGATACTACATAGCGTTCTAATGAGGCCAGTAATCAGTAATTTCAAAACGAGACCTTCGATCCACGTCGTGTCAAAAACCTTTTCGATGTCCAGGCTCATCGCAATGGTGGGTTCCTTATTAGAGAGGCACACGCAGACGTGGTTTTGAAATATGTTGTGAGCCATAGTGGTGCTGTGCGCTCTTCTGAATCCAAATTGGAAATCAAGTATTCGATTTCTGGCACTGATAAAGTTATTTACATTCTCGTATATGAATTTTTAATATATTTTGCTGATGCAAGTAAGGAGCGAAATAGTACGAAAGCTTGAGGGGTGATACGTTGGTTTCCCAACTTTTGCTATTGGACAAACAATAGGATGCTTCCAAGTTTGGGAAAAGTACCCCATGTTATAGGCATGGTTGAGCAGAATGGAGAGTGTGGTGAGGAAGTAATGTACCAGCATGGGTACTTGATTCACTTCCTCCTCCATCACTCATTCCACTGTCCATCACGAAAGTACAAGCAGCGAAATGTCACTGAGCGGAAAACAGGCACACCGAGAGGGAAACACAAAGCGAAACTCCGCGACATCAACACAGGAAAAGTTAAACACACTAATTTATCGTCACTAAGGTTCCGCGGGAAAGAAAATCAAACGCACTGCCCACCAAAAGAAACAAAACAAGTACATTGTCTCAGCATACCGCCCACCAGAGGTAAAACTAAATGAAAACACTTACGGCTTGTCGTTTGTAATTTACAACTTTTATTTTATCGGTAATTAAAGCACGCACGGTGCGGACTTAGTTTTAATTAATTTTAATATGGATTAAGCACTTCGAAACGACTCTTAGATACCACACCGTACCGGCGCCGGTACGGTGAGTGGCGGTGACCCGACCGCCTTGAAGGTTGGAATACGACTCAACCGATATCCTCTCCAATAAGGATATCGTTTTTACCTAACACCAGAGACACGTAAAGTCTCTCTTGGTGGTATAGGAAACCAGATCTTGTGATAAAGGTCATGGTAGTATGTGTGGTGATCGTTCAGATCGATGCTATTCACACGTGCTTGACAGCAGTCAAGCAACGAAACAGGCAGGCGGCAAAGACAAAAGGGAAAAATGACCAAATGCGCCGTTGGTAATGCCGGTCATTGTTTACACGATGCCTCGTCGCTATTTTCGACGTTGGGAGAAAAAGGTGCTAAAAGCAAATTGGATGTTTATGGCATCCCTGGATGCAGTAGAAACCGGGTTCATATATATTTGCATTAGGAAATGCTGGAGAATTTGGTTTCAGCGTCTATTGCACTAATTATATGCAGCTGCTTGGGTTGTTTATTGATAAGACAAACAAAAAAAGTTGCCAGGCAATGTGTATGAAAAGGTACATGACGCGGCTGGGAAAATAGACGGCGCAATATTTATGGTCCCTGTCATGACGGTTACATTGAATGCAATCCGAATTATTTTGTTTACAGGAATTCATCTAAGGAAATTTGACTGGCGACGTAGATGCCTAAATTGATTGGAAATTCCTGGTAAGCTAATAAAGAAATCTTAAGGAGCAGTGGTATGCGAAGAGAATGCATGAAGGTAAGTTTTCTTTACAGGGACTTAAAGATCACAGATTTGATCTCTTAAATGCGTGCAGCATTTACAGGTACTAATACTGTTGCATTAGCAAACTTAAGGGAGTAGGGTAGTAGTTATGGGGGTTTTTCAGGTAAGTAGACCGTAGGGTTTGGCGGAACCGCTACAGCAGCCCCCCCCCCCCCCCCTGGTAGGGCTGTAGGGGTGCTCGAATGAATGGTGCTATGCTGGGCGGAGGGCTGAACGCTTGACGAACAAGGTGGCCCTACGCACTTCGGGAAGCGCTGTAATTAAATCGGGGGAACTGTCATGGTGACTAGTTCCAGGTATAGTATGGGCCTTTTCGATAAAGAAGGTGGACGCAGATGTTACCGATTGATGCCATCAAGGGCAAAGGTGTGCGGCGTGGTCCATAGGCCTGTTATGGGTCTCATGGACCAATAGGCCTATCGTCCGAATAGGTCGGAACCCATCGGAAATCCGCTCACACCCGCAGTGACGAAATGGCGTATGCGAGATGGAGGGTAACTTATCCCAGGGTAATTCCCATCCGCAGTGACGGGTTGCCGTGTGCGAGATGGAAAGGGACCAAGTCCAGAGCCGGTGTCTTTTGTCCATACGTTTGTATGGCGAATTGTTTGCCGCTGGGACTGGTAAAGGAGGGCGGGCCATCAGTTGCACGTTTAACTATCGGGGGAGGACCGGTACATTGGTGCCAATGTAGCGGTAGCTGCGACCTCGACCGAATGGAAACTTGCTGTGAGGTGCCGGCCGTCGCGCTTGTTAAAAAAGTAGAGGACTTTGCTTAGGGGGCTCCTGGTGGGTGGTTGATTGTGTCCAACCCCAGGGCGCCCTAGGGTTACTAGATGCGCGCCCCGAAGTATTATGCACCTGATAAGTATGACGCGGCGTAGAGGGGCGTGTATTGCCTTTATTTGCCGCTAGAGGTGAGCCATGGCGGCTAAGGATTGGGGTACCTGGATGAGGTGGTCAGGTATATTGTCTCAGTTCGGTGGTATCGATTTGATTTGTCGGCCGGTGTTGCTGAGACATTTGGGAGATGTTAAGGGATTTAAGGCCGAAGGTCCTGAAGTTTAAATAAAGAGGCAAGGCCAGGTGTCCTGCCGGGTGCTGCTACGCGTAGTAGCTGGGGTAACGGGGGGAGCTGGCTTGCTGAAATCGGGTAGAAAGGTCGAGCATTGATGAACGGTGTAGCGTGAAGGCTGTGGTTGGCGAGCATTAGCGCCAATATTCGGAAAAGAGACAGAACAGGTTGAGGTGTTTCACGCGAGACAAAACCGACCGTCCTATAGATTATATGCTACCCATAGTAGCTGTTGTTACATAAGGGGCCGGTTTGCAGAAAATGGGTGTTGAGCAATTGCGAGCGTGTGCGCCAATATTTGTAAAAGGCCCTTAAAAAAAAAAAAAAAAAGGTGGGCAGAGGCGAATTTTGCCTGTATTAAGGAAGAAGAAGAAGACCAGAAAGGGGTCGAAATGTTCGAGCGAGACGAAACCAGACGTCCTATTGATTATGTGCTACGCAGAGCAGCTATTGTTACATAAGGAGGCGGTTTGAGGGAGTTAAATTGGACCGGTGTGGGGTCAAGTGACGTTGGGTGGTCGAATAAAGGTAGGCAGAGTAGCATAAAACTGCCTTTGGCGACCCTGGGCGCCAATATATGTAGACGTGGCGGAAAAGGTTTAACGAGGGCGTCAAAAGGAGTCAAGCGAAGGCGAGCTGAGTCGCATGAACTCAGATGATGGGCATTGTGTGCCGATATAATGAGGAGGGGCCGAAAAGGAAGGGATTGGAATAGAGGCGTTGTATGCCAATAGTAAGAGAAGAGCCAGACGGGTGTTGGAATGTGTCAAATCGTGTTTGAATGTGTCAAGTCGTGTATACTAACGAACAATTCTATCTTTATGTGTACCCAGAAGGGGTTTACAATGCTTATAATTTTATATTTTGTATAATAAATTTCTATGTAAACATCGTTTGTCTCCGTTTGTATTAAGCGAATTTAAAAACTTTGAATTTATATTTAATCATTCTCAAGAAACAGTCAGCAGTAAGAAATTAATTGTTATTTTACCCAATAAATTTAGCGCAGCAGTGAACGACTGAAGGAGACGGAAGCTCGCGCCGAATTCGATGAACGTTCCGTTCGAAGGTTGCAACATGAAGTCACCAGGCTCGAAGATGATTTAATCCACGAGCGTTAAAAAAATAAATTGCTACAACGAGAAATGGAAGCTGCATTACATAATATTCAAAATATGTAAAACATACATGCCTAATCGTAATAACATCAAAAGAACTTAAAACCAAGGAAACAGATAATTGAAGGAAGGAACATACAAACGAAATATCAAATGACTGGAACGGAAATTTGGAGCAACAAATGTAGACGACAATGAACCGGAAAGCATCGCTCCAACGTCCCAGCGACACCACCTGACTCAACACTTCATCCAACAACATCAACATCACAGGTTTGCCTTTTTTTCACCTTTTTTAAAATGTTTCATTTTTATTGTAAGCTCCTTCTGAGCGAAATCCAAATTTAAAATTTTCAATAATATGTTAAAAAATTGATTAGTGGGTTATATCCAATACAATAAATCATAGAAGTAATTATTAAGCTTGTTTTTTATGCAAAAATTAATTAGTGATTTTAAGTGCAAATTTCCACACACGGTTCTCATTTGTAAAATGATTTTCCAGTTTAAGAAAAGAGTATAACTGGTGTAACGATAAAAAAGCTCAATTAAGCAACCGGTGTTTTCCTTCTTTTTTTTTTTCTCTCTGCCTAACGACAAAAACAGAAATGTAATCAATAATAAAATATACTTTTTAATAATTTATATTAAAATATGGTTCAACAAAAAACCCGGAAAGGCAAATGTGCAGACCAGATGGCATCGTTCAAACCTAAACCGAAGGGAACTATAAAGATACGCACAAACATTTTTATGATCCTTTCAGGAAAATGATCATCTAAAACATTAGTCCAAACAGCGCCAGTTTTCGTTCTAACAAAATTAAAGTAGAACAAACGGAAGCGATACACAAAGATAAATATTCGCCGCTGCACGATTGATCCTCCTTATAGGAGGTTCCCACGGAAACATCCATTAGGCTAAAGAAAAACAATAGGCGAAATAAACGCACTATTGATTTTTCTTTGAGTCTAACACCTCGAAAAAAGGACTAAACAAAACAAAGGAAATATCCTTTGATCTGCTGAGGAAAATCGGGGTTCACACCTCGAAAAAAAAAGGACAATGGAGAAACGAACAACGACGGAAAAATGAGAGCGGTTGTTCGGCCCATTGTAGGAAGAGAAGTTTTTTTGGAAAAAAGTCCAGAACGGACGTGAGTTGGGTTTCAGAGTTGGTTTTTGAAAATTGAACGGGACGGTCAGTTGGTGGTGATGAGTTAGTGTCCGGAAGAGAATGTATCTTGGGTTACAGTAAAAGTGAAACATCCATTTAAGTGTGGACCTAATAAATTGATAAAAATAAATTAAAGTAATGAACCACTAATAGTTCAGTGTAAATAGTACAACCCTTCAAAATAAGAAAAAGCAGTTAATAAAGTTTACTACTAGTTAAGAAACAATCATCACAGTGTCTTATTTAAAGTGTGTGTGGTGTACAAAGTGGGTGACAATAATCACCACAGGAGTACTGTAGCGGTTCCGCCAAACCCTACGGTCTACTTACCTGAAAAACCCCCATAACTACTACCCTACTCCCTTAAGTTAGCTAATGCAACAGTATTAGTACTTGTAAATGCTGCACGCATTTAAGAGATCAAATCTATGATCTTTAAGTCCCTGTAAAGAAAACTTACCTTCATGCATTCTCTTCGCATACCACTGCTCCTTTGAAGAAAAGTACTTTATTCATTATTACACAGAGCGCCTACCCCTGTGTAATAATGAATAAAGTACAGAGGGGTAGGCGCTCTGTGTAATAATGAATAAAGTACACACAGGCAAGGGTACGGTGTGGCGACCAACATGGATTCCAGACTCTGTGATGACGTCCAAGGCAACGGTGTGATCACATCCTTGGCTGTGTGACAGATTTTAGCCAAAGAAATGATCTCCACATGAACTGGCCTGCGGGGAGATGGCTGTTGCTGGGTTGATGTGTGCTAAATCAACCCTTAAGGTACAAAAGCACACCAGCGAGTAGTAGGCAGTTGGCATGAGATCGCCACAGCGTACGCAACGAGCAAGTGTTTCTGTGCAAGTTACGTCAATCTTATTTCTGCGCGACAACCTCCACCGTTTAAATAGTTTTTTGGATTAAACGCCACAACGGTGTGCACAAAATAAGTGACGTTTACGAATAACAAATACATTTTGTACAATAGTGAAACCTAGATTGTTAGGAATTAAAATACTTTGTTCGCAAAATAAGTTACGTTTACGGATAACAAACACATTTTGTACGATAGTGGAACCTAGATTGTTAGGAATTAAAATACTTTGTTCGCAAAATAAGTTACGTTTACGGATAACAAATACATTTTGTACGATAGTGAAACATAGATTGTTAAGAGTTAAAACGCTAAGAATTAAAAGACTATGTTCGCAAAATAAGTTACGTTACGAATAACAAATATATTTTGTACGATAGTGAAACATAGATTGTTAAGAGTTAAAACGCTAAGAATTAAAATATTATGTTGGCAAAATAAGTTACGTTACGAATTATTATTATTTTTTTATTATTTACTGGCCTGTAGGAACCCGGAAGTTCATGACCTCACCGACTCGGCTCCGCCATTGTTCCTTGTCCTGTGCGCTCTCCTTCCACGTTCGATCATTCGATCCGATCTCCTCGAGGTCCAATCTAACATTATCCTCCCATCTCCGTCGCGGCCGTCCTGTCGGTCTCTTCCCCGTTAGTTTACCGTCAAGAATTCTATGCACGGTCCTATCATCGCCCATTTGCGCTACGTGTCCGGCCCATATTAATCTTCGCGACTTGATTACTCTCACTATTGTAGATTTGCGGTATAGCTCTTCCAATTCGTGGTTGTGGAGTTTCCTCCATTGTCCTGACTCCTCGTCATATTTACCGCCAAATATACCCCTTAAAACTTTATTCTCGAATACGCGGAATTTGTTCTCTTCCCGTTTTGTGATAGCCCATGTTTCGCATCCGTATAGAGCAATCGGCATGATTATGGTTCTATAGACACGGAGCTTTATATTACGTGATAGCAGTTTGGTTTTTAATAGTTTACTGACTGCATGCCAACTAGCGTTGACGGAATGTAGTCTTTTGTTAATTTCCTTTGACGTTTCGTTTCTGCTTGTCAGTATCGTTCCTAGATATTTAATTTCTTTGACATTTTCAAATATCTTGCCCCTGACGTTTATTTGTGTTCTCTGAGGTCCACCTGCTCTCGTCGTAATCATGTATTTCGTTTTGTCTTCGTTTATTTCTAGGCCCACCTCTTCTGCTCCTTGCATGATGATTTCACAGTTTTTACTTATAGTTTCGAGATTATCGCCCAGAACGGCGATGTCATCCGTATACGCGAGCACTTGTGTGAACCCGTTCAGGGATGATCCGGTCGTGTTGTCGTCTTGTACCTTTCTGATAACATACTCGAGGACAAGGTTAAAAAGGCATGGTGAGAGTTTAGTCCGTCCCGGATTTCGAATGGTTCTGAGAGGTGGTTTTCTATTCTAACTCGCCCTTTGTTTTCGTTCATGCAGATTTGAATGAGGGCAGCATATTTTTTCGGGATCCCCAGCTCAACCACAATATGGTAAAGTCTTTGCCTTGCGACTGGGTCGTAGGCTTTTTTGAAGTCTACGAACAGTTGGTGAACCGTCTCTCCGTATTCCCACTTCTTTTCCAGCAGTTGCCTTATTGTGAACATCTGGTCGCTTGTTGACCGGTTCCGACGGAATACGCATTGGTAGTCTCCCAATATTTCTTCTGCGTATGGTGACATGACATTTGTTAATATTTTGTATGTGATTGGGAGCAATGATATTCCTCTGTAATTTTCGCAGTCAGATCTGTCGCCTTTTTTGAAAATGGGGATGACTATTGAGGTTTTCCAATCTTCCGGAATGACTTCCTTGTCCCATATTATTTTAACCAGTTGATGGATCTTTCGAGCGGTTGCCCCACCTCCATGCTTCACAAGCTCTGCCGGTATGCAATCGACGCCGGGAGTCTTGTTGTTTTTCAATCGTACGTTACGAATAACAAATACATTTTGTACGATAGTGAAACATAGATTGTTAAGAGTTAAAACGCTAAGGATTAAAATACTTTGTTCGCAAAATAAGTTACGTTTACGGATAACAAATACATTTTTGTACAATAGTGAAACCTAGATTGTTAAGAATTAAAATACCAAGTTCGATATAAGATAAATTCGGTTTAGGAGTAACACAAATACCTTTTGTAAAATAAAAATAGATTGCGTAAGAAGTGAAATTCTATGTTTGACATAAAATAAGATTTTTTTGTTATTTTGTACCATACTAACATAGTTCACAATAAAATAAGTGCGTAACAACGAGTGTACGAAGGTGACCCGATGGTTTTTCACTGAACTGATACCAGCGAACAAGTTTAGACGAACGGTTAGTGAGTTTGGGGACGTCTTGGTGAACCTGTGTCGGGCCGACACCCTACTAAGGCAAGCATACCCCATAAGACCTTAAGGATAATCATATACGAAGCGCTATGTTTCCACTGCAATTCCTTCTTCTCTCTCAACCAGCATGGTTTCCTCACCGACAGACCTACTACGACGAATCTAGTGGAATTCTCTTCTCACACCCTCCTTAGCCGCGACAACGGCAGCGAAGTCGACGTATTCACCAGCGATTTCAGCAAGGCCTCTGACAAAATCTACCACAATCTCATCCTCATTGAGCTATCTCCCTTGGTTTCGAACTCCTACTAATTAAGTGGATTTCTTCCTATCTTAACGATCGAACCTGCTGTGTCAGATTTAGATCCACCCTTTCCAATAATTTTCTTCCTACGTCAGGGGTTCTGTAGCGGTTCCGCAAAATCCCATGGTTCCCCTTCCTGAAAAAACCCCCATAATTATCACCCAAGACGCATAAGTCTTCGCCAATGCATTCGCATTCGGCACCTAAAAATGCTTCACGCATTATATAGATCAAATCTATGATCATTAAGTCCCTGTAAAGAAAACTTACCTTCATGCATTCTCTTCGCATACCACTGCTCCTTAAGATTTCTTTATTAGCTTTTCAGGAATTTCCAATCAATTTCGGCATCTACGTCGGCAGTCAAATTTCCTTGGATGAATTCCGGTAAACAAAATAATTCGATTTACATACATTGTAACCTTCATGAGAGGGATCATAAATACTGCGCCGTCTATTTTCCCAACGTCGCCAAGTAAATTTCCTTACGTACACATCGGCCGGCGCCCTTTTTCTTCCAGCAATAAAATTCCCTAATTCGCACCATGTGCAAATCGAAGATTGCTGTTCCTCCATAGGTTCCTGCGATATCATAGACAATTCATATCGTTTGGGGTATCCGAATCACATTTTCTATTTAATGAGCGGCTGCTATTTATCTAGCCGACCCTCATTACCGAACTATGCATCAGGTCATATTTCCCTTGTCCGAATTGATTCGCCGAATCTTTTCCCTCACGAACTAGATGCATAAACAAATACAAAGCCATTGGCATCCGACGAGATGCGATTCGTTTGTTTCAACAAACACACATCTCTTGGATGCCCATTATGCCCCGTCCTTGAGTTTTAGGTTTATTCCTATGGCCTTGTGTATGAAAAAAAACCAATGTGATCTTCACTCACACATACACATTCATTGCGAACACTGTCTTCCTTGTTTCCACCACAGAGAAACATTTTCTTCTTGGGCAAACTCACCTCAAAACGATTGAATATCGTTGGGTCTATTTCCATCCGCCGGCCGCCGTGGTCGTTGCTGACTTCCGCTCTCCGTCATATGGCGGAGATGCGTGCATCAAAAGTCGTGCGAGTTTAATCCCCTGAGGTACGTGCCCTTATTCTGGTATTGTGTGTCGCGCGCCGAGTTAAATTCCACTTACTTGAGGAATGCTCCTTGCCAAATCGTTTCCATTGGATAATTAAGATTGAGTGAATCCTTTTGTGAACATTATAAACCAATAGAAGAAATCATTTAGTTTCCAACAAATCAGTGCAGTATTAATGTGAAATAAATTTAGTTTCCGGCATAACATATAAAAAACCAAAATAACAATCATCATCATCATCGGCACTACAACCGGGTACCGGTCTTGGCCTTATTTAGCAAGTCCCGAGGCTTGTTAAATTTTCCATAATGATTTGTTTTTTCCGGGCAAGGTCATTAGTCTTGCGCTAGAGGCTCCCCGACGGGGAATCGAACCCCGGTCTCCCACGTGACAGGCGAGTATACTAACCACTATACTATCGCGGAGCCCAAAGTAACAATAAAAGGATACAAATAAACAACTGTGCGTTTCATTTAATGTTCCTGGCGGCGGTTCCTGAGAGTGTTTTCATTATTTTTACTTGGTTGATCGTGCTAGTGCTTTTACTTACTCCTGGTGTGGACGTTGCGTCGTCGAGTGCGGTTTGTGCTTTTCAAGTTTACTTTCCCGCGGCTGAACATTTAATTATGATGGAGGAGGAAGTAGAACTCGCACCCACGCCGGTGCCACGACTTCCTCCCCACAAACATCGTAGAGTTTTTTGATAAATGATTTTTATAGATTTTAGAAGCGATTCTTGGACGATTCAAAGGAAAATGAAGAGGAAAAGTACAAATTAACGCAATTTTTTTTAAATCAATTTATCGAAAAAATCCTACCTAACACTTTTACATATACCAGATGTACCGGTAGATTAAAAAATAAAACACAAATTTTAAATGGGAAAGTAAAATACATTTTATTCGAAGTATTGGCCATTGCTTTCTACGCATTTCGACCACCTTTCTGTCAATTTGTGGATACCACGCCAATAAAATCGGTCGTCTTTTGAGGCAAACCATTCGGAGACCCAATTTTCGACTTCTTCGTAGAAATTGAAATGCTGCTCAGCCAATGCGGGTCCCATCGGTGAAAACAAGAACAGTCGGAAGGAGCCAAGTCTGGGTAATACGGCGGGTGGGGTGACACTTCCCAGCCGGGAGCTTTTATTGTTTCTTTGATGGGTTTTGCTATATGACTCGGAGCATTATCATGCAACAAAGTTACCTTTCCGTGTCTTGTGGCCGATTCTGGTCGTTTTTCGATTAATACATGGTTGAAATTGATCATTTGTTGTAGGTAGCGTTGCGCATCAACAGTTTCGCCAGGTTTTAGAAGTTCATGATACACCACCCCCTTCTGGTCCCACCAAATACAGAGCACTGTCTTTTTTCCGAAC
The DNA here is from genome assembly GCA_963931805.1 of Microdon myrmicae. Lineage (NCBI taxonomy): Eukaryota > Metazoa > Arthropoda > Insecta > Diptera > Syrphidae > Microdon > Microdon myrmicae. Next base: position 256,487,933 of record OZ007497.1, on the reverse strand, counting down.
CGATCAGGCTTTGCAGTCGATGTTGACGCTTCTCCTGGGTGTACCCAGGACTTTTTTGTTTAGGATTTTTAAAATAAATTCATTTTTCATCACCAGTCACAATTCGATGCAATACTGACTTCCTTTCGTGTCGTAGAAGCAACGTTTCATATGTGGTGTTTCGCCTTTCCATCTGCCTGTCATTCAATTCACGTGGCACCCAGTTTCCACACTGTTGGACCTTTCCCATAGCTTTTAAACGGCCAAAAATTGTTTCTTGTGCAACATTTAACATTTGTGCCATTTGTTTTTGACTTAAAGCGTCGCCTTGATCCAATATTGCTTGCAATTCGGCGTCTTCAAACTTTTTTGGTACACTTCGATATTTCGATACGCTCACTTCACACCGGTACACCTGGTACGAGGGTTGCCTCTTACGTTTCGGGATTTGGCAACCCTAGTGTTGCAATCCGGCAATTGACAGCTCTGTCGTAAAGTTGGACATTTTTGAGGTTATACGCACTCAGAACGTTTTGACATACGAGCGCTATTTGTGTTGTTAACAGTAACTTAAAAGATTCATCTCGGCCCAAAAATGGAATTATATCGTCAACATTTTCGTGCGATTATTTTTTACAACTTTCGGCGTGGATTAACTCAGCAACAGTGCATGGATGAACTTAATTCAATTTTTGGCGATGAAGCTCCATCAAGGACCAGTGTTTATCGATGGTATGTTGAATTCAATCGTGGCCGTAGTTCACTCCAAGATGAATTTCGTGAAGGTCGTCCAAAATCGTTTGTTGTTCCGAAGACCATCGATGCTGTGCGCGAACTGATATTGGAAGATCGTCATGTGACCTACCGTGAGATTAAGACAACCTTAGGCGTTAGTGGGACCAGCATACATTCAATATTGCATAAACATTTGACTGTCAAAAAAATTTGTTCGCGTGGGATCCCACACAATTTGTCAATCGCTCAAAAAAAGGCTCGTGTCAATTGGTCGAAAGAAATGCTCAAAAAATACGGTTGCGATGCTTCGAAACACGTCTATGGCATCGTGACAGGTGATGAATCGTGGATTTATGCGTATGAGCCCGAAAGTAAACAGCAGTCGACTGTCTGGGTGTTTCAAGATGAGCCAAATCCAACAAAAGTTGTTCGCGCACGAAGCACTTCCAAGCAAATGGTCGCCTGTTTTTTCGGAAAAACTGGACATCTCGCAACCGTACCACTAGAACAACGCAGAACAGTCAATTCTGAGTGGTACACAACCATTTGTTTGCCAGTTGTCTTCCAAGAAATCAGGAAAACCAACCGCCGAAGATGGATCACTCTTCACCACGACAATGCGAGCTCTCACACATCGGCTGCGACAACTGCATTTTTGAGCAGCCAAAACATCGATTTGATGGGTCATCCGCCATATAGTCCTGACTTGGCATCGAATGACTTCTTTTTATTCCCGTACGTTAAAAACAAACTGAGAGGTCAACGTTTTTCGACACCTGAAGATGCGGTTGCTGCATTCAGAATGCATGTGTTGGAGATACCTCAATCAGAGTGGCAAAAGTGCTTCGACAATTGGTTCAAACGCATGCAAAAGTGTATAGATCTTCATGGGGAATATTTTGAAAAACAATAAAGTGATTTTCGATGATCAATATTTGTTTTTGTTCGCTAATCCCGAAATATAAAAGGCAACCCTCGTATTTAAATCTCCATTTATTTACTTTAACTGTAACTGCTTGGGGATACATCATCTCGTAATTAAGTTATGTTCATGTATAAAAATGTCAACAGAAGCAAAAGTCCTTAATTTTCGTCGTCCTCCTCAACAGGTCCATTTTCACCGTCATTCATACCGCCGTCGAATTGCATACCTTCCTGATCACCTTCTTCGTCCTCGTCCCCGTCGACCTCAGCATTCTCTGCTTCAGCACGCTCCATTCGTCTTTGCAGATCTGCTTCATCCATAGCGGTAACCACTTTTGGTTGCATGATCACCTTCAGTTCCCCATCGTTCTCGGTAATCTTTGTTCGAATATTTTCAATGGCGACTTCCAGAGCTTTTAGTCCGTCAGTCTTTTCCGTGGTAGACGTAGTCATAACATACAACAGTGGTGCAATGAGATTGATTCTGATTTGCTTTTCTTCTGTGGAGACATCAAGTCCAGCTTTGAGAGCAGCCTTAACGGCATCAATACCTTCGTAACCATAACATGAGCATTCAATATCAGCCCGTATTTTAACCGCTTGAGAAGTTAATTTCCTTTGAATGTTTTGCAGTAGCAGTTCCTTGGTACTGGCGTCTAAATCACACTCATCCAAAATTGTGGGATCCTGAACAGATTGTTTGAAAACGCCATAAGCCGCAGCTTTGTTGTACTTCTCTTCAAAGTACCACGCTGTCCTCTGGTAGAGTTCCTCAAATTTCTCGTTTGAATTGTATATCGGCGACGTGACGCAGAATCGAATTGACCGCTTTTGCTTTCGCAAACCGCTCAGTACACTTCTTTACATCTTCGGCAGAAACCCGTCGTTTGGATAAGTCGATATAACCCTTTTCTTTATCTACACGAATGACAACGACCGGCTCTGTTTTACCCACTCGAATCAGTTTATTTATGGAACGAATACGGCGACGGGACAGTTCAGACGGCAGGATCATTCCTTCGATGTTGTTGTATTCAAGCAGGTGGACGTAGGGGCCCATTTCTGCTATTGAACGCACATTTACCATAACAACATCTTCTATTTCTGGATACTTTTCCTTGTAAAAGCGACTTGTTAACACCATGTTCAAATAAATTCCCTTAAAATTTTATTTAATATTTTAACGAGAATATGATGAAACTTATTTGGAAGCCTGCGAAAACGGGTACACCTCAGCGCTTTGGACAAATATGGGGTAAAAATCCATGGAAAATTGGATAGGCATTTGGGTCTATTTGTATACAATAAAACATCTGGTTACGGTGCATATGGAGATATGCATTGTGATATTTGGATTGCAGGAACTGTGTGGGGCGAACTAAATAGAAATTTGGTTCGTTCAGCACGTGTTTGATGGGACATATGTGGGGGGTTTCTCTATTCTACATGAGAAACAACCCACAATTCCAACCAACATTTCCACCTAATTTCGACCGCTTTCAGGGCGTCATACTTACCAATTTCCTTTATATGTATTCCCCTGTAAAACATTTCAAACGGACGTATAGCTAAACTCATCATCCTTTGCAGATAATGCATAATTGAGTTTAGCTACATAAATGTCATACGGCAACTCCATTCTTGCTAACCATGAGTTTCCCATCGGAAATCTCATAATGTCGGCTAGCAACAACAAGTCTAAAAGAACGACGCTGTTGCATCATAGCAAAATAGCTGGGGTAATTGCAGCGTCTTAGAGTCTGGTTCTCACGCGAATTATTTCCCAAATATCAGCGGCGTCCTATCGACTTTCCCTCAGATCACCCATTCGCTTGGGATCAATGATCTCTCTTTGCAGGGGAGTAACATCCGCTAGGGTTCTCTCTCATTCGTATTTCTTTCCACGGTTCAATGCGCTTTAACTACACCATAGCCGTACCAGTGGGTCAGTAGGTCGTGTCAGTAGCTGCATCTGATACCAACACACACAACCAAAGCTACCCCGAGATCACAGCATATCATGTTTTCTGTTCTCTCATTCTTCGTGTCCGTCAATTACCCTATTAACAAAAGTTACTCATACTTTGACGGGCGTGAGGTTGAGAGAGCAGAGGCGTGGTCTCTCTTGGTTGTCCTGTGTGTAGAAAGAAATATGAATTTCCACCCTAAATAGAGTCAGTCGCTAGCCAACCACTAACACGTGCAGTCACGTCGCTCGCGCTAAACCAAATTTCATCACTTGTAAAATCACAGTCAAGAGTCAATGCGGAGAATTTTATCGTTCGCGTAAAGTTTTACGTTTGCCACAAAAAGGTCGGTGTAATTAATATTAAATAATAATCCTCAAGGAAACAGTTTCAATTTATTGGTGCATGTGAATCAGTGAATGTTAAATAAAGGAAATATTAATATGCAATCAACACCAGTCCATTTCATTCATTCTTATTGATAGACAATTTTGGACGGCGTAAGCGTTGGCGGGTACGGTGAATCCCGTGCCATACGTAGGCACCACCACTTATACCCCCACACATACAACGCATATGAAGATATATGCCGTAATGTTTGGATTTTAAGGGATTTCTGGGAATTGCGTGTATACGGACCAAATGAACATTTGGTTCGTTTATCACGTGATAACTAGACATGCAGTGCGTTGTGATGTTTGGATTTTAAGGGATTTTGGAATGAATCAATGTGCGGCGATTGGACGTTTGGTTCAATTTGTTTGATATTGGATTCAATGTTGATTTGGGGATATGGTATGAATGATACTGTAGGTGGATGGGTATAGGGATATTGATTGGGGGGTAGGGGGTGGTGGGGCTTCGCGAAGCTCAGCCAGAAAGGCAGTCTCTTATTCATCGGAGCAGTGTCAACTCCATAGGAATGTAGTGTCGACCCAAACTCTGGCTAATGCTTTTGAAATATATGTTGGCCTCTTTTAATGGCCTACTCCCCGTCCCCACATATAAACATAAACGAAGCAATTTCGAACACTTATCTTCGGCTCTTTACTTGAACATGCTTGTGCAATTCTAGTGCACTTACTCAGGCTTATAACACTGTCATTTATTTGGAATCGTCAAAATCGAAAATCCTCATTGAAAATGTTGTCAAATGAATGAAAATCCACACTGTATAATATTATATAAAGAAAAGCACTTTGGTTAAATTATTTCGCCACTTCAGTAAGTGTTGCTTTTTAAAATATTAATAAATATTTTTACATACTGAAAACATATTGTACGGTCATTACGGTTTTGATTGGAGGCGGAGAAACACGATTTCTAATAAGAGTTCAATAATCAGTTTTCCTTTGGCTTATAATATTCATATACTTTATTCGAAGTTTTTATTAATATGAACAACTACGGTTTAATTGAGGAGCAAGATGAACGAGAAAATTGTATGTCTGGCATAGCTCGTCGGACGCTATTACCTTATATAATGAAAAGGTTTTCAAAAAAAACCCAAAATCGTATCGTGGCATTAAAAGTGTTGCAGATCGAACAATTCAAGATAGAAGAGCAGTTCTATCTGGAAGTATTTAATCTCGAGAAGAAGTACCACAAAAAAAGGCAGTCCCTATTAGATCGGCGTTGTGAGATAATTTCTGGTCTAGTCGAACCACCAAATCAGGAACCTAAATACAAGGACCCAAGAGGCTGCTATGAGATCATCTCAGAAATGCGGAATCAATTGAAAATAAATAATCTAACACCAATTTGTGACGAGCGGGTGAAAGGGATACCCAATTTCTGGTTGACTATTTTCCGCAATATGGAGGTTCTTTCGAGGATGGTATACGATTGTGACGAACCATTGCTGGCGAAGCTTCGCGATGTTAAACTTAAATACGAAGAGTCCGAAGAACCTTCTTACACTTTAGAATTCCATTTCGACAAGAATGACTATTTCTCAAATAAAGTCCTTACCAAGCAATACTTCCTTAAAGTGAATGTCGACAGGGAGTTTCCATTTTCATATGACGGCCCGGCGGCTTATAAATGCAAGGGATGCTCAATCAAGTGGGCCAAGTCGATGGATCTTACCACCAAAATCGTCTGTAAGAAGCAGAGGTGTAGGGCCAGTGGAGCTGTAAAAACTATAACCCATCAAATACCAAATAATACCTTTTTCAACTTCTTTACAACATCCGAATACAGTGGAGATAATGGCGACATCGACGAAGATTCGCAGGATCTATTAACTTGGGACTTTCAAATTGGACATTATTTACGAACTCGTATTATTCCCAAAGCAGTGCTTTGTTATACTGGAGAATTAAACGAAGACAATGAATACAGCATGGACTATGATGAAGACGGTAGTGACGAGTTCGGAGAAGACCTAAGCGACGATGATCAAGAGATGGAAGGTAATAACTGACCAAACCAATAAATTTTACATCATCACTTAGTATATGCCAAGATCACAAGATTTAATTATATATATATTTTTTAAAATTGTAGTACAACAAGCAGAGGTTAGGGTAGTGGAAAATAAATTGAATTCGGAAGAATATTTTTATCTTAGTCTAAATTATTGATTTATTATTTATTATTAATTATAAATTATTTTATCTAACTTAATCATTTCAGATGGGAATGATACTTAAAACGAATTGTAGCGATTGGTCGTGCTGATTATGGGATTTCTGGTCAAAGTTTTTGTTTGTTTAACTCCAGGGCCAACTAAAAATATTTTATACATATAGCCTCCATTGCGATGTATGAATCTGTGTTAAAAAAAAAAAAAAAATGGGTGGCGAGAGGCCGACTTTAGGGAGACAAGGACAAATGTGTCCTTCATCTTGTCTCTGGCTTCTGGTCATCACCCACATCCGTGAGGATGTTGGGCTCGGTCTCGAGATATCTGAAAAGAAAGGGGGGAAGGAGGTATCTAAGGATAGTGTGGACAGGGTTAGTTCAAGCGTTCTCTAACTACTTGGATGGGGGGATCGTGGGAAAGAAATCGTACAAGACCGGTGGGTCTAGAGTGCGGTAGCAAACGGAGATCACGTCTTTGGCGTCTGATAATATGCGCTTTGGTCGGCGTGTGTGTGTTATTGTGTTGTCTTGTACTGTGCGTGCGTGTTTGTAGTGTGTCAGCAGTAGACCCTATGGGATGGGTCCAGGAATCCTCTGTTATAGAGGAGAATGCTGTTGGTAAGGGTGTTTTCTTCAGTTTTGTACTGAAGAAGAAATTGTGGTGGTCTGATCCGAAGAGATAGAGAGAGAGAATGGTCAAGAACGCAAGACTCCTGTACATGTGCGTTCTCGCTGTTCTGAGTGCTTTCGAGGTACTTGTATGCTAATTGTAGCAAGTACTCGTCGATAGGGATAATGGAGGCACCTTCGTATAGGTGAGAGTTCGGGTAATGACGACCGTCAGGTCTTCTAGAGTGGTAGGTGCATCTTCTGAGGAGGTTTCTTTCGAAAACTTTCCGTTTAAGCCGAGGATATGGAGGACCATATGGGAAAGGCTTACGATATTCCAGATCGGATTAGCTGCTTATAGCAGAGAAGCTTAACTTTGGTGTCAACTTTCAAAGCTCTACTTCAAGATGTTGTGCAGTTGCTTAGACCGACCGAGGCCCCTTTGAAGAATGTGGGTGACATGTTTGGTGAAATTAATTTTTGGGGTATAGATGACCCCAAGATACTTCAACCAGTCCTGTGGTCTAATCGTAGTACAAATGTACTCGAATGTTCTGTGAATATCGCGAAGTAGGTTGGGAGTGTTTACTACTCAAAATGATAGCTACTGCTTTGGATGGGTTAAGTCGAATTTTCCATCGACTGTGATACTGATACAGTTCGTCTAGGTGACGGTTGAGTCGATTTGTTGCGAGTTTAGGGCTTTTGGATGACGTGTATACTAGGACGTCATTCGCATAGCATATCTAGTATACGCTCCCGTCCACAGGGCGGGGAATATCTGAGGTGTAGATATTAAATAAAATTGGGTCTAGAATGGAGCTCTGTGGTACGCCTGCAGCGGCGTTGAAAGTTCGGGAGAGCTTTCCATTCACTCGAACTTGGAAGGTTCTGTTAAGAATGAACTGGTAGATGATACTACATAGCGTTCTACTGAGGTCAGTATTCAGTAATTTAAAAACGAGACCTTCGATGTCCAGGCTCACCGCAATGGTGGGTTCCTTATTAAAAAGCCGCACGCAGACTTTGTTTTGGAATATGTTGAGAGCCATCGTGGTGATGTGCGCTCCTCTGAATCCAAACTGGAAATCAGGTATTCGATTCCTGGCTCTGATAAAGTTATTTAGGCTCTCATATGTGAATTTTTCATATATTTTGCTGATTTAAGTGAGAAGCGAAATAGGACGAAAGCTTGAGGGGTGATACGTTGGTTTCTCAACTTTTGCTATTGGACAAACAATAGCATGCTTCAAAGTTTGGGAAAAGTACCCCATGTTATAGGCATGGTTGAGCAGAATGGAGAGCTTTATAAAGAATAAAGCAGAAAGCCTTCGCAACGAGTGGTACGACATGTTGTCGATACCGGGTGACTTCTTGCGGTTTCGAGATTTAACTAGGTTCTGTAGGGTATTTGGTGTGACGAAATGTGTGTCGTCGAAGTATGCACTGTTAGCTGAGTTGAAGATAAGTATTGGCTCGTTAAAGTTGTCGAATTTATTGTGAACCTCAGAACTAATTACTGCACTAGTGTCCGGGTCGCTGATCACGAATCCAAAATGTGCCGCCTTTTTATACTCTGTGGCAACAGAAATTTGTTAAAATTTTATTTAAAGATTCCAAGAAACGCAAACAAGATTTTGTGTGCTTCAATTGGAATAGGAATCTGGGAAGTTATAAGAATTTATTTGAATAAATTCCCGGAAGGAGAAATTATGAAATGCATTTAGAATTAGGCAGTTCATAATTTCAATGGTTATAGGGAATTGAATCAATGCACGACAAATGGACTTTCGTTTAAATTGATCGTGCATATGATTCAATTGGATTGAGATGATGGGTAAGGTAATTGGAAATTGAATCAATGTGCCACAAATTAACTTTTGGTTTAACTTATCGCCCATATGGTTCACTATGGGAATTAGGTTGGGATTATAGGAAATTGGGTGAGAGTGGTGATTTAGGAACTGAGTGAGGAACAAAAAAAAAAAAAAAAAATTGTGGCGAGAAGGCCGAATTTAGCGAGACAGGACATATTTTCATTCATCTTGTCTCTGACTTCTGGTCATCTTGCGATAACCAGAATCACCCACATCCGTGAGGATATTGGGCTCGGTCTCGCGGCATCTGAAAAGAGAAGAAAAAAGGGGGGTATCCAAGGATAGTGTGGATAGTGTTAGTCCAAGTGTTCTCTAACTACTTTTATAGAGGGATGGTAGGAAAGAAATCTTACAAGACCGGTGGGTCTTGGGTGCGGTAGTAAACGCAGATCACGTCTTTGGCGTCTGATAATCTGCTCTTTGGTCGGTGTGTATGTTTGTGTTTGTGCCGTCTTGTACTGTGCGTTCGTGTGTTTGGTTTGTTAATAGTAGACCCTATGGGATGGGTCCAGGAATCCTCTATTATAGAGGGGAATGTTGTTGGGAAGGGTGCTTTCTTCAGTTTTGTACTGAAGAAGAAATTGTGGGGGTTTGATCCGAAGAGATCGAGAGAGAGAAGGGTCAAGTACGCAAGAGTCCCGTACAAGTAGGTTCTCGCTGTTCTGAATGTTTTCGAGGTACTTATATGCTAATTGAAGCAAGTACTCGTCGATAGGGGTAATGGAGGCGCCTTCGTATAGGCGAGAGTTGGGGTAATGTCGACCGTCAGGCCTTCTAGAATGATTGGTGCATCTTCTGAGGAGTTTCCTTTCGAAAACCCGAAGTCTTTCCATTTGAGCCGAAGATATGCAGGACCATATGGGAAAGGCGTACGATATTCCAGATCGGATTAGCTGCTTATAGCAGAGAAGCTTAACTTTGGTGTCAACTTTGTTGCCCCACTTCAAGATGTTGTGCAGTTGCTTAGACCGACCGAGGCCCCTTTGGAGAATGTGGGTCACATGTTTGATGAAATTCATTTTTGGGGTATAAGTGACCCCGAGATATTTCATCTTGTCCTGTCGTCTAATCGTAGTATCTCCCATTTTTATTCGAATATTCTGTGAATATCGAGAAGTAGGTTGGGAGTGTTTACTACTCAGAATTATGGCTACTGCTTTGGATGGATTAAGTCGTATTTTCCATCGACTGTAACACTGATACAGTTCGTCCAAGTGACGGTTGAGTCGATTTGTTGCGAGGTTAGGGCCTTTGGTTGACGTGTACACCAGGACGTCATCCGCATAGCAAATCTGGTTTACTCTCCCGTCCACAGGGCGGGGAATATCGGAGGTGTAAATATTGAATAGGATGGGGCCTAGAATGGAGCCCTGTGGTACGCCTGCAGCGGCGTGAAAAGTTCGGGAAAGCTTTCCATTCATTCTAACTTGGAAGGTTCTGTTGCGAACGAACTGGTAGATGATGCTACATAGCGTTCTACTGAGGCCAGTATTCAGTAGTTTAAAAGCGAGACCTTCGATCCAAATCGTATCAAAAGCCTTTTCAATGTCTAGGCTTACCGCAACGGTGGCTTCCTTATTAAAGAGCCGCACGCAGACGTGGTTTTGAAATAAATTGAGAGCCATAGTGGTGCTGTGCGCTCTTCGAAATCCGAATTGGAAATCAGGTATTAGGTGCCTGGCACTGACAAAGTTATTTAGCTTCTCGTATATGAATTTTTCATATATTTTGCTGATGCAAGTGAGAAGCGAGATAGGGCGAAAGCTTGAGGGGTGATACGTTGGTTTCCCAACTTTTGCTATTGGACAAATAATAGCGTGCCTCCAAGCTTCGGGAAAGTATCCCATGTTGTAAGCATGGTTGAACAGAATGGAGAGCTTTATAAAGAATAAGGCAGAAAGCCTTCGCAACGAGTGGTACGACATGTTGTCGATACCAGGTGACTTCTTAGGGTGTCGAGATTTAACCAGACTCTGTAGGGTATTTGGTGTGATGAAACCGTGACCATTATCACGTGTGTCATCGAAGTATGCACTGTTAGTTGGGTTAAAGACAACAATTGGCTCGTTGAAGTCGTCCAACTTACTGTGGACCTCTGAACTAACGATTGCATTAGTTTCCGCGTCGCCATCTTGGAGAGTGAGTTTGTGACTGTTTTCGAAGGTCTCTCTGATGATATTTGCTTTATTGGTGTCGTTATTGACAACATCACCATTGTGCATAATTGGCCCAGTGATGTGGGAAGTGCCACATATCTTTTTAACATTTTTATAAACGTTCTGGTCCATCTGAATACCCTTCAGCTTGTCTTCCAATTGACGGGTGCGATTGTTTTGGATTCTCTGTTTTATCAGTGTACCAATATTGTGAATAATGGATCGCAATAATGGCTCCCTTTGCGTAAAGCGGTGACGATATCTCATTCTGCAGAGGTTTTTACGCTCCCGGGTGAGACGAAGAGTGAGGTCGTCCTGGGCGATCTGATAGGTCTTTTCAAGTTTATACTTCGGGACATGAGTCTCCGAAGTTTCAACTAGAATCTCGTGAAGTCGTTTTGCAACGTTGTTTATCTCAACCGTCGTTAGGTTCCTGTCAGTGGGAAGAGAGAATTGGTGGAGTTTATCGTTCAATGTAATATTGGAGTTGTCCCAATTTGTCCGCCCATAATCGGGTATGTATCTGACGTGAGCCCGAGATGCTCGATAGCCGCGAAAGAATGTGGTCACAGCGTTGTGGTCAGATACACCCGCTGAAACTTGAGGAGGAGTGATTTGTGGAAGTAGGTCTTTGGACACAATAAATATGTCCAGAATTGAGTTACCTCGAGTACCAACCGTAGGTGCAACTATTTCGAAGTTGAGGGCATACCTGTTTGCGGTGTACCATTGGTACAGTTTTGTGCCCTTTGGGCAAGAGACAGAGTTGTTCCAGTGGGGATGTCTGGAGTTAAAATCGCCGCCTATGATGAAGGGTGTATGCCCTGAGGTCCTTATTAGTTTGCCGATATCTTCGGGATTAATGGGGCCATTATTGGTTTTATGCGAGTGGTATACGGAGTATATATTCACTCTACCATTACTAGCCAGATGCAGTTCAACTCCGGACACCTCTATGGACTCTAGGTGTGGGAGGTCTATAGCTTCATGGCGAAGTCCGCTATTAACCAGTATACAAGTTCCACCTCCGTTGATGGTGGGACCGCCAGTGAGGGTTCGATCTCTTCGAATCATGGAGAAATTTGGGAATACGGGACGGTGACATGGGTGCAACCTAGTTTCGGTTACAAGTACCACGTCCGCCCGGTTTTCCTTTATGAAGTCAGAGACTATCATACGCTTGGAATGCGAAACAAGGGAGTTGACATTTAAGAGGATAACTTTAATTTTGGAATCCATTGTGGAGGGTATGTCTTGCATATGCAGTGAAAAGGAGTGCCTCCCTCTCTGCCTCGGTTGATAGTTTCTCATATCGGGGTCGGATATCCTCAATTAAGCGGGAGAAACTAAGTAGTTTCTCGAGCATTGAAGATTGCCCCCTCGGAGGCTTTTGCACCACCGCTTGAATTTGAGGCGTCCTGTTGGCCTTTACCGGGGCTCGTTTAGGGACTTGAATATGTTTTTGAGGGGGAGAAGTTGGAAGAGTTGTTATATTCTTTGTCTGCTGACCCCTAAGCATGTCGGCAAATGTGAATCCATTTTGGATGAGGTTTTGTGTGGCCTGTTTTCCGAAGTCTGACTTGGCTGTTTGCTTAGCTCGAGTCTCCTTGGATCTTTGTTTAATTTCCTTATATTTAGGACAATTTCTATAACTGGCCGGATGCCCTTTGTTGCCGCAGTTGCAGCAAGTTGGCAGTGTTGTTTCATCCTGCACATTTGTTGCGGGATCGTATTTCGCCAGCGGAAGTTCGCACTTGCCAATATCGTGGGATTTTCCACAACGAACGCAACGGCGACCCATGTTGCAGTTTCGGGAGACATGCCCGAAACGTTGGCAACGTCTGCATTGAGGTATTTCTCTGTTATGAAATACCTCGAAGACAACTTGCTGATGCAAAGTTGGAAGCGACTTTGTCCGTATTATGGAATCTATGTCGGTTCCTGGGGCAAGGAGAAGCTGCCATATGTTCAGCTTGGTGTATCTTTGCGGTCTGATGTTCACAAACCGCTGTGGGGGAGAGAATTTTTTGACGTCAATGAATTTGACGTTAGGAAATGTTGCCTCAAGAGCAGTTACGATGTCGTCCTTTTCCCAAGAGGCAGCGACTCGTTTTAAAAGGATTGTCCTCGACTTTTCGTCGGCCGGAGTAAAGGTGTAATAATTCACCTCCTTGGCCTTGAGGTTGTCGTTAACCGTGCGATAGGTTTCCCTATCGTAGGCAATGATTTTGTTTAGGGATGGGCTTAAGGTCTTTGCCTTGAAGTTAGAAATTCCTAGCCGGTTCATGTCACCGACGAAATTTTTTAAATTGAGGTCTCGTGCAAAGACCCCGGGTTGCTGTTTCTTCTTAGAAACAGGTGGGCGGCCCCCGACCTCTGGCTGAACAGTGTTGGGAACACAAGCAGCCTTTGGTTTTGGGTTAATAATCGGTGGGCAAGGCTCCTGCGGAGGTACGACCCTCACATGAGTTGGTGTTATCGCGGGGTTCGACAACTGTTTGCGGACAGCTGATGATGATGGTAGGGGTGGTGTTGGGGGGCTGCCGGTGGCCATACGTTTATTGGAGGGCCCTCCTTCGTAGTTTAGTATTGGAAGCGGTGTTTTCCGCTTAGGGGCCCTAGATGAGTTTGGGGTGGGGGTGCGCGATTCACCGTCGTCCATTGAGTCGTTAGAGCTCTCAGCGACGCTCTCCAATTCGGGCTCGAGCTCCGATTCCGAATCGGAAGCCACCGAACTGGCACTGGATGGGGATGCGGGTGGTGCGGCTTCCAGACGCGACAATTTATCTTTCAAGGCAGCGTTCTCTGCCTTGAGAGCCTCGAGGTCCTCCCTTAATCTCTTTATGAGAGCCATCATGCCCTGATCGGGCTGATGGCCCACACCACGAGAAGAACAGGTGTCCATTTATTGCGGGTACGCAAACATCGGGCACGAAAAAGAAACAAGAAACAAGAAACGCGTGGGGCGCAAGGAAAAGAAGAGAGGAACAACAAAAACCAAGAAGGGAAACAAACAGACCTAATCAACCTAAAACAAACAAAAAATAGTAAAATATGAATTTAGAAAATATAAATTAAATTAAGAATATTCGAACCTAAAGATAATAAGTATAAAACAAATAATAAAATATAAAAGAAGAAATATAAATTAAATTGAAAATGTCCAAACCAAACGTTCTGTTTCTCGTTGACACTCACAAGATTTTTTTTTTTTTTTTTTTTTTTAGTTATACACAAAACTTTATTAAAAGCTCACTGTTAAAAAAAAACAATATTTAATTTAAATGTATGCTGTTTTCCTGAGAAAAGAAACTGGCAAATTGTTTCAGGCGAAACGATTTTCGTCTTTTTGATTCTCACGATGAAGTGTATCCAATGATTGTAATGAATGGAATGCCTGAGTGAGGAACTGCCCATTCGCCTCCTTTTATATTCGTGGCAAATTTACCCCACTTTTCTGTTTTTCGTTCGTTGGACATTTTTTTGACTTTCACTAGTTCATAACCCTATTCAATGAATTTGCAGGTGTGCATGGAAAACGAGCGGACAATTTTCTGGAAAAAGTGTTTTTCTTAGACTTGGGCCCCCTTTTAGAGAATTTGGTAAATCGTCAATTGAAGAATTATAATGTGCTGCGTGATAGTGGGATTGAAATTGAAACCTCTTTTCCGACGATAAGTAACCTGATTTCACAGGTAATCTAATAGCCAAGCATGAGCGAAGCTAACGTTCTTTACTTTGAGATTTGGCTCGAATCGAAGAATGAGTAGTGGGCCCACCCGAACAAGAGAAAAACAGGTTTACTATGTAGAACTCTATTCCGGAAACGCATTGCAAAGAGAAAGTGGATCATTGTTCTTGACGCCGGTGCTCAGAAGAACGAAGCTCTAAATTTTGTAAATTTATAACAATTAATTAATTTTGTAAATTTAAAACAAATAATTTACAAAATTAGTTTCAGCAATGTGAGGTGGTAGCTGTCATGTTGCTTTTCTGCTTCAATTTGAAGAAATCATCTGATGAATCGCATCAAATGCTGGATAAGGCGGCAGTGCTTTATAGGAAGCAATTTGGAAAAATTTGGATTCCTTGGTTTGAAGACAAGGAGAAGCCTGACCCGGCGGGTGGAGGGGGGTTAGGACCATAAATTCCAGGCTTTTTTGGCCAAGAGGGATACCCAATCACTGGGGAGATGGGGGCGAACATACAGGGCAAAGTCACTGATTGCTTTCAACTCGAACTCTATATAGTGAACGGACGTTCCATGAGAAAATCCTTAAATCGTTTATCCATTTTTGTTACCGTGGTCGTCGTCGTGTATCCGGTCCATATCCGAGGCTTGTTGAATCTTCCATATTAGTTTGTTTTTCGGGGCAAGGTTATTAGCCTCGCCTACACCTATAGCGGTTCGCCTCTCCCGAGAGAAGTCTAATAAAAAAAAAAAAACCCCGCGAAGGCCACGACGATCCTTGTCCCTGTTCAATCCAAGTTGACATGTAGTCTCCACGTGACAACACTGGATAACTAATTTGGCACTCGCCAAGTAGTGAACCAATGCAATATGCTGAGAAAGGTTGGCGCAGGCTAATAACCTTGCCCCGAAAAACAAACTAATATGGAAGATTCAATAAGCTTCGGATATGGATCTGATACACGACGACGACCACGGAAACGAAAATAGCTAAACAATTTAAGAATTTTCTCATGGAACGTCCGTTCACTATATAGAGCTCGAGCTGCACAGTAGCTAGTCGATGTCCTGTCCGAATATAAGGCTGACGTAACAGCATTACAAGAAATAAGATGGACGGAGTTGGCAGTAGCAGGCTCATAGGACGCGGGTACGGGAGGAGAAATACAAAGAGCTCAGAAGATCCAAAAAAAGACTTCACACACAAAAGAAAAGTGCCTGGGAAAAAAAGCTTGTCTGTGAAATAGAGAAAAGTAGAGAGCGAGGTGTGCATCAGGCGCGGAAGTTCTACCGAATAATCCGCAGTATGACGCGGTACACACCACGGTGCACCTACTGCAGGGATAAAGAGGGTAATCTGATCACCGATCCTGAAGGCATTCTGAAGCGATTGGAAGTGCACTTCAATGAATTGCTAAATGGTCAGCTCACAGAAGAATTGGAGGCACCACCAATGTAAGATCAAGACCAAATGCTGCTGCCACCGAGCATTGAGGAAACATTAAAAGCCATAAGACAGCTCAAATCAAATAGAGCCCCTGAAGCTGATGGCATACCAGCTGAGCTGATCCAAAAAGGAGGGACAGCGTTACATAAAGCAATTCATGAGATCGTGGTGTACGTATGGGAGCAAGAGGAGATGCCGGAAGATTGGCGTTGTTGTATAATTTGCCCCATACATAAGAAGGGAGATATCACACTGTGCAGCAACTATAGGGGTATAACATTGCTGAGTACCGCCTATAAGATACTCTTCACTATCCTACAAAATCGGATAGCCCCATACGCTAAAGCCATTGTGACGGTTCCGCCAAACCCCACCGTACACTTACCTAAAAACCCCCATAACCTCATCCCCAGTCGCATATGTTTTTGCTAATGCAATCGCATTAAGCAGATCAAAGCTATAATCGTAAAGTCCCTGTAAAGAAAACTTACCTTTTCATGCATCTCTTCGCATACAATTTTCCGTAAGATTTCTTTCTTTGCTTATCTGGAATTCCAAACCAATTCGGCACCTTCATCATCATCATCGGCACCACAACTGGGAGTCGGTCTTGGCCTTATTTAGCAAGTCCTGAGGCTTGTTAAATTTTCCATAATGATACGTTTTTTCCGGGCAAGGTCATTAGTCTTGCGCCAGAGGCTCCACGATGGGGAATCGAACCCCGGTCTCCCACGTGACAGGCGGGTATACTAACCACTATACTATCGAGGAGCCCTTCGGTACCAGACAAATTCCTGTAAACAACATGATTCGGTTTGCATACAATGTAACCGTCATGACAGGGACCATAAATATTGCGCCGTCTATTTTTCAACTTCGCCATGTGTACGATAAATTTCTTTACGTACACATTGGCCGGCGACCTTTTTCTCCCAGCAATAACATTCTCTAACTCGCACTATGTGCAAACAGAAGAACGCTGTTCCTACATAGGTTTCCTGCGATACCATAAACAATTCATATCGTTTGTGGTATCCGAAAAACATTTTTTTCATTTAATGAGCGGCTGCTATTTATTTAGCTGGCCCTCATTACCGAACGATGCATAAGCAAACCCATTAGCATCCGACGAGATTCGATTTGTTTACACACATCTCTTGGATGCCTATTATGCCTCTTCTTTGTGTTCCACGTTCGTTCTAGTGGTTTTGATCCTTGTAAAGAACCGACGTACACCCATACATGTGTGCCATGACGATCTCCTCTAATGAAATCCGGTTATCACTACAAGTAAAAGATTCTTTTGATAGCGACTTAATATCGCTTAGTTAAATTCCATCCGCTGTGTGACGCCGCGGAGTGTAACGCTTTGATAAGGAAAATCAGAGTACATATCATTCAGAAATGCATCAAACGTCATGCTGATGAGAGCGGCACCTAATCGATTAATCAAGGTCGTTGGGTACGCTTTTAGCAACTACCCCTGTATTTTCTTCACCACGTGATGGATGTCATCTATTTGGTCTTGTCTTATCCAATAATGAAAATTTGATTTCAATTTACGACATGTTAAAGCATAGGCAATCTGTTGTTAAAAATAACAGCATGACCTCCAACCTTATTTATAAAATAAAAAAACAGTCTGGAAGATGGAACGGTGCTATCTTCGATCCTTTTTGTCGCATACATTAGCGACTTGATAGGGCCTCTCTATCGCGCCATTACGTATACAGCTGATCTCATAATTTACAGAAGAGCTCCGAAAGTTGACTTCAATGAAGCTCAGCGCTACAACGCGACTGGAAACTCAACATCAATGACCAGAAATGTGCAACTATCTTCTTTAAAACACTGCTGTATCGGTGTACTAGGGATACAAGCAGACATTTGCGAAAGGCTGTTGTCAACATATACTAAAGCGACATATACTAGAGACCAAATACATAGTCAAATGCTTGGGGATTTGGCGGGACCAGTATCTATATTTTTACAAACATATAGAGGCTACTTTGGCCAAAGCAAATAGAACTTTTGCTATAACAAGAAGGTTATTTCACAGTAGCCAACTTGTCAAAAAAATTAAGATCATATGCTACATGGCACTCACCAGGCCAATGATCATTTATGCATGCCCAGTCTGATTCAATGTAGGTCTAAATCAGATGGAGAAGATTCGGGATTTTGGAAATGAATGTTTCAGAACTTACCTTGGTCTTGGTCGAACTACTGAAAAATTGATATTTATGAAACATTATTGCAACATACACAAGGTGGATAATAAATCAGACTGATCCGAAAACATGTTGCGAGATTAATGAGTTCATCCAACGATTTAATTTTTGGGGTCTATTACCCAAATATCATGTATGATGGGAGAGTTCGCCGCAATGGGTTTATTCCACCAGAAGCTTCCTTTGCTTTGATATGATGGGCCTCGTACACGAGGAACACTGACCATTTTTACCAGTGTGCATCTTTCGTGAAGAAGCGAATAGGTTAGAGAATGAGTGACACAGTGACCGAGTTCGGACGTGTTTGCAATTCGCTTATTGAGTGAAATTTAAAAGTTGTTTTTGTGAGTCCGGGAGCGTTTAAAACACAAAAGCTATTTATAAATAAATGCCATAGATAAAACAGTCAAAGCAAAATGAAGATATAT
The DNA here is from genome assembly GCA_963931805.1 of Microdon myrmicae. NCBI lineage: Eukaryota > Metazoa > Arthropoda > Insecta > Diptera > Syrphidae > Microdon > Microdon myrmicae. The sequence goes on along the minus strand of OZ007497.1, from coordinate 256,469,303 downwards.
TATTTGATTTAGTCGACCAAAATAAAAAAAATAAAAAAATAAAAAGACAAGACAGTCAAAACAAAGAAACTGAAAATCAAACAAACCAAACATATAATAAATGTGAAAACAGTCCAGTGAAGTGCGAAAAAAGAAATCAAAATCCAAAACTGATCTCCGGTGTCATACTTACTTCAGTTCATTTAAACTCGTCGCGTACACGTGTGTGTGTGTTTCTCCCTCAAAGAAGAAAAACAAAAGTGTGTGCTGGCGTTTCTACCGCCGTGTACACACCGAACGATCAACAACAACAACAAAAAACCGGTATGTGCATTAGTGGGCATGCGTGTGACAGCAGATGCCCCTCCATGTTGCTTCACAAATAAAACATTAGATCCAACGGTGGCAACTAATAATAATGGAAAACAGAAAAGCTGTGCTAAAAGTGATTTCAAAGAGCAGGCCCAAAGCCCAGCCAAACCTCCTTGCCAAACGGCATAAAGCCAACTCTAAGATAAAAACTTTCATAGAAGGAGTGACCACTCCTGATAAGCCACATTATTCCGGACAAGGGAATAAATTCAAAGAACTGACAACAGAAGACCACCAAACCAGCAATAGAGAAATGAGTGATATAGATGTCGAACGTGCTCAATTTATTGCGGAGATATACAAAAAGAAAGAGGAGCTCTCCAAAAAGAAGAACGATTTGGAGCGACAAAAAAATAAAGAAGCCTTATCGGAAAGCAACACTCAACAGCAAGAGCAGAAACAACAACAGCAGCAGAAGCAACAGCAACAGCATCAGCAGCAGCAACAACTGCTGGGAACACAACAAGCAGCAGCCAATAAGAAGGAGAAAGTGCCTCCCATCATAGTTAGCTTTGTGGATGGTAAGAACCTAATTAAATTGGGTAAGTTAACATGCGAAAATTTCAAAACGAAAAATTTAAGTAACAATAAAATAAGTTTTTTATGTGATAGTTTTGTTGTGATTCGTAATCACAACTCCTTTACCTACCACCTATCCCATTCCATACTTACCTTTTCCATCCACTCATCCATCCTCCCATAGCGGGGCATATGTGCGACGGGTGAAACCCAAACCTAATCTGTCGCACATTGACCTAATGACTAACCTTTTATTAGCACAACAATCGAGTCTGTGCTTGGCAAATAAAATACCGCATGTGTGCAATTCTCGATTGACCACAGTATAGAAAGGGCGGCCCATCTTGGTTTCGGGGGAGTCAATAACGAGCTGCCGAAACTGGCAGTCGAAATACAGAGGCCGATGGCAGCAGTCAAAATCAAGTGAAAATAAATGAAATAATTAAAAAACCTAAAACTACTCCGCTCATTTATTGGACAAGAAAAAAAGGGAGGCAGGCCAACGCTAATTAATAATAAATAACACCACATTAGATTAAAATATAATAAATAACACCACATTATTGGCGCAGCCGGTAGGATCAGGGAAGCCAAAGTAACACAGTTATAAGTGCTTGAAAACCCTAGATCACTACAATAAAACAATTCTAAGCGTACTCGGCACAAGACACCTTCAGCCCCACGTCCGGAGCTGAGTATGGCTCCGGAGGTACGACTTGATAATTAACATCTTAAACCAACAAAAATAAAAAAAAAAATCTAATAAATAACAAAAGCGTACCTGGGGCTGTAACACCAGGGAGTATAACAAAAAGAAAAGATATTAACACGCAACAAGCATGAACCAGTGATGATGCAGACCTAGCACAGCAAAACAACAACCAGACCTAAAGCAGCCAACAGTTGCCGACACCTTGAAGCACACCGTTACTTAGCAATCACCCAGGGCATGTCTTATTATAATTCTATGGTGCACCAAAGTTTTTTGTACCGTTTTGAAATAATTTCTCACAGTAAATTATATTTGAAACATAAAGTGTATATAAATCATCTACTTTACAAAATAACGTATTATAATTCTTTGTATTAAATAGTGGTGCGCAAAAAGTTTTTTTTGTACCGTTTTGAAAATAATTTCTCACAGTGAATTCTATGGTGCTTAATTGAATTTTTTTTATTTTTGAAACGCGTTCCAAACATTATTGAAAAAGATAGTGTATAAGTTATTAAATTTACCATATAAATTATTTACTTTACAAAATAACGCGTTACAAACATAGTTGAGACATATAGTGTACCATGGATGCAAATTTTGATTGAACTTTACCAAATAATACATTAGAAGTTATCAAATTTACCATATAAATTATTTACTTTACAAAATAACGCGTTACAAACATAGTTGAAACATATAGTGTATAAGTTATTAAATTTACCATATAAATTATTTACTTTACCAAATAACGCGTTACAAATACCCTTACCGTTACAAACATAATTGAAACATATAGTGTAAAAGTTATTAAATTTATCATATAAATTATTTTCTTCACAAAATAACGCGTAACAAATATAGTTAAAACATACATACCTGTACCTCCTCTTCCCCGTTCATATTGCCACCACTATTCTATTTCCTCTTTTCATCTATGGAACAAGGAACCACCTCAAAACCTGGTACACCCCACGACCCTGCGCCTCCTTCACCCAAGAAATTCCGTAGCGGAACTATAATCGAAATAACACCTCCGATCAAAACTCGCGACCCCAGCCCAAACCTATCAGAAATGTCAGCTCCCCAGCACCAAACGGATCTCGCATCTTTTGAAACAATGACTATTGATTACACAAAGATTGCGAAGCTGTCAGCACAGCTAATCCCCATCTTCTCCGGGGAACCACATCCACACATAGGTGCGGAGCTGGAAACATTTTTGGATTGCTGTAAAAGGGTTTTAAACTGCCTCAGGACTGAAGAACATGGGGTCTTCCTACAAATATTCCTCACTAGGCTACGGGGAGAAGCCTCCACCTTATTCGCGTCCACTCCGTTCGCATCTTTTAAGGAAGCCGAGGATGTGCTGAGAAAAGTCTATTTGCCGGTAGAAAACTACCAAGACCTGGTAAATAAGCTTTTAGCTACTCAACAAAACCCAGGAGAAGCTATTATCTTATTCCAACTACGACTGAAAAAATCATTAATGGAATGTAAGAAAGCCACGGAGTTAAAATACGGTCTCAAACTGTCCGAGGCGGTAAAGGCACAATTAGATGATTTCGCAAAAAGCATCTACATGAAGGGGTTGACAAATCCGTACCATCGGCAATTTTTAGTATTAATGGGCGACGCACCGATGGAAATATTAATGGAAAAAACATTGGAGTTGGAACAAATCCAAGAACCTCAGCTGCCATTAACCACTTCGCAGATGTCGTTTAATTCTCCTTCATCTAATTTATCAATAGCACCTACAATTCCCTATGAACCAATTTTAGGTACCCAAATGGATCAGCCTATGGCAGAAATAATGCCCAATGCCCTAGATGTGGAAATAATACCACACATACAACTAACAGCACAGGGGATTCCACAACTAGAGGCGCAAATACCGCCAGCTGACCAACAATACAGGGGAACCGAAGGAATAATGGAAGCAGACCCCCTCAGCATACCCCTGACACATGCAGATCCTCTCAGCAGAATAACCCGCAGTTACTGCAACAAAAGGGGGCATGCTTATGAGGATTGTGTGAAAAGGAAGAACACACCCTTTTGCACACACTGCCAGCAATTAAATCACGATATCCGTGATTGCCGGCAATTAAGGGAGGTGAAAAGAGTTCTGCACATAAGGCAGAGTTGCGACTTCTGTGGCCAACAAGGTAACAATCTAGGATCCGGTCAGCAAAAGCTGAAATGGGAGTCGCGAGTTCAATGTCAACCTGCAGAGAACTCCTCTACTTCAAAACCAAAACAAAAAAGGTCAAAACCCTCGGCGGCAAAAAGGAGCTACCACATCACGACCCCACGCGCGCCGATAACCAGCGCCCCAACTGTCCAACTACGTATAGATGTAGGTGTTAACAAAAACATAACACTAGTAGTGGACACCGGCGCTGAAATCAGTCTGATCAGCCAAAAGTGCCTTAGAAAAACAGACTCCAAAATAAATCGGCAAGAAGCCTGCACCTTAGAGACGCCATTCGGAAGTATTAGAACCTTGGGAAGCTGCAAGGTCAACTTCCAATTAAAAGGTAAGCCCAAACTCCCATGCAGTGAGCAATATGCCCGATCTTCCAGAAGACAGTCTACTGGGAAATGACTTCCTGTCAAGGAACTGCAATGTGGAGAGCCCCAAACAACGCGTCAATTTTCCTCGTACGAAAAGAAACCCTAGCGTATATAGCGTGCCAATAAAATTCTCACACCTCGAGAAAAAGGCACCTGAAAATAAATACGCTAAAGGCAAAAAGGAGCAAGCCCAAGGTAAGCGCAAAATCTACAGGTTAAAAAGGAACCCCAAGGAGCCAAGTGATAACACCAAAAGTATAAACCAAATAACTGATACTCCGCCAGCTAATCCAAAAAACTCATGTCCCAGCTCCTCTCAGAATACAAACCTATTGCAAATGCCCACAACGCCTGAAAAAATAATAAACCTCAATGAGAAATCCCGGAAATACTCAGGGTTTATCATAATTCCCCTTCCGGTGAACATCTGAGCATCACCAAGACATACAACAAAATACGACAAAGATACTGGTGGCCGTCCATGCTCTCCGACATTCGGAAATATAAAAAGCAATGCGAGGAATGCCGTTCTTCAAAGGCAACCGCATGCCCCGGAATTAAAACAAAACCGCAACCATTTCAAGCGGGGGACCAAGTCTTACTAAAAAACGAAAACCGCAAGGGCAAACTGGCATCTATTTGGAAGGGACCCTTCCTAGTTACTGCCGTAAAAGGACCAGTCAATACGGTCATCAAAATGGGCCGAAGAGCGGTGGTAATCCACAACAATAGATTAAAACCTTATTTCTAAATCCTAACCCTTCCAAATACCCGTGTCCCACTATTAACCCTAGACATATGCTATCCCCAGGGTGTACCATAATTCAATAACTAACCAAAAAATCAATAAAAACATTCATAAACACACTATATGAACAGAAATAAAACACACACCAGCAAAAATGGAACATAATAAATACACACTAATGAAAACTGAAATATATACACCTATTGCTAAAATAAAAAAAAAATAAGCACCAAAAATTATGAAAATTGAAATATAAATATCATCAACCGGGAACCGGTCTTGGCCTTATTTAGCAAGTCCTGAGGCTTGTTAAATTTTCCATAATGATTTATTTTGTCTGGGCAAGGTCATTAAGTCTTGCGCCAGGGGCTCCCCGACGGGGAATCGAACCCCGGTCTCCCGGGTGACAGGCGGGTATACTAACCACTATACTATCGAGGAGCTACAATAAAAATAATACAATAAATATAAATATACCTATTGTTAATATTAAGGAATTAAGCACCAAAAATTATGAAAATTGAAAAATATATACAAATTGTTAAAATTAAAAAAGTTAAGCACCAAACATAAATTGAAATTATTACTTATTGTTAAAATTAAAAAATTAAGAACCAAAACACAATTAGTAAAACAAAAACATACATATACCTGTTGTTAAAATATAAAATACTATTATGAACAAAATGCTACAAATAACATATGTAAACTGAACCGAAATCAAAACGCAGCCGCCCTTCGTAAGCTTCACTCGTTTCAGAAATTTAACTTCAGCAAGATTAATGTCCTTGTCAGAAGGGGGGAGGAAAGTAGCGATCCTAAATCGCTACCCCCAACACCTTTCAATTTTCACCCACTATAGAAAATTAATCTCTTCTAGATTAATTTTCTTTTCTGAAGGGGGAGGGATGTTGTGATTCGAAATCACAACTCCTTTACCTACCACCTATCCCATTCCATACTTACCTTTATCCATACTTACCTTTTCCATCCACTCATCCATCCTCCCATAGCGGGTCATATGTTGACGGGTGAAACCCAAACCTAATCTGTCGCACATTGACCTAATGACTAACCTCTTATTAGCACAACAATCGAGTCTGTGCTTGGCAAATAAAATACCGCATGTGTGCAATTCTCGATTGGCCACAGTATAAAAAGGGCGGCCCACCTTGGTTTCGGGGCATTTAATAACGAGCTGCCGAAACTGGCAGTCGAAATACAGAGGCCGGTGGCAGCAGTAAAAACCAAGTGAAAATAAATGAAATAATTTAAAAAAAGAAACTTAAAACCACTCCGCTCATTTATTGGACCCATTGGACAGGAAAGACAAAAAGGAGGTAAGCCAACGCTAATTAATAATAAATAACATCACAGTTTAGATAACTATCATAAAATTAAATCTGCTCTAAGGAAAGCAAGTACCGAGTACTTTACGTACACACCTAAATCGGAGAAAACTTAAAGGAGTTCATCCTTCTTTTTCCTCCGAAGAACTCCTCTCGGAACTGCAAACTGTCGAAACTAACAGTTTAAAATTCGCTGATGTGAAGCCATTCTCCACTTCTCTCTCCCGAAGTCGCAACTGCAACTTTCCGTTCTTCATTGTCTCCCTAAGTTCCAACAGCAAAGTCGATGCACTTAGGAATATTAAAGTTATTTTCCACCAAACAATAATTTGGGAAAAAATAAGGAAGCTTGACCGTGTGTTGCAGTGCATGCGGTGCCAACGATTCGGCCACGTTGCATCTAACTGCTGTATGGAATTTAGATGTGTAAAGTGCCAAAACAATCATATTGTAGGAGAATGCCCCTTAGGTAAAGAACAGGTTCAGGATAGGAGCAAACTATCTTGCGTCCTGTGCAAAAATACAGGTCACCCGGCCAACTTTAGAGGGTGTCCGAAATTCCAACAACTAAAAGCCAAGTTGGAATTTAAAAAAAAAACAACGAAGAAGAGAAACGAATGAAGGTTCGTTCTTATAATGACTTCGTTGCACCTAGGGTATCATTCGCTCCAATTGCCGGCAGTCCATTAAACTCAAACTTCGCGGCACAGGGAAGTAATGTCACAAAATCTTCCGCACCTAGCATATCATTTTCTCAAATGGCTAGTAATCCAATTAATACCACGGCGGCGGAACTTTCACGCAACGTCATAAAAGTGCCCGTTCCAGAGGCAAATTCAGATATAAGAGCAATCCTGTTAGCCATACAAGGACAGATTGCTGGATTTGAAGAAAAAAAACCGACTCAACAAGCGGCCCGAAAAGATATTATTTATTCGTCCTTGTTCTCAGACAACCCAGCATACAATAATGAACTATCCAACTAATTTAACACTAAAAATTATTGCTGTGAGTGTGAATTCACTAATCCACGTGGAAAGGAGTAACCTGCTTGAAGCCGAATGCCCCGATGTGCTTCTAGCTAGCGAAACCAAGGTAAACCAGAGGCACAAATTGGGCTACAAAAACTATAAAGTCATTAGACGAGATCGTCCACACGCCACACAAGGAGGTGGAGTTGCTGTCTTCATTAAGAAAGGCCTTCACCACAAGGTCGTTTACAGCACAGCTTTACACAAATTTCAGCTGCTGGAAGTGCTATCCGTGTATGCACCTGGAGCTCCTCAGTGTTCGCAATTTATCACCGAACTGAATACCCTTTTTCGTAATATCAAGTTAGACTCGGAAAACAATTATTTTGTTCTGGCGGGAGATTTCAACTCCAAACAGTACTTGGGTTGATATCACGCCGAACACAAGAGGTAATGCACTATTCAACTGGTTGGAAGCAAATGCAACAGAATATAAACTAGAATTGTACGCTACAAGTACACCATCTTATCCAAGAGGAAACTCCTTTCTGGACTTACTTATGATGGACGAGAGACTACAATTATTAGACACGGACCTAAATACTCGAAATAGCCTTCGCACAATCGGGTATGATAGTGACCATTACGGCCTCGGCGCCGTTTTACATGTTCCAAACGAACATGCAATACTTGAACAGTACCACCAGATACATTCGTTCGTTTTCCGAAAAGCACATTGGTCGCGCTTTGATTGGAACTACGCTCCAATGGCATAGATCCTCCGACTAATAGAAACCTTCGAAATGAGGAAATAGACTGTAGCGTTCTAGGAACGCACAATTCCACCCAGGTAGGGTTCCTACCCTTCAAGGAACATACCTAACCTGAAAACGTTACACGCGCCCACAGACGCGTGCCACTAAGTCCGGTTGGGCCATGAAACATTTACCACAACGTTGAGCCCGACACGAAAAAGCAAGGAACTGAACGTCCCAAAGCTTTCAATGTCAAGCTCAACATGTCGATTGTAGCATACCTGAAACAAAGGTAAAAACCATACATTCATCCGGCTCCCTAGAGAAATTCCGAAAGATCGAAATGCATCGCATCCCAGCTCTGCACAACAGGAAATCCTGAACATCTGCACGGTGTTACAAGGAATCACTATCGTCGGTAAATTAGTCGACCAGCGGCTGCAAGTGCGGGTAGCTGCCATAAAGACCACCCAAATCCGTCAAGCAAACAAAGGCAGTGACAGCCTATCCGCTACCAAATTGCAGGCAACCGTAATTATCTCAACGAGATAATTCGAACATTTTATGAGTTTAAAACCTACAAAGGAACGACTCTGATCCCACGGTCCCTTCTGAATTTCACACCCTCAGAAGGATCTAATGGATTTCCGGTTGTGTTTACAAAAGGCAAACAAACCGACGGACTGTACGTCCTAACAATCATCTCCGTTGTGCGCTCCAGATGTGCCGCGCAAACAGAAGACCGTGAGATGAAATGCTATCACCACCACCGATGGTGATGATGATGTATGTGATGATCCTTTTCAGGCATCTAATTACCCATGGGCATTAATAACATGCTGCTAACAGAGATTCGGAAATTCTGTTAGCAGATCTAATGGGAAAAGTTGTCGGTGCGGATATAGATGCGATGCGTATCAGGTTTATTTTTAGAATTGAGATAGTTAGTGCCATTTTGAACGTCACCGCGACGAAGAGTCTAATTGGGATCATCAACGAGGCGACTAGTCGATATTGAACTTTCGAGCGGTGGTGACCAGACAGTCGTATAGCGAGGGAGACCTTCGAGGAGGAACTTGAGTCGCGTTAGCGTGAAATTCACCGTGTGTAAAAACGTAGAGCGTTAGAACGTGTGTTGTCATCGCTAGTATGTCCCTAAGACGTATATTGTATTATGTTAAACGATTAAATGAGAGGACTAAGTGACTTAAATTAATACTTTTGAAGACATTCACATCATCGAGGATTCGTCCTGCTGTAAGCCAATAAAACGATTAGTGCAAAATAAAAATAAAAGTAAAGTTAAAGTAAAAGGCGATTTCCGTGTTTTATTTGTGACGGCATTCGTTCCAGTGCAACGTATTCACCGTGTGGCGTACTTCATCGGGATTCTAATAGACAAATATTCTCATCACCAAAGTGGCTACATTTAACCGCCAAAAGACCATTATCTCTCAACGATGGACAACATTGTCATCAAAACAATGCACCGTTCCATTCCAAAAGCTGCCCACATGGAGGAGAATTTTAATAGATACAGAAACTCAACTATTGATGCCCTGTGTGTGTCCAACAAGCGTTGAACACACGCGTCAGGAACACGATGGTGTCTCCTTGCGTAGTTGTGTTGGGAACACGGTGCTCTATTGGCGTGCAGCGACGCTCTTTGCTGTTGGCTGGAACAATAGCTGCAAATGGTGTTAAAATAGCCAATGATTACCTCGATTGGTCGGTGGTAATCCCAAATATCATTTTCCACACAACGCAAACAATGTTAATAGATTTACTATTAGGAAATATTGACTTTATTCAAAGTGATTGATTTGATTTATACAGATAAGTGATCTGCATTTTCCAAGCAGCTGGGCTGAGCAGTTAACGATAAAGGAAAGAAAAACATAAAGATGGTTGTCAAGTGACAACCAACAGAATTCATAAATGTCAGCTGATTGCTGACATTGTTAAAGGTGATGCCACATATTGTTCAAGTAGTGCCACAGATTTAATTATTGCGAATTCGCCGGTTCTTTATACTTCAAATGCGAATCCGCAACACCCTGTATAGACAAAAAAGCGCTCTGCTCTCCCAGCTCAAACTGCTCTACAGACAGTTCAGTGATCCTTATAGCCAAGAAATAAAGACAATTAAGTCATTGATTAAAAACGTTCAAAAACTGATCCGTGACAACTACAGATCAGTAAACCAGTGGGGGGAATATGTTTCCGCAAATAAATAAAGTATTTAGAAGAAAAGATCATAATGACATTCCCTGCCTTCGAGTCCCGAGGACTCCCGAGAATTGTCAAATATTGCTGAACGCAGGACTCACTCCGGAACACATCAACTCTAACGAAGAACTAATAGTAGTCGAGGATCCGCAAGAGAAAGCGAACTCCAGTGGCGCCTGTTTCGAGGCAGTACACAAAGTGAATGAATCCATTCATTCTAACCTCGATATCGAGAACAGAGCTATCCAAAACCATATTTGGCTGCACAATGAGCGGCAAAGTTGGCATTCCGAAAACAGAAGTTTCACCATCTTCAGTGAAAACAATAGAGCGGATGCGCCACTTAGAAATTTGCACACAAATATATTTGTGAATAAGAATGAACTCATGGACATCCTTAGATCCATTAAAAACAAGAAATCCTCTGGAACAGATGGTATTCCGAATACGGTTCTTAAACTGAAAACCTTCGGAAGCGGTGAAAATTTACACTACCTTGTTCAATAAAGCTCTAAATAATGCATACTTTCCAAGACGTTGGAAAATATCAGTAGTCCATCCCATCCCCAAAAAGGGCAAGGACAGGAGCAATCCCGCTAACCTCCGCTCGATTAGTCTGCTTCCAAACGTTAGCAAAATATTCGAGAAACTCATAAATAAGGCATTGACAAACTGGTGCGATGAAAACGACATCATTCCGAACAACCAGTTTGGTTTTAGAGCGGGGCACGACACAGTTCATGCAGCTACAAAACTTGTTTCCGATATACAGTAGAACAAGGCAAAACGACAATTCTCAGGCGTATGTTTGGTTGACTTTGAAAAGGCCTTCGATACCGTATGGTTAGAAGGACTTGTATATAAGTTATCAAATCTGGGTTTGCCCGAATATCTGTTATATATCATTTACGATATGATAATGGATAAGGAATTTGTGGTAAAATGTGGGGACAAAATCTCCAATAAAACTTTCCATATTAAAAATGAGTTACAGCAGGGAGCCGTGAATTCTCCCATTCTCTTCAATATTTATACTAGTGATCTAGTTGGTTCGCTTAATCATGCTATTGCATATGCCGACGATATTGTAGTGTACAGATCAGAAAAAAAAAATCGATGCCATTAACAGACTTCTTCAAGACGACTTCTAAAAAATCAAACGCTTTTGTGACGATTAGAAATTGAAAATTAACTTCCAAAAAAACAGAAACCATCTGTTTAATTTCGGTTCGTTTACCGAAAAGGCGAACGACTGCGATATCGAATTAATCACACAAAACGAATCGATACGAATTTTTATTGAACGAAAACGAAACGACTCAAATCATAAAACGAAGAAGTCTCTCGTATTTACATAATACTAATAACAAACGACAACAAAAAACAATGACAACAAAAACTAATGACAAACGAATAACAAAAAAGGCAAGTGCTGCCAAACATGCAAATTGATTATAAACTATAACAATGAATAACAAAAACAACTAATAATAAAAATAAATATAACTATACTAATTAAAAACAAATGTAATAAATAATGTCTTGAACTGTCTGGTTCAAGCACGACGCCATCCTTTTCAGAACACCCCTTTCTACAGCCTCAAGAGATACAAGGAATAATTGGCAAAACGTTTCCATTGTAGGAAGCAATAATCTTCCGCTGCAAATTAAAACTGTTCGTGGTCACACTGCAAGGGCAATGTGCACCTGGAGAACACACTCCAAAATGGGTTTGTGGCGGTTCCGCCAAACCCCACGGCACGCTTTCCTTAAAAACCCCCATAACGCCCATCCTCCCATATAATTTCGCCAATGCCATCGCATTCGGCACACAAAGACGCTGCACGCATTTAAGGGATCAAACCCATGATCTTAAATTCCCTGTTGAGAAAACTTACCTTCATGCATCTCTTCGCATACAATTTTCTGTAAGAATTCTTCATGACCTTTCTAGGAATTCCATAACTCCCTTTGTTTCCCGCCAATGCATTTGCATTTGCCCCAGAAAACATTTCCTTTTGCAAGGACATGTAATGCACCATAAATACTAAACATTCGGCACCATTTGCCTGAGTTAAAATACTATGTCGGTCAGCTTGTTTTTACAGCTGCAGCAAGCCGACCCGCGGTTCACCACCAATAGACAAACAATCTTCAATGTTTTTCGTCGCTACGAAACGAACGAACCGATACATACAAAGTCATGCAAGGGAATCGTGTCTGCCGCCGATCCAGGATACGATATACAATTTCCATTGTATAAAGTATCGCATCCTATTTTAGCACCTTTTTCCTTTTCCTTACGTCTATCATAGCGGCGTTGCACAGCATAGACATAGATCAGGAATCGCCTTTGTCTTTGCCGCCTGCCTGTTTCATTGTTCCACTGCTATTGAGCACGTGTGATTAACATCGATCCGAACGATCGCACACATACCACCATGACCTTTATTACAAGATCTGGTTTCCTATACCACCAAGAGAGACCTTACGTTTCTCTGGTGGTAGGTAAAAACGATATCCTTATTGGAGAGGATATCGGGGAGTCCTATTACAACCACCGTTCGCCACGGTTGGTTCACTCCCGCTCTCCGCCGGCAGCGGAGATGTGTAAATAAAATTTCCGGAGTCGAGTGGGTAGTTGTGTATGTATAAAATATCACTTTCGTTTCTTGTGCATATTGACCCCGTAAAATCTGTGTGAATCAAAATACTTGGATACCTCCAAACCAAATGAAAGTATTAAGGACTAAAAATTTAACAATAAACTAAATCCGCTTGTTTAATTTTCCGGCTGCAGTTCCTGAAGTGTTTGTGTGTATTTCCATCTTCTCCTGTTGAACAGTTTTCTTTTGTTGCTGCGGTGGAACAATCTAGATCGGAGGGTTAAGGAAAACTTTGTGGGGACGAGGTAGAACTCTCGCCCGCGCGGCGTCTCGACTTCGTACCCCCACAGGTTTATCCCACCAGAAGCGTTCCCTCTCTTGGATAGAAAAGGTCTTATCCAAAACAAGCACGGAGTCCCTATTATTTACCACGCTTTTCGTGGTGCCAGGGACAAACGGATTCTTTATAACAGTGATATATCAAATGCTGCAGTTCACTTGCGCTTTAGCATGTCCAGAGGCGATCGAGATAAATCTTTAAATGACCGATCCCATCCCAACTGGTGGTGGATTGACAACGAAGAAAGGATTTAATATCCCCAAATATAGTAAGATCTTCAGACGCTACGCTTTCCCTTCCCATTCCTCATTCCCTATTCATATTTATTTATTCATGCTTTTCGTTTCCATTTTTCATTTAGATTCATTTTTGTTTTAAAATTTCTTTATGTTAACATTTTTGTTAATATGTTTGTTATTATTTTTTTTTTGTAAACTTTTTTACCTTATATTAAAAAAAAAAAAAAAAAAAAAAAAAAAAAATACAGAGACAACTTCTTCTTCTAAAATATTCGGGTAATAGGAAATATATAAAAATATAAAAATATAAAAATATAAAAATATTATTGTACGCCGAAAGGCATTACACAAAATTGTATCGTGTAATTTAGGGTGCTCGTGTAGAGCCAGTAAATTATTTTAAGAATAAGAAAAGATTGTAAAATAGGATTTAGCATTTTAGTCCTAAGTCAACATTTGTTAAATTATTGTACAATAACAACAAGCGAATAGGTTATGACCATGAGATCGCCTACACCTACAGTCACGATGCAGTGGACCTATATCTCACAGAGACGGCAGAGACGACAATAAACAACGCCAGCAGTTCTGGCGATTGAATGACAACTAAAGACATGTTTATGGAAATCGGCATAGTAACCAACATCTTGAAACAATATGAAGCTCACATCGATTTTGCTTTTCGTAGATTAATGTAAAATTACTACGTTTTAATGGTGATAATAATTTAAAAAAGTTTACTAAGTTAGATCCCCCGCTGGGTAGAAACCTTGACGTGGTGCGGGGGCTTAAATGACAATGAATCACTCAGGCTATGCTTCCAGTAGGGTCACCCATGTCAGACAGGCGAGCGAGGAGTAACACACAAAGATCTACCACCTCTAATCCAGGGTGTTACGCGTCACCGTGCCCATTGGATGGTTTGCAGCCAGGAGTATACCGGCTCTATTATAACGGCGCCTCTCTGACACCGGGTCGAATCAGAGCAGTAAGCAGACCTTACCACATCAAAACGGGGCTCTGATGTGGCGGACTATTTGAAACCTCAAGTCTCGTGGGATCAAAAATGAATAACCAATATACAAAAAACAATGCCACGAAAAACCCGGTAGGCGTAGGTGTGATGAGCCGACACTACCATAAGGGAACAAATCATCAAGAAAACACCGACTCGGCAATAAGAAGACGTAGGGAAAAACGGAAAAAGCGGGATATACGCGTCGGCTCGTGGAATGTTCGAACGTTATATAAACCAGACGCGATACAGACGGTCGTAGAAAACGCGAAACAATATAAAATGGACATCGTCGCGCTTCAGGAAGTTCAACTCCCTCATCAAGTAATCGAAACCAACGGGTTTACACTGGTGTGTGGAGGTTCCGATACACATAACCTCGGAACTGGCTTCATCATAAGCAAGAAGATTACGCCCCATGTAAAAGATGTGCAATTCATTAATGACCGAATGTCGGTGCTAAAAATACAGGGCCCATAGTACAATTATGTATTTATAAATGTACACACCCCAACAGAATCTACCGATGAAGAAACGAAGGACACATTCTACGAGACCCTAGAGGAAGTATTTGATGGGATCTCATCATTCGATGTTAAAATCCTCCTCGGGGATCTCAATGGGAAAATTGGAAAGGAAGATATCTTCCAACCAACAATAGGTAAAGAAAGCCTACATGACGTTTCAAATGATAATGGTATTCGAATTATCACGTTCGCAGCGTCAAAAGATCTGGTAGTGAAAAGCACGATGTTCAAGCACAAGCAAATCCATAAAGCCACATGGATATCACCCGACGGCGTAACGCGTAACCAAATAGACCACTTCCTCATAGACAAAAGACACCACTCGAACATCCTTGACGTAAGATCATATAGAGGTGCAGATTGCGACTCCGATCACCTTCTGGTGATGGGTAAAATTAGAAGTCGGCTTGCAGCAAACCCACATGGACAGTCACGGGAGACGAGCAAAAAGTTCGAGATTGATAAACTAAAAGATCTACGTAAAAGGGCGGAATATCAAGACGAACTAACGAATAGATTTAGCATCCTAGAGAATGACAGTAGTGAGGAAGAGGAAGCCAATAGTGTGGACACTAAATGGGCATCGATCAGACACACAATCAAACAAACAGCCTACTTTTTGGGATTTAAGAAAACAACTAAGTCCAAACCTTGGTTTGACGATGAGTGCAGGGCAAAGATCGAAAAACGTAAACGCCTCAGAATGATCCACTTAGAAGCATATGATGAAGTCAACGCAGAAAGATACGCGACAATTCGGAAAGAAACAACTAGACTTTTCAAACGCAAAAAACGCGAATGGGAGGCGACTCGGATCGAAAAATCATAGAAAATGCCAGAGCAAAGAACAGCAGAGGTATGTATGCCGGCATAAATTCAATTAGAAATGGTTACCGAGGGAGAGCCCACAGCCCTCTTTTGACGAAGTTGTAGACGCGATGAATCGACTGAAAAAAAACAAGGCCCCCGGAATCGATTGCATGCCGGCAGAGCTTGTGAAGAAGAAGGGGCAACCCCTGGAAAGATCCACCAACTGGTTAAAATAATATGGGACAAGGAAGTCATTCCGGAACAATGGAAAACCTCAATAGTCATCCCCATTTTCAAAAAAGGCGACAGATCTCACTGCGAAAATTACAGAGGAATATCATTGCTCCCAATCACATACAAAATATTAACAAATGTGATACTGGCAAGAATCACACCGTACGCAGAAGAAATATTGGGAGACTACCAATGTGAATTCCGTCGGAACCGGTCAACAAGCGACCAGATGTTCACAATAAGGCAACTGCTGGAAAAGAAATGGGAATACGGACAGGCGGTTCACCAACTGTTCGTGGACTTTAAAAAAGCCTACGACACAGTCGCAAGGCAAAGACTCTACCATATTTTGGTTGAGGTGGGGATCCCGAAAAAATGTGCCGCCCTCATTCAAATCTGCATGAATGAAAACAAAGGGCGAGTTAGAATAGAAAACCACCTCTCAGAAGCATTTGAAATCCGGGACGGACTAAAAGGAGGGGATGGCCTCTCACCATGCCTTTTTAACCTTGTCCTCGAGTATGTTATCAGAAAGGTACAAGACGACAACACGGCCGGATCATCCCTGAACGGGGTCACACAGAGAACACATATAAACGTCAGGGGCAAGATATTTGAAAATGTCAAAGAATTCAAATATCTGGGAACGATACTGACGACCAGAAACGAAACGTCAAAGGAAATTAACAATAGACTACACTCCGGCAGTGCTCGCATATGCGGATGACATCGCCGTTCTTGGCGATAATCTAGAGACTGTTAGTAAAAACTGTGAAATCATCATGCAAGCGGCAGAAGAGGTGGGCCTAGAAATAAATGAAGACAAAACAAAATATATGATTATGGCGAGAGCAGGTGGATCTCAGATAACACATATAAACGTCAGAGGTAAGATATTTGAAAAAGTTAAAGAATTTAAATATCTGGGAACGATACTGACGGCCAGTAACGAAATGTCGAAGGAAATTAACAAGAGACTGCATTCCGGCAACGCGAGTTGGCACGCAGTCAGTAAACTGCTGAAATCCAGACTGCTATCACGTAACATGAAGCTCCGTGTCTATAGAACCATAATCATGCCGATTGTTCTATATGGATGCGAAACACGCGCTCTCACAAAACGAGAAGAAAACAAATTCCGCGTATTCGAGAATAAAGTTTTGAGGGGCATCTTTGGTGGTAAATATGACGAGGAGGTAGGACAATGGAGGAGACTCCATAACCACGAATTGGAAGAGCTATATCGCAAACCTACAATAGTGAGAGTAATCAAGTCGCGAAGATTAAGATGGGCCGGACACGTGGCGCGAATGGGGAACGATAGGACCGTGCATAGAATTCTTGACGGTAGACCAACGGGAAAGAGACCGGTAGGACGGCCGCGACGGAGATGGGAGGACAGTGTTAGGTTTGACCTTGAGGAGATCGAATCGAATGGTCAATCGTGAAAGGAGAGTGCCCAGGACAGGGAACGATGGCGAAGCCGAGTGGGTGAGGTCATGAACTTCCGGGTTCCTACAGGCCAATAAATAATAATAACTACACTCCGGCAACGCTAGTTGGCACGCAGCCAGTAAACTATTAAAATTCAAACTGCTATCGCGTAATATAAAGCTCCGTGTCTATAGAACCATAATCATGCCGATTGCTCTATATAGATGCGAAACATCATCATCATCATCATCATCATCGGCACTACAACCGGGAACCGGTCTTGGCTTTATTTAGCAAGCCCTGAGGCTTGTTAAATTTTCCATAATGATTTATTTTTTCTGGGCAAGGTCATTAGTCTTGCGCCAGAGGCTCCCCGACGGGGTATCGAACCCCGGTCTCCCGGGTGACAGGCGGGTATACTAACCACTATACTATCGAGGAGCCCAGGATGCGAAACATGGGCTCTCACAAAACGGGACGAGAACAAATTCCGCGTATTCGAGAATAAAGTTTTAAGGGGTATACTTGGCAGTAAATACGACGAGGAGTCAGGACAATGGAGGAAACTCCACAACCACGAATTGGAAGAGCTATAACGCAAACCTACAATAGTGAGAGTAATCACGTCGCGAAGATTAAGATGGGCCGGACATGTAGCGCGAATGGGCGATGATAGGACCGTGCATAGAATTCTTGACGGTAAACTAACGGGGAAGAGACCGACAGGACGGCCGAGACGGAGATGGGAGGACAATGTTAGATTGGACCTCGAGGAGATCGGATCGGATGATCGAACGTGGAAGGACAGCGCACAGGACAGGGAACAATGGCGGAGCCGAGTCGGTGAGGTTATGAACTTCCGGGTTCCTACAGGCCAGTAAATAATAATAATAATTACTAAGTTAGATAGAAGTTAGTGACTAAGGAAGAACAAGTTTTTCTATTCCAGAGCAAACTCGGGGGCCCAGTAAGTTGAAATTAAATATAGATAAGTTGAAGTTTAACCATTTTTTCGCCGCAAGTTAAAAAGTTAAGAGAAGTAATAAAACAATTATATATTATATAAAATGTGAAAACAAAAATCCGCATCAAATACATTCCCCGCAGAATACCGATTCTTATAACACAGCTGAATATCGAAGAAAAATACCGTGACAGTTTGATCTGTCATATAATTCCTAGTGGAAAAAGCGCCTCCAAATGAAGCACGCGATACCTTTTGTAATATAAAAACAAATCTCTTTTGCGTCAAAAAAAAGAATAACTTACACAATGCACTTTAAAAATATCAAAACTTACTTTCGCTGATTTGATGTAAGCAAATTAATTAATTTCCTTTCAAGCAGTCAGTAGATCGCCGTTCCAAAGAAGTGCCTGCACACTTTCGGTTTTCGGTATAAGCGTTGAGAAGCCAACGACTAGATGGGGAATTTAAAGAAACTCGAATTCATTGACTACAATTTTATTGGCATTTTTAATTAAACGGTCCATCAATTATCTAACTAGAATAATTGCAAATGTTGTAAATTGCTTAATAACCGTTTGTCTTAAATGACCATCTTATAAGCTATAAAACTTGTGTAAATTACGTCAGTCTCAGTAGAGGTAGAGGCATGGCTGGCGTGCATTTAGTTGGAACTGTAATTAGTCGGTTCTAACGCCTTTGTAGTGCTTCTCATCGCCATTCTGGTCCAGTTTGATCGAATAGGCACCAATGTCGGAACCTGAGACATCAGCCTGTCCTTCGGGGTTGAAGACGGGACCTGCGCCGATCTCTTCGGTTTCCTCCTTTACAACACGGTAGCCATTCTCGTCGGCTTCATAATGAACTGTGCGATGAACGAAGCCGTCGCTGTATGAATATTTACCAGATACTTTTGTTCCGTCACGAGTCTCTGATCTTTCTAGGGCTTGATCATTAATGTCATCATTAACAGTGGAATCGAACGAGTAGTGCGCGTTCTCGTTTTGGAAACGTTCCATCTCCTCTTTCTCTTCATCAGAAATGCGTTGATCCTGTGGAGATACACGTACGTGACTTGCATCGTATCTGTTTGCTTGAGGCTGCGAAAAATTGCGGCAATGGAAATGTTGTATAAGCGTTTATGAAATGTGTTGATGATCGTTTGGTCACAGCGAGCTCTGCTCAAGAAAATGCCCCCACGAAGATGTGATAATTAACTATTTGTGTGGGCTTTAAACAACTTGTTCGGCGTAGTGCCCCTACAGACGACCCCTGATTGCCTGCGATTGTATTAACTTTTAAATGATAAGTAAGCTGATTCGCAAACTGGTTATGCGTATTATTCTCTCGGAGCTGATTTGAATAGATCAAGACTTCGAGGCAATCGAAAATCGTGGCGATTTATTCCTTTTCAGTGGCGATAACTACACACAGTTCTCAGGAGTTACTTGAAGCAACAACATGAAGATTATAGGTAAGAACAATTTTATAGAAACCCTTGCTCTTAAGACTGAGAATCGAAATTAATTTTATAGTTTATCTGTGTGTGTGTCTCACGATACTTCTGTTTTGTGCATCGGTTCAAGGCGCTGGAGGTAAGTTTATTCCCGAATTACATCTGTCCGTGATGGAACACTGATACTCGAAAATTACTTTTCCAGATTGCCCATTATCGAATAAAGTACAAAATTGCACTCCAAAATGTCTCCACGATGCGGAATGTAGCGCCGTTGGCGGAAAGTGTTGTCGGAATTCGTGCAATGGACGATCCTGTGCTCAACCGAATGTTCTCGTAAACTCTGGATCGAGCAGCGGTGCATTCGGCAACAAGAGTAAGTACACTTATCAGTACCACTTTCCAAAAAAATTCAACAAGTTATGTAATCAACAGATTCTGCATCAACGGGTACGTACTGTGGCAACGTGAAGTGTTCGCCCTACGAAAAGTGTGACATGGACAGATCAACGAAGCGACCAACATGTGTACGAGCTTAATCACTTTTTAAATTTTACAAGCAAACTTTATAATGATGCAAATAAATAGCGTTAATTGAAAAAAGCAATAGCAACAAGTACTTAATTTAATTGTGTATACAAAAAACTTTCACTCACTGCAGGGAAGGCAAAGGCAACAGCACAGAAAAAGACGAGCAAAATACCGTATCGGAACATATTTATGTATTACTTTGTCTTGTTTGTTTGCTAACTAAACTGTGGCCTTTGCGGCGATCACTGATGAAGTATGGTTTGAACTGACCAACGGAAGCTATGGGCGTTTATTATATACACGTGCCCGTGTTCATCCCATTCTTTTCAGCGGACATTTGGAAATATGTACTGCCGGTTTTACCAGATTGGTACCGTTGCTATTAATTAATTAAAATACCTAATACATTTCCGCTTAGTTTTTTCATGCTCTCACCCCATCAGTCTTGGTTGTGTTGCTTGCATTCCTCCAACAATTGGCATACTATTGGAGGTCATCGCAAAATCCACTGTCCCACAACCGTAATCAATTGTCTCGTATTTACAGATACTTCATAACCAGCTTTGATAGCGTCAATAGCTCGTTATACCAGCTAGCCGTGGTTACGCAAGTTTTTGGGTGAAATGTTTGTCTTCTTCTTTGGTGAAATGGTCTTGACTCTTTGAACTTTGAATCAAAACTTGGTGATGATGAAACATGATCAGGTACCACTAAAATAAAAATAATTTTATGGATTCAAACTTGAGAAAATGTTACATCGAAACAAGTCTAGAAAGATCAGCAGATGCAAAAAAATTAACGACCGGATCGCATGGCTACAGTGAGACTACATTCCGGAATTCTTTCAAGTTCAAAATATTCAACATTTGTGTGGCATTCATTAACTAGGCCAATTCGTTTAGTGTTACGACTAAAATATGGTTAAGGTTAGAAGGTTCATAACAGTGTGCGGTATTTAAATCAGCACTGTAAATACGGATTATTTGTTCCAGTTAATTTTTACGTACGATAATTAACACAACATGAATCCGCCATCGGATTTTTTTGAATTATGTGTCTGTATGGATTATCTTAGCCCTTAATTTTTATTTATTTATTTATTTATCTATAATATACTTGGATAATTTTTGTTCTATCTAGTATTTTATTTTTATTTATTTGTTTATTTATTACAAAGTAAGTAAATTACATAATAACTTAAATCTAATAGCGCTAGCAACTAAGGCTTTCGGCTAGATTCTATCTAGTATTTTCTCTTATTACTTGTAAATGATATGAAAACTCAAGAATGGAATCAAACAAAAAGCAAAAATGCCTCCCATGAGTATTCGAGTCATTGGACAATTTTATTCAATTTTATTTAGTACTTTTTTTTGAAAGGAAAACCAATACCGATGTGCCAACGAGCTCTGAGATGCAATTAGATAACTATTGGAGTTATTTTCCAACAATTGCAACTTGTAGTGCATCAGAAACACTCTTATGGGAACGAAGTTTCAAAGTATTCGCGATT
The DNA here is from genome assembly GCA_963931805.1 of Microdon myrmicae. Lineage (NCBI taxonomy): Eukaryota > Metazoa > Arthropoda > Insecta > Diptera > Syrphidae > Microdon > Microdon myrmicae. Next base: position 256,447,420 of record OZ007497.1, on the reverse strand, counting down.
AGTAAAAAAATTAATTTTAGTACAGAGATATATGCGTTGTTAAATGTTGAATTGCGATGGGATCGATCGCCTTGCATTGTGGGTGGTACATAAACCGAATTCCTTGATATGATGGATTTGCAAGGAACTGTGCCCATGGTAAAACTATAAAAGAGGCAAAGATTTGTCATCTATTGTTATTAATGCGAATTATTTGTACCTGAACCCTATAGAGTAAGTCGAATATCGCTTAGGGGTCGATCCCCAAATGTGTGAATTTGAATGTGAAGACAAGGACTCGTGTCTAATTTAAATCTATTTTAATCCCGAAAAGATAGCCGAGTGTTTTTAAGATGTTCGACACTTGTCTACGACAGCTTACATACTCACTACCGTGACACCGAGTAAATTCATGTTTTCCTTAAATTTAATTATCCGACTGTTCGTCATAAGCTGTGGCACTGCCGATCTTTTTCCTTGATTACGTTAACAATCGGGCCTACTCCGATGTAGAATAATATCCATATCTCTAGTAAGGAAGTCGACCAGGTTCCAACTCAACTGGTGCGACGTTGATGTGTTATGCGTACAACCTATCACTCTCAAATATTTACCCTTGACGCGTACCCCCCCCCCCCCCCCCCCCCCCCCCCCACCAATCACAAGCGTAAAACCGACGGTTGTCCCACAGTACTGTGGCGGTTCTTTAATACATTCCCAAATAACCGCCCATCCTCTTAAATTAACCACCTTCCTCTTTCCATGCAAACCCATAGTACTTACCTGCAATTAGGGGCAGCGTAAGCTCCCCTGCAGCATCATACCTGAAAGAAAAACCTACCCGACGGCATCCACACATTCTGAATTTCCCTGGTTCATATTCCATGAACCAGTTCATCTCCTATCGGCTTAGCTTGTCTTCAATTACGATAAACAAACGCTGCTCAGCGTATTATTGACATAGATGTAGGCGATATTCTTTCCATAGTCACAATTGCATGTCGCGCCTATACCCTTAGGTCCGCGACAGTTGCGACAATTCCCCGTTATCGGCTATCAACCGATCATGGAATTTGGGCATGGATAAGATCATTGTTTGGGCAATCTTACCCATGCCATGCCTATGATGACCCGCCTGAAATCTAAAGTAAACATACAGTATCTCACTGTGTTCGTTACTTACCCGCATATTAATTCAAACATATAACCATCCAGCCTGACCCTTTACCGCCGTCGACGAGGTTTCTGCTGGCTTATGTTAACTAAATTATTTGCCTCCTTGTGCACCGGAGCTATACGGCTAGATTGGATATTGCCTACAAGGAATCTTAGGCAAATACCATGACCACCCCTTTGTATCATCATTTACATCATGTGTGCCACCATTTGATCAGTGAAATACCGTTTTTGTTTACTTTGAAACAAAAATCTATTTCGATCCCTGGCATACATCATCAACGATGTATGGGTACATCGCCGCAGCCCCCGACGATCATACGTCTGTTTAATCAGGTGTCCGCCGACCATCGCCCTCATCGCAGGGCACCGTAATTGTTCTATACGGGCACATATAAAATCCTCCCCTATCGATGCAATTCGCGGCCATCGAATCTGATGGGTGTGAGTTGCATCGTGGAGTCAGATGTCAATCTCCGTAGCGGACGGTCGCGCCCTTCAACATTAATCTTCACCTCTAGCCGCGTTGCATCGGGGAGTCAGCTGCTGTTATTTCAGTCTGCGGTAACAAATGGCTAATTACATTTGTTGTGTCTTTTTGCTTTAATCTCCGAAGTACAGTGTGTGCTTATTAAGTAAATTAATATAAATTAATCGACTCTTGTGTGTACTGTAATAAATCTTACGAACGTAAGCGTACATTTATCTCATTCGTGTAATTAAAATATCGTGCGTGTACCAAGCGGTATGTAACTTTACATTTAAAAGAAAACTCGAAACGTTAAATCGCCGAACGCCAGTAGAGCGTTATGTATGTGTGCGATAATACTCTTGTGAAATAAAAATAAAGAGTTTTAAAACTTTAATCAAGAAGGAATCCTTCAGTGTGTTTTATTTTCTCCTTCCTTGGTGAAGCAGTGACATTTTTTATCCGTGGTGTGTTGCGACTTTTCTCTTCATCGTTGGAAGGTTAGTAAAACAGGTGCCCGTGTTTTGGCACAATACTAACTTAACCACAGTACCAAATTGACCACCATCCGGTGTAGATGTGTCGACAAACGAAAGTTATTAAATTAATATTTTTAAATTAAACGGCTTGGGACTTCTCTGCACCCAAACTAATTAAAAAACCATTAGTGCTGATGCGCGACGTACGAAGTGTTCCTGTTTGTGTATGTGCACAATATAATAAACAAACCCCTGAACGTGATTATCTATCTGTCACTCGCGCAATAAAAAAAAACAATAAAAAAAAAGTGACAACACGTGGTCCATAATATGGACGTAAATCAAATGGAGGCCAAAATGGTGCTTCGGAGAAGGCAAAACACAGACGTGAATCTAAAGGCTAAGCACCTCAAAACCAATAAAAACAAGGATACAGACACGTTGACTTTCAACAGCGAGGACAAAGACAACGCCCATGGTGTCCAGTACTCAGGCGCTGGAAACCAATGTCAAGAACCAGCTGTCAGCGAAACAAATGCAGACACCGGCAATCAGGTGTGAAACCATTTTCTACAGTAAATTCTAGAAATCGCAACCGTAAGTTGCCTTTCTTCACTGTGTAGCTAAGTCCCAATAGTAATATATATTAAATACATTAATCACCAAACAATAAGTTGGGAGAGAATAAAGAAGTCCGACCGCGTATTGCAGTGTATGCGCTGTCAACGCTTCGGCCATGTGGCAGCGAATTGCAATATGCATTTCAGATGCGTCAAATGCCTAAATAAGCATATCATTGGAGAATGCCCATTGGGCAAAGAACAGCTCCCGGATAGAAATACATTATCCTGTGTCCTCTGTAACAACTCAGGTCATCCTGCTAACTTTAAGGATTTCGCTAAGTACCAACAACTAAAATCAGAGTTGGAAGCCAGAGAGAAGCAAGTTGAAGAAGAGAAACGGATGAAAGCTCGCTCTTACAACAACTTCGTGGCACCAAGTGTGTCATACGCCCAAATGGCAGGTGGAGTAAAAAGTGCACCAATCTTAGAACAATCACGCAATATCATTAAACCGCACTTTACGTTCACTGCGACTGAATTAACCCAAAAAATTATTGCTGTGAATGTCAATTTACTAATCCGCATGGAAAGAAATGATAATTTGAACAATCTGTTGGAAGCTGGACGCCCAGATGTGCTTTTGGCTAGCGAAACTAAGCTAAACCAAAGGCACAAATTGGACTACCCAAATTATAAACTAATTAGACGAGATCGTCCAAATCACACTCAGAGGAGCGGGCTCGCTGTCTTAGTTAAAAGTGGTCTACAACACAAAGTCGTCTACAGTAGAGATGTGTACAAGTTCCAGGTACTAGAAGCCTGCGTTATAGATATTCCTTTGAAAAGTCAAAGGCATCTATATGTGATCTCTGCTTATGCTCCCGTAACTCCACAGTGTATACAGTCTATCAATGAACTTGATACCCTTTTTCGAAGTCTCAAGTTAGACTCGGAAAATAATTATTTCTTTATGGCGGGAGATCTCAATTCCAAGCACAGTACTTGGGGTAAGCTTATCACAAACACAAGAGGTAATGTGTTGTTCGACTGGTGGCAAACAAACGCTATCGAACATAAACTAGAATTGTACGCTACAAGTACGCCGTCATATCCAAGAGGAAATTCCTTCTTGGATTTACTGTTGCTCGACGAGCGAATACAATTACTAGATACGGATCTAACTACTCGAAATTGTCTTCGTACAATCGAGTACGATAGCGATCATTACGGACTTGGTGCTGTAATACATGTCCCAAACGGACATTCACTACTTCAGCAGTACAAACAGATACAATCTTCTAATTTCGGAAGAGCACACTGGTCGCGCTTTGATCGGATAATAAAAAAAGCATTACGCTCCAATGGTATAGATCCACCAACTGACAGAAATCTTCATAATGACGAAATTGATCATTATCTTTCGACGATGAACAACATTGTTACTAATACAATGAATCGTTCTATCACAAAAGTGTCTCACATGGAGAGCCAGACAAACCGATACAGAAACGCAATGATCGACGAGCTGTATAGGCAAAAGAGTATTCTGCTCTCTAAGTTAAAACTGACAGTTCAGCGATCCAAATATCCAGAAAATAAAAACAATTAAGTCACTAATTAAAAATCTTCTAAAACTGACCCGTGACGATTATAGATCAGTAATTGATGAAGACTGGAACAAGAGAATTCTAGCCATTAAAGCTAGTGGACCGAATATGTTCCATCAAATAAATAAAGTCTTTCGAAGGAAAGATTATAATGACATCCCATGTCTGCGAGTTCCGCCGACTCCCGAGAATTGTCTAACTCTGCTGAACGCAGGATTTACCCTGGAACCCATCAACTCTAACGGAGAGTTCATAATAGTCGAGGATCCACAAAAAAGGGCGAACTCAATTGGTGCTTGTTTCGAAGCAGTGTATAGATTGAACGAATCGGCTCATTCTAACCTTGACCTGGAAAATATGGCTCTCCAAAAACATATTTCGCTACGCAATGAACTTAACAGTGGTCGTCTCTTAAGTCGAAGTTTCACTATCTTTAGTGAGAATAATAGAGCGGATTCCCCGCTTAGAAATCTAAACACTAGCATATTTGTACACAAGAATGAACTGACGGACATTCTTAGATCCATTAAGAACAAAAAATCTTCTGGAATAGATAGTATTCTAAACATTGTTCTAAAACATTTACCTCTGGAAGTAGTGAAGGTGTACACTATTTTGTTCAATAACGCTCTAAACAATGCATATTATCCAACCCAATGGGAATCTGCAGTAGTCCATCGCATCCCCAAAAAGGGCAAGGACAGGGGCAATCCAGCCAATCTTCACTCGATTAGTTTGCTTCCGAACATCGGCAAGGTATTCGAGAAATTTATAAATAAAGCATTGACTAACTGGTGAGAGGAAAATAGTATTATTCCAAACAATCAGTTTGGTTTCCGTTCGTAACATGACACAGTTCATGCTGCGACAAAACTTGTTTCCGACATACAATGGAACAAGGCGAAGCGACAATGCACAGGGGCCTGTTTGGTTGACTTTGAAAAGGCTTTTGACACCGTATGGTTAGAGGGGCTGGTATATACGTTATCAAATCTAGGTATACCCGAATATTTATTACACATTATCTACGATATGATAATGGGTAAACAATTTGTGGTGATATGTGGAGATATAATCTCTAACAAGACTTTCCACATCAAAAACGGCCTACAACAGGGAGCAGGGAATTCTCCCATTTTATTTAACATTTACACTGGTGATCTAGTGGGTTCTCTCAACCAGGCAATTGCGTATGCCGACGACATTGTGGTGTATAGATCTGGAGAAAACATTGATATCATCAACAGACTTCTGCAAAATGATTTCAACAAAATCAAACGTTTTTGCGAAGACTGGAAATTAAAAATAAGTTTAAAAAAAAATCGGGGGCTATGCTTTTCAGAACGCTTCTGTCCAATGCATCAAAGGATACAAAACGGAATTGGAAAACATTTTCCATCGCAGGAAGTAATAATCTTCCTCTACAAGTAAAAACTGTAGTCAGATACCTTGGAATCTGGCTTGATCAGTATCTTTACTTCGATAAGCCTATAGCAGCTGCTCTTACAGCAGCTAAAAACACATATGCAATGACACTGAGTATCTTCCGTAGTAGTCTTCTGGGCCCTAAGGTGAAAATAATTTCATACTCAGCATTCATCCGACCAATATTGGTGTATGGGCTTGCCTGGTATGATAAAACATATCCCCATTTTACATGGAGAAGTTTCGGGTGTTCGAGAGGCAATGTTTGTTTCCTTCCTCGGAATGTACAGAACCTCAGAGTCGCAGTATAAGAAATGCTACCTCAATAAAGACCTGTATGACAAATCAGGACTAAACAGAATAGATAACATCATTATCAAGATTATCCGTGGTCACACGACTAGGGCAATGTGCAGTGAAAATGATCTCATATCGGGAGCATTCTATCCCAATGATATGTATATGGAGAGTACTCTCCAGGATGGGTTCATTCCCTTTCTTGGATAAAAAAGGACTTATCCAAGACAAACGCGGAGTCCGTATTATTTACCACGCTTTCCGGGGTGCCAGGGATAAACAAATTCTCCATCATAACGATATCTCTAATATTCCAGATCGCCTGCGTTTTAGTATGGGGATCGGTGAAAGAGATAAGTCAATAAAATGTCGATACCATCCCAACTGATGGTGGCTCAGTGATGAAAAAGGACTATACCTGTCAGGCGCACCGCTTTCCTCCCCCCTATCCCCAATAATTTTTTTTTTATTTTTTATTTTTCTTTTTAATTTAATTTAAATTTTGTATTTCTTTTATTTTTATTTGTATTCCTGACTTATGTTTGTGCCGTGTGCACCGGGGAGCGGGAGATAGCACGACCAGCGTGGTCGGTGGGTGGTAAAGGACTCAACGATAAAGGGCTCCTGCAGAGCCGACTCACTAATGGGGTGAGTTTCCCCGAGAGAGAAAGTGTTCCTCTCCACTAAGGATACGTTTTACCTACCACGAGAGAAACGTAAAGTCTCTGTTTGTGGAACAGAAAACCAGATCTCGTAATGGAGATAGTGGTAGTATGTGTGCATGGGTGATCGTGAGGATCATAATATTCAACACACGCGCGAAGGTGATGGATAAACGAAGCAGGCAGGCGGTAAGGAGAAAGGGACCGTGAAGAACGTTGGTAGTACACATGTATGTGTGTACATGGGTTCTTTCATGGGACAAACCACGAGAACGAACCTGAAACGACGAAAAGGGCATAGGGTGTATCCATGAGATGTGAGTTCGATAAAGCAAACAAACCGAATCTCCTTGGATGCTAATTGGGTTTCTGTTTGTTCATGCCGCTGCTGATGAAAAGCAGATCACGAAATATGAGAAGACAACGGGAACGCTTAGTTTTAGCTTGATTACGGGGAAATGTTGGTTATGGCATCGCTGGTAAGGGTAGGTATTCAATTCCTATTTGCATTTGCCTGTGCTGTAGGATTTAATTTATGCCTTAAGACGCGAGATGCGTATATTTTGGTCCCTTGGGGGTAGGTCGCCAGCCAATGCGTATGTATGGTGATTCATTATACACTTGGTGAGGACGGGAAATGGGCGACGCAATGTTTATGATCCCTGTTATGATGGTTACATTGTAAGAAAACCAAATCATTTTGTTTTCAGGAATTCGTCTAGGGGGATTTGCCTGGCACCGAAGGTTTTGGGATTCCTGATAAGTTAGGAAAGAATTCTTAAAGGGAATTTGTATGCGAAGAGATGCATGAAAGGTATGGATTATTTTATAAATTTGATCTATTTGATGCGTGAAGCATTTACAGGTGCTAAATGCGATTGAATTAGAAAAAAGCGTATGCAGATTGGGATGAAGTTATGGGGTTTTTTCAGGTAAGTGGACCGTGGGGTTTGGCGGAACCGCCACAGGCACAATTTTCCATAACTCGGCCACACATTTGGGCCAAAACGGCAGCTATCTCAGCAGTGTTGGCTCTGAGCTCTTTCAACGTCATCGGCTTGTTGGCATAGACCAATGACTTGACGTAGCCCCAAAGAAAATAGTCTAGAGGCGTTAAATCGCACGAACGAGGCGGCCCACCGATTGGCCCATTTCTTGAGATAACACGCTCATCAAACTTACTCTTCAATAAATCGATTGGATCTAGATAGTGGTCTGCAGTGGGGAAAGGCCGATCTCGACGACTTCAATGCAACGAAGGCACAATATTCAACATTCACAAGGGAAAATATATCCTCGGTTCAACAACTGAAGATGAATGGCTAGGACCTTAAATTTAAGGAAGCATACATTTGCTCGGCGTCATGGTCTGTGGGAATGTATCATGGCATGAACATATATCGAACATTGCCAGATGTAGAAAACCGAGTTATTATTTTAGAGTCAAGAAATATTTTACTCCGGCCCAACGTCCTCTCTTGTATAAATCTCAAATTAGACCGAACACTCGAATACTGTTCCCACGACCGGGGGCATGTGGGGTAAAAGTATGTATGCCGACGTACGACATGGATTCGCCAATATCCCCGACAATTACGTAGACAATTGTTCACAAAATACCGTTGTTTCAAAATACGAGCGGACACAGAAACCAAACAAATAAACTTCGGAAATCGTTTATAAATCCTTTATTATGTTCATCAATATAGATACACTGCGCTTAATTTAGTTCACTATCTCTTAGTTGAATGCGGAATTCAATAGAATATTGTTCCCAGATTTAAATTGGTTAACTGTTAAAATTTCACACAGCAGTCTTTACTACTTTTACACTCGGGGACACTTATAGATACGATATTTCTTACTACCGATACTTTAAATAAACGTTAAATTATGTCGCGCCTTTTACGGATTCACTGGACTAGCGTACACAGTTTGGGGAACGAACTCGACTCTCAGCGCGTGTATACCCGACAGGGGATGAAATCTGAGTCAACGATGTTCAACTTCCACCAGCCGCCAAAAAGATGGATTTTTCCTATATCCATTCAGGTCAATGTACTGATGCACAAGGCGGGAAATTATTCATGGTGGTGAGGGATTTGACCTGCAGATGTGCAGGTTAACGTCTCACCCAGGGGAACCATGGACCAGCGGTTAGTAAACAAAACAAACGCAGTGAAGTACTGTATGTTTGCTTTGATTTGCGGGTGGGTCATCATACGTTATGGCATGGGTAAGATTGTCTAAACAATGATCATCATCAGCCCATATTCCATGATCGGTTGATAACCGATGAAAGGGAATTGGTATTAGGGGTTGCGGGCATCGTTGAGATAAGCGATAGTGAAGATCACCAAAGGAAGAAATAGGTTTCTGTGTCATAAATAAACAGAAACGCTATATCGAGGGTCATGCGATGCGATGCACATTATTTGTGATTTAGCCGATGCTACATGGGAACGTCGGCTGTTTACATAATCGCCCGGACTTAAGCCCAATTGCAGACAATCGATTTTTCGTGGCGATAAGCAAACCGAAGGTTTGCCTGCCTATGGCCAAGGCTATGGTGGCTTTTGTTTGAGCTAATTAAATGGAACATGGGTATGATGGTGAGGAATTTGACTTGCAGATGTGCAAGCGTACGCCTCACCCAGGGGAAACATAGAAGCGGTTGGTAAGTAAAATAAATACAGTGAGGTACTGTGTGTTTGTTCGTTTTACAGGCCGGAGCATCATTAGGCATGATCTAGGGTATGATTGTCTAACGTCAATCATATTCGTGTCCAAATCCCATGATCGGTAGATAACCGATAAAGGAAATTGGTCGCAACTGTAGCGAAGCTTGGGATTGGAGCAATATTCACTCATGAACCGTAGCAAGAATATCGGCTACAGCTGTGTCAACAATTACGCTGGCCAGCGAGTGTTTATCGTTTATAATTGCTGACAAGCCGAGTCGATTGGGTTGATACGGTTCATGTAATATGAACGAAATAATTTGTTTGATGTGTATGCATGCTGGGGTTTTACTTTCAAGCGAAAGCGAATGAAAGGTAGCTTACGCTGCTCGATTGCAGGTGAGCAGGAGGAAGGTTCTTAGAGAAGACTTTAGAGAACCGCCACAGGCACAATCGTGACATCAGGACTGCAGTCGCAACCACATCGAAGACGGATAGCTGAGCATTATCTGTTACCACAGGTAACGTGACGGGGACTATTTTTCGGAGATTCGTGGTATTGTTTTGCGCAACTCCATTTATTTGCGATTCACAACACAATCCGCATTTTAGGGCGTTAACACATTATATGTTCGCCTCTCCTGAAATAAGTATTTTAGAAAAAAAAAGCAGGTCGGTGTAGTATAATAATTCGTAGGCAATTGAAGTTGTGTCCAGATTATGCTATAGTGCGCCAGCCGAAACCTAGATTACGCTATATACACGCCAGGCAAAATTGTATTCATACATTAATGGTATATAATTATCGTTCAAATAGGGTCACATTTCTGACCGATCAAATTATTTTCCTGTATTTTATATAAATTTGAATTTCTATACCTAGAAATGACAAACATTGTCTTCTGAATACAACATATATAAAGAGTGATATGACGTCTGCGGTTGCTTGAGTTTTATGGAGAATTTATTTACATTAACGCTCCCATAAAAGGCGATTCTGAAGAACTCTTAAATGTAGAAGTGCAGTGCGAGCGGACGAAGAGGAAGTGGATAAGGAAGCGACACTGGTCTTGAATGCCTCATTATAATGAGGAGGAAATACATGAAATAATGACATGCATGGAATAAATGGAGCATTCTACTTTCATGTGGTTCGACTAAAGAATGACTCTCTATGTTTATTTATGCGCCTGAAGTTCACTTTCAACGTGAACATTTTCAAATAAACGAGTATACCGGGAAAATGTTTGAAGAGACAGGAAGATGCAGTAGAGTTCATGTAGGATTTACACAGATGGGCAATTTTTCTTTTTATGAACTCCATATCCAAAAAACAATTTCACGAATAACCCGATAAGCGTAGGTGTGATGAGCCAACACTACCATAAGGGAACCAATCATCAAGAAAACACCGACTCGACAAAAAGAAGACGTAAGACAAAAGGAAAAAAGCGGGATATAAGCGTCGACACGTGACATGTTCGAACGCTATATAAGCCAGGCACGATACAGACGGTCGTAGAAAACGCGAAACAATACAAATTGGACATCGTCGCGCTTCAGGAAGTCTGACTCCCACATCAAGTAATCGAAACCAACGGATTTACACTGGCGTGTGGAGGACACATAACCTCGGGACTGGCTTCATCATAAGCAAGAAGATTACGCCCCATGTAAAAGATGTGAAATTTATTAATGACCGAATGTCGGTGCTAAAAATACAGGGACCATGGTACAATTATGCATTTATAAACGTACCCGCCCCACCAGAACCTACCGACGAAGAAACGAAGGACCCGTTCTAGGATACTTTAGGGGAAGTAATTGATGGGATCTCATCAGTCGATGTTAAAATCCTTCTCGGGAACGTCAATGCGAAAATTGGAAAGGAAGATATCTTGGAGCCAACTATAGGTAAAGAAAGCCTACACGAGATTTCAAATCATAACGGAATTCGAATTATCACGTTCACAGCGTCAAAAGATATGGTAGTGAAAAGCACGATGTTCAAGCACACGCAAATCCATAAAGCCACATGGAGATTACCCAATAAATGTAATCGGTTCGTCAACGTGTTGCAGTTAAGACCTTGAATGATTAATAATAAACTACGGGAAAAACATTGAGATAGACGCGTCTATATTTATAAAAAATTATATCAAGACGCAGCGCCAATGCGTGTCGCGCTCTAGTTGAGGAATACTAGTTTAAAAATTTGGGTCAATGAAATCCATTTGCATTGCCATTTGGCGATGCTGTAGCATAAATAAATAGTTGTATGCGGCTTCTGAATAATAGTAGTTTTCTGTGTCTAGTTGAATTCACAGCATAATAAACAAAAGTTAAACGGCATGGAGTTGAATTCAATCGAATTTCTTTTTTTCGCATGAATGTATTCGTAATATGTGCTCGCCAACGGTCCTGAACAAATGACAGAGGTTGGTCCTACATTCTGTCAGGTTTTTTGTTTTTTAATATTATTAATTCATAAAACAAGAAAATTATTCACCCAACAAGTTTGTCAGTCGGACTGTAGAGCTAGCGCCAATTTTTAGAAGCTCTAATTTATTTTCATAACCTGTTGGCTGTAAAGTGAGCAATTTGATGATATTGTGCAATATCAATATTTCCAGTTCTGCTTCCTTTAATAAAATGAAAAATATCATAATCGCACAAACAATGATCACAAATTCTTCTCAAATAACACAAAATATAACCATCATCAAAATATTAAATATATTTAAGTCACAATTTAAAATTATAGTGTTAAGAACACCATCGCCACTACGAACGACTCAATTTTTTTAAAGAACTTATAATCCCAATTCAAGGGGAAGAGAATCATCACAAGATAGTTTAATTCGGACTAGTTTAATTCGATTGTTTTTCTTCCACTGCGCTCTTTATCTAATAACACAAATCGGAAATGAAGAAAATTGATTGTTTTGTGGCAGTGAGACAGAAAAAATTAAATGGCTAATACTAAAAATAGACATAAAGAAAAAAAAAAAACAATAATAATAAAAAAAGCGTCTAAGGGCAGGTGGGGCAGAAAATAACGCTCACCCCCTAAAAGTAGGTAAAAAGTAACAGTGATAACGAATAAGACATTTAAAAGAGAACAATAGAATAGACCGAAAAGGATGTTTTGTTGTTCTAGCTCTACGTGCCCATAATAAACAATTATTTGCGAAAGTTTTTAATACGTCCGACGATATGTAGCGTTACATGGGCGTGAGGTTGTGTAACGAACAATTTGCATGAATTAATATTTTTCACCAACAAGCACACGGCCATTAAGGCATTATTTAAATATAAAATCGAGCATATGCATGTTTAATCCGATCGTCATATATATGGGCAGAAAGGTTAGTGCACTACAATAAATCAAAATCATTTAAAATGTCTTGGATTCGTTACGAAGCTCGATATGAATTGAATGAAAGCCATTACATCTCAAACCTTACCTTTTCGGAAACGAATCATTACTGGCCATGGAAAACGATCACAATCCAGCACAAGCCACATCCAAATCTGAAGTACACAAACAAATAAAATATCACATTGTCAATTTGGCGGGAATATATGTATTTTGAGCTGCTTCCAAAGAACCAAACGATCAATTTCAGTGTATATTTTCAATTTCAATTCAATTTTATTTGGTAGATAATTATAACTAGTACTTAAGAGATTTAGGATAGCAATTCCTTTACAACTATAATCTTAAATCTATATAATGACAATAGCACAATTTTAATGAATAACAAATAATATATTAAGGGAAAACTACAATAAAAAACCCTTATTTGAATCTTAAGACTAATATTGCACGGGCTTCCGGTTATTTTATATAGTAATGACCTCGATATAATTTTCATGACAGAGTACATATGTAGTGATTTAGGATAACGCAAGACGGGAAACGAGAACATTGTCAGAAAAAGAACAATTGACGAAGAAGTTTCGATTGATTTGGTCAATAAGGAACCCTACCGGCTTAACGTTAGCGTTTTCATGTAGTTCATGTGTCGAATAATGCCATGGCAAATTCAGCAACATTTTCAATATTTTATTTTGACACCTTTGCAATTTTATTTTGTGTGTGCGAGCACAATTACACCATACAGGGCGCCGTACAGGAGTATAGCTTGAAAAATGGTTTTAAATATTATAATTTTATTTTTGATGCTAAGCTTCGACTTTCTACACACTAATGGATACATAACTCTTACGACTTTGTTTATTTTGTCAATTGTGGTAGTGATGTGCGGCGGTTCCGCCAGATCCCACGGTACGCTTTCCTTAAAAACCCCCATAACACCCATCTTCCCATATAATTTCGCCAATGCAATCGCATTAGGCACCTGAAAATGCTACACGCATTAATTGGAGCAAAGCTATTGTCGTAAAGCTTCTGCAAGGGAATTCTTACCTTTTCAAGCATTCCTTCGCTTACAAATCCCCTGTAAGAGCTCTTACTTTCCTTATCATAAATTATCCTGAAAAGAAAAACCCCGATTCACATATCCGTAATTCACGTAACCATTCTAGCCAGAGATAATTAGCATGGCGTCGCCTATTCCCACCTTCATTCATGTATAGGATAAATTTCTTTATGTATACATTGGCTGGCGACGTTTTCCTCCCAGCAATAAAATTCCCTGACTCGCACAATGTGCAACCCAAAGCAAATACGCATTCCACGTCCCTTGGCATCAATTGAAATCCAAGCATAAACAATGCAAATAGGTATTCGATACGTACCCTTACTAGCGATGCCATAAACACCATTTCCCAGTAACCTAGCTAAAACTAATTAGCACATTTCCACCTCGCATCGTGGTCTCTTTGTTTAGCTGCTACGCACATGCAACCGACGACTTCGGTTTTGTTTGCTTTACCGAAATCGTATCCTAGGAATGCATTTTATGTCTTTCTTTGTTCTAGGCACACATACCACCATGATCACGATGAGCGAGTGAGCTCTGAACGAGCAAGATATCGTTGAGTCTTAATTTAATCTCCGTGGCGGTCGGGTCGCCTGCCATCAACCGTACCGGCGCCGGTACGGTGGGTTATCTAAGAGTCGTAATTCATCCGCCAGTGCGAACGCTCTTCACCATCGGAGTTCTTTCAACCCCCGTAGCAAGCGCTCGAGGGTGAGCACATCCCCGGAGTCAAGATTCGCGAGCCTAGGTGAAAGTCGAAGTGTGTGCTGCTTATTTTTTACCCTTATCGTGTGTGCTTCGATTCCGGTGCTGTAATCGGACGCGATTGCAGTTCTAGTGAGTTTTTGTTTTGGTTTGGACACTTAATGTACATTAAACGTAAGCTAAACCGGCTTTAGCTTGTATAAGAATATAAAGCCGAAGGTGAACCTTAATTCAACAATAAAAAAGGAATACAAAATAATAAATTTTAAATAATTGATTTCCCCTGTGTGTGACGTTTTCTCTTGGCGAACATTTTACTGCGCTGTTCAATGTGTTATCTATTTTTACGTGTCCTGTGCTGGTGTTTGGTGTTTCCTTTGCTTCGGTGGAATCATGTAGTGCGCGTAGTAACAATCAAGTTATAATGTAGGAGGAAGTGAATCTAGTGCCCGTGTCTGGTACATACTTCCTCCCCACAGATGTCTTTTTGAAAGATAAGTTTTTTATCTAGAATAATACCTAGATATCTACAGTCTTCGGACCAATCAATATCAACTGCACACATACTGAGTTTAGTGCCATTTGGTAGGTAGCAGTGTTACCTACATCTCGAAAACCAGACAGCTTGTGTTTTATTACTATTTATTTTTATTTTCCATTTCCTGTAATATACTGCTAGTTTGTCAAGAGCTGCTTGCAAAGAGTTGTAGACATTAGTGAATAAGGCACCCGAAGAGAAAATTGCCGTATCATCGGCAAACATAGCTACCTGAATGTTTTCACCTAGACATGGTAAATCTTCGACAAACAATGTGAATAATATGGGACCAAGGACCGAGCCTTGGGGTACACCATAGTGGATTTGGTGAGTAGAGGATATGTCGGTTCCTATACTCACAACATATTTTCTCGAACGAAGAAAGCTCTGGATAATTTTGATAAGCGGTATTGGCAGCTTAAGCTTCAGTAGCTTATAAATCAAGGCATCGTGCCATACCGTATCAAAGGCTTTTTCGATGTCTAGAAGAACCAGTCCCGTTGACTCCTTGTCGATGAATTTACCAGCTATGTGGTTTTTAATGCGCAAGACTTGGTGGATTGTGCTGTGACCACTACGGTAACCGAACTGAAAGTTTGGTAAGATGTTATTGTCTTCCACAAAACGATCAATCCTTTCCTTAATGATTTTTACTAAGATCGTACTCAGACAGCTAAGTAGACTAATTGGTCTGTAGCTTTCGGGGCTGTTCTTCGGTTTGCCGGGTTTCGGCATAGGTATTACTTTTGCTGTTTTCCAACAGTCCGGAAAATAACAATTCTTAAGACAAGCGTTGAAAATGAACGTTAAATAGTAACTTGCAGCAGGTGGAAGTGCTTTGATTAATTTGTTGTTAATATTATCGAGACCCGCGGCCTTTTTTGATTTCGATTTTTTTATCAATTCTTTAACTTTGCTGATATTAGTTGCGTAAGTACTTTCAGCTGGTGTTTGAGAAAGTACATGGATAGTGTTAGCAACTTCAGCTTCAGTATACGCGTTGCTTAGATGCATAGATATGGAGTGGTTCTTACTAAACGTGTTAGCAAGTAGGTTCGATTTCTCCACTGAAGAAATAAACAACTTGTCGTGAACTTTAAACGGAGGAATACTGGACCCTCTCTTTTTCATAATTTTTGATATTTTCCAGAACGGTTTGCTTGCTTTGTCAAGAGAGGAAAGGTGTTTATTCCAACACTTGTTCCTATTGTTGAGATTTCCTTTTTAATGATATTATTTAAGACTTTAACATTAACTAGAAAATAATCGATTCTATAACGCAGCCATTTTCTTCTTTCAGAGTTTCGTAGCCTAATCAGATGTAAGATATTTTCAGGAAGCGGTGCCTTATAAACTGGAGCAGTGGAACATTTAGGTATCGCAAGATCGGCCGCTCTATTGATAACAGAAACAAAATTGTTACATAGGATATCAATGTGCTCGCTGCAGGTTATAGAATTTAGGCTGGTATCACCTAGAACCAAGTTCGCGTTTATATATGATTTATAACAATTCCAGTTGGCGGCGGAATAGTTGTGGTATAAACTGGTACGATTTACAACTACTGTATGATTCACTGTGAGGCTGATCAGAAGGTGGTCTGAACTTAGAGTTAATGGTACTGTGCAGTAATTTGGAATATTAGTGATATATAGATCAAGAGTTGAGGGGTTCTTGTTAGCACTCGCTGGGATATAGGTGGGGAGAAGTGGATAAAGTGTGGAAAAACTTGGGCTGGCTTCAGCAACATCTAGTAAAATGTTACCCCAGCTGTTTGCCCTAAGACAATTCCACGATTGATGTCTGCAGTTTAGATCACCACCAATAATTACCTTGTTTCGAGTGTTGACTCTATACAATTTTTGCAGATCCCACTTAAAGTAAGTAGATTTCTCAATGTTTCTATTTCCTCCAGGGAAATAGACCGAAAAAAGACTCACCTTGGATTTATCACTTAATGTTACATCTATACTAATTTCCTCAATTAACTTAAGGTGCAATGAAGGACGCAAGGGATGTTCTATACATTTTTTCACAACAATGGCGACACCTCCACCACTCTCTAGACGATAACATATGTAATTTTGATGTGAGAAAGAAATGTCTTGTTTGAGCCAGGTTTCTGAAACAAGAGCAATGTCAATATTAAAATTTATCAAGAAACTAAAAAATGCATGCTTTTTGTTTTTGATGCTTCTCGCATTCCAAGTTATGATGTTAAGAGAGTTTCTTAACATGTTTTTTCCGAGTATATGTACTTAATAGCTAATGAAGTAATGACGTTAAATCGGTCAGCTTTAGTTTGACAAGCACTAAGCTTGGTTACAACTTCATTAAGAAGAGAGTTTAATTCGCTAAATGAGAACAACTTATCATTAGTTATAGTTTCAGACGGATTTTGCTTCGTGTGTGTCGTATCACTGATGGAAGGTTGCTGGGTTTGATGGAGGCCAGAAGCTCAGGTGGATGAAGGATTTGAAGGTTGACGCACAGATCGGGGTAGTGGAGGAAAATTATCAATGGATAATCGGTCGGGCAGTGGCTGCTGTTTGTCACTCGGAGGCTGTAGGAACCTTGAATTTCCTGTACCACGTCCACGTGGGGATAATTTGCGGCGAATGTCTATGTACTGCTTTCGGCTTATGCATTCAGGATCGGTGGATTTATGTGGCCCACTACAATTTGCACACTTGATGACCTCATTCGTTTTGCAGTCGGATGTTTTATGGTTTCCCGAACAGATTGCACAGAAGCTATTTATGTGACAATGCATCGAGCCGTGACCGTAAAGCTGGCAATTGTGACATTGTGTGACCTTACCTGGATGATGTTTTTTAAAGTCCCAGCGAACGATGGTTTTGAACAAGGTAGAGTAGTTCCGGTTTAGTTCGTTTAATTTAACAGTACCGCGTTGAATGTAGACGATGTACAAGTAGTGTTTGTACAGGGCTTTTGTTGATGGATTTAATGTGATGGTTTTAACATCTAGGCACTTAATCCCGAGGGCAATTAGTTCATTTTTCACTGTATCGTTGCTAATCAAGTGTAATCCGGATAACGCTACCTTTAATGGACGATTTTCCTTACGCGAGTGGGTGAAAAACTCACATTTTAACCGTAAGTGTTCGGTTCTGATTTTGTTATATATGTCCATTGTTGGGGCTCATATTTTTTGTCCAAGCGATATGTTTTTAATTAAGTATTTGACTATCTTAATGTTGCTCAAAATATCACGCACTTTAGCACTAGTTGTTTTTAACACCACAATTGGCGGAACGGTTTCTTTAGGAAGTTCTGCGCACTGTTCGACATTGGTCGGATCCATTTCAGGAGAGTCTTCCATCAGACTTTGAAGGGTTGAAAAAAGTTAGTGTTTGAACACATTTTAGATTTTTCTAGCACTTTATTGTTCACTTTTGAAAGTTTATCGGGAGGAGTTTGGCCTCCAATAACGGGGTCGTAACGCAACCGTTTGCGCTTAATTTTATTTAACACACGTGGCCCAGGGACCATAACTTAACGGTTTTAACAGTAGTTCTAATTTTTGTATGCCAAAAACGAGGCAGAGAAAAGAAGATAATGATAATTACATTGTGATAATTATTGTGAAAATAACGGTTGATTAAGATAAATAGCACGAGCAAAACTGTGAGACAAGTTGTCTGTTTGAAAGTCTGTCAGGTACTGATTCAGTGTATATTGTCATCAGCTAAATAAACTCAACGCAGTTAATAAAGTCCTACCCATATTGGAGCAGGGTTGGATTGTGTTGTGCGATGCTGTGATACATTTTGTTGATATTTTGTGGACCACGCTTGGAGCATCATTGGGAACATTTTATGGACACTAGCGGGACTGTAGGTATTTTTATTGGTGCGTCAGCACGAACGCAGATTCAATAAAAACACCACCGCGGTTACACTGTCAACTGTTCCGGATTGTAACGATGCACACTGTTCTTCACACCTAAGTTCACCAAAACTGTGCACAACAGGAGTAAAATGAAACACGGGAGCCTTTTTTATTGTTTAAAATTTTCTGTATTTAATTACACTACACAATGTTTTCTTTGTTAAAATCTTAAGGAAGTTTTCTGTATTTAATTACACTACACAATGTTTTCTTTGTTAAAATCTTAAGGAAATTTTCTGTATTTAATTACACTACACAATGTTTTCTTTGTTAAAATCTTAAGGAAATTTTCTGTATTTAATTACACTACACAATGTTTTCTTTGTTAAAATCTTAAGGAAGTTTTCTGTATTTAATTACACTACACAATGTTTTCTTTGTTAAAATCTTAAGGAAGTTTTCTGTATTTAATTACACTACACAATGTTTTCTTTGTTAAAATCTTAAGGAAGTTTTCTGTATTTAATTACACTACACAATGTTTTCTTTCTTAAAATCTTAAGGACATTTTCTGTATTTAATTACACTACACAATGTTTTCTTTGTTAAAATCTTAAGGAAGTTTTCTGTATTTAATTACACTACACAATGTTTTCTTTCTTAAAATCTTAAGGACATTTTCTGTATTTAATTACACTACTCAATGTTTTCTTTGTTAAAATCTTAAGGAAGTTTTCTGTATTTAATTACACTACACAATGCTTTCTTTGTTAAAATCTTAAGGAAATTTTCTGTATATAATTACACTGATCACACTCAGACATGATTTGTATCGCCCACCGGTACGTTTACTACGTATGAAATAGGTTTAGAACGCAAGTCAGGAGTAGATTATATTAAAAACCGGACCATCAGGTCGACACGACTTTAACCGATGACTCTCTCTCGTGCGCACTCTTAGGCTGTTGACATCTGACTCCTCTACCGCATGTCTCTTTATAGACATCCAACAAAAAGGAATCTAAGGGATTCGCCGCCGAAGGGCAGCCAATGGTGAAGGTCATAAAAAAAGGAAAAACTCATTTTGCAGGTCAAATCTGCTGCTACATGTATGGGCAAGATAAACTGCCGCCATCCGCAAGGGATAGATTCTTTGATTGACGTGAGTCAATAAAACCCTTGCCGAAGGCAGGAATCTATTTTGGGATAATGAATCCAGCATTGGGTATGGCCGTTGCTAGATCGTTTAAAATAAACATATTTCTGTCATGTATGATTCGATGCATGTTGTTTTAGGGATATGTTAATCCCGTTGTGGGGACTGTCAGGCAAAAGTATCCGCTTGGGTGTTTACTTTGTGTAAACGAAAACGGCTTCGATAGCCAGCGTGAGAATCGTGGCTACTCGTTGCTTATGTAAATATTGGTGGTCATGACCGATGCTGGTGATCGTTCCAAGAAACGGCAACGGATCATAAAATCGGTCATGCTGATATCGAAGCAAATATGCGCGCCTGAAAGGCCAATGTTTAATTTGATCTTCTCTACTTTAGGAAAAATAGATCATAGAACATGCCGTTGAAAGTCTGGCTTGCAGATGTGCAAACAACCCGAAATGACTGCTAGGACAATGGATGGGTACAAAGATAACACACGGAAAGATTAGCGTGTGTTGGTGGATATGTGCCATCCATTGTTCGGTCGCGGAAGCTCGGTTGATGCTGAATTGATGTCATGGCAAGATGATAATCTTGCCATGAATTATGCTTTCAGGAATGACCGTGGAGAAGAGGCTTGGAACAGCCCCCAAAAAAGGTAAGCTGCCTAATATGTATTTATGTCGGTTATCCGTAGGAATAACGGAATTGATTCCAGGTAATTGGGTGGCGGTTAATGCCCTAGCAAGATTGTACAATCTTGCCGAAATTTCAACTTTAAGGTAAGTTGTATTGCTGGTAATGGTGGGGATCAAGCGATGCGTGGCTCTTCGGGCCCTGAAAAGCCCCACAGGACAACTTTGGGACATTTTTGGGACACCTTTGGGAGACCTTCAGGACCATCCTGAGAGATCTTTGAGACATCCGTGAATTTGTGGGGATTAGAAGTATTGTGCCAGACACGGGCACTAGGTTCACTTCCACCCCCATCGTTTATTGTTCACGCGGACAATGCTCACAACGCAAGGAGGAAGAGAAAACACTGACCACCAGATAGCAATTAAAACACAAGTTGTTCTTAATTAATTTTTAGTTTATTTCACTTTCGTTATTATCTTTGTTTTTAGCCATTATTAAATATGTTAGTGTTTTATACTTCACTTAAACTTATTATGATATTAACTTGATTTTTATTAATTTTAAACAAGGCGAAACACTCCTTACTCGTCACGAACTACGCTTCTCCGTCGCGCGACGGAGACCGGGAGCGGCAACGACCGTGGTGGTCGGCGTATGTAATTTGACTCAGCGATACAACCTTCGTTTAGGGTGAGTTTGTGGTGTGGTGGTAGATACTGTAGTGATCCTAAATCACTACCCCCATCCAAATCCCCAATATTACCAATAATCCCATTCAAATCCCCAATACTTCCTATAATCCAAATCCAAATTCCATATTGAATCATATGAGCGATAAATTAAACCAAAAGTTAATTTGTTGCACGTTGATTCAATTTCACATTAACTTACACCCCAACCCAATTGAATCATATGCACGATACATTTAAACCAAAGTCCATTTGTCGTGCATTGATCCAATTCCCAATAATCCTGACATCATGAAATGCTTAACTCAAAATGCATTTCATGATTTCCTTCCAGGAATTTATTCAAATAAATTCCTAGTCACTTCCCAGAACGCCATTCTAACTGAAGCACACAAAACCTTGTGTGTGCTTCTTGGAGTTTTTAACAATAAAAAGCTTAACAAATCCCAACGATTAAAAGTATAAAAGGGCGGCACATTTCGATTTCATGATCAGTCAAGTTCTAGGTGGCCGAAGCTACGCCGAATAAAAAATATAGAATTGAATGTTCAAACCAAAAGAATTAAAATAAAGAAGTTAGTATAATTCCAAACAAACCGGACGTTTCACTTTCACGAGATATACTATTGCTGGGACGCTTGCGCTCGCCGCGCGTCATTTAGTTATTCAGAACACCTTTAAGTAAAACAAAGGATCCTCGACAATTCATTGCCATTGGGGGCCACTTCGAAAACCTCAATGACGAATTAATCCCCGGTGACCAAGGGAGAATAGCGTGCTTTGTTCCGGAGTAACAAAGGATGTCCTGGAGGAAACTGCGCCCTCAATCCAAGGAACTTACGCACACCGAGTCTCCCGTCCGGAAGCCCCCACGCTCCCCGAAGGAAGTTGCGAGGGCACACCCGGAGTAACAAAGGATGTCCTGGAGGAAACTCCGCCCTCAATCCAAGGAACTTACGCACACCGAGTCTCCCGTACGGAAGCCCCCACCTCCCCCGAAGGAAGTTGCGAGGGCACACCAAAGGAGGTAAGCCAAAATTCTCAATTTAGGAATATAGCACCTCAACAATACCATCTCCACTAAGGATATGTATTTACTTACCACCAGAGAAACGTAAAGTCTGTCTTGGTGGAATAGAAAACCGGATCTCGTAATGGAGGTCATGGTGGTATGTGTGTGATTGTTCAGATCTGTGTTGTTTACTCATGCGCGAAGGCAATGGAAAAACAAAGCAGGCAGGCGGCGAGCACAAAGGAATCGGGGCGATCATAGTTTATGATGTGCATCGCGGCTAAATAAATAGACGACGATGCATCGAAGAGATGTGCTAAAAGCAAATATGGGACGAGGACATCATAAAAATCTTAGATGAGTGATGCCCTTGCGTAAATATACGAATAGACGCTGGGAAAGGTGCTAATGGGTTGGTGGACGAAACGAATCCCTTGCTTGCATTTGTATATGCAGGGAAATTCGTTTGTGGGAAACGGATTCTATATTTGCATAGTTTATGCTTTGAATTCAATCTGGCGGCTATGCGCGAAGCCGATGATTGTTTGGAGATTCAAACAAAGGAGCATTTCTGGGTAAAGTGCTTGCAGATGTATCGATAGTTGCAAGTCATTGCGAAGCAATTCAGATGGTTAAACAATGACGGTTTGTATATACCATCTGTGTCAATTGTACATGGCATCTATGGCGACGTCGGGATCGAACTCTAGTGTGATTATCTACACTAATTGGGAATTCGGTTCTGGGTCGCTAATGCAGAGATGCATTGATACATGTATGAATGCCCTTGTAGGAAAAATTCTTTGCAGGCATTTCCAGGTAATGCATTAAAAGCATTAATTATCCTTGGGAAGGAAATGTTTTTGCTGTGGGGCGATTGCCGTGCGGGTGTGGGAAGGTTGGAATTTTCCTGGCAACCGAAAGTATCGAATAGGTTTTGTTTTATGCTCCCGTATAATGGAAAGAATTCTTGTAGGGAATTTGTATGCGAAGAAATGCATGAAAGGTAAGAAGTCTTTTACAGGGACTTTTAGGTGATATGAATTTGATCTATTTGATGCGCGAAGCATTTCAGTTGCTAATGCAATTAATATTTAAGCGAAACTTATAAGATTGGGTCGAAGTTATGGGGGTTCTTCAGGTAAGTAACAGTGGGGTTTGGCGGAACCACCACAAGTTTGTAGGACAACAGTTTGTGATATACGAGTGTATAGTATATGAATTAGAGATATAAGAGTTTATACGCACCATAAAATCTAGCATAGGATGGGCCATAAATGTTTGCAATGGCAACACCTGATTTATTAAAAACCGTTAGAGAAAGCGAGGGGGGAGGGGGGTGAATTTTTATTAGGTTGTAGTTGGAATTGTTTATACGTTTATTACGCCCCCTAACGGTTTTTACGTAATCAAGTGTTGCCATTTGCAAAAATGTATGGCCCACCCTATACTATAAAAATTCATATGAATGTATAATTTTAATATTAGTGAAAATTTTTTTTATAACACTTCTCTCGGGAGAGAGGAAACTATAGTCTGGTGGTAGGTAAAAACGATATCCTTATTGGAGAGGATATCTACCACGACACCATTAACTCACCCCAAGAAACGAATCATCGCTGCACGAGATGATTATCGCTGAGTCTTATTACGACCACCGTTCGTGGCGATCGGTTCACTCCCGCTCTCCGCCGTCTGCGGAGATGCGTTTATAGCGAGTCATGTGTGAAGTACTACGGAATTATTAAACTGCAAGCGAATTTCTTTCTTCTAATAATTAAAAAAATTGACTGTCAGGTATAAATTAATGAGTCGAGTGTTCGATCGTGAAGTGAATAAAATTAAAGAAATAATTGCGAACAACATACAATTGTGTTTTCTTTCCCGGCTGCACTTCCTGGGTGCTTGTCCGGTATTTGTACTTTTCCTTTTGTGTATGGCGAAATAACGGAAAGTTTGTGGGGACGAGATAGAACTCTCGCCGTGCGGCGTCGCGACATTCGTACCCCCACAATAGCACCGAGTCAGCGGCCCGAGATGTCACCAGATAACTGATGCAAGTTCTTTTTGAACAGTGCACCTTGTAATGCGCGGGAAAAGAGTTCCATAACTTTCTCGCTCTGTAACGGAACAAGTTCTGACTCAGAGATGTTCGCGCCGTCGGTAGATGAGCCGCAAATTGGTGCGATCCGTCGGATTACCTTGTGGAGCGCATATAAACCGAATTGCGCGAAACAATACCACGAATCTCCGAAGAACAGTACCAATGATAATATCTGTAAAACAGACAAAGGTCGACTACGCGCTTTCGATGTGATAGCGAGTGTGGTCCTGACGTCAGCGCCGTATCCCCGATCAGGAGCAATATTCGAGCGCTGGTCTGATTTGGGACTATTAGAGAAGAAGAAGTTGGACCGGAGTAAAATATTTCTTGGCTCTAAAAAAATAGCTCAGTTTCTTGAGGCCGATCCGGCGTTGTTCGACACGTGTTTATGCCATGATACATACCCACAGACTGTGCTGGCGAACAATGTCATGTTTTCCGCAGATTCAGGGGCCTGGCCATATATCATCAGTTCTTGAACCGATGATCCACTTTTCTTTGTGAATGTTGTATATTGTGTCTTCGTTGCATTGATATCAACGAGATTGGGGTTTCCCCACTGCAGGACCTTATCCAGATCCCGATTCAGAGAGTCGACCTCGCTACATCTCAATTGATGCACTAATCGACCGATCACTCGAAAAAGAGTAAACAAATGTACTATCATCCGCAAAACTGAACACTTTGTTATCCGTTGACTCCAACAAATTATTTATGTAAAGCAAAAACAAGGTTGGAGCCAAAATGGAGCCGTGAGGCACTTCGGAATTAACAGGATACAGATCGGAAGACTCGCCATCTACAACAACCCGGATCGATAGATTTTCGAGGAAGCTCTTTATTCAGTCGCAAAGCTGCTGGGAAACTTCGTATGAACGAAGTTCGCTCCGTGCCAGACGTGGTCAAACGTCTTGGAGACATCCAATACCACTGTTGTGGCCTTGTTACGAACCTACCTCGTGTTCAGGTCCTCCCCTAACACCCACTAATCCCCTTTCGCAAGTTTCCCCTCTCTACCTGTTAAAGGAAAACAAATCGCCAAGTAGCTAATTTGCATAAACTACTTTGTGCAAATTCTACTTGGTAGAAAAATAATAAAAAACGGCGTTGGCGCCGAATAAAAAATAAAACGTCAACGGCAATAATAAAAAAAATGAGATTCGACGTAAAAACTCGAAACCGAAGACACAAATTGAAGAAAACAAAACAGAAAATAGCATAAAACATTTTCCCGCCCGCACATTGCAAGCAAGCTATATTAGTCATAAGTCCGGTCGGGCCAGATAACCCGAAAGTAAATGGACAAAACTGAAATAACACAACAATCAAAACACAACTGAAGCTGAACAGGGGAGTACGAATCTTTACGCCGTTTAGGATTATGAGTATTGGATGCATGTGTAGGGGAAGGAGATGGTAGGGCTTTTCAGAGCACTACACCATCGCTTTGACTCACCATGCAATTATAAGGGTCAAGAGGTCTCCCATAGATCACCTGCCACGAATCCGTATTGAACATTATCCAAAAGCCCGTTGCACTCGAAGTACTGACTTAACTCGCCATTGATGACCTTTTCCATCACCTTATATAACATAAACCGTAATGCTGTCGGGCGGCAATTTTTTGGGGGACACTTTTTCTCCTTCTTTGGGATTGCCTGAACTCGAACCACCTTCCAGCAGGTAGGAAATGCCCTCCATGCATAAGATAAGTGGGAGAGTCTGCCAACAACCGGCGACTGATATGGAGCATAGTTCTTAAGGACTACTGTGGGTATACCGTCAGCGCCTGTTGCTTTTCTACAATCCAGTCCACGTAGAATGCGTTGAATATTACGTGGGTGGAACCTTACATCCCGCATCGAAGACCGTACCGACGCCATCATAGGTGGCTCCCAAAAATCGGCATCGAGATCTGAATTCGCAGAAAATAAATTCGCGAACACATTCGCTTTATCCTTGGAATTTGTGACTAAAGTCACGCTGTCCGTCACTAACGGGGGAAAGGAGAAGGAACTGAAGTTACTGCTGACAGACCTTGCCATTGACCAGAAGAGACGCGAACCAGTCGGGCACCCAAGAAGTTGATTTGTCTCTCTATCATAGGAAGCCTTCTTGGCAGTATCAATCGACTAGTTGCACACGTTTCTGATTCTAACAAAATTCGTTCTGTTAACTTCGTTGGGATTGAAGCACTATTGTTTAAAAGCTCTATTTTTGCCGTTGTAATCTGTTCGCTGAATTCAGCTGAATTTCGTTTGATGGAATGCGGAATGTAGATCTCCATCCAGAGATGAATAATCTCTGTGATCGACTCCGCGCATACGTTAACATCGGAGTCTCCAAAACACACCTCCAACCTCGGAAAGGATGCGTAGAAATCTCGCAAATCGTCCCAGTTAGCAGCTCCATACCTCCATGCCAGGTGTACCGGTCTGAAGTGAGCGTCAAGATACAAATGTATCGATAGGAAATGTTTGTTGTGAACGAGCCCATACATTTTTTTATTTGGTTGCTATGAGATCTGTCAAACATTTTTAGTTGGCATCAAGTCTGTACAAATATGGGATCAAGATGACACTTTAAGTCAAAAACAAATGGCACAAATGTTAAATGTTGCACAACAAACAGTTTCTGGCCGTTTAAAAGCTATGGGAAAGATCCAAAAGTGTGGAAACTGTGTGCCATATGAATTGAATGACAGGCAGATGGAAAAGCGAAACACCACATGTGAAACGTTGCTTCTACGACAGGAAAGGAAGCCAGTATTGCATCGTATTGTGACTGGTGATGAAAAGTGGATTTATTTTAAAAATCCTAAAAGCAAAAAATCATGGGTACATCCAGGAGAAGCGTCAACATCGACTGCAAAGCCCGATCGGTTCGGAAAAAAGACAATGCTATATTTTTGGTGGGACCAGAAGGGAGTGGTGTATCATGAACTTCTAAAACCTGGCGAAACTGTTGATGAGCAACTACCGACAACAAATTATCAATTTGAACCATGTATTGATTGAAAAACCATCGGGGAACCTCTGGCGCCTGACTAATGACCTTGCCCGGAAAAACAAATCATTATGGAAAATTTAACAACCCCCAGGACTTGCTAAATAAGGCCAAGGCCGGTTCCGGTTGTAGTGCCATTGATGATGATGATGGATCGAAAAACGACCAGAATGGGCCAGAAGACACGGAAAGGTAATTTTGTTGCATGACAATGCTCCGAGTCATGCAGCAAAACCCGTCAAAGAAACAATAAAAGCTCTCGGCTTGGTAGCGTTACCCCTCCCCCGGCATTCACCAGACTTTTCACCGATGGGACACGCATTGGCTGACCAGCATTTCAATTCCTCCGAAGAAGTCGAAAATTGGGTCTCTGAATGGTTTGCCTCAAAAGACGACCGGTTTTATTGGCGTGGTATCCACAAATTGCCAAAAAGGTGGTCGAAATGTGTAGAAAGCAATGGCCAATATTTGGAATAAAATGTTTTTCACTTTTTAAAAGAAAAATGTTTACATTAAAAAAAAAACGCTCACTTCATACCGGTACACCTGGTATATGGCGAAGCTGCTTAGGTTGGTTATTTGCTTGAAATTCAAGTGGCTGCGCGGCCGATACCAAGTAGTGATATGAGTTTCCCAGTGACGCGCCAACCTCCACGGTATAAATGCTCGGCTCATATGTCAGAAACAGATCCAGGGTATTCGCATAATCATCGAGGGTATCCGGCACTCGCGTAGGTTTATAGCGTTTGGAATGATAGTGAAGAACGTGTGTTTCGAACTGACGCTATGACAATTAGAATCACCAAAAATTGAACCCATGCGTAACACATCAGGCTACTGGCCGTGCTTAGAATTCGATTTTTAAACTCAAGTATATTCCGCTGATGTGAATTGTTATGTTATCGCTATGGTATACAGCTCTGATGCATTTTCTTATTCGATTTTCGTTTGGTGTTCTTCACTATTTGCTTGTGTATTGTGTGTGTATCTGTTAGAGATGCCACAGGTTCCTCCACAAGTTGGATCAAATTGCAGCTAACAGCGAACATCTACGCTAGCTTCTCAGCCTCGTCAGTCCGGTTAGAATGTTTCATCTAGCCGGAATTGTGTACGCTAAAATCGCCAAGGACGACAATTTCGGAAGACGGGTGGTTGGTTTGTACCCAGTCAACGGTATGTGAAAGATGTTCGAAAAGTGTCGCCGATCGATCATCATTCGGGGAGCGGTAAAGACAACAAAGAAATTTATCAGAATTCGTTAGCAGGACCCTCAACCACATGATGCCTAAGTTACTGAGTTCTAACGGCTCCATTCTTTGACAAGCCAGATCGGAGCGCGTGAAGACACAGAGTCCGCCCATAAACCGGAATCTTGAATGCAAGTCATATCCTGAGCAACGGAGATATGTCGAATCACTTGACGTATCGACCTGGGTCTCAGTTAAGGCAAGGATATCAGGTTTTGCTTCTTTTTTTTTACTTCTCCCAGGAAAGTCGAACCTATAGCGGTCAGCGCCCTGGAATGTTATTTTTCCTCGACCGGGCCGATCAGCCGAGTTCCAAAAGTTGCTCAAGGATTTCTCCCAATCATTTCGCGAAGACTATAGCTTAATGGCGTGGTATTTCACCGAGCGGCTGGACTTTGAGACCATACCTACCACTTAGTAAATTCAGCGTTTACATTCGTATTAGTGAACAGATGCCCCTGGTGTTAAAAAATGGTGCTATCAGTGGAACGTCGACAGAGTTTCGAAAACGAACCCGATTACGCGATGACAAATTTCTTAAAGCTCGGTTATTTATCAAAATATTTGCATGGTGTTCCCCCTGACATAGTCGTCCCCGGAGATCCGAATGTGAAACTAGTTTACCTCCGGAATTCTTTATCTCAGAAAGTACCATCATGACTTATTTTCGTGTCAGTCCGGGCCATCAGCCATACATCCGAAACATAGTCGAGTATTTCTCCGGAATGTACAGCGTGACGGGGTGGTATCTCACCTTGGGACCGACTACCACCTAAACCAACCTTTTCTCAAACCGGTCCATCAGCCAAGCTCCGAAAGATGGCCAGAGATTTCTCCCGACCATTTCACGGAGCCTTTAACATGAGGGGAGGTATTTCACCGGGCGACAGGGCGTTTGGACGCCACCTACCTTTAGTCGCCTCTTACAACAAGCCGACCTAGCCGTGAGTATATTCTAACGCCCTACCCATGAGGCGCGAGTAAGCCGATAGGCGTTGATATATAAGGATCAGACGTCTCTTGGCAGTCGTCGAGTGTGCCAGAGAAAAAATGTTCGGTGCCCAAACAGAAAATCCGCTTTGCATGTGTTTGTAATTGTGGTCGCCGTTCTCTTGTTTGAGATCCGTTGTAACCGTTTGGCGCATAGCTATTCATATTGTTACCATACATGATCGTTAGAATATATTCCTTTTGAAATAACTGCTGCTGGGAGGGTTGTTTTGTAGATAAGAACGAAAAAGGTTCCAGCGAATTGTTGGCGACTTGAGTTTATTAATACAAATGTGTATAGTACATGTAGGTCTTGGGTGCGGTAGTGAACACAGATCACGTCTTTGGCGTCTGATAATCTGCGCTTTGATCGGTGTGTATGTTTGTGTTTGTGCCGTCTTGTACTGTGCGTTCGTGTGTGTGGTTTGTTAATAGTAGACCCTATGGGATGGGTCCAGGAATCCTCTATTATAGAGGGGAATGTTGTTGGAAAGGGTGCTTTCTTCAGTTTTGTACTGAAGAAGAAATTGTGGGGGTTTGATCCGAAGAGATCGAAAGAGAGAAGGGTCAAGAACGCAGGAGTCCCGTACAAGTAGGTTCTCGCTGTTCTGAATGTTTTCGAGGTACTTATATGCTAATTGAAGCAAGTACTCGTCGATAGGGGTAATGGAGGCGCCTTCGTATAGGTGAGAGTTGGGGTAATGACGACCGTCAGGCCTTCTAGAATGATTGGTGCATCTTCTGAGGAGTTCCTTTCGAAAACCCGAAGTCTTTCCATTTGGGCCGAAGATATGCAGGACCATATGGGAAGGGCGTACGATATTCCAGATCGGATTAGCTGCTTATAGCTAAGTTTGGTGTAAACTTTGTTGCTCCACTTCAAGATGTTGTGCAGTTGCTTAGACCGACCAAGGCCCCTTTGGAGAATGTGGGTGACATGTTTGATGAAATTCATTTTTGGGGTATAAATGACCCCAACATATTTCATCCTGTCCTGTGGTCTAATCGTAGTATCTCCCATTTTTATTCGAATATTCTGTGAATATCGAGAAGTAGGTTGGGAGTGTTTACTACTCAGAATTATAGCTACTGCTTTAGATGGGTTAAGTCGAATTTTCCACCGACTGTAATACTGATATAGTTCGTCCAGATGACGGTTGAGTCGGTTTGTTGCGAGTTTTGGGCTTTTAGATGACGTGTACACTAGGACGTCATCCGCATAGCAAATCTGGTTTACTCTACCATCCACAGGGCGAGGAATATCTGAGGTGTAGATATTAAATAAGATGGGGCCTAGAATGGAGCCCTGTGGTACGCCTGCGGCGGCGTTGAAAGTTCGGGAAAGCTTTCCATTCACTCGAACTTGGAAGGTTCTGTTTAAAACGAACTGGTAGATTATATTACACAGCGTTTTACTGAGGCCGGTATTCAGTAATTTAAAAACGAGACCTTCGATCCAGGTTGTGTCAAAAGCCTTTTCAATGTCCAAGCTCACCGCAATGGTGGGTTCCTTATTAAAGAGCCGCACGCAAACGTGGTTTTGAAATATGTTGAGAGCCATAGTGGTGCTGGACTGATTAAATAACCGTTGCTCACATTTTAAATAGGTGACGCTCGGATGGCATCCCTTGGTGATGACGCATTGTCAGCTTGCGATTGACAGACATGTGGTGAATATGCTGGGTGGTGAATGTACTAGACGGTTAATTACTAGATTCTCTCAGCATGTTTTTTCCATAAGCAAGTAAATGATACATAAATTACAAGCTACTGCTTGTTTGGTGTGGGTTTCGATATAGTTGGGACCGTTTGTAACGCCAATCCAAAACCACACCATTCAGTGACTGTGGATATATAGGTTTCTCCATGCTCAGTCGTATAATTTAAACTACCGAAATGCGACAATTTTGCCAGTGATGATTCTACTGAGATGGAACTGAGTCTCATTACTCAAGAAGATTTTTTCGCAAAATGTGACTATTCATTGCGGCCATCTCATGCATCCATTGATAGCCGTACTGGCGATGTTACAGATAGTCAACATATAGTTCCTATGTCAACTTGTCTTTGTACATGGTTTAGATCCCCCATAAAAATCATGAACAATATGGTCGATGTAGGGTTACACTCCCGGACACGATGACCGATCGATGTGTCCAGATGCTCGACCATACTGGAGCGGACAACAGTGATGCTGTCCGAAAATGAATGAAAAAAGTTCCCGACCTCAACGTGAAGATAGCAGCACTCGTCAATAAAAATAAATCCCCTTTTGGGAAAGAAGGGGTGCTAGTGGCGTAAATTTCTAACTTGTGTTCGATGGTGTTTGTTTGCCACCATTCGAACAAAGCATTACCTCTCGCATTGGGGGTTAAGTTGCCCCAAGTAGCATGTTTAGCATTGATATCGCCTGCTAAAAGTAAATAGTTGGTTTCCGAGTAAAATTGAAAAAAAAAAGAAGTCACTCGGCGCCAGATCTGGTGAATGCGGTGGATGGTCTATCACTTCAAACTCCAGTTCCTCAACTTCAGCCATTGAAACTGTGCAGTATGTACGAGTGCAATATCCTGGAGAAAGAGGAATTGTTCTTTCTTGAAATGAAGACGATTTTCTTTTATTTTGTCATTTAGCTGACCTAATAATGACGGCTGTCCCTTTTCCAAATAGTCAATGAAGATAATACCACATGCATCCCAAAACACAGTAACCATAACCTTCCCAGGTGAATTCACCATCTTTGCCTTCTTTGGAGCCCGTCTGCCTTTAACAAACCACTCGTTTGACTATTCTTTCGTCGGGGGAGTATACGAGGGTTGCCTTTTATATTTCGGGATTAGAGAACAAAAACAAATATTGATCATCGAAAATCACTTTATTGTTTTTCAAAATATTCCCCATGAAGATCTATACACTTTTGCATGCGTTTGAACCAATTGTCGAAGCACTTTTGCCACTCTGATTGAGGTATCTCCAACACATGCATTCTGAATGCAGCAACCGCTTCTTCAGGTGTCGAAAAACGTTGACCTCTCAGTTTGTTTTTTACGTACGGGAATAAAAAGAAGTCATTCGGTGCCAAGTCAGGACTATACGGCGGATGACCCATCAAATCGATGTTTTGGGTGCTCAAAAATGCAGTTGTCGCAGCCGATGTGTGAGAGCTCGCATTGTCGTGGTGAAGAGTGACCCGTCTTCGGCGGTTGGTTTTCCTGATTTCTTGGAAGACAACTGGCAAACAAATGGTTGTGTACCACTCAGAATTGACTGTTCTGCGTTGTTCTAGTGGAACGGTTGCGACATGTCTAGTTTTTCCGAAAAAACAGGCGACCATTTGCTTGGAAGTGCTTCGTGCGCGAACAACTTTTGTTGGATTTGGCTCATCTTGAAACACCCAGACAGTCGACTGCTGTTTACTTTCGGGCTCATACGCGTAAATCCACGATTCATCACCTGTCACGATGTCATAGACGTGTTTCGAAGCACCGCGACCGTATTTTTTGAGCATTCTTTCGACCAATTGACACCAGCCTTTTTTTGGGCGATTGACAAATTGTGTGGGATCCGACGCGAACAAATTTTTTTGACAGTCAAATGTTTATGCAATATTGAATGTATGCTGGTCTCACTAACGCCTAAGTTTGTCTCAATCTCACGATAGGTCACATGACGATCTTCCAATATCAGTTCGCGCACAGCATCAATGGTTTTAGGAACAACAACTGATTTTGGACGACCTTCACGAAATTCATCTTGGAGTGAACTACGACCACGATTGAATTCACCATACCATCGATAAACACTGGTCCTTGATGGAGCTTCATCGCCAAAAATTGAATTAAGTTCATCCATGCACTGTTGCTGAGTTAATCCACGCCGAAAGTTGTAAAAAATAATCCACGAAAATGTTGACGATTTAATTCCATTTTTGGGCCGAGATGAGTCTTTTAAGTTACTGTAAATAACACAAATAGCGCTCGTATGTCAAAACGTTCTGAGTGCGTATAACCTCAAAAATGTCCAACTTTACGACAGAGCTGTCAATTGCCGGATTGCAACGCTAGGGTTGCCAAATCCCGAAACATAAGAGGCAACCCTCGTAGTGGTGTTACAGTTACTAATCTGCGCAGAAACTCATCTGAGTTGCGGCGCATGCGCTCCAAAACAGCCTTACAAGAGACCATGCGGTTGCATTTGCTCTATGAGCCGAGAGCAAATACGGCACCCACCTACAATCTATCTAAACCCAAGACGTAGTGTGTCCTGTTTAAGTCATCTCCGTTCACCATTCTCTTTTCCTTTCTGAGGCTATTGATTTATATCACATACTGGTTAGCATCCACTCTGCACATAAAATGACTCCACATTTCAAAAAGATAGAACTAAAAATTTATTTCTAGGCTGAAACATTACCGCAAACGTTTTTTGTTAAATCTAGTGGATGTGTCCGAAGGCAAATATATGTCACTTTACAGATATGTTAATCTATATTTAATATACAGGGTAAGGTCTGGTAAATGAAGAAAGCAGTTCATTGCACTCAAATATAATCTACTTCACAGAAAAATCTCCACTAAACTATTATATTTTAATAACAATACCATGTTAATGTTTGGTCACACTTTTGAGTATTTCCTGAGTAACATAACGTCCGGGTCGAATTGGATATTTAAAAAGAAAAACAAAAATTGCATTCGATGGTTTTTATTGCCGTGGTCATTATCTCATAATCGGCTTAATAAAGTTAGCGTTGTATGTTCACTTGACTCTGCTGATAATGTGTTTCTCACGCATAAAAACTGTGGGTTGATTTTCGGGTTGTGCCATCTAAATATTGTTGGATAACAAACTGAATATTTGTCTCCACAGAATAACGCAAGCTTGAGAAACATAGGTTAAACATTACTGTGTTAATGTTTTCGACAGTTGGCTCATTGCATTTTGTTTGTATAATGTACACGTCACTGAATTTCACTTTTGCAAGATTACAGGAATCTCTAATAGAGAGAGTAAAGCCATTTTAGAGAGCATTTTCAATTTTTGTCTCACTAACGCGCGCACAAAAGGAGATTTTGAAGTGCCCTTAACCGTCAGAGTACAGTGCAAGCGGATGGAGAGGAAGCGGATAAAGAAAGGAGGAGTCGATGTATATTGATCTTGACGGGAATATGGGGGGGGGGGGGGGGGGGGGGGGCTGTATTGGTCTGTACGAACCCGAAAGTTCATGACCTTACAACCTCGACTCCGCCATTGTTCCCTGTCCTGCGCGCCCCCCTTCCACGTT
Source organism: Microdon myrmicae (assembly GCA_963931805.1). Classification (NCBI taxonomy): domain Eukaryota; kingdom Metazoa; phylum Arthropoda; class Insecta; order Diptera; family Syrphidae; genus Microdon; species Microdon myrmicae. Next base: position 256,412,415 of record OZ007497.1, on the reverse strand, counting down.
GTCCTCCCATCACTGTCGCGGCCGTTGTGCCGGTCTCTTTCCCCTTTCCAAGGTATCTGGCTACAGTTTTTACTTGTAGTGGAAGATTATTACTTCCTGCGATGGAAAATGTTTTCCAATTCCGTTTTGTATCCCTTGATGCGCTGGATAGGGGCGTTCTTAAAAGGATACTTTCTGTTTTTTGGAAATTTATTTTTAATTTCCAGTCGTCGCAAAAACGTTTGGTTTTGTTGAAATCATTTTGCAGAAGTCTGTTGATGACATCAATCTTTTCTCCAGATCTATACACCACAACGTCGTCGGCATACGCAATTTCATGGTTGAGAGAACCCACTAGATCACCAGTGTAAATGTTAAATAAAATGGTGAAATTCACTGCTCCCTGTTGTAGGCCGTGTTTGATGTGGAAAGTCTTGTTAGAGATTATGACTCCACATTTCACCACAAATTGTTTACCCATTATCATATCGTAGATAATGTATAATAAATGTTCGGGCATACCTAGATTTATAACTTATATACCAGACCTTCTAGCCATACGGTCTCGAAAGTATTTTCAAAGTGAACCAAACAGGCCCCTGTGCATTGTTTCTTCGCCTTGTTCCACTGTATGTCGGAAACAAGTTTTGTCGCAGCATGAACTGTCATGTTGCGATCGAAAACCAAACTGGTAGTTCGGAATAATACCATTTTCCTCTGTTACGTACGTCGGCAACCACCATCATTTAATAATTTGCATTTAATTTTGGTTTTAACATAGTATGATGGTAAGGTGGTGGAAGAATTGCACGATCCTGAAGTGAGTTTCTGAACACACCCTGATTCGGGTGTGGATCGTGCAGTTCTTCGAGCTCGAAGTTTGGAAGATGTATAAGAGTGGGACGTTTTCGCCGGCCGGGTGACATTTTGGAGTGGTTGAACGAGAGGGGATCACCTCGCCTTGGCGGGGGAGTCCTAACCGGATCGTGTGGGCGGTCGAGCTTTTGGTCGAATCGTCGGATTGAGTGTCGGGGCCGCCGCGGACGTTTGTGTTGTCCTTGGTTTTGTGGAGTGCTTGTCTGTTGTTCCCCCTCTAGGGTTAATACATCAGTGTTATTTATTTATTTATTTTTTACTAACCCTAGTATATAGGTAGCCTAAAACGTACTAACATTAGCACTTAAGCATTATTTATTTTGTTTCACTAACCCTAATGTATAGGTAGTACTAAATATATAGAAAATCCTTACTAACCTTAACACCTAAGCATGTTTATTTATTTATCTATTTATTTATTGGTTGGTTTGTTAATTGTTTGTTTGTTTGCTCTCCGCCGTCCACTCTCCGGCGTGACATTCCTCTCCTAAGAATGCCACGCAGTCTTGTGGGGGGGGGGGGGGGGGGGGGTGTGTGTGTTACGTACGTCGGCAACCACCATCATTTAATAATTTGCATTTAATTTTGGTTTTAACATAGTATGATGGTAAGGTGGTGGAAGAATTGCACGATCCTGAAGTGAGTTTCTGAACACACCCTGATTCGGGTGTGGATCGTGCAGTTCTTCGAGTTCGAATTTGTTTTTCGAAGTGGACGTGAGTGGAGAGCGAGAGAGATGGAGGGTTGACCCTTTTTTGAAAGATACGGTTTCGAGTTCCGTTGACAGAGTTGAAATAAAGGTGTGGAAGAAAAGCAAGAAGAAAAAAGGTGTTCCCGTTTTTTTTTTGTTCTTTGTTCTTTCTTGGAAACGTGAAATTAATGATAGTAATAATTGTAAAGGAAAAGAAAAAAAAAGAGAAATTAGACTCGAAATAAAAATTATAAAACACTAAAAGTGTTCGTGGACAGAAAGTTTGTCTTATTTAGTACGAAAGAAAAAGGCGCGGGTGTTTAGAGATCGGACTGGCCAGTCGCAGCCATATCGAAGGCTCCAAAAATCCAACGTTTGGTAACCCCAATTGTCTTTAAAAGGAAACGAAGACGTCTTGCATTGAGGAAGAAGCGTCAAGTGACATCCAAGGAAGTTGCGGCTGAAGGTGCTAAATTGTTGGCCCAAAGGAAGAAGAACCAGGACTGAGTCGGATGGAAGCTGCTACTCCGACCTCCAACTCTCCCCGGCAAAGTAGTTGAAAACGGCGGTAAAATCCAGGTAACCAAATTATTATTTCATTGATAAAATTTTGTGTGGCTGTATATGCTACACCTCACACCAGTTAGTCAATGCTTTATTTATAATTTTCTCGAATACCTTGCTGATGTTCGGAAGCAAACTAATCGAGCGAAGATTGGCTGGATTGGTCCTTTCCTTTTTGGGGATGGGATGAGCTACTGCAGATTTCCATTGGATTGGATAATATGCATTGTTTAGAGCTTAATTGAACAAAATAGTGTACACCTTCACTACTTCCAGAGGTAAATGCTTTAGAACAATGTTTGGAATACTATCTATTCCAGAAGAATTTTTTTTCTTAATGGATCTGAGAATGTCCGTCAATTCATTCTTGTGTACAAATATGCTAGTGTTTAGATTTCTAAGCGGGGAATCCGCTCTATTATTCTCACTAAAGATACTGAAACTTCGACTTCAGAGACGCCAACTGTTAAGTTCATTGCGTAGCGAAATATGTTTTTGGAGAGCCATATTTTCTAGGTCAAGGTTAGAATGACTCGATTCGTTCAACCTATATACTCGTACTGCTTCGAAACAAGCACCAATTGAGTTCGCTTTTTTTTGCGGATCCTCGACTATTATGAACCGCGAGACTCACAGACATGGAATGGCATTATAATCTTTCCTTCGAAAGACTTTATTTATTTGAGGGAACATATTCGGTCCACTAGCTTTAATGGCTTGAATTCTCTTGTTCCAGTCTTCATTAATTTCTGATCTATAGTTGCCACGGATCAGTTTTTGAAGATTTTTAATTAGTGAATTAATAGTTTTTATTTCCTGGCTATTGGGATTGCTGAGCTGTGTGTAGAGCAGTTTTAACTTAGAGAGCAGAATACTCTTTTGCCTATCCAGCTCGTCGATCGTTGCGTTTCTGTATCGGTTTGTATGGCTCTCCATGTGAGACACTTTTGTGATAGAACGATTCATTGTATTAGTAACAATGTTGTTCATCGTCGAAAGATAATGATCAATTTCGTCATTATGAAGATTTCTGTCAGTTGGTGGATCTATGCCATTGTAGCGTAATGCTTTTTTTATTATCCGATCAAAGCCCGACCAGTGTGCTCTTCCGAAATTAAAAGAATGTATCTGTTTCTACTGCTCAAGTAATGAATGTTCGTTTGGGACATGTATTGCAGCACCAAGTCCATAATGATCGCTATCGTACTCGATTGTACGAAGACAATTTCGAGTAGTTAGATCCGTATCTAATAATTGTATTCGCTCGTCGAGCAACAGAAAATCCAAGAAGGAATTTCCTCTTGGATATGACGGCGTACTTGTAGCGTACAATTCTACTTCACTGTGCTTGGAATTGAGATTTCCCGCCATAAAGGAATAATTATTTTCCGAGTCTAACTTGAGACTTCGAAAAAGAGTATCAAGTTCATTGATAAACTGTATACACTGTGGATCTTCGGGAGCATAAGCAGAGATCATATATAGATGCCTTTGACTTTTCAAAGGAATATCTATAACGCAGGCTTCTAGTACCTGGAACTTGTATACATCTCTACTGTAGACGACTTTGTGTTGTAGACCATTTTTAACTAACACTGCGACCCCGCCCCCCTGAGTGGAATTTGGACGATCTCGTCTAATTACTTTATAATTTGGGTAGCCCAATTTGTGCCTTTGATTTAGCTTAGTTTCGCTAGACAAAAGCACATCTGGGCGTTCAGCTTCCAGCATATTGCTGAGATTATCCCTTCTTTCCATGCGGATTAGTGAATTAACATTCACAGCAATATAACAGCAATATATAAAAATGTTTGAGGGTTAATTCAGTCGCAGTGAACCTTATGATTAGAGTGTGGGTTCGTCTGGAAACAGGGTCGAATAGATAATGTCCGTTCGAGCCACTTGTTCCGTCGGTTTTTTCTCGATCTTTTCGAATTTTTTATCAAACAAAGCAAACTGTCCTTGTATGGACAATAATATTGCTGTTATATCAGTTTGTGCCTCTGGAGCAGGCGTTCTAATGGTATTACGTGTTTGTTCTAAGATTGGTGCATTTTTTACTCCACCTGCCATTTGGGCGTATGACACACTTGGTGCCACGAAGTTGTTGTAAGAGCGAGTTTTCATCCTTTTCTCTTCTTCAACTTGCTTCTTTTTGGCTTCCAACTTTGATTTTAGTTGTTGGTACTTAGGGCAACCTCTAGAGTTAACAGGATGGCCTGAGTTACAGAGGATACAGGATACTATATTTCAATGATATGCTTATTTAGATATTCGACGCATTTGAAATGCATATTGTAATTCGCTGCCACATGGTTGACAGCGCATACATTGCAATACGCGGTCAGACTTCTTTATTCTCTCCCAACTTATTGTTTGGTGACTAATGTATTTAATATATCTAAGTCCATCAATTTTACTATTGGGGCTTAGCGACACAATGAAGAAATGAAACCTACGGTTGCGATTTCTAGAATTTGCTGTAGAAAATGGTTTCACACCTGTAAATTTCAAGGTATCGTTTTCGAAGCTTTTTAGTTCTTCGAGCTCCTCTTCGGGAGTAAAGGAAGGATGAACTCCTTTGAGGAGCATGGAGGCAGTTCTCTCCGATTTAGGGGTGTACGTGTAGTACTCGCATTTCGATTTCCCGCCGATTTAATTTTGTTATACCCTTCTTAATCATCGCATGTTAAACTTATCTTGAAATTATTTATCCATTTTGTTTTAAAAGTTTTGCGTGTCAACTCAGGCAATTTTATGAGATCCTTTGTCTCCATGTAGCTGATAGGAGGTACTTTCTCCCTTTTTTTGACTGGCACCTGCTGAGTTGTTTCCTGCTGAGATGTTTCCTGCTGTTGGTGTGGTTCTTGCTGTTGTTTTTGATGTGATTCCTGCTCTTGAGTTTCCTTATCTTGTCGTGTTTTCTTTGTCTTCGTGGGTTTCTGTTGTCTTTGTTCTTGCTGTTGTTGTCGTACTATTACGGTCACAACCACCCATCCCAGAAAAATTACCCTTTGGGAGCCAATCTCCACCACTAATGGCGATACATGCCAAAAACATCCACTTAAAGGATGAGACATGACCCATGCCAAAGCATTAATCCATACCGCAAATGGCCCCACATCAATTGATACCAAGCAAATCCAACTAAACGTTCAATTTGCTCACACTGAAAACTTAGACAGGATAATCGAACCAAAGGTTCGCAACACAAATCCCCTAAGAGCCAAATGTGCGGACTAGATGCCTTTCTTCAAACGAAATCGTTGAGAATCATAAAATGCGCCCCAGCAATTTTATGATCCCTTGAAAAAATGGTTACCTAAAACCATTAACATCAATCAGCGTCGGTTTCCGTTTTAACCAAACCAAGTTAAAACAAACAACAGGCTCCATAAAATGAACTGCACGTTCGCCTAAACAATAACAACATAGAGAATCACAAAGGTGCATTAGCACGATTCACTACTGATTTTTCTCTTTGTATTTCCTATCAATTCCCCACGGAAGAGATCCTTGCCCATTCGCATAAAGAAAACAACATAACATAAAATGAACTGCACGTTCGCCTAAACCATCATCATCATCATAATCGGCACTACAACCTGGAACCGGTCTTGGCCTTATTTAGCAAGTCCTGAGGCTTGTTAAATTTTCCATAATGCTTTGTTTTTTCCGGGCAATTACTAAATAGCAGGACGTGGATACTTCGATAAACTGCGAGTTCAGTAAGACAAACAATCGAATAGTACCTAACCACATAGTGTTCAATTACTCTAAAATCCAAACCCACCTGTTCTCATCAAAGCGAAATCTCCACACTCTACTCGAGGGGATGGGGTCGCTATCTTAGTTAAGAAAAGTCTTCACCACAATGTCATTTACAGCACGGAAGTACACAAATTCCAGGTGCTAGAGGCATGCATTATAGATATTCCTCTAAAAAGTCAAAGGCATCTATATATAGTCGCTGCTTACGCTCCTGAATCTTTTCAGGGTACCCAATTTATCTGTGAAATCGATACGCTTTTCCGAAGTCTCAAGTTCGATTCGGAAAACAATTACTTTTTAATGGCGGGTGATTTTAACGCCAAGCACAGTGCCTGGGGCAATCTGACCTCGAACACCAGAGGCAATGCCTTGTTTGATTGGTGGCAAACAAATGCGATCGAGCATAAACTAGAATTGTACGCTACAAGACACTCCTTCCTGGATTTACTTATGACAGATGATCAAATTCAGTTACCAGATACCGAGGTAACTACTTGAAATTGTCTTCGCACAATTGAGTACGATAGTGATCATTACGGACTTGGAGCCATAATACACGTGCCAAACGAGTACTATCTACTTGAGCAGTACGACCAGGTACACTCTTTCGATTTCCGAAAGGCACATTGGTCGCGCTTCGATCGCATAGTAAAAAGAGAAATACGCAACATTGGCATAGACCCACCGACTAATAGAAACCTCCGTAATGATGAAATCGATCATTACCTCTTAACTATGAACGATATTGTTACTAACACAATGAATCGTTCCATCCCCAAAGTAGCTCATATGGATGGCTATACCCACCGATACAGAAATGCAACTATCGATGCTTTGTATAGGCAAAAGAGCACCCTGCTCTCAAAGCTGAAATTATGCTATAGGCAGTTCAGTGACCCAAATAGCAATGAAATCAAAACAATCAAGTCATTGATTAAAAATCTTCAAAAACTGATCCGGGATAATTACCGAGCAGTAATAAATTAGGAGTAGAGCAACAGAATTCGAGCTGTCCAAGCAAACGGACCGAACATGTTTTCACAAATCAAGAAAATATGTCGAAGAAAAGATCACAATGACATTCCCTGTCTCCGAATTCCACGGACTCCCGAGAATTGTCAGATAATGCTGAACGCAGGAATCACCTTAGAGCACATCAATTCCAATGATGAAGTAATAGTAGTTGAAGATCCTCAATAGAAAACGAATTCAATTGGAGCCTGTTTCGAAGCAGTGTACAGAGTTAACAAATCAGTTCATGCTTACACTGAAATTGAAAGCAATGCCCGTCAAAGACATTGCTCGCTGCGTACTCAACTTCACAACTGGCGATCCGAAAACCGTAGTTTCATCACATTCGGCGAAAATAATAGAGCGGATTCTCCCGTCAGAAATGAAAATACAAATATGTTTATGCGCAAGGATGAACTTAGAAACACACTTAGATCAATAAAATTTAAGAAATCATCTGGAATAGATAGCATTCCAAATGTGGTTCTAAGGGATTTGCCTCGCGAAGCAGTGAACATATACACTACTTTGTTTAACAACGCTCTAAACAATGCACACTATCCAACCCATTGGAAGACTGCAGTAGTCCACCCTATCCCCAAAAAGGGTAAGGAGAAGAGCAATCCAGCTAATCTGCGCTCGATCAGCTTGCTTCCCAACATCAGCAAGGTATTCGAAAAAATTATAAACAAAGTACTAATAGGTTGGTGTGATGAAAACGATATCATCCCCAACAACCAGTTTGGCTTTCGAGCGCGACATGATACAGTTCATGCAGCGACGAAACTTGTTTCCGATATACAGTGGAACAAGGCAAAGCGACAATGTACAGGCGCCTGCTTGGTTGACTTTGAAAAGGCTTTCGACACCGTATGGTTAGAAGGACTTGTCTATAAGTTAACAAACCTGGGTATGCCGCAATATCTGTTATACATCATTTATGATATGATAATGGACAAACATTTTGTGGTAAAATGCGGGGACATACTCTCCAACAAGACCTTCCAAGTTGAAAATGGCTTGCAGCAGGGAGCTGTGAATTCTCCCATTCTATTCAATATTTACACTAGTGATCTAGTGAGTTCTCTCGAAAACGCCATTGCGTACGCCGATGACATAGTGGTGTACAGAACAGGAGAACAAATAGACGTCATCAATAGCCACCTTCAAAATGACTTCAACGAAATAACACAATTTTGCGACGACTGGAAATTAAAGATTAATTTCCAGAAAACCGAGACTATCCTTTTCAGAACGCCCCTATCCAGGGCCTCGAGGGATACAAAATACAACTGGAAACACTTTTCTATTGTAGGTAACAATAACCTTCCACCGTAGTTAAATACCTTGGTATCTGGCTAGACCAGTATTTATATTTTTACAAGCACGTAGCAGCGTCCCTCTCCGCAGCTAAAAGCGCATATTATATAACAAGAAGTCTATTCCGTAGTAGTCTTCTTGACCCCAGAGTCAAAACAGTTTCGTACTCGGCATTCATCCGACCAGTTTTGGTTTATGGCTGCCCAGTGTTGTATAATATATCTCCACTTTATATGGAGAAGTTACGTGTGTTCGAAAGGCAGTGTTTGCGTTCCTGCCTCAGACATTATAGAACACTAGAGTCGCAATACAAAAAATTCTATGACAGTCGCAATTCAACCATAGCTCGGATCGGACGTGTTAAAAGACCACAGTTTTCGCCCATACGTTGGATGTATATAACTTTTTCATTGAAAAACATACAATTACTCTACTAACTAAAGTGCTATTTATCACATAACCAACGTGTTTTAATATCACGAAAACATCGGCTCACACCCTGTGAATATTTAGTTACAAAACGTGTGTTTAAAAAATGGACAACCTATCGATCTAATTATCTCATCTAATACATAAAAGAGAACGAAGCCACGAAATGGAAAAACAGTAACGTGACGTGTTGTGACAATTAAAATAAAGAACAACAACAATAAACAAACAAAACGAAAGTTAAACGTGACAAATCATTATCTCACAGTGCATTAAATAACATCAACAAAAAAAAGTGCATACAAAATCAGTTCAGCAAAAAGTGTTCGAGGCAATAAAAGCAAAAACAATAAAAAGATAACACTTCGCAAACGCGAAAATTAAAACAAATAATACAATGCTCGTTAAGAAAGTAATTCTTAAATCATCGTTTGGCGCGAGTGCAGGGTTACTGACTTACGGGAGAAATCGAGTTGCGTCGTGGTCCATATAGCAGCCCGCCTTTGTTTTTTTTTAATGAAAACAAACTGGAAAGAACCAGAATGAACACGGAGGAAGATAAAAACGCGACAACACAAAAACGAAAAGCAGTCCCGAAAAATTCCATTGTGACGCGAAGTAAAACCGCGAAATTAACAACGCAGAAAAGAGAACAGCAGATAGAGCAGGAAATTGAGCCCCCCCCAACTTTAACATGTATGGGGCAAACAATGCATTCGCTTCTCTTGCATCCTCAGAGTCTGAGGATGAAGAAGAGGAGATACGTGAATTAGAGGCGAAACTTGCGATGGCAAGAGCCCGATTACAAGAGAGACGCCGAAAGAAAAAAATAGCTGCGCTCGTACAAGAAAAAAACACACAACAATAACAAAAGTCAGCCAACAGCAACAGTTTCACCATCAACAGCAACTACCAACACAAAATCGACCAACGAAACAGCAAGCAACACAGCAGCAGCAAAGCAACAATAACAGCGGAAAAATGAAGATGCCACCAATCAACACCATAGATGTTGAGTGTAAGGAATTGGTAAGTCTCTGTAAGCTAGCTATAGGAAACAATTTTGCAGTTAAAAGACTGACAGGTAACAGGCATGCCATTCAAACATATGCGGTGGCAGACCACGACAAAATTAAAGAGGTATTAAAAAGAGCCACCGCGGAATTCTACTCGTTCACGTCGAAACAAACGAAGAGCGTAACGGTTCTATTAAAGGATGTCGGCCCTGAAATGGAGCCGGAGGCTCTGCTCGAAGTGCTTCAAAATCTGAAGCACGAAGATCTCGAGTTTACCGCTATGAAACCGTTCACCACAACCAAGGCACGAAGGGAAAACCGCAAGCTACCCTTCTTTTTGGTGCAATTAACACCCAGCAGTAGAATTGGTGGTCTAAAAATTAAGAAAAACTAAGATAATGATTACAGTCTTGGATCATCAAAAGGTCACATGGGACAAATTAAAAAAAGGCAGAGACATCCTGCAATGTGTCCGCTGCTAAAGGTTTGGTCACACGGCAGCGAACTGTGAAATGCAGCGCCGTTGCGTAAAATGCGGAAAGGACCATAAGGCAGAAGAATGCCCTCTGGGAAAAGAAAGGATAGAAGACAAAGCCCTTCTAAAGTGCGTAGTGTGTCGGAATGAGGGACATCCCGCTAATTATCGAGGATGTCCTAAATTCCGAGAAATAATGGCAAAAAGTGTGACTCGGCAAAAAAACACAGAGCCAGCTCGTACAACAACAACGCCCGTAACATCGCAGCGGTAGTACGCACAAGTTGCGTCGGGTGGGAGAACACCAAATCAGGCTACATCACAGGTAGCCACAAATACTCCCACACAGACTGAAACAACATCACAAGCGGACGTGGTCACGGTCCTGCTCAATCTGCAGAAACAGATGACACAGCTGCAAAGTCAAATAAACGAGATCTACTCGCACTTGCCCAGTCTAAATAAAAACTCGATATAAACCCTCTAACCAAAACATCAATCAAAGCTCTTGTCGTGAATGTAAATTCACTAATAAGAACTGAGAGAAGAGCCAATCTCTTCAACATGTTGCAAGAGGAACAACCTGATGTACTTCTAGCGGGGGAAAGAAAGTTAAACCAGAGACACAAGATAGAACATAAAAACTACGATATTATACGAAGAGACCGTTCTAACTCCACTCAAGGAGGGGGTGTCGCAATCTTTATTAGAAAAGGAATCCATCATAAAGTAATATATAGTGGAGAAGTGCGCAGGTTCCGGGTGCTGGAAGCCTGTATCGTACGCATACCCCTTCAGCAAGGAGGGGGTTTGTATGCAATTGCGGTCTATGCATCTGAAGAGCACCAACATAACCCATTTATAGCAGAGCTCGAGACACTCTTTCGAGGCTTACAATTGCACGGGGACAAAAACTACTTTATCGTAGGGGGAGATATGAACGCAAAGCATAAAAATTGGGGAATTTATATATCTAATGCCAGAGGAAATCAGTTGACTGGTTGGTTAGATCAGTATCATATCGAATATACAACTGACCTGCTAGCTAAGGAGTATCCATCGTTCCCTAGAGGTGGGTCGTTCTTAGATATCTTGCTAATCGACTCACGACTGTGATTACTTAACCCCAACAGACGAAACAGAAACTGTTTACGGACAATTGAATACGAAAGTGACCACTGTGCATTCACTGCAGTAATAGAGCTTCCGAGCGATCTGGCAGATCTGGAGGAGTTCGTGATCACGCAACCCTACAACTACTGGGCAATGCGATGGCCGCGATTCACCAGATCATTAACAAGAGAACTTCATTCGAATGACTTTAATCTGACAATAAACAATAAAATCTGACAAATAAGGAAATCGACAAATACATTCAAAAAATGGACAAAACAATTCCCAACACAACAGTTACAGATCACATAAGCATGTACAGAAACACAACAATAACTGCACTCCACAATAAACAGAGCAGACTGCTACCAAAACTAAAACAATTACGCATACAGTTTACAGACAGACAAGACCAGGAGATAATATCACTGAAATCCCGATTAAAAAACCTCCAACAATTACTTAAAGCTAACTACAGATTAGCAACAAATTTGTATTGGAACAACAGAATTCGAGCTATAAAAACTAATAACCCGAATATGTTCCTACAAATAAATAAAATATTCAGGAGAAATAATCAAAACGAGATTCAGTGTCTCCAAATTCCACGTACTGATGTAAACAGGCAGCTGCTAACCAACATTGGCATAGATGCAGAGAACGCTATCCTCAATGGTGAGCTCTTCGTGATCGAAGATCCTTTGGAGAAGGCGAACGCTGTGGGAGCTGTCTTTCAGGAAATGTACAAGGTGAATGAAAGCATTCACCGAAATCATGACCTGGAGGACAGAATTCGACTGAATCACCTGCACCTCCGAAATGAAATTTCACTTGGCAATCGGAGAATCCGGGTTTTACGGAATTCAGTGACGATAATCTGTCAATTGACATTAATGCCAATGGTGGGGCTAATAGCTTTTTAATCACAAGGGAAGGAATCCGGAGTATCTTCGACTCATTAAGAAGCAAAAAGTCAGTGGGAATAGATGGAGTACCTAACATCGTACTCAAGAACCTGCCCCCAAAGGCAATAGATATATACACGGTCCTGTTTAACAACGCGTTGAATAATGCATATTATCCCGCGCGTTGGAAAACGGCTATCATTCAGCCCATCCCAAAAAAAGGCAAAGACTCTACAAACCCAATGAACATGCGTTCGATAAGTGTACTCGCAAGCATCAGTAAAGTATTTGAAAAAACCATTAACAAAACTCTGGTAAAATGGGTAGACGACAACAACATTATTCCAAATAACCAGTTTGGCTTTAAGGCGGGTCATGAAACCGCACATGCCGCAGCTAAACTGGTCTCCGACATACAATGGAATAAATGTAGGAACCAATGCACAGGGGCCTGTCTGATCGACTTGGAAAAAGCTTTTGATACCGTCTGGATCGAAGGGTTATATTACAAACTGGTCAGATATGGCATACATAAGCCTTTACTTTATGTACTTTACGATATGTTAAAGGACAGGAGGTTCGTGGTCAAAAATGGTAATGTGACCTCTAATAAAAAGTATATTATCAAGAATGGCTTGCAACAGGGTGCGGTACTCTCTCCGATTCTTTTTAACATTTATATTAGCGACTTATTAGATGCACTTCCGCAGGCTATTGCCTACGCAGACGATCTCATAATTTACAGAACAGCTCCGAAAGTTGAGATCATAAATAGTTTAATACAGCGAGACTTCAACAACGTGCAGCGCTATTGCGATGACTGGAAACTTAAGATCAACTTCCAGAAATGTGAAGCCATCCTATTTAGAACCCCATTATATAAAGCCACGAACGACACAAGGAAAAACTGGCGAAAGCTAGTTATCGTGGGACCGCAAGGAGATATACTGGAAACCAAGATTTTAGTTAAATACCTTGGCATCTGGCTAGACCAATATCTGTATTTCAACAGACATGTAGACGCTGCTTTGGTCAAGGCTAGAAAAACGTTTGCTATGACAAGGAGGCTATTTCACAGTAGCCGACTTGACAGCAGGGTAAAAGTCATATGCTACATGACGCTAATCAGGCCAATGCTCATATATGGTTGTCCAGTATGGTTTAACATAGGTCCAAATTTGATGGAAAAGAGTCGGGTGTTCAAAAGGAAGTGTCTGAGAACCTGTCTCAGATTATATCGAACACCGGAATCGGAATACAAAAAGTACTACTCAAATGAGACTTTATATAATGAAGCCTACATAAATAGGGTGGATAATTTTATGATCAAACTAATCAGAGGACATATTGCGAGAGCAATAAGCTCGTCCAATGACCTAATTTTCGGGGCTTATTATCCAAATACCCTGTGCTATGAGAACGTGCGTCGCAACGGTTTTGTTCCACCAGAGGTGTTCCTTGATTTGGACATGAAAGGGCTTTTACAGGATAGATCCGGAATTCCGCTGATCTATCATGTAAGTAGATCATCTGTAGACGGGCGATTGTGCTACGACCGGGAAGAAACGCGCACCGAAGAAGAGCTCCTGCGCTTCAGTAGGGCTATCTCCCACAGAGACCGGGACGATAGTATTAGACAGCGTCAACAGTTCTGGTGGTTGAATGGCATATAAAGACCTGGATACCAAAGTCGGTATAGAATAACAGTATCATCAGCCAGCTTACATAGACTTAGCTTTTCTAGAATTAGGGTAGTATAAGATTTAAGTTAAGTTAAGTTCTTTTAAATAAAATTATTTAAAAAAAAAAAAAAATTAGGTTAAATTTTAAGAAAAAAAAACAAAAAAAATTTCCACACAAAGTTTTCATAATTTTTCTTTGTTATTTAAATAATTATAAATACTGCCACAAACAAAGTTCTGTCGCCGAAAGCCAATTATACAATAGTTATGTAATGTTTAGCTTAGAGCGTCTGCGTAGGACCAGTAAGTTATAATATAAGATAATTAAGCTAGAATTTAAGCATTTTTTGTCTAGCGTCTAATTTAGAAACTAAGAATATCAAAAGAAAATAAAAAAGTGTTTTAAAAATGAAATGAATGACAAAAAATGCTATCCCAACAAAATCCTGTATAACAAATCGGGGTTAAATAGGATAGACAATTTCATAATTAAAATTATTCGTGGTCACAGAGCAAGGGCAATGTGTAGTGACAATAATCTTATTTCGGGAGCATTCTATCCCAACGATATGTATCTGTAAAATACGCTTCAGAATGGGTTTATTCCCCCAGAAGCGTTCCCTTTCTTGGATCAAAAAGGCCTTGTAGCGTGTCTAACAGATACACACACAATACTCAAGCAAATAGTGAAGAACACCGAACGATAATCGAATAAGAAAATGCATCAAAGCCGTATACCATAGCGATAACATAACAATACACATCAGTTGAATATATTTGAGTTTAAAAATCGAATTGAAAACACGGCCAGTAGCCTGATGTGTTACGCATTGGTTCAATTTTTTGTGATTCTGCCATAGCGTCAGTTCGAATCACACGTTCTTCACTATCATCCCAAACGCTATAACCTTATCCAAGACGTGCATGGAGTCCCGATTATTTACCACGCTCTCCGTGGTGCCAGGGACAAACGAATTCTCCACGAAAGTGATATCTCCAATGCCCCAGGTCGCCTGCGTTTTAGCACGGCGATCAGTGAAAGAGATAAACCAGCCAAAGATCGAACATCTCCCAAATGGTGGTGGCTTCTCAACGAGGAGAAGACTTCACTTCCTCGGATATAGTATACCTCTCAAGCGCAACGCTCTCCTTCGTCTTGTCCCCCCTCCTCGTGTCCTTCTTCCCCCATAACGTTTATTACTTATTTTGTTGCTATTCTATTTTAATTTTTATATACCTTTTCGTTTCGTTTTGAAGTTTTTGTTTGTTATATTATATTGATGTTCATATATCTATATTGGGTTATACAAAAGGACTTGACAACTTTGAATTTAATTTGTGAACGCACCCTTTCACTAATCATCGAACTGTCACTGTCAATTTATTCAGTTGTGGCGGTTCCTTTCAACGCCACTACCTGCCTTCCCAGTATAGTTCAAAAATTTCCACCTAGAGCGTCCGAAAACCGATAAAACAAGTACTGAGGCAGTTCCATTGTTTGCCTAGCAATTAAGCATTTACTTACCTTTTTGTCACCCGCCTAAGGTGTCTCCTAAACCATATTTTCGCTAATTCAATAGCACGAACCACAAGAAACATTTTCCTCACGTGCATCATGTGCTAGAAAGCAATTCGTCGGGTGTATGTTGCATCATCGGATTTCCTAGTAAGAAAGTATAACATGCGGCATACACCAAGCAACCAACACATTTGGTGCTACGTATAAACATATTCATCATGTCACACACGTGCAAGGGATACTCTTCCATTATTTTACTACAGCACATCGATCGGTAAACCGACCGGCAAGCTAAAGAATTAGCATCCATGGCCATGATCCATAAAGGCAATTTGGTTTCACAATCAAGCAACCAACATGTCTCGACCACTGCGATGCACATATCCCCCATCGAATTTGCAGCATACAAGCAGGAGATACGCTTGCCTTATTTCCATGCTGCAATTATATCGGCCGCTAAACCAATCGACATGAAATGGGTTTCTCGCACTGTGGGGAAGTATGGGCACCAATCACGGGCACTAGTTCACTTCCTTCCCAACTCTTGTTCAGCTGAAGAAGCAGTCACCAAGCGAAATAAAACACTCTGTTTCTCTCTGTAAACCGTTTTTATTGTTTGAACTGGATACATTCAGTGTTAACTTATTTTATTTTCGGTCGGTATAATTTACTCTTTGACCTTATCAAGTTGTCGGTAATTACTGCCATTAAATCCTTACACAGGTCGGTTAGTTTACTTAATTTAGTACCAGCACATCGACACCTCTTTTTTGACTACACTTTGATATTTAAATGTTCTACTTAGTGCACGCTTGATAATGATGGATGAGAAATTAACGATTTAGTGGGGAAGGAGAACATCTGGCACTAGCGCAGAGACTTTAAACGACTCTCCTGTGTGTACGCACACTTCGGAGGATGGTTACTGACTATACAGACCGGCCCCGGTGGCGGTTAAATCTCGACTGATTAGCTGAGGTGCACTATTCGGCGGACGATTAGCGACTGACTGGCGGAAGAGCAATGCGCGTTCAGCGGTGTTTGTGACTCGACTTTGTGTGTACCCCCGGTGGCGGTTGAAGCTCGACTGGTTCATGAATGGAAAGAATCTATTCATCGCGTCGTGGCGGTTGAGTCATAGCAGAAATAAACTCACTGCCACTTTCTTGGAACTCGAGGCGGATTGCTATGCTTGCATAGGGAATTCAGTTCCAGCGAATCCTCGCCGTATAAGCTGAGTTGGATTTGTTGGTTGTGCATACCGGGAAATTGGTTTTGCCGGCATAGCCAAGTATGATCAAGGGTCTTGATTGTTGTGATCGTTTCGTGGAAAATTAGCTGTCGCTTGCTTGCAAACCAGAAGTGTAGTTTAAGGAGGAAATGAACCGAAATGGTTTTCGGGGGAAATAGGAATTGCTTGGGTGCGAGCAAGGAATATCATTTAGGTAAGATATTAACCGAAGCAATTTCGGGGAAATGTATGCGGCTCGGTGTAGTTGGTGGTGATGGTTAATGTTGCGTTGTAGGTTTGAATATGCGTTTTATTACAGCATATGGATTTCGGGGAAATTAAGATTGCTTGGTCGCAAGGAAAGAATATGATTTAGATAAGGAATTGACCGAAGCAATTTTGGGAAAATGTATGCGGGGATGATTTAGAATGTATTCTGTTGAATTGTATTCTGTGGCGGGTTTTGGAGTGTGTTTTATTGCGAAGTTTGGAATGTATGCTATTGCGGATTTTGCATGGGGGGTTGGGTTGAGGTGACGCGCTGTTAGCGGTCAAGGTTGGTTAGAATTGTGGGTTAGTTCTCCGTGTGATATAGAGAACCCCCACAACACCTGGCCACAAAAGGGAACCGAGTTCTCGTTAGTGTAAATACACACACGAGATTTCGACCCTCTGATGACGACAGCAACGTGCGCCCGATCAGCATAGATGCCTTATGCAGTGCCGATCGGGTAAACATTTCCTTTTATGGAATTACAATATCCACGGTTCACATGCTCATGGACACACGTCATGTGCGTGCGAGGTAAACACATCTGTGTGAGTGCACATCCTCACCGTGTCCAGGGCATCTGAAATCATCCCTTATTGGTCGCCGAAGCAATGGGTGGAGTTTGGTATTCTGTCGTTTCGGTGGCAATCATCAATCTCAATTTAGATTCCGTGGAGGCAAGACGGGCCCTACACGTAAAACGTCGATTTAGGAGTCCTAATACATCTGGCATTGGAGTCGGTCGCGTCTTGTAAAGTTGGGCACAAACCTTTAAGTTTTAATCACCGATATAATTGTGAACAATTTATTTATTTAATTCTATCATTAATTACGTTAACTACAGTGCACCTGAACAGTGGAGTCCCATTACTTAGTATCAAGCGAAGAAGTAGTGTGTCAGTTTAGTCAGAATTGTATTTTATGTTTTAAATAAAGAAATGAATAAGATGAAGAGGAACTGGCGATGTTTTCGTATTTATCCTAGGGAAGACTTCTAGTGACAATGTAGAGAAAATAATCAGCCAAACTCAACATTTTCATCATGGTTAAGTACACGAACGAACAACATCTGGAAATTATAAAAATTTACTACCGAAAAAGAGTTAAGTCCCTATTGGAACACCCTATATAAGGAAAACAAAAAAATGTACGCCGAAAGGCATAAATAAAAATAAATTTATACTGCGTAATTTAGAGAGCTTGTGGGGGACGAAGTCGTGGTGCCGGCGTACGGCACAGGGTTCTACTTCGTCCCCACAAGTTCTTCAAGGTCCGCCGTAAAATAAAACTGTTCACCAACGCAAGGAGTAAAACTCCGCCACAAGACAGCTAAACGAAAACACTCAGGTTTGTTTACTAATTTGATGGTTTATTTATTAAATCATTTCTTAACACAAACTGGAATCAAACGACATGTTTTTTAGTAAAGTTCGACGTTAACATACATTAGAACACTGCAACTGCACTCCGATACGTTAAATGGAGACTGTACGCGTCCTCGTGGTGTGAAACGGGGAGCGGAAGACGAACCGTCCGAATCGGCGGTTGAAATACGACTCAGCGATAATCATCTCGTGCAGAGATGATTCGCTTATGGGTGAGTATGTGGTGTTGGTAGATATCCTCTCCACTAAGGATATGTTTTACCTACCACAACAGAGAACCAGATCTCGTAAGATCATGGTGGTATGTATGTGATCGTACCCATCACCGTGTTTATCGTTGCATTTAGCAAAGGATAAACGAACCCTGAAACGAGAAAAAAAGGAACAAAGGGAGAAGCGACCAAATGCTTCGTCCGGTAATGAGGGTCATGTTTACGCTGTGTATCGTCACTATAATAGACGTTGGGAAGAAAAAAGGTGCTAATGGGATTGGTGGCAGAACCGAATCCCTTGCCTGCATTTGTATATGCAGGAAAATTAGTTCGTGGCGACGTACGAAATTGATTGTTTGTCTATTGATGGTGAACCGCCGGTCGGCTTGTTGCAGCTGTAAAAACAAGCCGCCCGACGTTGCATTTCAATTGATAACAATGGGTGCCGAATGTTTTGTATTTATGGTGCATATGCACATTAAGGAGCTACTTTTAGGAATTTTATCTAACGCATTGTATGCAATAAACATCCTTGGAGAAGGAAATGTTTCAGGTATGCTGGGTGGAGATTGCGGTGCAGGTATGGGAAATGGAAATTTGCCTGGGATTCTTGAAAAGGTAGAAAGAAATTCTTACAGGAAATTATATGCGAAGAGATGCATGAAGGTAAGTTTTCTTTCACAGGGACTTTTTAGATTATAGCTTTGATCTATATAATACGTGAAGAATTTAAGATGCTAATCCAATTGCATTAGTGAAAGCTTATGTAGACTGGGTTGTGGTTATGGGGGTTTTTAAGGTAAGTGTACCGTCAGGTTTGGCGAAACCGCCACAAGCTCGCATAGAGCCAATAAGTTAATTTAAGGACTGGAATTGTATAAGATGGTTTAACATTTACCCCTAATATTATACATAATATGTCAAAAGAATTAGGAAAATAAATGTGGTTTAAAAACTAAAAATAAAAAACAGCACTTGCATCCTCAAAGCCAACGAACTTTCAATTCTGAGCGCTCATATTAACTTGACTCTTAATCGGAACTAGTCGTTTGGGCGTGTAATAAGTACCAATTCGAAAATACCGTTGCCTTCCGTAGCACAGACACAACTTGTAGAAACCTGGTAACCATTTTTTCCGGTAGGGTGCGGTATATTTCATTCGTATACCTAAAATGTCTGACTTCACGCGCTCAAATTGACAACAACTACAACCTTATGGAAAATTTGGACATTTCGTGGCTGTATTGGCTGCGGCACGCACCCAATTAGAGTGAGAGTGTTTTGAAATACTCAAGCCAAATATCCAATGTACCACCCTCTACCGGAATCAATTGTTACTGTTGGGCACCAGGTTTGTGTCCGCATTAGGAGAATTAAAGATATTGTGGCGCCACTTGTTGGAGGGCATAACTAATTACACGTGATATTCGTAGGCCATATCTTATCTCACCCATAGTTCTTTAGGTCAATAGACAGATGAAGGATCGGTTTCTGGGAATTGGCTAAATATTCGCCTTCATCTAGTAAACAATTAAGCGGTTAAATATTACAAATAATTACCCTTTATTATCAATTGAGCGAGTGAAGAATATTTCAAGTAAAATGTAGCATTTATTTTGAACTTGCGTGTCTAGTAGTTAGATATGAACCCATTTTCAGAATGTACAGCAATTGCTAAATTACGCGTTAAGTCATCCTACCGCAGGGGCTCCACGACGGTAATGAACTCTTGTGACATGGCGTGCAATGGTACAACTGATAAGTCTGTGTTATTATGGCAAAGGGAGGAATAAACTTCCTATTTATCCTTGCCAAGTTGTGGCAAGTTGCCTGACATAAAAGGGTTCTTCTTGGGGGGGGGGGGGGGGGGGGGGGGGGGGCTGCTACATAGCTTGCATTGTCAACCTTTTTTTTCGAAATTTTGTGTCCATACTTAATGGTCATTGCTAGAAGGATGGAACGGTCTTCCGTGAATCGTTTTATTTAACAAAATTAATCGCAGTCGGGATGGAAGCAAAATGTTGCATGACCGAACATAAAACATAAAGTTTTTATATTTATTAGTGTGTTATTAAAAATAGTCCTGATCAATGAATTACAATTTAGAGTTCTTGATTTTATGATATTCTACAGTTCCGTCCTTGTGAATTACACCAGATGCATGAGTAGAGATACCGGATGGATAGCTATCATCACCACCAAAGCGACTGCTAAGGCTGAAATGGAAAGTTCACGGTAGATATCAAAAAGGTGAAGAAAACAGAACAATAGTTGGATAAATAACTTACTTTGGTCCACCTTGTGTTTGCTGAGAAGTAGAGAAGTACGTTGGTCCACCATTGTTGGAGAAAGTTGTGGTAGTGCTCGAGGCACTGTAACCTTGTCTCTTCAGACGAGCGTGGCCCTCCTATGCAAATATAATAATACAATAAACATTTATTTGTTTTCATTATAGTGGTCACCTTATTCTAATTAATGATAAGGTTCAGGGAACTAACCTGTGGATTGATTCCAACAAAGCTGAACACGTGGCCTTCAGGGTCCAAATTGAAGTAGGCATTTGGAACGTATTCGCCTGGCTCTAAAAAGGTTAATTCATAGATTTAAAATGTGAAAACCCGGTGCATAAACATTGAACAACAACTATAAACAATAAATTATGTTGATGAGTGTTGTTGCTTTCAGTGATTATCTAATAGGTCTGTTGAATTTTGATCCGACGAATATGATGTAGTCAGAAAACAAGAAACAGCGAAGGTAGAAGTCATGACTATCGGAACTGGTTTTTGGCAAGTCACAAGTTGTTCTTAGCCTTGGGCAAGGTACCGTCAAGATGTTTTATATATCGTCATTGTGCGTTTGAACACGCGAACATGTTATCGATACCCGTGCGAGTATTAGAGTAGTTCTTGGGTTTTTAATTGATGCATCACTTAAATAACTCAACAGAATACAAATTAAAGAAAGTGCACCGACGACTATTATATCACCATATTTAAGGATGTGTCTCAATTTAAATAATAGATAAAGTGGATAAACAAAATTTGAAGCTCCCGTCACGGATTTGTTCAAATAGCTTATCACTCATAGATTACGGATACTTCAAAAGCAGTAGTGGTTATGACACTCATAGGTTTCTGGTTATTTAAATGATTTTTTTTTTCGAATATCATTTACCTGCCAAGGCCAGAACAGCTAATCCCAAAAGGCTCAATGCCAAACAGATGACTCTCATGATGATCAAAAAAAAATTATCCAATAGTTAAAATAAAACTTTAGTTGAGTAAAACGATTAAGATTCTGCGACGATTGACACGATACTAACAATTTCGAATCGATGAGGTAACCTTATATACCGAATGCCTTAATTGTTTGCGTTAGCATAAGAACATCATCATCCTCCACAGGCCCAGATGGGGAACCTTCTACTTTAGGCTCCTTTTAGTTTTGTATGTTGTTTTCTTTTTATTCCAGTTTTGTTGTTTAGATGTTTTCTTTTATTTCTTGGAAGTTTGGGGATCATTTGGAGTGTAAGGTAGAAAAATTATTCACTTCTTGCTCGAGCTGACTTAGTCCAGCTGAGTGTCTGGTACGTTCGAAATTCCATTAGATATTTTTAATAACATGAGTAACATTTTACTATCTGAATATTAATACAAAACTAGCTTACGTTAGATTTATGTAGCTGTATAATATTACTGTTCAAAATAAACTCGGATTAGTATGTTATATTTATTTATCGAATGTCAAGAGAAATATATTCCAAAAGTAACACGCAACGAATTTAAAGAAGGATTTATTTAATGCTACAAGATTGAACTCTGCTGAATGAAGGGGGTCGATTTACTCTAGTAGAAGCTGTGCTGCTTTTGATAATCTACAAAGAAAAGCATAACATTCTCTAAGATGAAGACCAAAAATACCTTTATGCGTAATTTATATTAATCACATTTCTGTTCAACATTTCGGTAGGTGACATTCTCTATAGTTGTTAAAAAAACTTTTATCCGTAATTATATAGGTCTAATCTGTCTATTTTTTTAGCTACAATGTTAGGAGCTTTCAGGAATTAGTTACTTAATCCATTTTATATTCGCAAGCACTTACGCAACTCGTATTTCTGCAGTTCGCATGTTTGTTTGTGATATAAATTCAGATAAAAATGTTTAGAGTATTCTTTTTTTTTTTCCTTATTGCATGCGATAAATGAACGTGTGGGGTAAAATATGAACACACCTAAACACAAAATTAAAATATAGCATCAGTACTGTAATTACTGTATGAATCTTGTAACCAAAATAACACGAGTCACCTGTAAGTGGGGCACTAGAATATACTCACAGCTAGGCCGGTTTGTCGTAAGAGGCGACTAAAGGCCGAGTGGTAGCCGGGGTCCCAACGCCATGTGCGCCCGGTGAAATACCACCCCATCAAGCTTTAGGCTCCGTGAAATGGTCGGGAGAAATCCCTGGCCATCTTTCGGAGCTTGGCTGATGGACCGGTTCGAGAAAAGGTTGGTTAGGTGGTAGCCGGTCCCAAGGTGAGATATCACCCCGTCACGCTGTACATTCCGCGATATCGCCGAGAGAAATCTACGGCGGTGTTTCGGATCTGTGGCTGATGGCCCGGACTGACACAGAGATAAGTCATGATGGTACCTTCTGATATAAAGAATTCCGGACGTAAACTAGTCTCCCATTCGGATCTCCGGAGGGACTATGTCAGGGGGAACATCATGCAGATATTATGATAAATGGTGGAACTTTAAGAGGTTCGTCATCGGCTAACCGGGCTCGATCTCGAGGCTTTGCCCACGCTCGACTGGTGACGGCATTTTGTAACATTAGGGGCATCGGTTTCACCAATACGAATGTAAACGCCGTCCACCAATATTTGCAAACCACGAAACTTGATATCCTTGCCCTAACTGAGACCCAGGTCGATTCGTCAACTGATTCGACATATCTTCGTTGCTCAGGACACGACTTACATTCGAGATTCCGTTTTAAGGGCGGAGTCTGCGTCTTCGTTGTCCAATCTGGTTTGCCAGAGGATGGAGGCGTTTTAACCCAATAATATGGACATCACATGGTTGAGGGTCGTGATGAGGAATTCCGTTAAATTTCTTTGTTGTCTTTACCGCTCCCGAATGACGTTCGACCGGCGACATTTTGCGCACATCTTTCACATACCGTCGACTGGATACGGACCACCCACCCAGCTTCTGAAATTGTTGTCCTTGGCAATTTTAATGTGCGCAATTCCGGCTGGTTGTTACATTCTAACAGAACCGACGAGGCTGGGAGGCTGGCGAAGATGTTTGCTGTAAGCCACAACTTGACTCAACTCGTGGAGGAACGAACGCGAGTGCCGGATGCCCGAGGCGATTATGCGAACACCCTGGATCTGTTTTTGAAACCCGAACCGAGTATTTATACCGTGGAGGTTTCTGCGCTACTGGGAAACCCAGACCGCTGCTTGGTATCTGTCGCGCAAGCACTTGCATATCAAGCGAATAACCGGTCTAGGCAGCTTCGGCATGTATGGAAGTATGGGGCAGCTAACTGGGGCGATTTGCGGGATTTCTTCGTATCCTTTCCATGGTCGGAGGTGTGCTTCGGAGACTCCGATGTTAACGCTTCCGCGGAGTCGGTATCAGATATTATTCTTCTGGGGATGGAGATGTATATTCCACATTCCATCAAAAGAAGTTCATCTGATAAACCGTGGTTTGACAAAAAATGCGAGCAGATTACATCGGCAAAAAATAGAGCTTTTAAGCAATGGCGCTCCAATCCCACCAATGTTAACAGAACGAATTTTGTTAGAATCAGAAACCAGGCCATTGATACCGCGACGAAAGCTCACAACGACAGAGTGATCAGTCAACTCCATCGGTGCCCGACTGGCTCGCGCTCCTTCTGGTCAATGGCAAAAGCTCTGAGCAGCAACTCTCATCCTCCCCCTTCCCCCCGTTGGTGATAGACGGCGGGACGTCAGTCATGAATTCAAAGGATAAAGCTAATGAGTTCGCGAATTTATTTTCCGCGAATTCAAACCTCGATCCAGGCCTTTTGGCCACCTGTGATCGCGCCGGTACGGTCTTCGATGCGGGATGTGAGATTTCGTCCGCGCACTATTCAACGCATTCTACGTCAACTAGATTGTAGGAAGGCAACCGGCCCGGACGGAATACCAGCAATAGTCCTTAAGAACTGTGCTCCAGAACTATCGCAGGTTCTTAGCAGACTCTTCCGCTTATCTTATGCACGGAGGACATTTCCTGCCTGCTGAAAAGTCGCTCGAGTTCAGCCAATCGCAAAGACGGGAAAAAAGTGTCTCCCACAAAATTACCGTTCGATAGCATTACTGTCTATTTTATCTAAGGTGATGAAAAAAGTCATAAATAGAGAGTTAGTTAAGTATTTGGAGTGCAACGGACTTCTGAATGATCGTCAATACGGATTCCGTGGCAAGCGGTCCACGGGAGACCTTTTGACACTTATAACCGATATATGGACATCTGCGATTGAACGGCATGGTGAATCAAGGTTGGATATCTCCAAGGCTTTTGACCGCGTCTGGCACGGGGCATTGCTGAGCAAACTTCGTTCATATGGACTTTCCTAACAGTTTTGCGACTGCACGAGGAGCTTCCTCGAGAATCGATCGAGCCGGGTTATTGTGGACGGCGAGTGTTCGGATCTGTATCCTGTTAATTCGGGGGTGCCCCAGGGTTCTATTTTGGCTCCAACCTTGTTCTTGCTTCACATAAATGATTTGTTGGAGACAACGGATAACAAAGTGTTCAGTTTTACGGATGATAGTACGCTTGTTTCCTCCTTTTCGAATGTTCGGCCGATAGGTGCATGTGCGTCGCATCAGCTGAAATGCAGACAGATTGACTCTCTGAATCTCGTCGACTTCAATGCAGCGAAGACACAATACACAACATTCACAAAAAAAAGTGGATCATCGGTTCCACAGCTGATGATGAATGGCCAGGCCCTCGAGGCTGGGGAAAGTTTGAAATTGCTCGGCGTCACGGTCTGTGGGAATGTATCATGGCACAAACACGTGTCGAGTATCGCCAGGTCATCTTCAGGAAAACTGAGCTATCTTTTTAGAGCCAAGAAATATTTTACTCCGGCCCAACTTCTTCTCCTATATAAATTCCAAATTAGACCCGCGCTCGAATATTGCTCTCATGTTTGGAGCTCGGCTCCTAAACATACCCTCGACCTACTTGAGAGCATACAGAGACGAGCGATCCGCCTGATCTGGGACTCGGCGCTGACGTCGGGACTACCGTCGTTATCACACCGAGGGCGCGTAGCCGACCTCTGTCTGTTTTACAGATATTATCACGGGTACTGTTCTTCGGAGATTCGTGATATTGTTCCACGCAATTCGGCTTATATGCGATCCACAAGATAATCCGACGGATCGCACCCGTTTGTGGTTCATCTCCCGACAGCGCGAACATCTCGGCTACAGAACTCGTTCCTCTACAGAGCGGGGAAACTGTGGAACTCCCTTCCCACGCGAGTGTTCCCGGAGAGTTACAACCTGCAACTGTTCAAAAACAACTGCAACAGTTATTTGATGCCATCTCGGGGCGCCCACCCGGCGCTATAGGTTCGCCTCTCCCGAGAGAAGTCTATTAAAAACAAAAAACAAAAAAATTAATTTGAGTTTATCGCTCTGAGATGATGGGATTTTAAAGCACATTTACGTTTTACAGCGTGACGTTATATAAGTTTCTTGAGGAGTTGAACGCCGGGGAGGTGTTTTTTATGCAATTTGATTTCTTCCAGATGATGGCAACGAAGACAGTCTAGAAAATTGGAAATTACTCTGGATGGACGAATAACCTTTTGAAGCCGTGTTTGGCGATAGGCGATGCTCTGACCTTGCGCATGAACTCGTGCAATTTCTCCACACTTTGCAACTGATCATGTGGTGGTTCGCCGCCTGCGAACAATTTTCCAGGAAGGCGCACATTGGTTCCATATGTTCAATCTGCTAGTACTCATTTAAAGTGTTGTATAACATATTTAACAATTTAATTATGTTGTATGAAAAGAACACTTAAAAGAAACTAATGCAACGGGACTTACTTGTAGAGCGGACCGTGGAGCGGTCGATGTTGCTGGTCCCTGGTGTGCAGGTTGCAGGGGGTGTTGAGTTCTTGACTCCTCCTGTTCAGCTGGCTATTTGTTGATGATGGTTATTATAGATGGGTTTTATTTTTCACAATATTCTTTCACAGACTTACTATTATTTAATGTAATTTTTATAAGCACGAACTTAGTTGCAGTAGTTCTTCTAATGCGTATGAGAATTGAATCTATTTTTATTTTTTGCCGTTGACGTTTCTATTTTTTATTCAGCGCCAACGTCTTTTTTTATTATTTTTGCTGCCAAGTAGAATTTGCATAAAGTATTTACTTGACGATGTTTCTTTCCTTTATAGGTAGAGGGGGGAAATTTGGGGAAATTAGTGGATGTTGTGTGAGGACACGGAGACGGAGTCCGTAACAGAGGGCAAAAAGGGACGGTGGGTAGGGCATCAAGGCATTGGCTGTCATTATGACACGTCAGTGGGGCTTTGAGTGACTGGTGCCATCACTCTATTATCTTGTTGGATGCAGCTTGATAAGCGGTTGTGCAACTCTTATGACATCCGAGTAAGTCCGTCAATTGCTTGAAAATCGTTGCCTCAAACTGTGGTCCGCGATCTGAGGTGAGAGTTGTTGGCACACCGAACCGGGTGATCCAGCTCACGTAGAATGCTTTTGCAACACTCTGCCACTATGTAAAACGGTCGAACATCGTGAGGAGATATATGGTATCGATGGTGTTGGTTGTCGCACGATGTCAATGTGGACATGGCCGAAACGAGCTTTGGGGATTTCAAACTATCCTGGCTGCAGCACGTTGTGTCGATCAAGTTTGCAGCTTTGGCACTGCAAGAAAATGTGTGCCCTTTTGGTCAGGTCTTTGATCACATGTGTCCAAACGAATTTACGTCGGCAGCGACGGAGGCGCGTCCATTTGGGTGGGCTGGGTTGTTGTGCGCCTCGTAGTTTCTTAGGAATATAGGGACGAGTGCTCCTTGTCGAAACGTTGCAACAAATTTTGTCTTGGGAGTCATTGAAATAAAGTTTACGCAAAGTTGTCGATCCTCTCATTGTGCCCGTGCCAAATCAGCGTCGTTGACGGCAACACGATATTGAATTGAGTCGATTTGTGAAAAGGCGTTGACAACTACAGTCTAGGCTACAAAAATGTAATTGATCAGGGTACCGAACTGCCCGATGTAGGCGAAGTGGCGCTCCTGTCGTGTAGACGCTTTTCTCGCGGTTTTCTGGAGGGCGCAGACCAGCAATTGTGGGATGGCGCCCATCAGTCAAGTGTGATGTGTCATGCTGGGTTAGGTTCAGTTTCTTTGAAAAGAAACCCAATGGTTTCCATTTTCTATCCAACTACAATAGTTAATCCTGCAAATTGATGAGATAGCTTACTCAAAATGTTCGATATTTCCTCCGAGTTACCTAAAGACGAATTAAAAGGTGTAAGAAACTTTACTGTGAGGACCTGTGGGAATTCTCTATACTACATGGAGAACCAACCCACTATTTCCGCCTTATTTCGACCGCTAACGACGTGTCATATCATTCTCCAATTCCTTCTACTAACATAATTCACCTGTAAATCATGTTTCAAAAACGGACGCATTGCTGAATTCATTATCCTATGCAGGTAATGCCTAATTGAATTCAGCTACCTTTTTGCCATGCGGCAACTCCAGCCCTCTAACCATGAGATTTCCACCGGAAATTCCAATTCATGTGGTTAGCAACAACAACTCGAATCAAACGACGCTGTTGCATAATCATGCAATCGCTGGGGAAATTATCAAAATATTTAATTAGTTCCCACGATAATATTACTCTAGCCAAAGTAGCGTCACTTCGACTTTCCCCAGACACTCCATTCGCTGGGGATCAATGACCTCTTCTTACAGGTGAATAGCCACAGAACATTTTCCTCTCCTTCTCAATTTTACCTTCCCACAGTTCAATGCACTCTGGGGTCACCTCATTCACCGAATTAGGTCAGTGGGCTATTCTCAGAGTTGCATTGATACCGCACACAAAAAACCAAATCCACCCCGGGATCATTGCACATTGTGTTTCTGTTCTCTCATTCTCCCTTGTTCGTTGACTATCCAAGGTTGTCCGGTGTGCAAATCAAAAATCCCATCTTCATCCCTAATTCAAGTCAGTCGCTTGTCGTTTATCACCGCGGTCAGGTCACGCCGCCGTGTTACAATTTAATTCAATTCATTCGCCGCTCGAAGTCGAGTATCAATCTCTGAAGCGCGCACCCACCACAGAGTCGTCTTGCTGCCAAAAATAGTCGTGCTGGATATTTTTATCACAAAGTTATTTGTTGACTACTAAAGTTAAATAGTAAATTGTGAATTACAAAAATAAGTTTTCTGGTATCCACCCATTGTTGTAAAAACATAAACATCATATCAACAAATAAAATTAAACTAAGACAATACCACTACAGTGAACTTTTATTTTCCTCTTGGATTTTCTTTGTGAACTATTCCCTTTGAGCAATCGTTGGGGATTTTAGTGAAATTAGTGCCCGTGTTCTGGCACACTGACTTAAACCCCCACAGACCTTAAATAAAAATAATTTTAAATAAAGTAAATTTCACAAATAATATTGAGTTTCGTTTGTATTGTGTATCTTTGTGGAGATCATAACGTGCGATTGGATTCCCCACAGCACCAGAGCCAGCGGGATCCTCGTTCACACATCACCATTCTATAATAAGAAACCCTTTCGAAATTTAACAGAAGAGTTTTATTTTGACTTTAGGGCATTATACTACGCACCCCTTGAGATTATTAAGGAAATATTGATCGAAGGGCATAAAGACACATGTGCTCACTGTAATTGGTTGATTATTTTGGAGCGCCGCTTGCCAATAACAACTCGTATTCAGGGTATATTTGTTATTTAAATTCAACACGAAAAGAAAATACAAATAAGCAGTTGAAAAAAGTCACTCCATCGCCGCCACGTGACATACAAATACACATAACAAGAAATAACAATACAAAGCCATGTTTTCGAGATACACTATCCCTGTAGGAAAAAAAGTGTGTCGTAATATGAACTTTTATTTATACGATGTCCCCCGGCTTGGTAGAAAGCGGGGGCTTAAACTACAATGAATCACTCAGGCTATGCTGAAGGGAGAATATGCTTTCAGTAGGTTCAACCACGTCCCACTGGCTAGCGAGGAGTAACACACAAAGACTTACCACCCCTAATGGAGGGTGTTCCGCGCCACCGTGCCTATTGGATGGTTTTCAGCCAGGGGTATACCGGCTGTATTATAACGGCGCCTCTCTGACACCGGATCGACTCAGAGCAGTAAGCAGACCTTACCATATGAAAGAGGGGCTCTGATATGGCGTACTATTTGAAACCCCAAGACTAGTGGGAACAAAAATGAATAATCAATACACAAAAAACAACCCCTCGAAAAACCCGATAGGCGTGGCTACAATGAGCCAACACTACCATAAAGGAACAAATCATCAAGAAATCACCGACTCGGCAAAACGAAGGCGTAGCGAAAAACGAAAAAAGCGGGATAAACGCGTCGGCACGTGGAATGTTCGAACGTTATATAAACCAGATGCGATACAGTCGGTCGTAGAAAACGCGAAACAATATAAAATGGACATCGTCGCGCTTCAGCAAGTCCGTCTCTCACATCAAGTAATCGAAACTAACGGGTTTATACTGCCATGTGGAGGTACCGATACACATAGCCTCGGAACCGGCTTCATCATAAGCAAGAAGATTACGCCCCATGTAAAAGATGTGAAATTTATTAATGACCGAATGTCTGTGCTAAAAATACAGGGACCATAGTACATATACATAGAGTATTTATAAACGTACACGCCCCAACAGAATCTACCGACGAAGAAACGAAGGACACATTCTAGGAGACCCTAAAGGAAGTATTTGATGTAATCTCATCACTCGATTTTCAAATCTTCCTCGGGGACCTCAATGCGAAAATTCGAAAGGAAGATATCTTCCAACCAACTATAGGTAAAGAAAGTGTACACGAGGTTTCAAATGATAATGGAATTCGAATTATCACGTCCGCAGCATCAGAAGATCTGGTAGTAAAAAGCACGATGTTCAAGCACAAGCAAATCCATGAAGCCACGTGGATATCACCCGACGGCGTAACGCGTAACCAAATAGAACACTTCCTCATAGACAAAAGACACCACTCGAATATCCTTGACGTAAGATCATATCGACGGCGCAAGGCTAATAACCTTGCCCGTGGAAATAAATTATTATGGAAAATTTAACAAGCCTCGAAACTTGCTAAATAAGGCCAAGACCGGATCCCGGTTGTAGTGCCGATAATGATGATGATGAAGATCATATCGAGCAGCAGATTGCGACTCCGATCACCTTCTACTGAAGGTTAGAAATCGGCTCGCAGCAAACCCACATGGGCATTCACGGGAGACAAGCAAAATGTTCGACATTGATAAACTAAACGACCTGCGCAAAACGGGCTGAATATCAAGACCAACTAACGAATAGATTTAGCATCCTAGAGAATGGGATTGGTGAGGAAGAGGAAACCAATAGTGGTGACACTAAATGGGCATCGGTCAGAGACGCAATCAAACAAACAGCCCAAAAGGTATTAGGATTTATGAAAACAATTAAGTCGAAACCTTGGTTTGGCCATGAGTGCCGGGCGAAGATCGAAAAACGTAATCGCCTCAGAATGATCCACTTAGAAAGATATGATGAAGTCAACGCAGAAAGATACGCGACAATTCGGAAAGAGACAATGAAACTCTTCAAACGCAAAAAACGCAAATGGGAGAAGACTAGGATCGAAAAAAAATCATAAAAAATGCCAGATCAAAGAATATCAGAGGTATGTATGTCGGCATAAATTCAATTAGAAATGGCTACCGAGGGAGAGCCAAAATAATTCGAGACGCAAACTGCTGTCTGGTCACAGAGACAAACACTATCGTGACAAGATGGAAGCAGTACTTTGAAAACCTGCTCAATGTGCGCAACCATCAACCACAAATAAACGCACCAGACGTACATACAGCCCAGCCTCAGATCCCAGAGCCGTCTCTCATTGAAGTTGTAGACGCAATAAACCGATTGAAAAACAACAAGACTCCCGGAGTCGACTGCATACCGGCAGAGCTTTTGAAGCATGGAGGAGAGGCAACCGCTCGAAAGATCCACCAACTCATCAAAACAATATGGGATAAGGAAGTCACTCCGGAACAATGGAAAACCTCAATAGTCATCCCCATTTTCAACAAAGGCGACAGATCTGACTGCGAAAACTACAGAGGAATATCATTGCTCCCAACCACATACAAAATACTAACAAATGTCATACTGGCGAGAATCACACCGTAAGCAGAAGAAATACTGGGAGCCTACCAATGCGGATTCCGTAAGAACCGGTCAACAGATTGTTACATGCGGCTTCCGCCACCCCATCAATTAATTGTTTTTAATATAATTTGTTTTAATGTAGTTTGATGGTAAGGTGGTGGAAGAATTGCATGATCCATATGTGAGTGTTCGAACACGCCCCGATTCGAGTGTGGATCGTGGGCGAGTTCGAATTCGGTTTTCGGAGTGGACGTTGAGGGAGAGCGAGAGAGAAACGGCGGGATATTTTGATTCCGTTTGTTTTGTTTTTGCTTTAACTAAGAGATACGGTTTTGGAGTTGCTCGAGACTGTTTGTAAAGTTACAGTAGGAAAAGAATAGAGTGGTGTTAACGGAAAAAAGGAAGAAGAAACTGGAAGCCCCCGTTGGTTTTTTTTTTTGAGAAAAAAAAAAAGATATAGAGAATTACCCAGCGGTTATAAATTTAACGAAATAAAAAGTTTTTGTAAAGTAGGCAATTTAAATTATTTGGCGAAACTAGAAGGAAATAAAGGTGTTCAAAGTAAATAAGTTCAGTGCTAGTTTCTAATTGTCGGGGATGTTAATTGATTCCGTCCGAAAGTCCAAACCAGAAGGGTTGAATTAAGAGAGGAGAAGAGCATCTGTCCAGAGGAACTTTCATAACTCCATCACCACCTAATCAACCCAAGCCTTCCTGAAGTTTCATCAATCACTTTGGGCAAGTGCGTAGAAGTAGAGAGAGGCTCCCAACACAAAGAAGAAAGAGTATTGGACGGTGGAACTGAGGTGGAGACCTTATTCCCAGGTAACCTTTTTATATATATTTACTTTTCTGTGGCAGGAAATTACACCACAAGATGACCAAATGTTCACAATAAGGCAACTGCTGGAAAAGAAGTGGGAATACGGAGAGATGGTTCACGAACTGGTCGTTGACTTCAGAAAAGCCTACGACTCAGCCGCAAAGCAAATACTCTACCATATTGTAGTTGAGCTGGGAGTCCCGAAAAATATGCCGCCCTCATTCAAATCTACATGAATGAAAATAAAGGGCGAGTTAGAATAGAAAACCACCTCACAGAACCATTTGAAATCCGGGAAGGACTAAAACAGCAGGATGGTCCCTCACCATGTCTCTTTAACTTTGTGTTCGAGTATGTCATCAGAAAGGTATAAGAAGGCAACAAGCCCGGATCATTTCCGAAAGGGGTCACACAAGTGCTCTCATATGGGGATGGTATCGCCGTTCTGAGCGATAATCAGGAAACTGTAAGCAAAAACAGTGACATAATCAGCAAGCGGCGGAAGATGTGGGCCTAGAAATAAATGAAGACATAACAAAATATATGCTTACGGCGAGAGCAGGTAGGCCTCGTAGAACACACATAAACGTCAGGGGCAAAATATTTAAAAAAGTTAAAGAGTTTAAATATCTGGGAACAATACTGAAGGCCAATAATGAAATGTCGAAGGAAATTAACAAAAAACTGTATTCCGCCAACACTAGTTGGCACGCAGCATGTAAACTGCTGAAATCCAAACTGCTGTCACCTAATATAAAGCTCCGTATTTATAGAACCATAATCATGCCGATTGTTACATACATGCGAAACATGGGCTCTCACAAAACGGGAAGAAAACAAATTCCACATATTTCAGAATAAAATTTTAAGAAGTATCTTTGGCGGTAAATATGACGAGTAGGCAGGACAATGGAGGAAACTCCACAACCACGAATTGGAAGTGCTATACCGCAAACCTACAATAGTGAGAGTAAACAGCTCGGGGAGATTAAGATGGCCCGGACATATGGCGGGAATGGGCAACGATACGACCGTGCGGAAAATTCTTAACGGTAGACCAACGGGAAAGAGATCGGCAGAACGGTCGCGACGGAGATGGGAGGACAATTTTAGGTTAGACATTGAGGAGATTGCATCAGATGGTCAAGCGTGGAAGGAGAGTGCATAGGACTGAGAACGATTGCGGAGCCGAGTCGGCGGGGTCATGAACTTCCAGGTTCCTACAGGCCAATAAATAGTAATAATAAGAGTAACATAATATAATAGTATTTATACGGTGTCCAGTTTTGTCGATAACGACTCGATACTTTTCAAATCGGTCACGTAGATTTCGAGAAATGTGCCGCAGGAGTTTCAAGGACGTAGTTTCACGAAAAACACATTTAAAGCGCATATATTATAATTTTATTTCAGTCAAAACCAGTTTCTACTCATATAACGAAGACGCAAAAAAAAATACTTATAACTTTATTGTTGTATTCCAGAATACTACCCTTTATTAAATTTAACACTGAATCTCCTTACACATCCTTAAAAACTTCCCTTAACATATATTACATTCTCACTTAATACATACCATTCATAAACATTCACAATATTGCCAGTTACAGCACATTTAATAACCTGCACCTTTTTATTCATTCAAAACATAGTAACTTTGATTTTCGTTCAAATTTTATGCAATTTAGTAGTCACAGAGACTTTGATAAATTTTGTGTTTTGTTCATATTATAATTTACAGTAAATTAGAACACAATGTTCTATAAGTAGAGAAAAAATTCAATAGTAAAATCAGTTTGAGTTTGGAGTTGAGTTAGAGAACAGAGTTAGTTGAATTGCTTACAGTCTCAAGTAAATTTATGTGTTGAGTTGAGAATAAGTTTTCCTTGAGTGAAGAAGATGATACACAAAATAAACAATATTAAGGAGACGGAATTAGTTTTTTTTCTTAATTAATTAATTATCAATTGCAACAAATTTCCGCTCAAACGTACTTTCTATCGGAGCGGAATAATAAATAAAAGGAAAAATAAAAGGAATAATAACTAAAAGAAAAACAAAAGGTCCCCGCTCTTCCCTCAACCGAGGAAACACGGCGCCGGACGACAACATTATTTACTTACGAATTTTTTTAATAAGATGTTGTGTCCACATTCGTGTGGTTCGTCTAAAGAATAACCCTCTGTGTTTATTTGTGCGCCTGAAGTTGACTTTTAATGTGAATTGATGCGCATTTTCAGATTGAGGGGTATCGCGGGAAAATGCCTGAAGAGGTGGAGCACATTCAGCAAGTTCAGTTGAGCAACGACCGTGAAATACATATAGAAAAGAGACAGCCATAATACGTTGCGTCTATGTTCTAATGACGGAATTGAACGACTTACGGCTGGGTCCGCAATAAGTTTCCCTGCTCGTCTTTGCATCCTATCGAGCACGTGTAGTGCATTTTTGGATGTGTCTGGCCAAATATGGACATTGAACTCCATTTTGGGACTAATGTACGCCTTGTAAATGGTGGTGGTTGGAGGCAGTGAAGTTTATTTTGCATCTCTTAAGGAAGTTCATACATTTGGTCACACTTTTCGCAACTCCAAACATGTGATTGCTTAATTAAGAGTCGGATTAATTCGAGTGCCGAGGACTGACAGTTCCTTGGCTTCATCGATGTAAGTCCCGTTCATCCATAGTATATTGACTTTACTTTTCAATTGATATACTACTGTGGCGGTTCCGCCAAACCCCACGGTTCACTTACCTACAAAAACCCTCATAACTCCCACCCAATCACATAATTTCGCTAATGCAATCGCATTAGCACCTTAAATGCTTTACGCATGTAGGATTATCTAAGGTATAATCAAAAAGCTTCAGTAAAAGAATTCTTAACTTTTCTTGCATCTTTTCGCATACAAGAAAAGAGTTGTTGAAAAGAGTACTTGTTGAAAAGAGTACTGTAAGGGTTCTTTCTTACCTTATCATAAATTCCCTGTAATAAAATTTATCGGTTCGCATATCATACGATCGCATATCAGGGAATCTTACCCTTGAGTTCGCTAATCCCAGCCTCAATATGTGTACATAAAAACTATCTATGCACACATCGGCTGTCGACCCTTTTAGGCAGCGATAAATAGTCCAACACCAGCTGCATGTAATTAGCTCGATCCACGTTGAGACTATTTCACTAACTCGCACCATGAGTAAACAAAAGACCACTGTCCTCCATCAGGCATACTGGCGATACGCAAACAATTCAATCATTCTAGTATCCCAAATGCACCTACCATCCAATGAGTTGCAACTTGTTTACTCAGTTGAACTCTCAGGTCATAAATCCCTTTTATCCTACATAGTTCTGGATTCGTTTCCCAGTAACCTTCCCACATAAACAAAGATCTCCACGATCCCTTTTTCCTTTCTTTGTTTCAGGTTCATTCCCATGGCCTTGTGTATGAAAAAAACCAATCTGATCTTCATTCACACATACACATACATTGCCACGTCTTTCTTCCTTGTTTTCACCACGAGAGAAATACTTTCTCTCTCGGGAAAACTCACCCCAAACGATTGAATATCGTTGAGTCAAATCCCATCCGCTGACCACAATGGTCACGCGATCTTCTGCTCTCCGCAAGCGGCGGAGAGGCGCACATATACGGAGTCAGTGTTGAATAATAAAAGTAGTTGTACTTGAATAAATTAAAACCAACGTGTGTGTTGTTGATTTCGGTGAAGCTGTAACAATTATTATGTTTAAAAAAATGATCTCTAACTAAATTAAATAACAAACCTGGGCGTCAGTGTTTTATTTGTTCGGGTGATGACTTTCCGGGTGAACAGTTTTCTGACAGTGTTTGGCGGAACATTGTCGAAACTTTTAGTGACAGATGGATGGGGATAGGAGTGAAACGAATGTCCGTGTCTGGCACAATACTCCTAAACCCCACACTACGTCGGCTGAAAAGTCCCGAGATTTTTAATGAAAACATGCGTTTTTTGGGCAAACTTATATTTATTTCACAACATAGTTACCTTCGAGGGCGGTACACTTGGTATAGTGATTTTCCAATATTTCGATGCCCTTTCTGTAGTATTTCCGTAGCCTTCGAAATACGCTTCGGTTGCCACGATGACTCTCTCATTCGATCTGTATATTTTTCTGAAGCCACCGCTTGAGGTTTGGGAACAGATTTCCGTCGTTCTTTAAATTTATCCCATCCATTGCTTTGAGATGACCGCGGCCTCAGCTAACTCGCACAACTTCACTTTATGATCACTCGAAACCATCCGATGCACTTGCTTGCACCAGAACGAGGTGCGTCTTCGGCCCTTGTACGACCCGTTTTAAATTCTTGAAGGAGCAGAGGTGGGATAACATTTCTGCAACCATTGCAATGATTGTTCAGAAATTTTTCCCAAAACAAAACAATGTTTAATCAAGATGTGATATTCCTGTTTTTCGCGCAACTTCACTTTATGATCACTCTGCACGATCCGATGCACTTGCTTTACGATTTCTGTATTCATAGCCACTTTTGACCTTCCAGGGAGAGGTGCGTTTTCGGCCCTTGTACGACCCATTTTAAATTCTTGGAGGAGCTGAGATGGGATAACATTTCTGCAACCATAGCAATGATCGTTCAGAAATGTATCCCATAACAAAACAATGTTTAATCAAGATGTGATAATCCTGTTTTTCCATTTTTTTTTTTACGAAGGGGAAAGTAGTGTCAAACAAACGACTTTAACTTGTAAACAAAGGGAAGAAATGTCACGACACTTCATACATGATGTAATAACAGATGACCCTTTCGAAACGAACCGCCCATTTTCCAGTGACGCTACCCATTGTGAGAAATCCCGGGACTTTTCAGCCCATGTAGTATCTTGTTGAGGTCGGAATTCATTGTATTAAGCATAACCTGCTGATTTGTAGTGAGGTTCGGAGAGTTTGGTCGGGACTGGTCAAATGAGTAAGAGCTGTCATCAACAAACGATTGAATCGGGTTTTGGGTAATTGACATGAGATCATTTATAAAGATCAGAAAGAGAGTGGGTGAGAGTGCCGAGCCATGGGGAACCTGCATTAATTTGATGGGAGACAGATTTGACATCATCAAAAACCACTTGAATTGAACGGCCAGAAAGATTGACTCTTATCCATCGGATTAGAGACCTTACCATATCAAAATGAATAATCATATTGCGCATATGAAATTTTAATTTTCCCAATAACAGCGGCAATTTAGATTGGAACAGGTTTAGAGGATTGTAGTTATGTTTTTATTTCCATTACGTGGGTAGTTCTGACATAGAATTCGTAGCCAATGGCAGATTTGTATTTTATCTACACTGTTTGCCTCCCACTTAAGCTGCTATTGGGACTGTACTTCAGGATTGTTATCTAGTAAGCTGTGACGCATAGAGCAGACGATTTGAAGGCTATTTTTTATGCGAGTTCATTGCAGGTAAACTCGAATTACAGTGACTAAGCGACTCCCCTGGATGACGCTACACACATTAAGTCTGACGTATTTACATAGTCAAAAATGATAATAATTAGTCGAAAACTCTTCTCTTTTGGAAGCATTTCAATTAACAAAATCTCGGCTTGAAAAGTTGAGTCATAACAGGGGGCAATCACAACAACCAGCTCACCATGAACAGACGTTTAATTGTGGAACATCAATTTTTGGTAGGTGATCTTAGAGTCTTTATATAATTTTGTGAAAATTCGGAGTGTTAAAATGAAGTTATAGTTTCGGCCTATGCGGCAATCGCAATAGAGTTAGATTCTTATTCTAAAACAGAGCATAAACTAGTTCTAAAAGAACTAGTAAGCTTGGTAAAACCAGATTTTAATTGAGAACACAAACTCTTATTCAATTAGTAATCCGCAAAACGTTTCACAGAAATGGTACGTTTCTGGATAAGAGATTAAATTCGAACTTAGTGGTTGGGGCCTAACCTGTTTTATAACAACCTAAATATGTTAATAAATTACATAAGACCCAAACAAAGATACAACTGGGGTAGACAAGGAGATTGTTTTATTAATTTTATCTTTTATTTCTTAAAAAGTTTTGAATCCGATTATGACCTGCGTCATCCACGTATATTCTAGGTGGTTCTTCTGTGCAGAAATTACCTCGGAAAACAGCGCGATACAAATAGAATAAAAACATCTCAATTATATGCAGAGGCTTAAAAGTTCCAGTCGTGTTTGACTGGACTAGGTAGGGTCATTGCAAAGCTACTGAAACTTGTTTCGTGGGTTTATAAAAAAAACGTTTGTTTTATTTTTTATTTGTCTTCTTCGTTTTGTACAAAATATTTAAATCTATCTTATTGAACTCATGCTCCGATCGCTACATTCTAAGTGCGTTACAAGTAGTTTACTCCAGATGCGCTTCTTTCTCGAGTGTAGTCACTTTTCATTGTTTTCTCTTACGTTTCATTAATATAAATTCTTTATATAAAAAGTATTAGAAATTATAGGATCATGTTTTGTTTCGACGCTCGAAGTAAGGAAAATATATTTGTTTGCTTTTTTTTGTAATGTACAACGTCACATCTCTCCAAAGGATAAGGCGAACTTAGTTAGATCCATTTAATGGACAATTATAACCGAAATTGTTGCACTTTAGGGCAACAATAAACGAAACTGTATTTAAAACGAAATATTTTATAAGGTGTTATGTGTGAGTATACATATGCATGCGTGTATCGAAAGTGGCACAGCATCAGGACGATTGTGAAAAATTTTAAAGGAGAATAAAATACAAAACAAAAGTTTGCGAAATACAGTCCCGGGAAGTAAAGTAGAATCTGCGGCTTGGAACACTTATTTAACTTTAGCCTTGCCGCTGTGTACGGGACTAGGAGATTGATCAGCTTCTGGGAGGTCACTTTCCTTCTTTCGCTTGGCTTTCTCTTTCAGTGCCTTATTCTTCTTAGCTTGGGATTGTTGTTTCGCTTCACGCTGCCGTTCACGCTTTGCTCGAAGTTGCTCGGTAATAAATGAAAATATCAGGTAACCTTGAAGGATAATAACTCCGATAAGAGCCATGAATCCGCGGGTGGATTGTTCTGTGTTTGCTACGCCATAGTATAGAGTTAGCACTGCTATAACCATGGTTGCAAAGCGTACGAGAACAAAGAAAACGCTGTTAACTATGCGAATGCTGGCGTATTTCTCATCGCGATCGAAGACACTAACTAATTGGAACACATGAGCAACAATCTCGCTGAGATAGTGTAGAGTGAGCAGTACAAGGGCGATCCTTTGGAAGCTGAAAAAGATAAAAAGTCATCAAAGCTGTTTCAAGAACATATCATGTAATAGCTACTCACCCAAATGTATAAGCCAGACAGATGACCGAGAAACCGGTGATGGCATGAATGATCTTAGGCTGTTGGTCTTCCTTCTTTACCTTTTGGAAATATAACTCGGGGAGCATGTGCAGATAGTAGGCCATTTGTATAATGAAGAAGAATTTGTGGAGGAAAATCATCGGATGATTTGGGAAATCTTCCCAAAGGAGGGAGAATTTACTGAAGTATCCTTCTCGGAGGATGACATCGGCACCACAAAGGAACGAAAGGATGTAAAATACCACCAGTTGACCGGATTCGTTGAAAAGTGACAGTTTGAACTTGGAAAGGTGTTGTTTCTTTGAGATTTTCTGAAATTAAATGTAAGTGGCATTTTAGTGATGAAGGAAACGACTGAGAATATCAGTGTCTAGAGCGCCAGATCCCTTCTCAGTGCACTTGTTCTTAAGAGATCCCTGTACAAAAGATTTAACAATTTACCAACTATTGGTATGCAATGAAAAATGTTCTAGCACACACAGTACTGTGCACTTCAACGGGCAGAAAAAAAAATAGGGATAAAGCGAAAGCATGAATACGCGATATGTGTCGCAGGATTAGGATTAATCAACATATGGGGGTTCACATGAAGATGAATCATGTTAGTGGTGGGGGGTGGCCCCAAAAGAGTGAGTATTAGGGGAGGGTAGGCATTGCGTGTAACACCGGGACTGGATGGTATTCCTAACTTTACTGCTTTAACAAAAAAGTCTTCAGCAATCTCTTCACAA
This sequence comes from Microdon myrmicae, assembly GCA_963931805.1. Classification (NCBI taxonomy): domain Eukaryota; kingdom Metazoa; phylum Arthropoda; class Insecta; order Diptera; family Syrphidae; genus Microdon; species Microdon myrmicae. Next base: position 256,371,534 of record OZ007497.1, on the reverse strand, counting down.
CCTGCCTTCAAACAGGACAATTCCTAAACGATGGAAAAAACAGCCGCTTGTGCTTATACCAAAAGGAGTCAAGAATCCAGAAGCGCCTTTGTCTTATCGCCCGTTGTGCATGCTGGACACAACAAGAAAACTGCTTGAGGGAGTTATTGCCACTCGCCTGAAAGAATTCACTGAGGGGAGATCGGGGCTCTCTGAATCGCAGTATGGGTTCCGGAAAGGTAGATCTGTAGGTGATATTTTGCATGTGGGCCTGCACGGGAACGGGTTCTTTTTTTTTTTTTTTTTTTTTTTTTTTTTATTAGACTTCTCTCGGGAGAGGCGAACCTATAGCGCCGAGTGGGCACCCCGAGATGCCATCAAATAACTGTTGCAGTTCTTTTTGAACAGTTGCAGGTTGTAACGCTCCGGGAACACTCGCGTGGGAAGGCAGTTCCACAGCTTCCCCGCTCTGTAACGGAACGAGTTCTGATACAAGGATGTTCGCGCCGTCGGGAGATGAACCACAAACGGGTGCGATCCGTCGGATTGTCTTGTGGAGCGCATATAAACGGAATTGCATGGAACAATGCCAAGAATCTCCGAAGAACAGCACCCGTGATAATATCTGTAAAACAGACAGAGGTCGGCTACGCGCCTTCGATGTGATAGCGACTGTAGTCCCGACGTCAGCGCCGAGTCCCCGATCAGGCGGATCGCTCGTCTCTGTAAGATCTCAAGTAGGTCGAAGGTATGTTTAGGAGCCTAGCTCCAAACATGAGAGCAATATTCGAGTGCGGGTCTAATTTGGGATTTATATAGGAGAAGAAATTGGGCCGGGGTAAAATATTTCACTAATATCCCACGTGAAGGTTAGATGTAGTTGGTCGCTGAACGTCACAATTGTATTGAAAAGAACTCCACCTCTTTTTCTTAAGTTTTATTGGTGATACAGTGGTTACACTTACAACAGTATTCAACTTAAGCACTAAGTCCACATACATTTTAGATTTAGTCAAACCGCTTAACTATCTTGCACACAGAGTTTGTATTGTTCATTAAATAATAGTTTACAATTTAAGCACACGTTCACATACATTTATCTTAGCCAATAAGCTTTACTAACCCCGTTGATTCTCGACTTGTGCGCACTCGCCAGTGGATGAAACTCGACTCATTGAACTGACTCGTGCACAATCATCATTGTGCGATACTTACAAAATATGATTGTGCACGGTATCGATGCCGGTGGAAAGGGTCGAATCATTTGTGTGCATGTTTACATGCTGGAGAATTCGATTCTTGGCGGCTAGACGCGAGATACGTGAACTGCTTTTGTCGGTTGGACAAAAGTTGGTGTGACTGTGGACAAGTCCGAAAAAGTGCTGCGCAGTATGTGGCAGGGTACGCTGGCTGACAGGGGCGCCGATAAAGTTTCCCATTGTATGATGCTTGTGGTGATGCATTAAATGCATGAAATGATGAATTCTTTTCAGGGAATGTGATATGATGCCTGGCGAAGGGGTTGGGGTTGGAATTGTGGCTGGACTTGTTGGTGGAATTGTGGTTAGAATTGTGCGTGGAATTGTGGGTGGTTGCTTGCGCAGATTTAAGGGGATCAACCAGTAAGGCACGGTGGCTAGGAGGTACGAAAAAATATTGCGCGATGGTGACACTAGATGTTAAAAATGCATTTAACTCGGTGAACTGGAATCGGATTCTTGAAGCCTTGGGCGATCTACAAGTCTCACCCTACTTGGTGCTTATACCAGCAAACTATCTCTCGGTTAGAAGACTGCTCCACAACACAGATAAGGGACCACACGAATATAAAATAACAACGGGTGTGCCTTAGGGATCTGTATTAGGTCCGCTGTTATGGAATATCATGTATGATGGTCTGCTCAGGGTCAATATACCAGACGGGGTTAGAATCATTGGGTACGCAGATGATTTGGCAATAGTGGCCGTAGCTAAACATCTAGATGACCTGGAGGATATTTGCTCTCAAGCAATCCAGAGCATTAAATGCTGGCTAGATATGGCCGGACTGAAACTATCTGGACATAAGACGGAGGCAGTTTTAATAAGCAGCCGCAACAAACTTGAACACCTTGACTTGGAAATAGAAGGAGAAACAATCAGATCCAGGTCCTATAATAAAAATCTTGGTGGATTCTTCCACCAAAGGAAGATGGGCGCACTCCATGATACCTGATGCAGAAACTTGGGTGAAAAGAAAACATGGCGAGCTGAACTACCCACTTGACTCAAGTGATATCAGCGCATGGATGCTTTTGGCAATACTTGCACAAGTATTAGCATGTCAATCACCCATACTGCTTGTACTGCGAAGGCAAAATAGAAAATGCTGAACATGTACTCACAGAGTGCGTGAGATTCAAGACCGCACGAACAATTTTGAAGAGACATATAAGACAGACAGTTACTGCGACAGGAGTAATAGAATACATGCTGAATTCAAAACAAGCATGGTCCGTAATAAATGGTATTCTATGTGACATGATGTAGCAGTTGCGACGAAAGTTCCGCGGGGATCAACAGGAATATGCGTCTGGCGGGGGGTGGTTTTAGGCGGTGAAAACCCGGCATGCCTCTGGATCGGTCCAGACGTATCCTTTGAAGATTCCCACCTTCCTGCCGAAACCAATAAAAAAAAAAAAAAAAAAAAAAAAAAACTGCTTCAGCAATCCGCAAAAACAAATATGAGGCATTCTGCATGTTAAGGAAAACCTGGTCGTACCAGGTTTCTGCGTAAAGATATCCACAAAGCCACTTGGGTATCACCTGATTGATCCACTCGCAACCAAATTGACCACATGTTGAAAGATCAACACCACTCCTCGAGCCTGATGAAGGTACGAACGTACCGAGGTGCCAACATCGACTCGGAGCACTATCTTGTTGGTACAGTTTTCCGAGCGCGGATTGCGCGCCTTACGCAATGAGAATACCAGTAACACCTTTCGTCATGCGTTAAGACTCGGAGGGGGGGAGAGTAAGTCCTGGGGCCAGAATGCCGGGTGTAGAAAAGAAATAGACATGCCTTAAGAATACTTTCATTAGTACGAGGGTTGCCTCTTATGTTTCGGGATTTGACAAACCCTAGTGTTGCAATCCGGCAATTGACAGCTCTTTCGTAAAGTTGGACATTTTTGAGGTTATACGCACTCAGAACGTTTTAACATACGAGCGCTATTTGTGTTGTTTACAGTAACTTAAAAGATTCATCTCGGCCCAAAAATGGAATTAAATCGTCAACATTTTCGTGCGATTTATTTTTACAACTTTCGGTGTGGATTAACTCAGCAACAGTGCATGGATCAACTTAATTTAATTTTTGGCGATGGAGCTCCATCAAGGACCAGTGTTTATCGATGGTATGATGAATTCAATCGTGGTCGTAGTTCACTCCAAGATGAATTTCGTGAAGGTCGTCCAAAATCAGTTGTTGTTCCGAAAACCATTGATGCTGTGCGCGAACTGATATTGGAAGATCGTCATGTGACCTATCGTGAGATTGAGACAACCTTAGGCGATAGTGGGACCAGCATACATTCAATATTGCATAAACATTTGACTGTCAAAAAAATTTGTTCGCGTTGGATCCCACACAATTTGTCAATCGCCCAAAAAAAGGCTCGTGTCAATTGGTCGAAAGAAATGCTCAAAAAAATACGGTCGCGGTGCTTCGAAACACGTCTATGACATCGTGACAGGTGATGAATCGTGGATTTACGCGTATGAGCCCGAAAGTAAACAGCAGTCGACTGTCTGGGTGTTTCAAGATGAGCCAAATGAGCAAATGGTCGCCTGTTTTTTCGGAAAAACTGGACATGTCGCAACCGTACCACTAGAACAACGCCGAACAGTCAATTCTGAGTGGTACACAACCATTTGTTTGCCAGTTGTCTTCCAAGAAATCAGGAAAACCAACCGCCGAAGACGGATCACTCTTCACCACGACAATGCGAGCTCTCACACATCGGCTGCGACAACTGCATTTTTGAGCACCCAAAACATCGATTTGATGGGTCATCCGCCGTATAGTCCTGACTTGGCAGCGAATGACTTCTTTTTATTCCCGTACGTAATAAACAAACTGAGAGGTCAACGTTTTTCGACACCTGAAGAAGCGGTTGCTGCATTCAGAATGCATGTGTTGGAGATACCTCAATCAGAGTGGCAAAAGTGCTTCGACAATTGGTTCAAACGCATGCAAAAGTGTATAGATCTTCATGGGGAATATTTTGAAAAACAATAAAGTGATTTTCGATGATCAATATTTGTTTTTGTTCTCTAATCCCGAAATATAAAAGGCAACCCTCGTACTGGCAACTCCATCTTAGGCAGTAGTCGTGGAGATCGGAGCGACTTATTTGATGATGGGTGCAAACTAGCGACTGAACGTAAGAATGCTGCATACCGGGCCATGCAGCAGTCTCATAGGAAGCGGGTACACGAGGAGAAATACAAAGAGCTCATAAGATCTGAAAAAAGGCTTCACGGACAAAAGAAAAGTGCCTGGGAAAAAACCCTTGTCTGTGAAATAGAGAAAAGTAGAGAGCGAGGTCCGCACCAGGCCAAATAATCCGCAGTATGACGCGGTACACACCACGCTGCACTTATTGCAAGGATAAAGAGGGTAATCTGATCACCGATCCTGTAGGCATTCTGGAGCGATGGGAAGTGCACTTCAAAGAATTGCTAAATGGTCAGCTCACAGAAAAATTGGAGGCTCCACCAATGCAAGATCAAGACCAAATGCTGCCGTTACCAAGCATTGAGGAAACATTAAAAGCCATAAGACAGCTCAAGTCAAATAAAGCCCCTGGAACTGATGGCATACCAGCTGAGCTGATCGAACAGGGAGGGACAGCGTTATATCACGCAATTCATGAGATCGTGGGGCACGTATGGGAGCAAGAGGAGATGCCGGAAGATTGGCGTCGTGGTATAATTTGCCCCATACATAAGAAGGGAGATGTCACACTGTGCAGTAACTATAGGGGTATAACATTGCTGAGTACCGCCTATAAGATACTCTCGACTATTCTACAAGACCGGATATCCCCATACGCTAAACCCATCATTGGTCAATATCAGTGTGGCTTCATCTCAGGCAAATCAGCGATTGACCAGATATTCACCCTCAGACAGGCGATGGAAAAATGTCTGGAATTTAAGATTCCATTATATCATCTATTTATAGACTTTAAGGCCGCCTACGACAACATAGCCAGAGTGGAACTATATAATGCCATGAGAGAGTTCGGCATTCCAAACAAATTGATACGACTTTGTAGGTTGACCATGACCAACGTAACTAGTCAAGTAAAAAGAGCGGGATTGCTGTCCAAACCAATAAACATCTTTAATGGACTGCGACATGGGGACTGTCTGGCCTGCCTCCTCTTCAACCTGGCGTAGGGGACAGCAATCCGTGACTCTGTTACAACTAGAGGGACTATTGTCACCAACTCCAGGCAGATACTTGCCCACGCAGATGACATCGACATCATCGGTAGACCCGATTCGGCTGTACAGGATTCCTTCACCCAGATCGAGCAGGCGGCACAAAAACAGGCACTGCACATTAATGAGGGAAAAACTAAGTACATTGTGGCAACTTCTGCGAAGAGAAGACCTAACGTTGGTCAAACTATCAGGGTAGTGGAGCACGAATTTGAAGTAGTGCAATCCTTTAACTACCTTGGGTCAACAGTATCAGCCGAGAACAATATGGAAGAAGAAATAGGCGAACGGCTGATCAAATCCAACAAAGCCTACTATGGCCTATCAAGGCTCTTTAAATCCCGAAATTTATCCACAACATCCAAGCTACTACTGTACAAGACCATGGTCTTACCAGTACTCATGTATGGATCCGAGACCTGGGTGCTTAATAAAAGGCACTCTGAACTCTTGGCCGCGTTCGAGAGGTAGGTCTTAAGGAGAATTGTTGGCCCCGTATGTGAGGGGGGACAATTCAGGAGACGCTACAACCATGAGTTGTACGCAATCTACCTTGAAGCTAATATTGTAAGAAAAATCAAGCTCGGTAGACTCCGGTGGGCGGGACACCTAGCTCGACTGAGCGAAGAGGAGCCTGCCCGGAAAGTCCTTTGTGGCAGGATGTATGGAAAGAGATAGCGTGGCAGACCTTGTCTGCGATGGGGGGATGGCGTAGACCACGACGCCCAGAGGCTGGGAGTGCCAAACTGGATGACATCGGCCCGAAATCGGGACCAGTGGAGATTTGTTAAACAAGACCAAGACCGGATCCCGGTTGTAGTGCCGATGATGATGATGATGTATGTTAACGAATGAACTAAATCATGATCCAACGGGCAGCACCTGGAAATTAGTGATGGAAAGGCGCAAGGCAACATCCGCAAAATGCTAAAGTACCTTCTCCAGAATCACGCTTAGCGCAGACATAGGACTTCAACATGAATGACAAAGCAGTGAAGAGGCAAGCCGACCTAGCTGTGAGTATATTCTAACGCCCTACTCATGCACCCTATTTGCAGCTTTTGTGTAAAACAATTTTACAAAAACAACGATTCCTACGTTACTGTACGACGCCTATTTAGTATTGAATTCGGATTACGCCGTGTAAGTGAGTGTCCAAGTGTTAATTTAATCAAAGCTTGGGTCAAGAAGTTCTAGCAAACGGGATCGACAACGAATATTAAATAAACAGGTCGGCCGCGTTCAAGAAGAAGCGATGAGAACATTCGGGAGGTTGAATCAGCATGTGTCAGCGAGTTTTCCAACATTTACGTAGTCGATTGCAGGAGTGCCAACGACGAACGGGGTACATCGCGACGATGTCATTTAAAAAAAAAAATTTCAATAAACGTTTATTACGTGCTCGCATATGCGGATGACATCGCCGTTTTGGGCGATAATCTAGAAACTGTAGATAAAAACAGTGAAATTGTCATGCAAGCGACAGAAGAGGTGGGCCTAGAGATAAATGAAGACAAAACAAAATACATGACTGCGGCGAGAGCAGGTGGAACTCAGGGAACACATATAAACGTCAGAGGCAAGATATTTGAAAAAGTTAAAGAATTTAAATATCTGAGAACGATACTGACGGCCAGTAACGAAATGTCGAAGGAAATTAACAAAAGACTACACTCCGGCAACGCTAGTTGGCACGCAGTCAGTAAACTACTGAAAACCAAACTGCTATCACGTAATATAAAGCACCGTGTCTATAGAACCATCATCATGCCGATTGCTCTATACGGATGCGAAAGATGGGGTCTCACAAAACGGGAAGAAAACAAATTCCGCGTATTCGAGAATAAAGTTCTAAGGGGTATCTTTGGAGGTAAATATCACGAGGAGGCAGGACAATGGAGGAAACTCCATAACCACGAATTGGAGGAGCTATACCGCAAACCTACAATGGGGAGAGTAATCAGGTCGCGAAGATTAAGATGGGCCGGACACGTGGTGCGAATGGGCAACGATAGGACCGTGCATAGAATTCTTTACGGTAAACCAACGGGAAAGAGAACGACAGGACAGCCGCGACGGAGATGGGAGGACAATGTTAGGTTTGACCACGAGAAGATCGGATCGGATGGCGAACGTGGAGGGAGAGCACACACAGGACAGGGAACAATGGCACAGTCGGGTCGGTGAGGTCATGAACTTCCGGGTTCCTACAGGCCAATAAATAGAATAGAATAGAACTAACAGAGACTGGAATAACAGAATTCAAGCCATTAAAACGAGTGGAATGAATATGTTCCCACATATGAATAAAGTGTTTCGAAGGAAAGATTATAATGATATTCCATGTCTACGAGTCCAGCGGACGCCCGAGAATTGTCAAACTCTGCTGAACACAGGACTGACTCGGGAATACATCAACTCCAACTAAGAGTTCATAATAGTCAAGGATCCGCAAAAAAAAGTGAACTCAATTGGTGCTTGTTTTGAGGTAGTGTATTGAGTGAACGAATCCATTCATTCTAACTTTGACCTGAAAAATAGGACTCTCCAAAACCATATATTGCTACACCATGTATTTAACAGTTGGCGTCTCTAAAGTCGAAGTTTCATGACCTTTAGTGAAAACAATAGAGTGGATTCCCCTCTTAGAAATTCAATCACGAGTATGTTTGTACATCGAGGAATACAAAACAGAATTGGAAAAAATTATCTATTGTACGAAGTAAAAATCTTCCCCTACACGTAAAAGCTGTACTTAGATACCTTGCTATCTGGCTTTATCGGTATCTTTACTTTGATAAGCACATAATGTTACGGACCTCGCGTCCATGTCCTCGCCCAACACCCAATAATTCCCACAAATTTCCCCTCTCTGCCTGTGGAGGGAAGACAAATCGTCAAGTAGCTAATTTGCATAAACTACTTTATGATTTGTCTTCCCTCTACAGGCAGAGAGGGGAAATTTGCGGGAATTATTGGGTGTTGGGCGAGGACATGGACGCGAGGTCCGTAACAATAACAGTAGCTCTTAACGCAGCTAAAAACGCGTACGCTATGCCAAGAAGTCTCTTTCGTAGCAGTTTTCTAGACTTCAAAATCAAAATCATTTCATACTCGGCATTCATCCGACCAGTATTGGTATATGGTTGCCCGGTATGGTATAACATATCCCCATTCTACATGGAGCAGTTTCGGGTGTTCAAGAGGCAGTGTTTGTTGTTCCTGCATTGGAATGTATAGAACACCAGAGTCGCAACATAAGAAGTTCTACCCCAATAAAGTTGTAGTGCTCTGAAAAGCCCTACCATCTCCTTCCCCCACTCATACATCCAAATCCCTATACCCAAACTCATATTTACAAAATCCATTACCCCGATCCAACCAAATTCGCGATAAACGAATCACATATTCGTTTATCACTCTTACATCCAATTCCCCATAATTATAAAACAAAATCAAACGCATGACAAATTGAAGCAAATGTTCAATTACCATCAGTAAACAAAACCCGAATCCCAATGCATATCATCATATGCAAACAAACCCATATTAAAATATATTCATTTCCTTCTCATACACACAATTCTAAAATCCTTATCTCCATCTGGATTGTAGCCAGATGTGTGCATTTCAAAAATAGATATCCCATTCCTTTTCTCCGGTTTCTCACATACAAATCTCAATGAAGATTTGTATAAAAGGGCGATGAATTTTGTATTCGAGGATCATTGGACGAACTGTATCGGTATTACAGTCGATGGAAAATCCGACTTAATCCATCCAAAGCATTAGCTATAATTCTGAGTAGTAAACACTCCCAACCTACTTCTCGATATTCACAGAATATTCGAATAAAAATGGGAGATACTACGATTAGACCACAGGACAAGATGAAATATCTCGGGGTCACTTATACCCCAAAAATGAATTTCATCAAACATGTGACCCACATTCTCCAAAGGGGCCTTGGTCGGTCTAAGCAACTGCACAACATCCTGAAGTGGAGGAACAAAGTTGACACCAAAGTTAAGCTTCTCTGCTATAAGCAGCTAATCCGATCTGGAATATCGTACGCCTTTCCCATATGGTCCTGCATATCTTCGGCTCAAATGGAAAGACTTCGGGTTTTCGAAAGGAAACTCCTCAGAAGATGCACCAATCATTCTAGAAGGTCTGACGGTCGTCATTACCCCAACTCTCACCTATACGAAGGCGCCTCCATTACCCCTATCGACGAGTACTTGCTTCAATTAGCATATAAGTACCTCGAAAACATTCAGAACAGCGAGAACCTACTTGTACGGGACTCTTGCGTTCTTGACCTTTCTCTCTCTCGATCTCTTCGGATCAAACCCCCACAATTTCTTCTTCAGTATAAAACTAAAGAAAGCACCATTCCCAACAACATTCCCCTCTATAATAGAGGATTTCTGGACCCATCCCATAGGGTCTACAATTAACAAACCAAACACACGAACGCACAGTACAAGACGGCACAAACACAAACATACACACCGACCAAAGAGCAGATTATCAGACGCCAAAGACGTGATCTGCGTTTACTACCGCACCCAAGACCCACCGGTCTTGTAAGATTTCTTTCCCACCATCCTTATATAAAAGTAGTTAGAGAACACTTGGACTAACACTGTCCACACTATCCTTGGATACACCTCTTTTTTCTTCTCTTTTCAGATGCTGCGAGACCGAGCCCAACATCCTCACGGATGTGGGTGATTCTGGTTATCGCAAGATGACCAGAAGTCAGAGACAAGATGAAGGACACATATGTCCTGTCTCGCCAAATTCGGCCTTCTCGCCACAATATTTTTTTTTTTATTCGAGGATCAGTCTCGATTGGCGTCCGAGGTGTAAGGACGCCAGAAAATAAATTTACTAAAAAAATAAATTTAAAGTATTTGAAAAGCATTTTATTGGGCCTGGCCTATTCATCCTGTTCAACAATCGGTTGTCACTCTTCCCTCAGATGTGAGGAAGCACGGTGGCGGCCGCAGCGGGTCCCCTCAGGAGCGGTCTAAAGAGATCCCTCATCCATTTCAGGACAAGGAGACACGCTCCCTGAGAGAAGGACCACAACAAAGTCAGGGACGACAAATCGGGACTAAACAGGGTAGATAACTTCATAACAAAAATTATCCATTGTCCACGCGGCAATGTGTAGTGAAAATAATCTTATCTTGGGAGATAAGTCATGATGGTACCTTCTGATATAAAGAATTCCGGAGCTAAACTAGTCTCCCAACCGTAGAGGTTTCTGCGCTACTGGGAAACCCAGATTGCTGCCTGGTATGTCGCGCAAGCACTTGCATTTCAAGAGAAAAACCGGCCTATGCAGCTTCGCCATGTATGGAAGTATGGGGCTGGTAACTGAGACGATTTGCGAGATTTCTTCACATCGTTTCCATGGTCGGAGGTGTGCTTCGGAGACTCCGATGTTAACGCTTCCGCGGAGTCGGTATCAGAGATTATTCTTCTGGGGATGGAGATCTACATTCCACAGTCCATCAAACGAAGTTCATCTGATAAACCGTGGTTTGACAAAAAATGGGAGCAGATTACAGCGGCAAAAAATATAGCCTTTAAGCAATGGCGCTCCAACCCCACCGATGTTAACAGAACGAATTTTGTTAGAATCAGAGACGCGTGCAACCAGGCCATTGATACCGCGACGAAAGCTCACAACGACAGAGTGATCAGTAAACTCCATCGGTGCCCGACTGGTTCGCGCTCCTTCTGGTCAATGGCAAAAGCTGTCAGCAGTAAATTCGCATCCTCCTCTTTTCCTCCTTTGGTGACAGACAACGGGACGTTAGTCACGAATTCAAAGGATAAAGCTAATGTGTTCGCGAATTTATTTTCCGCGAATTCAAACCTCGATCCCGACCTTTTAGAGCCACCTGTGATCGCGCCGGTTCGGTTTTCCATGCGGGATGTGAGATTTCGTCCGCGCACTATTCAACGCATTCTACGTGAACTGGATTGTAGGAAGGCAACCGGCTCGGACGGAATACCAGCCATAGTCCTTAAGAACTGTGCTCCAGAACTATCGCTGGTACTTGGCAGATTCTTCCGCTTATCTTATGCACGGAGACATTTCCTGCCTGCTGAAAAATCGCTCGAGTTCAGCCAATCCCAAAGACCGGAAAAAAGTGTCTCCGACAAAATTACCGTCCGATAGCATTACTGTCTATTTTATCTAAGGTGATGAAAAAAGTCATCAATAGAGAGTTAGTTAAGTATTTGGAGTGCAACGGACATCTGAATGATCGTCAGTACGGATTCCGTGGCACAACGGTCCACGAGAGACCTTTTGACACTTATAACGGATATATGGACTTCTGCGATTGAGCGCCATGGTGAGTCAAGGGCGGTCGCATTAGATATCTCCAAGGCCTTTGACCGCGTCTGGCACAAGGCATTGCTGAGCAAATTTCGTTCATATGGACTTTCCCAACAGCTTTGCGACTGGACGAAGAGCTTCCTTGAAAACCGATCGTTCCGGGTTGTTGTGGACGGCGAGTGTTCGGATCTGTATCCTGTTAATTCGGTGGTGCCCCAAGGTTCTATCTTGTCTCCAACTGTTATATAATTAAATTCATTTAATTATCACCCCCTATTGCAATCTCGTGTCTGCACATGAATATCCTTTACCAATATCAACACATCACATACAAATACAATAGAATATTCCCACATACAATAGATAAATAATTAAAATAAATTAAAACCCCTATTTCAAAATCACTAACATGCACACAGCCATAGTCTCCCTAATTCCGTTTACACAAAATAACAATCGCCTAAAAGGATATTGAATGGAACGACACGAGACTTCCTTCTTGTTAATTAAGCATTCGACGCGTGCGGTTGTGTTCTTTGCTTTAGTTGCCTCAAAAAGAATATCCATAGAAAAGTTTTAAAATTAGTAAAAAATAAATATTAGTAATTGTGTTGTGAACATAGTAGAGTAGTGAATTTAAATAAAAACTGACGATAAATAGTCGATCGTTTTCTGTTATTTGAAACTATTCCGCGGTGGTGTGCTGTAACTGTTTGCTGGTGTGATACGATTGTGGTAGCAGTTTGTGTTCGAGAGTTGCAAAACAAGTTGGAATTATAAAGGATAACTAATCACACACCTGGAAAATCAAGTCCACATAGGGGTGAGTTTGGTGACAAATACATATAAAATAATTGTTAAATTATCTTTAACACAACCTTGCTTTTGCTTCACATAAATGATTTGTTGGAGACAACGGATAACAAAGTGTTCAGTTTTGCGGATGATAGTACGCTTGTTTCCTCCTTTTCGAGTGTTCGGTCGATTGGTGCATCTGCGTCGCACCAGCTGAGATGTAGACAGATTGACTCTTTGAATCAGGATCTAGATAACGTACTGCAGTGGGGAGGAGCCAATCTCGTCGACTTCAATGCAGCGAAGACAGGATATACAACATTCACAAAGTAAAGTGGATCATCGGTTCCACAGCTGATGATGAATGGTCGGGCGGTCGAAACTGGGGAAAGCTTGAAATTGCTCGGCGTCACGGTTTGTGAGAATGTATCATGGCATAAACACGTGTTGCGCATCGCCAGGTCAGCCTCAGGAAAGCTGAGCTATCTTTTAGAGCCAAGAAATATTTTACGCCGGCCCAACTTCTTCTTCTATATAAATCCCAAATAAGACCCGCGCTCGAATATTGCTCTCATGTTTGGAACTCGGCTCCTAAACATACCCTCGACCTACTTGAGAGCATACAGAGATGAGCGATCCGCCTGATCGGGGACTCGGCGCTGACGTCGCGACTACAGCCGCTATCACATTGAAGGCGCGTAGCCGACCTCTGTCTGTTTTACAGATATTATCACGGGTGCTGTTCCTCGGAGATTCGTGGTATTGTTCCACGCAATTCGGTCTATATGCGCTCCACAAGACAATCCGAGCTCGTTCCGTTCCAGAGTGAGGAACTGTGGAACTCCCTTCCCACGCGAGTGCTCCCGGAGCGTTACAACCTGTAACTGTTCCAAAAGAACTGCAATAGTTATTTGGTGGCATCTCGGGGCACCCACTCGGCGCTATAGGTTCTCCTCTCCCGAGATAAGTGTTAAAAAAAAAAGTCTATCCCAATGATATATATCTGGAGAGAACTCTCTAGAACGGGTTCATTCCCCCAGAAGCGTTCCCCTTCTTGGATATATAAGACCTTATCCAAAACAAGATGGAGTCCCTATTATTTACCATGCTTTCTGGGGAAATCCGATCAGGGATAAACGAATCCATGATAGTGATATCTCTTATGTTCCAGATCGCCTACGTTTCAGTATGGTGAATAGTGAAAGAGATAAATCTAAAAAAACTGGCGGTGGGTGTGTGACGAATAAAGGGCGTTATGTCCCCAAACATAGCATACGTCTCAGGCGCGGTGCTTTCCTTCCCCATCCCAAATTCCGAATTAATTTTGTTTTTTATTTATTTATTGTATCGTACCATAGAATAATTCGACGGCTGTCTGGTCACAGAAACAAACAATATCGTGACAAGATGGAAGCAGTACTTTGAAGACCTGCTCAATGTGCGCACCCTTTAACCGCAAATAAACGCACCTGACGTACATACAGCCGAGTCTCAGATCCCAGAGCCCTCTTTCAACGAAGTTGTAGACAATAAATCGATTGAAAAACAACAAGGCTCCCGGAGTCGACTGCATACCGGCAGAGCTTGTTAAGCATGGAGGAGAGGCAGCCGCTCGAAAGATCCACCAACTGATTAAAACAATATGGGATAAGGAAGTCACTCCGGAAGAATGGAAAACCTCAATAATCGTCCCCATCTTCAAAAAAGGCGACAGATCTGACTGCGAAAACTACAGAGGAATATCATTGCTCCCAACCACATACAAAATATTAACAAATGTCATACTGAATACGGAGAGACGGTTCACCAACTGTTCGTTGACTTCAAAAAAGCCTACGACTCAGTCGCAAGGCAGACACTCTACCATATTGTTAGTTGAGCTGGGAATCCCGAAAAAATATGCCGCCCTCATTCAAATTTGCATGAACGAAAACAAAGGGCCAGTCAGAATAGAAAACCACCTCTCAGAAGCATTTGAAATCCGGGACGCACTAAAGCAGGGAGATGGTCTATCACCGTGTCTTTTTAACCTTTTGCTCGAGTATGTCATCAGAAAGGTACAAGACGACAACATGGCCGGATCATCCCTGAACGGGGTCACACAAGTGCTCACATATGTGGATGACATCGCCGTTTTGCTCGATAATCTAGAAACTGTAAGTAAAAACAGTGAAATCATCATGCAAGCGTCAGAAGAGGTGGGCCTAGAAATAAAAGAAGACAAAACGAAATACATGATTACGGCGAGAGCAGGTGGAACTCAGGGAACACATATAAACGTCAGAGGCAAGATATTTGAAAAAGTTAAAGAATTTAAATATCTGGGAACGATACTGACGGCCAGTAACGAAATGTCGAAGGAAGTTAACAAAATACTACACTCCGGCAACGCTAGTTGGCACGCAGTCAGTAAACTGCTGAAATCCAAACTGCTATCACGTAACATAAAGCTCCGGGTCTATAGAACCATAATCATGCCGATTGCTCTATACGGATGCGAAACATGGGGTCTCACAAAACGGGAAGAGAACAAATTCCGCGTATTCGAGAATAAAGTTTTAAGGGGTGTCTTTGGCGGTAAATATGACGAGGAGGCAGGACAATGGAGGAAAGTCCACAATGACGAACTGGAAGAGGTATACCGCAAACCTACAATAGTGAGAGTAATCAAGTCGCGAAGATTAAGATGGGCCGGACATGTAGCGCGAATGGGTAACGATTGGATCGTACGTAGAATTCTTGACGGTAGACCAACGGGAAAGAGACCGGTAGGACGGCCGCAACGAAGATGAGAGGACAATGTTAGGTTTGACCTTAAGGAGATCGGATCAGATGGTCAATCGTGGAAGGAGAGTGCGCAGGACAGGAGCAATGAGGGAACCCAGGTCATGAACTTCCGGGTTCCTATAGACTAATATATAGTAGTAAAATACTTATAACTAAATGCAATGCTATTTACAGTTTTTTTTTTTTTTTTTTTTTTTTTCTTAATTTGTAAGTTGCTCTATACGGATGCGAAACATGGGCTCTCACAAAACGGGAGGAAAACGAATTCCGCGTATTCGAGAATAAAGTTTTAAGGGGTATCTTTGAAGGTAAATATGACGAGGAGGCAATGGAGGAAACTCCACAACCACGAATTGGAAGAGCTATACCGCAAACCTACAATAGTGAGAGTAATCGGGTCGCGAAGATTAAGATGGGCCGGACATGTGGCGCGAATGGGCAATGAAAGGACGGTGCGTAGAATTCTTGACGGTAGACCAACGGGAAAGAGACCGGTGGGACGGCCGCGACGGAAATGAGTGGACAATGTTAGGTTTGACCTTAAGGAGATCGGATCAGATGGTCAATCGTGGAAGGAGAGTGCGCAGGACAGGGAACGATGGCGGAGTCGAGTCGGTGAGGTCATGAACTTCCGGGTTCCTACAGGCCAATAGATAATAATAATAATAATAAATCTTAACATAGAAAATTTAATATACGCAAAAGAGCACAAATTTAAAGAGGAATATCTCTTACATATAGATTATTCATCATCTTCATCATCGGCACTACAACCGGGATCCGGTCTTGGCCTTATTTAACAAGTCTGAATCTTATTAAATTTTCCATAATAATTTGTTTTTCCGGGGAAGGTTATTAGCCTTGCGCCAATATAGATTATTATCTTACGTTAAAAAACAAAAAAATTATTTGTACACCAAAAGGCATAACAAAAAAAATTTTAATATTGTATAAATTAGAATGCTTGCGAAGAGCCAGTAAGTTAATGTAAGAATAATACGTATAAAATAGAATTTAATATTTAGTCTTAGGTAATATCTGTAATTGTATTGTTAATAAATGTGAAGATAAAACAAAACAAAAAAAAAGACCCCGATCAAAAGGATTGTTTTTTTTTTCAATCGAAGATGAAATAGAATTTTGGTAAATGACAAGTAAAGCCAAGAAGACTGATGTCCAACTCAGCATAGAGGTAGAGACAATAAGTATGTAAACAAACCGTACCTCATCCATCGATGCTAAAATAATTCTATGGCAGCATGGATGTACTGAAGAGAATTCAGTTCAGTCGAGCTTGCAGACTCGTGCAGGAAGACACCTATCAATTAGAAACAAACCCCTAAAAAGCACAATACCGGTGCTTTGAAAATAAAGAACATACACCTTCTTCAGAGAATTAAAGTTAACTACGAAATGTCGTGTTTATAGATTCAAAATTACGTGGCAATGATTTCCGTGGGGGTCAAAACCTCACCCGATAACAACTAAATTGAATGCGTTGGGAACTCTCGCGAAATTAAGACCTTCCTAAGTGATACAATAACGTCGTATCAGATGCTACATTAATCTATTAGCATGCGAAACCAACTAAACTAAATACCAACAGCCCAACAACTGTGAATTGGCCCTGACTTCCCATCAACAACAATAGAAAGTAATCACGCAGAGTAATGAGATAAACATAGCGCTTAACAAATAAATATCAGAACAACTCGCTGAATATTCAGCGTGCTGTGGAAGGTCAATAATAGTTACTCACGTCCAAGACGAACTCCTGCAGGATAGCGTGCAATATGATACAGGTGAGCGTGTAGAAAAACACTGTGCACTGGTCCTTGACGCCGGCAGTGTACGTATAAGGTTTTCCGCTGCAGCGAAACATATTCAATTTATTGCATCGACTGAAATATTTATCCATTAACTTGTACTTACGTGGGATTTTCATGGCTGGGGTCTTCTCCACTCACATTGTGGTGTAACGACACGAAGGGACTCGCAAATTTGGCAGTAGTCTAGAAATACAAAAGGAAATCAAACCTCAAGGACCGCACGCATATTACCACTCTATACACGTAAGCAACTTTCACTCTATACATCTGTCGCTTGACCTCGAACGAAATGATCGCCTCAGATCGTTGGAATGCAACAGCTGCACTTCTCCCATCCACCCGACAGGTTGAGGTTAAGGCTTACCAAATACGTGGCACAAAACCTCCAGAGTGCAACTCACCTCATCCATGAGGCCGACCACAAAGATCATCGCCACACACGAAATGATGTCCGCATGGTTCTGTATCACGAACTCGTGGCTTAATATTGGGGGATTTTTATTGGACGACTTCCGCCCCATTCCTGGTTTAATCGCCATCTTCAGCAACGAACTGACCAAATCACCACGAATTCCAACTACTAACTAAACTGTTACTCACTGGCCGAACAAATCTACTGACGCGTATGCAGTTGTCAAGTGCCGTGTCCAACGATAGCCTGCTGGACTTGTGTTTGTTAACCCGGCTAATTGCTACGATTCTGAATGACACGGTCCAGGGAAATACGATGTCAACTAACACAATAAGACAACGGAATAATTCAGGAGTAGTTGCCGCCAAGGCCAACGCACCAGTCGAATGATAAGATGATTCCGAATCCCCGTTTTGGACGAGATATTATTTGGTGTGAGGGATCAGCTGCGAAGAGGTTTCACGATTTTGTGTTGTTACTGTGCGCAGCTGGAAGGTAACGTCAGCAAACGCCTGTGGTGATGTGGTAGACTTGGAGGTGAGTTCGATTCAAAAATCTTGTGCCGTGGCACGAATTGTTGGGTTATGTTACCAGATGGCGAAACTGCAGCACTTGTCGTGGCTGACTGGCTCCGAACGTCGGTGAAGTTGAATTCACAAAACATCGCGAATCCTTCGGTTGATATACTTTAATTAATTTTATAAGACTTAGAACTGATTGAATTGGATAGTAAACTGTAAAGGAAAGTTGAAGTAAAAACAAGCAGAGAATATCGAGTTAACGTTTTGGAAGATTGTTTCGGTTACTGTTTTAAAATTGTATCTATATAAGGTAAGTATAATGGGTGGGGGGAAGTTCGCAGTTTTTCTTTTTAAATGAAAATATCTAGCTTCACCACATTCTTATCATCTTTTGTTACTGATACTAATGCGAACTTTAACCAATAACACTAATTTTGTTTATAGTCTCAAGTTCAGCTTACAACAATTCTTAACCTAAAAGCTGAACGTCGTAAATATTTATGCGAAATATGAGTGATATCCTACTGAGTTTTTTGAGTGATGGTCCTTACATATTCTCATTGAATCGTGGTATTTACGCAATAATTAGCCTCAGTGGTAAGGTGTTATAATATAACCGCGGTTAAAGCGGTTTACTGTCAGATGTAAATTATTTATGGATACGATGTAAATTATTTATGATGTAAATTATTTAAATTATTATTAAACTTCCGCTCCAGGGACATAACATACTCACTAAAATGATTACAAAGATCTGTCAAAAGAATAATCTGATTATATGGGTTGCGCGTCCAGGAATGGTCATAGAAGGGTGTGAAGTACGGTGGAAGCGTAGGGGATTCGGGGCCATTCAATCCGTTGTCCCTTGTTCTATTCTTGAAGAATGTACTGTATGGAATCAGGACATATTGCGGTCAAGAAAAGTGGATTTGTGGCACAGTTTAGTTATTTCCTCTACATGGTGTTATCCTCCAAAAATAACACTAAAAAAAATTAAGTATATCAAAAACGTCTACACGACGTTTCAAATGATAATGGAATTTGAATTATCACGTCAAAAGATCTGTTAGTAAAAAGCACGATATTCAAGCACAAGGAAATTCATAAAGCCGCATGGATATCACCCGATTGCGTAACGCGTAACCAAATAGACCACTTCCTCATAGACAAAAGACACCACTCGAATATCCTTGACGTAAGATCATATAGAGGAGCAGATTGCGACTCCGATCACCTTCTAGTGATGGGCAAAACCAGGAATCGCCTCGCAGCAATCCCACATGGGCAGTCGCGGGAGACAAGCAAAAAGTTCGATACTGATAAACTGAAAGACCTACGCAAAAGGGCTGAATATCAAGATGAACTAACGAATAGATTTAGCATTCTAGAGAATGTGACCAGAGAGGAAGAGGAAGCTAATAGTGTGGACACTAAATGGACATCGATCAGAGACACAATCAAACTAACAGCCCAAAAGGTATTAGGATTTAAGAAAACAATTAAGTCCAAACCTTGGTTTGACGATGAGTGCAGGGCGAAGATCGAAGAACGTAAACGCCTCAGAGTGATCCACTTAGAAAGATATGATGAAGTCAACGCAGAAAGATACGCGACAATTCGGAGAGAGACAATGAAGCTCTTCAAACGCAAAAAATGCGAATGGGAGAAGACTCGCTTCGAAGAAATCCTAGAAAATACTAGGGCAAAGAACATCAGAGGTATGTATGTCGGCATAAATTCAATTAGAAATGGCTGAGTCAAAATAATTCGAGACGCAAACGGCTGACTGGTCACAGAAACAAACACTATCGTGACAAGATGGAAGCAGTACTTTGAAAACCTGCTCAATGTACGCACCCATCAACCACAGATAAATGCACCAAGCGTACATACAGCCGAGCCTCAGATCCCAGAGCCGTCTCTCAACGAAGTTGTAGACGCAATAAAGCGATTGAAAAACAACAAGGCTCCCGGAGTCGACTGCATACCGGCAGAGCTTGTGAAGCATGGAGGAGAGGCAACCGCTCGAAAGATCCACCAGCTCATCCAAACAATATGGGATAAGGAAGAATGGAAAACCTCAATAGTCATCCCCATTTTCAAAAAAGGCGACAGATCTGACTGTAAAAACTAGAGAGGAATATCATTGCTCCCAACCACATACAAAATATTAACAAATGTCATTCTGCCGAGAATCACACCGTACGCAGAAGAAATACTGGGAGACTACCAATGTGGATTCTGTAGGAACCGGTCAACAAGCGACCAAATGTTCACAATAAGACAACTGCTGGAAAAGAAGTGGGAATACGGAGAGATGGCTCACCAACTGTTCGTTGACTTCAAAAAAGCCTACGACTCAGTCGCAAGGCAGAGACTCTACCATATCCTAGTTGAGCTGGGAGTCCCAAAAAATAT
Source organism: Microdon myrmicae (assembly GCA_963931805.1). Lineage (NCBI taxonomy): Eukaryota > Metazoa > Arthropoda > Insecta > Diptera > Syrphidae > Microdon > Microdon myrmicae. The sequence goes on along the minus strand of OZ007497.1, from coordinate 256,350,939 downwards.
GCCGCCCTCATTCAAATTTGCATGAACGGAAACAAAGGGCGAGTCAGAATAGAAAACCACCTCTCAGAAGCATTTGAAATCCGGGACGCACTAAAGCAGGGAGATGGTCTATCACCGTGTCTTTTTAACCTTTTGCTCGAGTATGTCATCAGAAAGGTATAAGACGACAACATGGCCGGATCATCCCTGAACGGGGTCACACAAGTGCTCGCGTATGCGGATGACATCGCCGTTCTGGGCGATATTCTAGAAACTGTTAGTAAAAACAGTGAAATCATCATGCAAGCGACAGAAGAGGTGGGCCTAGAAATAAATGAAGACCAAACAAAATACATGATTACGGTGAGAGCAGGTGGACCTCAGAGGACACATAAACGTCAGAGGTAAGATATTTGAAAAAGTTAAAGAATTTAAATATCTGGGAACGATACTGACGGCCAGTAACGAAATGTCGAAGGAAATTAACAAGAGACTGCATTCCGGCAACGCTAGTTGGCACGCAGTCAGTAAACTGCTGAAATCCAGACTGCTATCACGTAACATAAAGCTCCGGGTCTATAGAACCTTAATCATGCCGATTGTTCTATATGGATGCGAAACATGGGCTCTCACAAAACGAAAAGAAAACAAATTCCGCGTATTCGAGAATAAAGTTTTAAGGGGCATCTTTGGAGGTAAATATGACGAGGAGGCAGGACAATGGAGGAAACTCCACAACCACGAATTGGAAGAGCTATATCGCAAACTACAATAGTGAGAGTAATCAAGTCGCGAAGATTAAGATGGGCCGCACACGTGGCGCGAATGGGGAACGATTGGATCGTACGTAGAATTCTTGGCGGTAGACCAACGGGAAAGAGACCGGTAGGACGGCCGCGACGGCGATGGGAGGACAATGTTAGGTTTGACCTTGAGGAGATCGGATCGAATGGTCAATCGTGGAAGGAGAGTGCCCAGGACAGGGAACGATGGCGAAGCCGAGTCGGTGAGGTCATGAACTTCCGGGTTCCTACAGGCCAATAAATAATAAATAAAATAAAAATATCGCAAACCTACAATAGTGAGAGTAATCAAGTCGCGAAGATTAAGACGGGCCGGACATGTAGCGCGAATGAGGAACGATAGGACCGTGCATAGAATTTTTGACGGTAGACCAACGGGAAAGAGACCGGTAGGACGGCCGCGGTGGAGATGGGAGGACAATGTTAGGTTTGACCTTGAGGAGATCGGATCGATTGGTCAAGCGTGGAAGGAGAGTACCCAGGACAGGGAACGATGGTGAAGCCGAGTCGGTGAGGTCATGAATTTCCGGGTTCCTACGGGCCAATAAGTAATAATAATAATAATAATAATAATAATAATAATAATAATAATAATAATAATAATAATAATAATAATAATAATAATAATAAATACAAATAAAGTATGCAGTGAAAATAAAACGAAAAAATGTAGAATAAAAATAAAGGATTCGACACTAAAAATTGGAAGTCAACGAACTTTCTTACACAAAAGAAAAAAATACGAAAAATATTACGTGAAATTTTCGGAAAATGAAAGAAGAGACAAGCGGTCTGGTCAATTAAGTGGTTGCCTGCATCTTCTAACATATGCGCTGAAATCATTTGATATAAGTCGAGTGACAACCCGGCTATTCAGGTTTGCTACATAACTATACTCCGATGAGTTACGGCGGACATACTCTGGGGTATGTCGGAGATTCGCGGAGTAAAAGAAAGTGGCGTGAAAACTCGTACGGCTCTGGCACGAACACGAAAATACGAGTAATTCATACGTGGGGGATCTACCCACTGTGGGAAGAAAAGAAAGATGCAGAAATGAGCGTGGGGGTGAGGTAGAAGAAGGATGGTTGCAATATTAGTAACCACATGAAACCGGTTCCGGATTTTGTGGGTTCGGGAGTCTTTGGTTTATTAAGAATCAGAAATCTTCTGGATTAAATAGTATTCCAAATATTGTTCTGAAGTAGTACTTGGCTCTAGAAGGAGCGCGAGTTTAAACTAACCCGTTGGAAAAACACAGTAGTCCACCCCATTACCAAAGAGGAAAAGGACAGGAGCAATCCAACCAAGCTTCGCTCAATTAGCTTGCTTCCAAACATCAGCAAAGTATTTGAAAAATTTATGAATAAAACTTTGATAAACTGATGTGATAAAAATGGTATCATTCCGAACAATCAGTTTCGTTTTAGATCGCAACACGACGCAGTTCAGGTAGCAAAAAAATTACTCTTCGACATACAGTGGGAAAAAAAGAAGCGGGATTGCACGAGCGCTTGATTGGTTGATTTTGAAAACCCATGAGAAGAACCGACGTACACATATACATGTATACCATGACGATCTCCTCTATGAGATCCGGTTATCACCACAGTGAAAGCGAATGCACCCAAATTTCCCTTGGACAACGAATGCATATCGTGTAGTCCATTTCCATCCGCCGACCGCCATGGTCATCGCGAGCTCCCGCTCTCCACCGGCTGAGGAGATGCGTAAATTCCAGAGTCGCAAAGCAACACCCCCTCGAGTGTATTCTTGAATCGTGCGAGTCGCCTGTGCGAATAAAAATTACATTTCATTGACAGCACCAAAAGAAAGTCATTATTTAAATTAGTGTTAAAATTAATTTGCATCGGATCCAATAGTGTTAACAAAAGTAGTGGTTTTTGTTGAGAGAAATAAAACTAAACAAACGTTTAACTTTTCCTCCTCGTGGACGGTATGTCGATCACCATCACTTGCCCGGTTGTGGACAAACGTGGCGACGTTTCGTCCTTTTGCTTCGGCGTTTTACTCGGTGGAACTTTAGGGAATGATGGGGATATGAAGTGAATCAGTGTCGTACGCCGGTGCAGCCTACTTCCTCCCCACAGTGGCTACATGTGGTAGCGCTCGGCTTCGGTGGCGGTGGTGTTGGAGTGTTCGAGTGGCGACCCAACTGGTCACCGATGTTGCATTTTGGGGTTGTGCAGGTGTGTTGGTGAGTTTCCTGAGTGGTTGGTGTGGAGTTTCCTTGGGATTTGGTGGTCTGCCTTGGGGCCTTTGGGTGGGTAAGCTCCTGGTTCCTCGGTTGCCTCCTCCCCCTGTGGTGATTCGGCGGACGTGGGGTACGTCTGGTAGTTGGGTCGCGCAAGTGGTCGGTGGTGTGTGCTTGCATGGGCCCCATGTGGGGCCCCCGGGGTCGATGCCGGCGAGACCTCCTTATGGTCTGCTTAGAAAGGTTGCGATCTGCAATCGCACGCACGACCAATTTCTCTGGGTTGGAGTTGTAAATTCGCAATCCAGCGTCAATTGCCATATGGTGACCGGTGACAGGTCTTGTCAGACCGAGGCTGGGTGACGTGGTGGGTGCTGCGCCTGTTGGCACCCACCCCAATTCAGTAGCCTGCGCGACGAGGTCGGGACGTTGGTCCTTCCTTAAACCTTCGAGGATGAGGGTGCGGTATAGCTCTGCCCCAATGATAATGTCCATCTTATCGGCGGAGGCGATGTTCAGATCGGCAAGTTCCAGATCCACCACAAACGAGAGATCCCTGGTCGTTGGTTGTGGTGGTGGCACGTACACCGAGAGGCGGGACAGGATGAGGGGCCTCAGTGTCCACTGTTGCGAGCCGTGGAGCCCAGGAGCGATGCTGATTGTGGCTTGCGTCCTTGTGGTAGGGCTGCGAGTGCCCGAAACACCATAGGTGGGGACGAATGGTGCTTGGCGTCGGAGATGCAACCTTTGGGCGAGTGACTCCGAGATGAATGTGGCGCTGGAGCATGGGTCGAGCAGAGCACGGACTTCAATCCTCCATTGGCGCCCCCACGTTCCGATAACTCGAGCGGTTGCGAGCAGTACAGATTGCTGTGGAGGGGTGCTGATTGTATGTGCGCAGGCCCTTTCATGGTGTTTGGTGCGGGCGGGGGATCCTGCGTTTACTCCTCGCGGTGCTGAGGTTGTCCCGTTGATGGCGATTGTCCGGAGATGTGGAGTGGCAGTCGCGTAGTCGGTGGCGACACAAACAGTTGTAGCACAGGTTTCTTTTGTGTGCTAAAGACTTCCGCCGGCCAGGTTTGAGGAATTGGAAACCCCCGCAAGCCTAGATAGAGTGTTGGGCCATTGTGGTGTTCTGTGCATCGGGACACGGGGCTGGTTGGTCATTGGGCCGCCGGCATTCTGGCGGGTTGCTTGGTCGGGATTCTGGTCTGGTGTGCGGTTCTTTCCCACTGGGTTAGTGGTGACCGTTGGAAACTGCACTGGGAGCAGCTCATTAAGATTGGCACAATTGGCGTTGTGCGCCATTGTTGGGAAAGCTGATGCGAGCGCATACTGAGCCTCGAGGAGCTTCGTCAGTTCATGGGGGTATACTTCCTCGGCCTCGGCGATAAAATCTTCCGCGAAGTACTGTTGTTGTTGATACTCAGGGGCAGCCATGTAGATGATTTTGTTGTGCCACCTGAGGATGACTTCCCATTCGGTGTGGATGTCTCGTTTGGTAGTTTCGATCCGGGTCGGGGTTGGTTGTCCCTTGTGCTGCAGGTTGAGGAAGGTGCGAGAGATGATGTCCTCTGCCGCGAACCGAGCGGCAATGAGTTCCTCAATCGTCTTTTGTTCCTACTGTTTGGCTTCTTCTTTTGTTCTCTTCTCGGCTTCTTCGCGTTCAATTCGTTGTTTTCTTTCTTATTTGCGTTTCCCTTCATCTTTGCGCTGTTCTTCAGCAAGATGAAGAGCTTCCTCCTCTAATTTACGCCCCGTTTCAGCTTCTTGACGTTTAAGTTCAGCTAAACGTTCTGCTTCTAAACGTTGACGTTCCAGTTCAACTTGGCGTTCAGCTTCTACTCTGGCAAGTCTTCGGCGTTCGGCCAATGTAGCCTTTGTTATTTTCGACTTAGCTGTCATTGATGGCGGCATTTCGTTTGAATTAACTTCCTCTTTCTCTAAAAATATTTTCACTCAACTATCTTTACTGTTGTCGTGTTGTTCGTGTGTTAATTTCTTTTTCCTTGGTCAGTTATCTCTTTGGTGCTATCAATATCAATTCGCTTCGAAATAGCTGTGGCAATTGTCGATTTAGTTTGAGTATCTACATCTGATGCTGAACTATCTGTAGTGTATTGTTGAATATCAGTTAATTCTTCTGTCTTCACCACATTTATAGTGTTCTTCTCGTCTTTGTTTTAGAATTATCAATAATCAGAGATTAGTCATCATGTCCTTGGGTTTGTCTCTTAGTTTTTCTGAAGAAGGTGTATTATGCGATGAAGCTCGAGAATTCTGAACCTTGGGTTGATTCGTATCCTCCCTAATGGGGTTCGTCTTTCAGCACTAGACGCACGTGGTGATGGTGTTTAAGTAGTTTTAAGGTTCAGGCGCTTTAGAGTTGAATTAGTGTTACTCTTCACAGGTATGTTGTGTCGCGAACTAGGCGCGATGGTATTGATCCACGCGTGACTGGATCCGGCTCGAAGGACCAGAAAATGTACGCGATTGAAGAGGAGATTGTGGACTTCGGTCGTTAGTCGATAGGCTGCAATCTTTTACGCGCATATCAATTACCTTTGAAAACAGTATACTCTAATGCTCTTAATATAGAAACGTGCTCGGTAACGTCCTATTCTTTATTACAAGGCTCTGGCGCTCAAAATAACGTCTCACTTTACAAAATGGACAACCGATAACAAAGGGTCAGCAAGGGAATAAACCACGTTCGATGTGGACGACTGATTAGTGCGCATCCGATATGTGTCGACGAAGTGATGATGACGAAGGTTGGCTGTAGACTGACCAAAAATCGTTGGTCACATTTGAATCTGGGTGGCAGCTCGATGGCGTCCTTAAGCACGTGACGCATTGTCAGCTGGGGGCTCACAGGCGTGGTGAGTATGCTGGTTGGGGAGTGTACTAGACGATGAACGTACTAGATTCTCCCCGCTGTGTTTATTTACGAATCCGCAACGCTTTGAGTGATGGAAATGTTTATTTGGACCTTTACAACTTTTTTATTTTATTTTTTATTGCATTTTCTATGACTTTTCTCAAGATTCCCGGTAATAACTGTTTGCATTCCTGTCGAATATTGTCTTTAAGGGCTGCGATTGTCTGAGGCTTGTTGGCATAAACCCGCGACTTCAAGTAGCCCCTAAGAAAGAACTCTGGGATGGTTAAATCGGGCGATCTTGCTGGCCATTCCAAATCGCTAAAACGGGAGATTACGCGACCAGAAAACGTTTCCTTCACAATATCCATTGTGGCTCGTGCTGTGTGTGCGGTTACACCGTCTTGTTGAAACCACATGTTCACCAAGCCCCGCTCATCCAATTCCAACAGTAAGAAGTCGTTTATCCTGGCCCTGTAGCGTTCGCCAGTAACAGTGGCCGTATTGCCGATGGCGTCCTAAAAAAAAAAACGGCCCAACCACCCATCCCGCGTGAACGCCACACCACACAGTGAGTTTGAGTGGATGTGATGGCTCTTCGTGCATCACACGCGGATTTTCAGTGTCCCAAAAACGAAGACTTTACTTAGTGACGTAACCGCTTAAGTGGAAATGCGCCTCGTCGATCATGATGACTTTCGGCAGAAAATCGTCCTGTTTGTCCTCGACACAATTATTCGATGCTCTTGCGGAGTATAGCGCTCCATTGCTGGTCTGTTTGTATACTGTAGTTGCTTAGTTCACAAATGTCAAATATGATTGACGTATGGGGTGATTAATTTTGCGCCACCTTATATAACAATGACTCCGGGAGGAGTAATATAATACACGCTGAGTTCAAAACAGGCATGATCCGTAACAAATGGTATTCTCGGTGAAATAATGCTGCAGTTGCGAGGCGACGAGCGGAGTAACAGGTAAACTCCGTCTCGCCCCGCGATGGAATATCTAAAAGAAAGTTCCGCGGGGACCAACGGGAATATGAGCCTGGCGGGAGGCAGGTTTAGTCGGTAAAAACCCGGCATGCCCCTGGATCGGTCCAGTTCCACGGGGATCAACGGGAATATGAGCCTGGCGGGAGGTGGTTTTAGTCGGTAAAAACCCGGCATGCCTCTTGATCGTCCAGAGGTGTCTTTTGAAAATTTCCACCTTTCTACCAAACCCCAAAAAAAAACCTATTCAATTTTGAATCACTGCCGGCAGTGAGTGGATGTCATATAATACTTGCAAACAGTAACTGGGGCAATATATTACTATGACTCAATGACAGGAGTTCAACCCCACTCGCCTGGAACAATTCACTGAGGGGACATCGGGGTCCTCTGAATCGCAGTATGGATTCCGGAAAGGAAGATCAACCGGCAACGCACTGTCTGTGGTGTGCGACATCGCTCACAATGCGATATCTGGAGCACAATGGCTAGGGGGTACAAAGAAATATTGCGCGGTGGTGACGCTAGATGTAAAAAATGCGTTTAACTCGGTGAATTGGAATCGGATTCTAGAAGCGTTGCGCGATCTACAAGTCTCACCCTACTTGGTGCTTATAGGATAGAAGACTGCTGTATGGTACAGATGAGGGACCACAGGAATATCAAATAACAGCGGGTGTGCTTCAGGGATCTGTATTAGGTCCACTGTTATGGAATATAATGTATGATGGTGTGTTCAGGGTCAATGTACCGGAGGGGGTTAGAATCATTGGATACGCAGATGATTTGGCAATAGTGGCCGTAGCTAAACATCTAGATGACCTGGAGAATATTTGCTCCCAAGCAATCCAGAGCATTAAATGCTGGCTAGATATGGCCGGACTGAAACTAGCTGGACATAAGACGGAGACAGTTTTAATAAGCAGCCGCAAGAAAGTTGAACACCTTGATTTGGAAATAGAAGGACAAATAATCAGATCCAGTCCTTATATTAAATATCTTGGTGTGATACTCGACAACAGATTGACCTTCAAGGAACACCTGAGGAAAACGAGTGAAAAAACGGCAAGAATATGCAAAGTTTTGGCGAGACTGCTACCCAATGTTGGAGGACCCCGGCCCCACACAAGGAAACTCATAACCAGTGTCAACACCTCCATTATAATGTATGCAGCTCACATATGGGCAGGAGCCGCACAGTATAAGTCGTACATGAGGGGAGTAAACTCCGCACATAGACTGGCGTCACTAAGAGTATGTTGTGCATTCCGAACGGTATCCGAAGAAGCTATAAATATTCTGGTCGGGAGGACGCCACCTGACATTGCAGCTAAAGAAAACGCTGCATTGCATAAGGTCTCTCAAGAGAATCGTCGGAGAATGCGGGCACAATTAGAGCTCTCAAGCCTAAGAGAATGGCAGCGAAGGTGGGATTCTTCCACCAAAGGAAGATAGACCCACACCATGATACCTGATATAGAAACATGGGTGAAAAGAAAACATGGCAAGGTGAATTACCACCTGACTCAGCTAATGTCAGGACATGGATGCTTTCGGCAGTACTTGCATAAGTATAAGCATGTGAATCACCCATAGTGCTTGTATTGCAAAGGCAAAATAGAAAATGCGGAACACGTACTCACAGAGTGCGTGAGATTCGAGACCGCACGAACGATTTTGGAGAGACATATGAGACGGACAGTTACTCCGGCAGGAGTAATAGAATACGTGCTTAGTTCAAAACAGGCATGGTCCGTAACAAATGGTATTCTCTGTGAAATGATGCAGCAGTTGCGACGCGACGAGCGGAGTAACAGGTAAACTCCGTCCCGCCCCGCGATGGGAAGTTCCCCGGGGATCAACGGGAATATGCGCCTGGCCTGGATCGGTCAAGAGGTATCTTTTGAAGATTTCCACCTTCCTACCGAAACCAAAAAAAAAAAACCCATATCACTAAATCACTGCCGATACCGAATGCATGCCATACGACATTTTCAAACCAAGTACATGGTGGCAAGTTCTGCGAAGAGAAGACGTAACGTTGGTCAACCTATCAAGGCAGTGGCGCACGAATTTGAAGTAGTGCAATCCTTTAACTACCTTGGGCCAATAGTATTGGCCGAAAACAATATGGAAGAAGTAATGTGCGTTTCGAATTGACGCTTTGACGGTTAGAATCACCAAAAATTGAACCAATGCTGAACACATCAGGCCACTGCCGCGTGTACGAATTCGAATTTTTAAACTCAAGTACACTCAACTAATGTGGAATTGTTATGTTATCGCTATGGTATACGGCTCTGATGCTTTGCTTATTCGAATTTACTTTCGGTGTTCTTCACTACTTGCTTACATATTGTGTGTGTATCTGTTAGAAACGCCACAAGCCTGCCCGGAAAGTCCTTTATGGTAGGATGTATGGAAGGAGATAGCGCGGCAGACCTTTTCTGGGATGGAGGGATGCCGTAGACCAGCACACCCAGAGCCGGGGAGTACCGAACTGGATGATATATGCTCGAAATCGGGACCGGTGGAGAGGTTTGTTAAATAAGGCCAAGACCGAATCCCGGTTGTAATGCAGATGATGATTATGATAATTACCTTCGCATACTCATCTTATTGTTACACTACACTATGTTTGTTTGTGTGTCTGAAGTTGACTTTCAATGTGAACTGATGCGCATTCTCAGATTGCCGGGTACCGCGGGAAATTGTCTGAAGAGATGGAACCCATTCAGCAAGTTCATTTGAACAATGACCGTGATTATGCCCATAGAAAAAAGGCAGGCATGATACGTTGCGCTCATGTTCCAACGACGGGATTGGGTTCATCGATGCAAGTGCCGTTCATCGACAATATATTTTCTTTGTGGTTCGCCTTCGCCGACAAGATGCAGCACTGAGTTTTTAAGGCATTGAATTCTACTCGGTTAGATAATCCCAACTCATATATCTTGTTGAAGTGGGAATTCAATGTGTGAAGCATAAACTGCTGGATGGTAATGACATTCGAAGATTTTGGTTGAGAATGTTCGTATGAGTATGAGAAACTCAACGTGTTCTCATCAGCAATTGAATGAATTGGGTTTTGGGTAATTGAAAAGAGATCATAAAGATAAGCAAGAGAGTGGGCGAGAGTGCCGTACCCTGGGGAACACCTGCATTAATTTGATGGGAGGTAGACCTGACACCATCAAGAACCAGTTAGATTGAACGGCCAGAAAGATAGTCTCTTATCCATTGGATCAGGGAATTGTCTACTCCATAGGTATGTAATTTTGATAAAAGGGCTGGATGCCTAACTCTGTCGAAGGTTTTTGAAATATCCAATGCGACAACCTTGCTTTCCCCAAAATAGTGGATGGAATGGCTGCACTTTTCGGCAAGGTACGCCATCAAATCTCATCTGTACCTGTTGGCACGAAAGTCATATTGGTGGTCATTGAGGAGGTCATTTCGAAAGTTAGCGGTTAATAAGTGATTCTATAGCGTTTGGAATGATAGTGAAGAACGTGTGATTCGAACTGACGCTATGACAGTTAGAATCACCAAAAATTGAACCAAAGCGCAACCCATCAGGCCGACGCCGTTTGTACGAATTCAATTTCTAAACTCTAGTACATTCGACTGATGTGGATTTGTTATGTTATCGCTATGGTATACGGCTCTGATGCGTATTCTTATTCGATTTTCGTTCGGTGTTCTTCACTATTTGCTTGTGTATTGTGTGTGTATCTGTTAGAAACGCCACAATTCCATTACTCCCAAGAGAATAGGCGTTAATGATACGGGTCGTTAAGAAGAAAGCGACGATTTATCGCCCTTTTTGGGAATGGGCTGAATGTTCGCCAACTTTCATCTATTTGGGAAACGGCCATGAGATAAAGACAGACGGAAGAGTTTCCACAGTAGTTTAGCGAGTGGAGAGGAACATATCTTCAAGAGAATTGGGGGAATGCTATCCGAACCAGCGAATTTGTTTGCGTTTAGCTCCTTGCATCATCGGGCAACAGTACCGTTCGGAAGCTAACCTGGCTCATGGTGTGCTGCTTATGCTCAAGTCGAGGCGGAACTGATGTGGTATCAGGCAGCGTTGAGTTCGTTGCAAAATGTGCAGCAAGTAGATTCACCTTCTCTGTTGCACGGTTGAGGACACCGAGTTTTGCATGTTTTTCACGAATGCCCAGAAGGTTCTACTACCTGCGTCTAAGTTAGGGCTTCTGTAAAGAAAGCAGCAATATATGATATGTTTACGAACGTGAAGTTTTAGTCCAGAAAAATTGAATTCTAGATTGGAGCGGCGCACATATTGCGGCAGAAGCTCATAAGCAATATCATTTCGTATGTATGCGGCTAGATCACGATGTGGAAAGAACAGAGCCACTAAGTTATAACCAGGAAGATTGAAATCGGAAACTTCTGTATCAGTTATTGTGTGGATTTCACTTAGTGTAAGGATCGCTGGTTAGTGGTTGGAAACGTGGGCAAATACGGAGAAGGAAATTGCATCTTAAGCAGCGAATGTTACAAAGATCGACCCGAAATTCCCGTTCCATTGAAATGCCCCGACAAAGAAAACCATTACCACCTGGGGAAAAAATGCAAGTCAGAAGTCCCGGCCCGGATAATTGAATATAGAGTGAAACAGGCATGTAAATGGCCTCCTCGCCACTGGTTTCTTTTGAATATTGCCTTCTCCAGTTTGCAAAAGGGGGAAAAAATTACTATCATCATCATCATCGGCACTACAACCGGGAACCGGTCTTGGCCTTATTTAGCAAATCCTGAGGCTTGTTAAATTTTCCATAATGATTTATTTTTTCTGGGCAAGGTCATTAGTCTTGCACCAGGGGCTCCCCGACGGGGAATCGAACCCCAGTCTCCCGGGTGACAGGCGGGTATACTAACCACTATACTATCGAGGAGCCCAAAAAAATTACTATGCAAAATCCGAAATAAGGATTTCAAAACAGGAACGCACATTTTTGACGGTTGGAGGTTGAACTGATATCTCTACTAACCAAAAAGATGTGAATCAACTGCCGCCTACTACAGCTGGATACCCGCACATTTTCGCAATCACTCGTGGCGTTTTCAGGCCCACAGATACGGCAGATGGGCTTATTCATATATCTTCCAAGCGGACATCAGCTCATCGCTGAAAAAAATTTTGTTGGCAATCGGTTATTCACATTAGTAAGCAGTATTTCAATTACTATAAAAATATTTTACATATGTATTAGTAGTAAGTCAGGAAAGGCGATATATTTGCCAACTTTTCGCTGTCAAAGTTTACTTGGTAAGTAAATTTTATTCAAGGAAAAGATTTAAAATTAAAATTTTAGTCATAAGAAAACGACGCGGACGAAAATAATAACATAGTTTTAACTAAAGAGAAGTCTTATAAAAAAACAAGTTTAATAGCATTTGTTACTGCAAGGTGGGGTCTTGATAGCGTAGCGAGTACGGTTCGCTTATCAATAAGTGGACTGTATTTAGTTTATAGAAGTTTATTCCAGTTTATTTCGATTATTTATTTTAACACTACTCCAATCTATACCACGATCTCTTCGCAATGGGAATCCTATTGTGGGAATGTCCCACTCACACCTTTTTTTTTTAAACTGTATTTATTAACCGTAATTTTAAGGTAGAGTATTTTCCGGTTGTTCGTTGGAAAAACATAGAATGTTGGAAAATGGTTGGACGTTACAGTATTTAAAATTGGTGGGGGGGTAACCTGTGGTGGTTTATTATGGGGCTTTTGGCATTCTGCCGTCTGGTGCACGGTTTCACCAAGCCTTCCCAGCTCTCCGGTAAGGGATCACTGGCGCTGAAACTAGGACGCCGAGGTTGGTCCCTGCCCAGATCATCAAGACACACACGAACGAAATAAAAATTACTCCACTTCCTTTTTGTTTTAGTTCAAACTCCGTAAAATGTTCAAATCCATATATATATATATATATATATATATATATATATATATATATATATATATATATATATATATATATACATATTTTATTACTATAATTTATAAATTAACATCGAGTTCGCTTATGTTAGAATAACAAACAAAATAATATAATTGGAACTTCCTTCGAGTTCGTTTAAGTAAAAGAATTAATATAATTTGTACCGCACTTAAAGTTCGGTTAAGTAAAAGAATGATTACAATTTGTACGGCAGTTAAGACACAGACTACGTTTGCACTAGGCGCGTGCGCATCCTCTGGTGGATGAATTTCGAATATTTATTTAACGTCGAGGACCCGACTTCCTCCACGGAATCAGCGTTACGATTGATGATTGTCACCGAAACGACAGAATACCAAATTCCATCCATCGCTTCGGCGACCAATAAGGGATGATCTTTCATGTTGAGGCTGTGCACGCACACAGATATGAAAGCTTCGCACGCTCGTGCTGTATGTCCATGAGCATACGAACCATGGATTTTCGAATTCCATAAAGGGAAATGTTTGCATCTGGGCAAGTATCATGAAGACGATACTTGCGGTGTTTACCCGATCAGTAACTGCGTACAGCATTTACGCGGATCGTGCACACGTTGCTGGCGTCCGCTGATACGACTTGCGCTGCGTGTGTGGGGGAAAATACTTTCTTCTTGTGTGCATGGACAAGTTCGAGGATTTATGTCGGTTACGTAATGTCGTAACCGAATTGGATTTTAGGAACATGCTGCGTTGTATGCAGGCATGCCCCTGTTGGAAATGCTTATAGGATGCTAATGCTTGTCGAACGGTTTACCGACCGATTTGCTTGCTGGTAAAATGAAAAAAGGCATATCTCCTGGATATGTGCGGCGGAATTCGTTCGGAGACATATGCAATGAAATGGTTTGGGTCATGTTGTTTGCTTGGTGGCGCAACCAAATTGCTTTTAAGGAACATGGTGAGTTTCATGCGACCATCATCATCATCGGCACTACACCCGGGGACCGGTCTTGGCCTTATTTAGCAAGTCCTGAGGCTTGTTAAATTTTCCATAATGATTTGTTTTTTTTTTTCGGGCAAGGTCTTGCGCCAGAGGCTCCCCGACGGGGAATCGAACCCCGGTCCCCCGCGTGACAGGCGGGTATACTAACCACTATACTATCGAGAGCCAACATGCGACCATGCCCTTGTGGAAAATACTTATTTGTTGCTAATGGATTTTGCATCAGCGACAATTATAGTTTTAAAGCATTTCAGGTGATAGTTTGCGCAAACTATGGAAAGGTGAGTAAAGGCTTTCCAGGTTTTTGGTGCTCTAGGAAGCAGTTTATTGAATAATTGGTGGGAAGGTAACTAGTGGTGTTCAAAGGAACCGCCACAGAACGTCCCCCCTCCAGTGGCTTAGTCACGATAAAACAGGTAGGCTAAAGGATCGCCTTGATGGCGATGTGCGCAGAAAAGGAAAAGAAAACGAAAAATGAATAATAGAAAATAATACTGTACTATGTACAATGAAAAATGGGCAATGGACCCGCTTACGCCGCGGTGATGCCGACAGGGGCAAAAGGTGTGCGGTACGCTCCATTGTGGTGATAGGGTTTTTATGGACCAACGTGTGGTATTTTCCAATTAGTCGGATCCTATGAAGCTCGTTGACATTGGTTCTCCACGGTGTCTGGAGGTGGGGATAGAGGGATCGCTGGCATTGGTACTCCAAGGTGCCAGGAGATGGTGTAGAGGTATCGATGGCATTGGTACTCTCAAGTGCCAGGAGGTGGAGTGGGGGATCGCTGGCGTTGGTTCTCCAATGTGCCAGATGTGGGGAGCGAGAGATCGCTGACATTGGTCCTTCAAGGTGTCCGGATACGAGATGTAAGAGATCGCTGGCATTGGTTCTCCAATGTGCCAGGATGTGGGATGGGGTCGGGCGTCCTACTGTTTATTTGCTACGTGTAGTAGCTGGTGATTGGTGAGGAGTCGGCCGGAAGAACTGTGAGGGCGCGACGAAGGATATTTCCACTGCTTGTGCGCGGCGGGCAGAAGGAATCGCCGCCACTAAAAACGTCAAGTGTTGAGGGTGGGGCGCGGGTCTGTGCCACAGAATCACGAAAGTCGAGTCCGAAAGTGCCAGTGGAGGAAATAAAAAGAAATTCGAGTGTCTTTGTGTCGCGAATATCGGCGAAAAGTACCGCACGCTTTGCCGCCTTGTGTATTATAATATTTACCTTCACCACACACCTTGCTCATCACACACCCTTCTTCATTAATAAGAACACACTTGGTTTATTACTATTTAAAATTGGTTTTTATTGGTAGTCAACAACACTTATCTCTTACTATTAAAATTGGTTTTTCTTAGTAGTCACTTGGCTACTCTCATGTTAAATACTTTGGCAACGTCACAAACAACACTTCGTTATTACTATTTAAAATTGGTTTTTCTTAGTAGTCACTTGGCTACTCTCGTGTTAAATACTTTGGCAACGTCACAAACACTACCTCTTTCACTTTTCCGACCGTCTCGGTTAATCGTCCAGAACCAACTCAACTCTATATCGATCGTTTGATCAAAGGAAAATCTTTTTCCAGGTTAACTCAAAGCAACGTGTTATTTTCGTTTTTTTGCTTTCTCGCCGACCTCACATAAAATCCTTTGTATCCGGATCTCTATTGTGAGCCAGCGATCTTTTGTTTGATCCTTCGGTAATTTTTCTATGATCGACAATTTCCATAGGCCATTAAACATTACTTGGGTTTTTTAGTAATGTTTAGGATTGGTATTTACCACGGGTGTTTTTGGTAATTACATTTTAATGGACAACGGTGCCAAAGATATTTTGTACATCTTAATGCTATTGTTGTTCAGCAATCCTATTCACATGCATCGCTTTTTGTTCCGTTTAGGAAACGTATCCTTACAACGGATTAAAAGAAATGGTGCCGCCATTGAGTTTTATTCTCAGATGTATTTCTGGACTCTATGGTTATATTCTCTAGCGATATCGGTAGAGAATTTTTCTTAGCGGATTGGTACATTAATCAGTATGTAATGGATTCACCATATGTGATCCGAAGTTGAATGGGGCTTCGCCCGGTATGAATGTTTGGGTGGGTGGTTTTGGTACGTAACATGCCCAGAAGGGGCTCAGGTACGCCGAAATGTTGGTGCTTACTAAAATCTATTTCGATGTAAAATTAACCTGCAGTTAAGTATCTGACCGGACAGATTTTTTACAGTGGGCTTGCTCGTAGCGGTTATCCAAGGAAATAGTTGTACCTCGTGATGTGTCTACTTTCTTAATATTTACTGTGATATTTATGTAGAATACACTTATTGCCTTGGCTATTCACACAAAATTACTGTATGTGTATTAAAAGAAATTATATATATATACGTAACGAGATTGTAAAGCGATGTTATGGTATATCCTTTATGTTTAATATGTTTATATATGTTTAATATGTATATATGTTTTAATATTTTCTCAAAAGTTAAAATTTGTTTTCTATCGATATTTGAGACAGCCCATCGGCCTTTCTTTCTTTCCAAAAAAAAAAAAAAGAAAGAAGGCATATCTTCTGCATATGTGCGGCGGAATTCGTTCGGAGACATGTGCAATGAAATGGTTTGGGTCATGTTGGTTGCTTGGTGGTGCAACCAAATTGCTTTTAAGGAAAGGTGAGTAAATGCTTTCCAGGTTTTTGGTGCTCTAGGAAGCAGTTTATTGAATAATTGGTGGGAAGGTAAGTAGTGGCATTCAAAGGAACCGCCACAAACCCACTCACACCCAACGCGCCTCGCTTTGTATAGTCTAGTCATGTCCCCATTCGCTTGTCTACGCCCGAGTCTGATAATTAAACAAGCAGCTGGCTCGTGCGTTCACTTGTATGCATCGAGCAGCTGGCTCGGGCGTTTAGTCGTGTCCGGGCCGTCCTCGGCCTCGTATATTACGTCGCCAACAAGATTAATTACGCGCTAATAAATACTTTCTATTTATATTGGTGTGATTCTGGAAGTCGAAAAGTATATTTCCCAAACAATCACCACTTATTGGCGGAAATTGTTCTTGTAGATAGATTATAACATAACGGTGTTTTTTTATATTTTGTTTAACTGTCGTCTATAGTAGCAGTAAAGAACTAAGCAAAAAAACGAGCACTCGAACAAAAGGTCTGTAATGGTTTTATTCATGAGACGTCCTTTCTGTTAGATTGTGGTTTAATCATTCAAACGAGCATAATAATTTCCTCTTGTCAGTTGTTAAATGACTTGCCAAGCACGTGAGAACAGTAAACACATAGTGCTGCATACACAAGTATTAATAGCTTTATAAGAGTGAAGAACGATTAACAAACTCATATTCAATTTTGCTCCTGCAGCAACAACATAATTAAATTCTCCTTTTCAAAATTGTATGGTAACATATTCCGTTTTTCAATAGGAAGGTTTTCTCAAGACTTGATTATAGTGTTGACACGCACTTAAAGCCTATAGGATCTGTGTAGACATACAGTAGCAGCTTTTGCACACATTCAAGTGGCCTGTAATTCGAAATCCTTACACATGACCAAGAATTTAATTTTCTTCGAACAACATCCTTAGTTCATAAGCCTTTGTGTTTTCTTGTGATGATACATTTATGTCTAGGACAAGAGGCAGAACACACCTTCGTCAGGTAATGTCCTGTAAGTCTTCCCCCTGTGCTGCAGTTGGATGTATAACATCCATCGTGAGCATATTGTACCTTTCTAACAGCTGACAGCCGCAAACAATGCCGCTGTCGGGTAGTTCCACACCATCAACACTATTAGTTTTAGGTCGGCGGAAGCTGATTTAGATCACAAACATGCCGACCACTATATCTAAAAGGACTTAAGCACACACAATGTAGGATTATGGTCCTTCAACAATGAAGTAGGATCATGAACAATTTCACTTTAATTGCTTCAAGTGCGAGCCTCAAGTGGTAAGTTAGTGTGATTGATTTCACATGGTAATTTAACGTAACGAACAGTTATTATCCCGATTTACATTGATAGCCAAAGAAATCCCATGAATGAAAAATTGCAAAGACATTTATATCCCACCCAGTCCGGGAAACTAGTTCAAAGGAAGCGCACAGCTTATGAATGTCTCCTTCGCAATAGTATGGGATGCAACGGTCGCATACAATTGCTATGACTATGTGGGTTTATGTGCCTGCAAATAAGGACGAAAACGGAATGACTTCGAATGATAAATGGAAGTTGTGAAAATGTGATCCTAGTTGTGGAAATCTTTTTCCAGTGAGTTTGCCATATGTATCCAGTTGAGAATTGCAAACGATGAAATGCTGCTACTTCATTCCGTGTTTCAAATGGAATTGATTCAGGACGATCATAAAGCACAACACTTGACGGTGGTTGTTGTATGTTATGTTCGTGGTTCAAGCGATACCCTTTATCTCTGTTAAAAGCGTCCTTATTGCATCATAACTTGGTCATGGTCGCTGATGGAACGAGCAACTATCGAACGGGTTATAACACTGCGAACGAGGATCAGTGTCCTTAGTCCTTTGAATACTGCTGCTATCGAAACGATGAGTTGATATGTTGTATTATTACGTTAGCCAACCCCTTTCGTATGCAAAAGTGTTGTACAACAAAGATAAGAGGAATTCGTTAAATTTCAAAGGAAATCCTTTTTACTGGAATAGCATCTGGTTCATGGCATCACTTCGTGCTACATTCTTGTCCTTTCTTTCCTTGCTGTTTTTTTTTTTTTTTGTTTTTGGTATTATTTCTGAACTCAGAACTATTGTAAGCTAGTCGTATGAAGGAGCAAAGAGAAGAGTATGTTAAAAAGGATTTTTGGTAAAATGCACACAGTGAATCCTCTTTGGTATCTTTGGTTATTCTTCATTTTTTATCTGACAAAAGATGTAATTTCGGACACAGCGTAGGTTTGTCATGAGGCACGAAATGCACAAAGGGATCAGAGTTATGTGCTTGGTCTGTCGCGCAATGCATGGTATGCGTTTTATCCTTTGTTTTCCTTCATCTCAAAGCTTACACTGAAGCATGCGATAACAAGAAAAACGTTTGCCTTGACATTAAGACGCGGATTTGTTATCCTTGCACTTGTGCTATTTTGTCGCTTATCCCTCTTAGCATGCCAAGTTTGCGAGACGATGACTATGGAAGTGTTTGCGATGTGTTTCATCGGACAAAGGAGAAAAGCGGAAGCTAGTTTCAACGATTGCTTGCAAACTAACGTCAATAAAATACGTGCCACTGAGCTCGCACAGCTTGAACGTTTGTAGTTCTTTTCCAATTGATCCTAAGTACGAAACGAACATTTATGTCGATGGAGGATTTTGTTGGCTGGAATTAGCTACAGGCTGCTGATAGTACAGACAAGGATATCGTCCAGGCCTGTGCCAAAGCAATGTACATGAGAATGAATTGAAAATAGTGCCACTAACTAAAAAAACTTTGAATGTATCCATTTAAGTTTATGGCTGCTGATGTGGAGTTAGTCATAAATCCTGGTGTCGATAGCTTCTTTGACTTTATTGGTACGTGGCACCATATTTTCGTGAAAACTTTCAGCACATACCTTAAAGTTATAATAAAGATATCAGTATCCGGAAACAATTTTACAAAATTGTCGTTTTTACATTTTTTTTAAGTACGAATATTATTTTTTATAAATATTATTTGTTTCTTTTACTACAAATATCATTTGTTATTAAATTACAAAATTACTTTCATCGTTTGTCCCTGTCGAGTACACCCACTGTACGTCAGGCGTTTCGATATTTCTTTTTATTTGCCCTTATTTTGTTGTTTGTAGCTGGAGCTTCAGTTACCTCCGGATGCTAAAGTTTTTGTCGCACCAAATAATTTTTTTATAAAATAAAAAGATTTTAATATACATAGTCCTTAAGACCAAAGCGAATTATCAAAATAGTTTTACTTCTCAATTATTTTTTCTTCCTCACGACTTCTCACCGAGGCGCATCCCACAACAGTCAAGAGTCAACTAATGAAGTCCCACAAAGTGTTCGACCTTATATTTCACGTCATGCCCCACATGTTTTATAATAGACTGGTTTGCGAGATAAATATGTCATATCTGGCATCTCGTATCTCGCATCTCGTATCTCGTATCTCGTTACTTGTATCTTGTATCTTGTATCTTGTATCTTGTATCTTGTATCTTGTATCTTGTTGCTTGCATCTTGTATCTTGTATCTTGTATCTTGTATCTTGTATCTTGTATCTTGTATCTTGTATCTTGTATCTTGTATCTTGTATCTTGTATCTTGTATCTTGTATCTTGTTGCTTGCATCTTGTATCTTGTATCTTGTATCTTGTATCTTGTATCTTGTATCTTGTATCTTGTATCCTGTATCTTGTATCTTGTATCTTGTATCTTGTATCTTGTATCTTGTATCTTGTATCTTGCTTCTTGCATCTTGTATCTTGTATCTTGTATCTTGTATCTTGTATCTTGTATCTTGTATCTTGTATCTTGTAACTTGTAACTTGGCTCCTCAATAGTATACTGGTTAGTATACCCGCCTGTCACGCGGGAAACCGGAGTTCGATTCCCCGTCGGAGAGCCTTTGGTGCAAGACTAATGACCTTGCCCGGAAAACAGATCATTATGGAAAATTTAACAAGCCTCAGGACTTGCTAAGTAAGGCCAAGACCGGTTCCAGGTTGTAGGGCCGATGATGATGATGATGATGATGATGATGATCTTGTATCTTGTATCTTGTATCTTGTATCTTGTATCTTATATCTTGTATCTTGTATCTTGTATCTTGTATCTGGTATCTTGTATCTGGTATCTGGTATCTTGTATCTGGTATCTGGTATCTGGTATCTGGTATCTTGTATCTTGTATCTTATATTTTGTATCTTGTATCTTGTATCTTGTATCTTGTATCTTGTATCTTGTATCTTGTATCTTGTATCTTGTATCTTGTATCTTGTATCTTGTATCTTGTATCTTGTATCTTGTATCTTGTATCTTGTATCTTGTATCTTGTATCTTGTATCTTGTATCTTGTATCTTGTATCTTGTATCTTGTATCTTGTATCTTGTATCTTGCTTCTTGCATCTTGTATCTTGTATCTTGTATCTTGTATCTTGTATCTTGTATCTTGTATCTTGTATCTTGTATCTTGTATTTTGTATCTTGTATCTTGTATCTTGTATCTTGTATCTTGTATCTTGTATCTTGTATCTTGTATCTTGTATCCTGTATCTTGTATCTTGTATCTTGTATCTTGTATCTTGTATCTTGTATCTTGTATCTTGTATCTTGTATCTTGTATCATGTATCTTGTATCTTGTATCTTGTATCTTGCAGCTTGCACAATAAGGGGTGAGGTGAGGAGAATATATAGAAGGCGGAGGATTCGTGTGTTACGGGGGTTTGTATTTAAGAGGTTGGCGAAGTCAAGCGCTTCGGAGAGAAGCCAATAAATGAAAAGAATGCCGACCAGAACTCTGCGCTCCTCTAGGGTGTTTAAGTCGATTAATTTGAAGCGGTTAATGTAAGGTAGCAAGACCAAAAGATTTTTCTATCTTAAACCCCGGAGAGCGAAAGGTAGGAAGCGACGTTGAATACATTCGCTCCTGTGGATCTGGGTTTTTCGATGAGGGGCCTTACCTGGCTAGAGCATATTGTAGCAGTAGACGGACGAAGGAAGGTAAGGGGATCGAGTCACGTAGAGGTTAGAAAATTCCGTTGACCAGCGTTTCACGAATCCTGACTTTCAGTTTCATCTCGTCGATATGTGAGAGGATGTCAAGCTCCCTGTTGAATGTTTGATGGAAGTTCCGTTTTTAAAGTTGAGGGGCTGTTTACCAGATTTATGTTTGTTATCCATGTCAGTGTCTTCATGATTAGGTCGGAATGGACGTTGTATATGTTTGGAGCGTGGAGCAGGATAAGTGCGAGTATATGGAGAGCGGGCTGCGACGGGTAAAAGTCTAGGTTTAAGAAGTGATTTGATTGAATTAAACTAAGAGAAGTTGGGGCGGTTAACGGCGCGGCAATATTTGTGACTAAGGAAAGTATTAGTGTTAATATCGTTTTTGAATAGGAAACATTTACCTAGTTTAAGTGCGTCGCTAGACGGGTGAAGGAAAAGCCATTCGCACGAAAAAGGGATGTGGAAATGAAATGAGCTGTAGTTCTGATTTAAGATCTTGTTGATATTTTTGATTCGAAGTTTTTTTTTCATTTTTTTTTTTAATTGCGACCTGTAGATGGTAATCTTCTGAAAAAACGCGTGCGTCGAGTTTACGTGCATGGCCGATTCACTCTAATTTCACTTCCACAAGCACATTCCCCTTTGTTCCCCAAGGCATTGTCTTTCGACATTTTTTCCGCGGATAGGGTCGACGTATTTCGTCTTCTACGTAATGTGCCATGGGCTGATTAATGTCAGTCGGTCATTTGTGCTTATCGTTAGCACACTTATGTTGGTTGCATTTAATATCCCGTTGATTTACTCTGGGCTCCTCGATAGTATAGTGGTTAGTATACCCGCCTGTCACTCGGAAGATCGGGGTTCCATTCCCCGTCGGGGAACCTCTGGCGCAAGACTAATGACCTTGCCCGGAAAAAATCCAATCATTATGGAAAATTTAACAAGTCCCAGGACTTGCTAAATAAGGCCAAGACCGGTCCCCGATTGCAGTGCCGATGATGATGATGATGATGATGATGATTTACTCTGCGAGCATATTGCGCTCTTTCTGGAATCTACTCCATTCGGCTAAAATATGTCCACACTTACTATAGAGTTTTCTTTTGACTATCGTCGAGTGCGGTTCAGCGTGGACTCGTAGTGCTGGATATAAACATGTTGTGTTATTATATTCATTCTATACTTCAAAATGAACTGCTCTGTGTGTAAACTGAAATTAGACCGGACTTGTGTGTCTAAGCTCAAGTGCAATGAATGTAAATACTTCTACCATCTGGCATGTGTAAATATGTCTGTATAAGTCGGTATGTATTTCAAAAATAATGCAACGCAATATAGATGTAAAGGCGGTAAATCGACGAAACGTCATTCGCATACATTTTGTTTTTAATTACTAAACACTTCTCTCGGGAGAGGCGCCCCGGGATGGCACCAAGTAACCGTTGCAGTTCTTTTTAAACAGTTGCAGGTTATAACGCTTCAGAAACAATCGCGTGGGGGAGGGAATTCCACAGATTTCCCGCTCTGTAACGGAACAAGTTCTAATGCAGAGATGTTGGCCGCTTCGGGAGATGAAAAAACGTATGATCCGTCAGATTGTCTTGTGGAGCGCACATGAAATGTCAGATTTTCGCTCAGTCGGAAATAAAAAGTTCTAGAGTGAACATCTGTGCCAGAACGTTAAATTTTCTTTTTTTATAAAGTAGTACGTGTGCTTGACGTGTGAGAATTTTAGGGTTCGTTACAAGTACCGTTTTTTTTTCTAGGAATTGTTTACCTTTATGAATTTAAAATGGGACATAATGCGTCATTGGCAATGAAAAATATTAACGATGCATTTGAGGAGGTAGCGGTAAACGTTCGGGAGATTTCAGTATCGAAAATGAACCACGTGGGAAGCCGGAAACGTTAGTTGACGACGACGGTTTAAGAACAACGGTGGATACGGACCCAACGGTGCCAGAGATTGGACAAAGCATGGGAGTATCCCCAATGACACCTTTCTCTCATAGAATAAGTAACGAAACTCGATAAGTGGGTACCCCATGAACTGAACGAATCCCAAAAACGACGGCGCCTGGAAATCTGAGCCTCGCTTAGATTAAGAAACCAAACTGAACCGTTTTTTCACCAGATAGTCACCTGTGATGAAAAGTGGATTCTGTATGATAACCGTAAAAGACCTGGGCAGTGGTTGGATGCAGGTGAAAAACCAAAACACACCCCAAGCCCGATCTTCACCAAAAAAAGGTTATGATGACAATTTGGTGGACATCGAAAGGAATAATACACTTTTAATTTCTTCAACCAGGAGAAACGATAAACGCTATCAAATATTGTGAGGAAATCGACATATAGCATGCCATATTGGCTGACAAGCATCCTGCGTTGGTCAATAGGCACGGCCCGATCCTTTTACATGACAATGCTAGACTCCACACCTCACAAATAACGGTGCAAAAACTGCTGCAGCTGGGATTTGAAATTCTTCCGCATCCACCCTACTCTCCTGACATTTCCCCAACGGACTACCATCTTTTCCGTGATCTGGATTCATTTGCTTGTCTTCCGGAACCGAGCAGAGGTCATAAAAGCCTTTAAAGATTTCATTGCCTCAAAAAGTCAGCGCTTCTACGAAAAATCCCTTTTTACCGTGTATCACATTGGAAGAATGCCATAAATGCCAACAGATCCTATTTTGATTGAATACAAATTTACGGAAAAATAATATTCGCTTTTAAATATTTGCTATAAAATCTGACATTTCATGTGGTACAACCCAATAAACCGAATTGCGCGGAACAATACCACGAATCTCCGAAGAACAGTACCCGTGATAATATCTGTAAAAGAGACAAATGTCAACTACGCGCCCTCGATATGATAGTGTGGGATTATATATCTTAGTCTGGTGCCGGCACGGGCACAGGTCCACTACGATTTCACTAAAGAGTTCACTTGAAGAAACACTGCAAGGAACGCCGTTCACACAAGAAGAAAATAAAACACTGGTATTGTTTTGTTGTAATTGTTCTTATTATTTTGCACCTGATTTGATAGAGGTTTATCTCTTTATTTCGAATCGATACAATTGACACTTTGGAAAGACCAAGTCGTGGGTAAATATATCTCGTTAAATTATTAACAGGTATCCTTTTTCTAAGAGCAACCGGAAGGAATCGATACAAACAATGTTCCTGTCACATTAATGTACGCGTTTATCGTTTACATTATATTAATTTTCTTTTACATTCATTCTTAATTAGTTTGTTTCGAAAGTACACTTATTTCACGAACGTCTAACTCCGACTCTCTGCGCGCACTCCTTAGAGGGTAAAACTCGACGGCGTCCGTCCGCAACCCTGGTTTAAGATCGACTAATGATTCAACCCTCACTTCGGGGTGAGTTTGTGGTGTGGTGAAAAGAAAGTGAAATTTTCCTTTGGATAGTGACCAATGGGAGAGGATCTCTGGTAAATAGATCCTAGCGGGAGGGGGGGGGGGGGGGGGGGTTACCTACGCGGAGATCACTTTGTTTACCCATGCCGCGAGCTCATGGGTAGACGAACCGACCCGAAATTCGAACAAAGGGCATTAAATGTGCATGCAGCTGAATAAATAGTTGCATGTCATTGGGAAAACTTGATGCCTAAAGCAAATTAGATTATGGCGATTGTGTATAGCATCTATGCCGGCGAAAAGGGTCGAATTCTTGTGTGAATATTTACAGTACTAGAGAATTCGGTTCTTGGCTGCTAGACGCGAGTTGCGATATGCTTTGTCGGTTGGACACAAGGCAGATCGTGAATGCAGATCAGCCAGGAAAATCTGCTGCGCACGTGTGTGGCAGAATACGTTGGCAGACAGGGGTGTAGCGGCCCTCGCGAGCGACACTACGCACCTGCTAGCCACCCACCAGGTAAACCCTCGTTTGTAAGCCTTCGGCGACAATAAAGCATGTACTTACCTGCACTAGCATATAGAACAACGGCAATGTCTGCTGATACATAAAGTGTATCAGCAATAACAGGCATGTCCCCTAATAGAAACTTTGTAATAACATTTATAAGAATCCAACAGGGGCATAATAAGACCGGAAAGGTACAACCTACCTGCCCTTACGACTAACCACCAGCTGCAATACTTAACTGCGCTGTTCAAAGATAGCAAAACCCAAACACGCTATAAGAAGTACAAATTGGTCGCACATCTAGCAACCAACATGGCATTATTCCCTATCAAGAAAGCGATCATAAGAAACGGCGACTATGCAACGAGAAATGTTTATATTTTCTCGTGATACGTACCCGAAATGCCACACACGGGCAATAGAGAACTTGCCAGCGTAAATACACGCACGCCGGCGCGACTGTGTAAATGCCAACGGCTGCAATGTGCAAGAACGGCAATAATGCTACAATGTAGGCGCTGATCATGCAAATACATTAACCACAGAACAACTCGCCCCAGCTGCGAAAGTGTTGTTTCGTATGTTTACCCAATGTATTGGTCCGCATACTGGGCGACACAAACTATGAGCACCAGAGGCTGTGTGTTCAACCCTTAGCGAATGGGGAATCACCAAGGAAGAAAAAATGACCAAATATGGTCATCGAGGCGATAGATAGGTTTTTGGTATCCTGTCGCCTCGAGAGAAAAACCAGAACGTTTTCGGACACAGTGTGTGAGGGTCGAGTGCGAAATCCAGCGGATTGATCATAATAATCAAATACAACGTGTACAACATCAGTAAGCGTGAATACTTTAAATTAAACTCATGTGTATCACACCGTTTAGCTTGATCATTTATATCAAATACAACGTGTACAACATCAGTAAGCGTGAATACTTTACATTAAACTCATGTGTATCACACCGTTTAGCTTGATCATTTATATCAAATACAACGTGTACAACATCAGTAAGCGTGAATATTTTAAATTAAACTCATGTGTATCACACCGTTTAGCTTGATCATTTATATCAAATACAACGTGTACAACATCAGTAAGCGTGAATACTTTAAATTAAACTCATGTGTATCACACCGTTTAGCTTGATCATTTATATCAAATACAACGTGTACAACATCAGTAAGCGTGAATATTTTAAATTAAACTCATGTGTATCACACCGTTTAGATTGATCATTTAAATCAAATTCAACGTGTACTACATCATTAATCTATATGTGAAATACCAATTACCTTCTATGTTTCATTGGATAAATCAAATTAGTATTAGAAATACAATTATTAATCTATGTGTGAATTAATTTTAGAAATACAATCATTAATCTATTTGTGAATTAATTTTAGAAATACAATTATTAATCTATGTGTGAATTAATTTTAGAAATACAATTATTAATCTATGTGTGAATTAATTTTAGAAATACAATCATTAATCTATGTGTGAATTAATTTTAGAAATACAATTATTAATCTATGTGTGAATTAATATTAGAAATACAATCATTAATCTATTTGTGAATTAATTTTAGAAATACAATTATTAATCTATGTGTGAATTAATTTTAGAAATACAATTATTAATCTATGTGTGAATTAATTTTAGAAATACAATTATTAATCTATATGTGAAATACCAATTACCTTCTATGTTTCATTGGATAAATCAAATTAGTATTAGAAATACAATTATTAATCTATGTGTGAATTAATCTTAGAAATACAATTATTAATCTATGTGTGAATTAATATTAGAAATACAATCATTAATCTATTTGTGAATTAATTTTAGAAATACAATTATTAATCTATGTGTGAATTAATTTTAGAAATACAATTATTAATCTATGTGTGAATTAATTTTAGAAATACAATTATTAATCTATATGTGAAATACCAATTACCTTCTATGTTTCATTGGATAAATCAAATTAGTATTAGAAATACAATTATTAATCTATGTGTGAATTAATCTTAGAAATACAATTATTAATCTATGTGTGAATTAATATTAGAAATACAATCATTAATCTATTTGTGAATTAATTTTAGAAATACAATTATTAATCTATGTGTGAATTAATTTTAGAAATACAATTATTAATCAATGTGTAAAATACAAATAAAAGATAGAGCTAAGAAAACACCCGTGGTTTGTATTGAACATCGCAGTACGACAAAATCGAGCAAGCAGTTGGGGACGTCTCGGTGAACCTGTGTCGGACGGACACCCTATCGAGACGAGGCGTGGGCAAAAATTAAGAATACCAATACCCACAATTGGTGACCTACCAAGTGAGGAAGAGTACATAACCTGACAGCGAACATCGAACCAACCACCAAAATCACTACAAGTGGAGTCAGATCGCAGCACTATCCTCAACACAGTGCGAGTAACGACACCTGACGAAACCAAACTCTCAACGTTGGACTCCAGGTGACGTAATTTTTTTTTTCTCTTCTTTTATATATATATATATACGCTGAGCTCCTTTAGAGCCAGCTAAAATACAATATTTTCTTCTCCTTCTATTGTATTTAAAAAGTAGCAGTAAGTAATAACCAAATTTAAAAATAGTTATTTGTAATTGAATAGTACAAACGTTCACTACAACAAATTCGCGTAGTAAGCCCCTTCCGGGCATCGAAAAATCGGAACTAATACGGATTTAGCACCGGAAACTATACAGAGTAAATTAAACAACCCACACATACACTGTTCACTCGTTCCCATCAACAGCTGCAAGCAACGGGCTTTCCGCCAACTAGGCAGAGCTACAACTTCTCCTTGCTAACCTTTTCCTGCAATTTCTCGTGGTTCTCGCGTGCCGAGGAACGGCCACCACCCTTTTGTAGAAAATGGCCCAGTTTACGAGGTCAAAGAAGGCTCAACAGGAGCCCCACCCGGAATCACTGCGGGAGTCGCATACCGAACCACAGACGGCCCCACAGGAGGAGCTACAACGGGAGCTAGGAGTACCGCGCCCGGATTCCCCGGCCTTCGTGGACGCGCTCAGTGTAGAACAGCCCACGGACTCGCTGCACGAAAAAGCCCGCGACTCGCGCCCTCACAGAACGGAGTTTCCGTTATCCGCTGGTGCGACTCCAACAGTGCAGGCACTACATGTTGCCTCACGCGACTTGCGCTTGCCTCCTTTTGATGAAGAGGAATCGGAGCTCTGGTTCACCATGGCGGACCTCATATTCGAGGCAGCGGGCGTGAGCGAGGAGAGACCACGTGCGCTTGAGGTTATGAGGGTTTTAAACCGAAACCAGCGTACACATGTGGCACACATTATAAGAACTCCTGGTAACAGCCCGTATACAGATATGAGGGAAACGCTCCTCAACGCGCTCGAGGAGTCCATAGCCAAGAGGCACCAACGATTATACAACGAAACTAATTTTACAGGGATGAAGCCATCACATTTTCTCACTCATTTGCGGTCTATAGCGGGGAAGGGGATTTCAGATGATGTCATCAGACCCCACTTCATTAGGGGTCTTCCGCAACAAGCGCGTCCTACTGTGATCGCTCAAACCAATCAAAGCCTAAGTTGGCTGGCTAAGATCGCGGATGCGATCGTAGAGGGCGCTGACCAACGAGAGGAGTCCCCCGCCTTCCATGTGGCGACCATTAATCGTCCGGAGGAAGCATCTGCGCGATACTACGCCTCGCCCCAGAATATTCCGCACGAGAAGAGAGGCACCAACGCGTCACAACCACTCGCCACAGACTCGGCACGGGCATTGGCGCATACCCGGGACGCGGAACAACCCCACTCCCGGCCGCCGGGACCCTCGCGTTATGAATTAGGTTTACAGCGCGAAATCGCACAATTACGGGCCGAATTACGAGACTTCGCGCGCGCGGCCCAAAATCGCCCAACATATCAGAGGCCCCAGACCCAGCCCACAGCTGGGCTACGCGATAACCTGAGAGGTGCCACTGGCACGCGCGGGAGACCCGCGCCACAACCAACAACGAACCCTCAAAGGGCATTAACACCCGCGTGGTGTTCATATCATCGGCGGTTTGGGGCAAAGGCCCGCAAATGCACACAACCCTGCGGGTGGAAGCCAGTAAAACCAACAACAAACGCAAATTTAAACTAGGACGGCCGACCGCAACCTCAGCGCAAACGGTCGGCACACTCCAAGTAAGCCGCTTAACAATCAAAGACGCGAAATTGGATATAAGTTTTACGGTCGACACTGGCGCCGACATATCAGTCTTGCCTAAGTCGTACGCTTCGCAAAATAAAACGCCTAGCAGACTCCAATTACTTGCAGCGAACAACACATCCATAGCTACTTACGGACGTAAGTACCTACGACTGGATCTAGGTTTGCGGCACCCCATAGGTTGGCACTTCATAGTGGCGGACGTCTCCGAACCATTAATAGGGTCGGACTTACTATCGAGCCACAAATTGCTAGTCGATACCGCGAACAATAGATTAGTGGAACAACGGCCACTCGGTCATCCGCCTGGGGAGGCCCCACGGACGCCACACGAGGCCAACATTACATGCGATGAGATTCCGGCTCTACTGGAAGAGTATAGACACTCGACAGTACCACTTCCCAACCAGGAGCACATAGAGTCCGGGGTATACCATCACATCGAGACACGGGGTCCACCCGTAAGCCAACGTCCGCGTCGACTAGCACCAGACAAATTGCGCGCAGCACGCGAAGAATTCGACTACATGCTGGAGCAAGGAATCTGCCAACCTTCAGTAAGCCCATGGGCCAGTCCGCTTCACCTAGTTAAGAAACGAAGCGGCGAATGGCGCCCGTGTGGCGACTACCGACAGTTAAACGCGGTCACAATCCCGGACCGATACCCCATCGCACACTTGTATGATTACTCATACAAATTGCGCGGATGCACGGTCTTCACGACCCTGGACCTCGCCAGGGCATACCACCAAATACCGGTGGCACACGAAGACATCCCAAAAACCGCGGTCATTACCCCTTTTGGACTATATGAGTTCAAGGTAATGACTTTCGGCCTTAGAAACGCCGCACAAACATTTCAAAGGTACATCGATTCAGCTCTGCGTGGACTGGATTTTTGTTACGCCTACATCGATGATATCCTGATTGCGTCCCAAAACCGAGCAGAGCACCAGCAACATCTTAAACAGGTGTTAGAACGCCTCCGCCGATACGGACTCATGATTAACCCGGACAAATGCCAAATTGCCAAAGAGCAGGTGAGCTATTTGGGTTATCATATCAACAATCGTGGTATTCGGCCTCTCTCGGACAGAGTTAAAGCTCTCAACGAATTCCCACGTCCTACCAACGTTCGCGAATTACGACGTTTCCTGGGCATGCTTAATTTTTACCGGCCTACATTACAAAATGCCGCGCATGTCCAGGCCCCTTTAAATGAATATTTAAAGGGGGCAAAAAAGAACGACAAGCGTCCAATCGTCTGGACGGAAGCAGCAAGTAATGCATTCCGGCAGTCAAAAGCGCAACTCGCAAACGCCACCCTGCTGTGTTACCCGGCAGAGGGCGCACAGTTAGCAATACAATGCGACGCGTCGGACACCGCTATTGGGGCGGTATTGGAGCAGGAGAGCGACGGTAGCTGGGAGCCGCTGGGTTTTTTCTCTAGAAAGCTCACCACGGCAGAACGAAAGTACAGCACCTATGACCGAGAGTTATTAGCCATATACAGCGCCATCAAATACTTCCGACACATGGTCGAGGGTCGTCAGGCGATCGTCAGAACGGACCATAAACCATTGAGCCACGCCTTCCAAAAAAAAATCCGGAAATGCATCGCCGCGACAGGAGCGGCATCTGGACCTCATAGGCCAATACGTCACCGAGATAAGGTACATTCCTGGTAATCAGAACGTAATAGCCGACGCACTATCTCGCATAGATGTGATTCAATTGCGCGCAGCCTTAGCTGACGCTGACTTGGAGCAAGCCCAGAAAAACGACAGCCAACTTAAAGCTCTCGTAGCAGCAGACACAGCACTGGAACTGCGTAGGTTCGCTGTCGACACCAACGGGAAAACCGTTTGGTGTGACGTCTCAACGGGTACAGTCAGGCCATACATTCCTGCGGTGTTGCGTAGGGGCATTTATGAGACCTTTCATAGCCCAGCTCATCCCAGCGGGCGCGCGACGGCTGCGGCGATTCGACGTAAGTTCGTTTGGCCACATATGAATAAGGACCTCACGAGGTGGGCGAGGGCGTGTCTCAAGTGTCAACGTTGTAAGATAAGCAGACACAACGTACTGGAACCGGCACAATTCAAGCTGCCCGAGGCGCGTTTCGCCCACGTACACATCGACATAGTCGGCCCTTTAACTCCCTCCAGAGGATTCTCGTACCTGCTCACGATGATAGATCGCTTTACGCGATGGCCCGAGGCTACCCCATTACGTGTGATAACCGCAGAGAGCGTGGCTCGGGCTTTCTACTCAACGTGGGTAACGCGTTTCGGCGTTCCCACAACACTTACCTCGGACAGGGGACCACAGTTCGAGGCCACAATTTTCGGACAGCTTACGGCGTTGCTGGGTTGTAAAAGGGATCGTACGACAGCATATCATCCTGCTGCCAACGGAATGATAGAACGTTGGCATAGGTCGTTGAAGGCCTCCTTAATGTGCCATAACGACACGCAGTGGTTCGACGCCCTGCCCACTGTCCTCCTGGGTTTAAGGACCAGCATGAAGGAGGACCTAGGAGCCTCAGCAGCTGAGCTCACTTACGGCACCAGCCTCGTTTTGCCCGGCGAGCTTTTTGTCGACGGCGAGTCAACAGCCGAGCAAACGAAGAGCGTGGGGTACCTACGTGACTTGATGCGGAAAGTACGACCAAGACCGGTGGATCGACACGGGACTAAGAGAGTTTTCGTGCACCCAGAGTTGCACAACTGTACACACGTGTTCGTTAGGGTGGACAAAGTAAAGAAACCACTCGACCCTCCTTATGAGGGCCCATTCAAAGTGATTAAAAGAATCAGCGAGCGGGTCTACGAGTTGGACAGGCACGGTAAAACAGTCACTATTAGCGTGGAACGGTTAAAACCTTGTTTTTCAGAAGGTAGTGACCAAGGGAGCACTTCTCACACTACCCAAGTGCCGAAAGAGACACCACCGACCTCGGCGGGCGAGCCCAATCAATATAAAGGCCCCTTTACGCGAAGTCAGAAACGACTGCGCACTCGACAAGCACTTCCAATCGGATAATAACCACAGACGCCCAAGAGCACGCCTCACGCGTAATACCCCCTTATTTTTTTTTTTATTTTTTTTTTTATTATTATTATCGTGACTGAGTCACTGGGGGGGGAGTGCTGTAGCGGCCCTCGCGAGCGACACTACGCACCTGCTAGCCACCCACCAGGTAAACCCTCGTTTGTAAGCCTTCGGCGACAATAAAGCATGTACTTACCTGCACTAGCATATAGAACAACGGCAATGTCTGCTGATACATAAAGTGTATCAGCAATAACAGGCATGTCCCCTAATAGAAACTTTGTAATAACATTTATAAGAATCCAACAGGGGCATAATAAGACCGGAAAGGTACAACCTACCTGCCCTTACGACTAACCACCAGCTGCAATACTTAACTGCGCTGTTCAAAGATAGCAAAACCCAAACACGCTATAAGAAGTACAAATTGGTCGCACATCTAGCAACCAACATGGCATTATTCCCTATCAAGAAAGCGATCATAAGAAACGGCGACTATGCAACGAGAAATGTTTATATTTTCTCGTGATACGTACCCGAAATGCCACACACGGGCAATAGAGAACTTGCCAGCGTAAATACACGCACGCCGGCGCGACTGTGTAAATGCCAACGGCTGCAATGTGCAAGAACGGCAATAATGCTACAATGTAGGCGCTGATCATGCAAATACATTAACCACAGAACAACTCGCCCCAGCTGCGAAAGTGTTGTTTCGTATGTTTACCCAATGTATTGGTCCGCATACTGGGCGACACAAACTATGAGCACCAGAGGCTGTGTGTTCAACCCTTAGCGAATGGGGAATCACCAAGGAAGAAAAAATGACCAAATATGGTCATCGAGGCGATAGATAGGTTTTTGGTATCCTGTCGCCTCGAGAGAAAAACCAGAACGTTTTCGGACACAGTGTGTGAGGGTCGAGTGCGAAATCCAGCGGATTGATCATAATAATCAAATACAACGTGTACAACATCAGTAAGCGTGAATACTTTAAATTAAACTCATGTGTATCACACCGTTTAGCTTGATCATTTATATCAAATACAACGTGTACAACATCAGTAAGCGTGAATACTTTACATTAAACTCATGTGTATCACACCGTTTAGCTTGATCATTTATATCAAATACAACGTGTACAACATCAGTAAGCGTGAATATTTTAAATTAAACTCATGTGTATCACACCGTTTAGCTTGATCATTTATATCAAATACAACGTGTACAACATCAGTAAGCGTGAATATTTTAAATTAAACTCATGTGTATCACACCGTTTAGCTTGATCATTTATATCAAATACAACGTGTACAACATCAGTAAGCGTGAATACTTTAAATTAAACTCATGTGTATCACACCGTTTAGCTTGATCATTTATATCAAATACAACGTGTACAACATCAGTAAGCGTGAATATTTTAAATTAAACTCATGTGTATCACACCGTTTAGATTGATCATTTAAATCAAATTCAACGTGTACTACATCATTAATCTATATGTGAAATACCAATTACCTTCTATGTTTCATTGGATAAATCAAATTAGTATTAGAAATACAATTATTAATCTATGTGTGAATTAATTTTAGAAATACAATCATTAATCTATTTGTGAATTAATTTTAGAAATACAATTATTAATCTATGTGTGAATTAATTTTAGAAATACAATTATTAATCTATGTGTGAATTAATTTTAGAAATACAATCATTAATCTATGTGTGAATTAATTTTAGAAATACAATTATTAATCTATGTGTGAATTAATATTAGAAATACAATCATTAATCTATTTGTGAATTAATTTTAGAAATACAATTATTAATCTATGTGTGAATTAATTTTAGAAATACAATTATTAATCTATGTGTGAATTAATTTTAGAAATACAATTATTAATCTATATGTGAAATACCAATTACCTTCTATGTTTCATTGGATAAATCAAATTAGTATTAGAAATACAATTATTAATCTATGTGTGAATTAATCTTAGAAATACAATTATTAATCTATGTGTGAATTAATATTAGAAATACAATCATTAATCTATTTGTGAATTAATTTTAGAAATACAATTATTAATCTATGTGTGAATTAATTTTAGAAATACAATTATTAATCTATGTGTGAATTAATTTTAGAAATACAATTATTAATCTATATGTGAAATACCAATTACCTTCTATGTTTCATTGGATAAATCAAATTAGTATTAGAAATACAATTATTAATCTATGTGTGAATTAATCTTAGAAATACAATTATTAATCTATGTGTGAATTAATATTAGAAATACAATCATTAATCTATTTGTGAATTAATTTTAGAAATACAATTATTAATCTATGTGT
Organism: Microdon myrmicae; assembly: GCA_963931805.1. Classification (NCBI taxonomy): domain Eukaryota; kingdom Metazoa; phylum Arthropoda; class Insecta; order Diptera; family Syrphidae; genus Microdon; species Microdon myrmicae. The sequence goes on along the minus strand of OZ007497.1, from coordinate 256,315,827 downwards.
GAATTAATTTTAGAAATACAATTATTAATCAATGTGTAAAATACAAATAAAAGATAGAGCTAAGAAAACACCCGTGGTTTGTATTGAACATCGCAGTACGACAAAATCGAGCAAGCAGTTGGGGACGTCTCGGTGAACCTGTGTCGGACGGACACCCTATCGAGACGAGGCGTGGGCAAAAATTAAGAATACCAATACCCACAGGGGCACCGATACTGTTTCCATGATTTATTGCGGTTAGTTGGTACGGTAACCGATTTTTTTCAGGAAAATGATGAGATGCATTGATGCATGCGACAATGCCCTTGGGGGAGAAATGTTTGCAGGTGCTAATGCAATTGCATTAGCGAAAAACAATTGGGGTTTTTGGAGCTTTAGGACAGGAAGTTTTTGGGGTAAGTGGAAAGGTAAGTAGTGGCGTTAGTGCCACAATAGCGATATTAGTCCCGACATCAGCGCCATGTTTTCGATCAGACGGATAGCTTGACTTTGTATGCTTCAAGTAGGTTGAAGGTATACTTAATTTGAAATTTATACAGGAGAATAAGTTGGTAAAATATTTCTTGGCTCTAAAAAGGTAACTCCGTTTTCCAGAGGGGGATTCGGCGATGTTCGACACGTGTTTATGCCACGATACATTCCCACAGACCGTGGAAGCCGAGCAATTTTATGCTATCCCCAGATTCGAGGGCCTGACCATTCATCATCAGCTGTGGAGCCGATGATCCACTTTTCTTTCTGAATGTTGTATACTGTATCTTCGTTGCATTGAAGTCGACGAGCACTCCAAGACTTTATACATCTCAGCTGGTGCAACGTTGATGCACATACAACGATACACAGTCACCGAGTGCGGGCGTGTTTTCAATTCGGCGATAGAGTTACACGAAAAAGTTGCTTTTATGATTCGGGAGTGGTTCAAATATAAAGATTATTTATAAATAAATAAATTCCAGTGATAAAAACAGTCAGAACAGAAGGGAAGGTTATGGCTACTGTGTTTTGAGAAGAACGTGACCACATCTTCATTGACTATTTGGAAAAGGAACAGACGATAACTGGACAGTATTATGCGTCATTATTAGGTCAGCAAAATGAGAAAATAAATAAAAATCGTCCTCATTTGAAGAAAAAAAAAATCCTCTTTTTACAGAATTATGCACGGGTGCATACGTGCACAGTTTCAATGGCTAAAATTGAGGAATTGAATTTGAATTAATAGAGCATACACCACATTCACCAGATCTGGCCCCGAGTGATTTCTTTTTATTTTCAAATTAAAAAAAAAATGGCTCAACAGACGACAGTTTACATCAAATGAGGAGGTCATCACACACAGAAATGCTTATTTTGAGGAACTACCACAATCATACTTTTATAAAGGCACAAAAAGGTTGGGGGAATGTCTGTCAAACTACATCAAACTAGAAGGAGATTAAGTTGAAAAATATAAACAAATTTTCCCAAACGAAAAATTGTTTTCCTATCTTTACTTATTGACCTCCCCTCGTATATAAGAGGATGGAAATATATAAATAGTTGAATTCTTTTACAGAGCCCAAGGATAGCATAGGATTTTCACTTTAATAAAGAAATCATATTTAGAATAGGAAATACTGTTATTCAGGGGAAAGTTGTTTCTCTCAATCCACTATTTTCTGGGTTTTCGGGCACTCTAGTACGCTTCCCGCTGCCACTGGTAAGGAGCGCTTAACTGAATTTCTCCACTTTACATGTACCCCAGAGCACTTCCCCTGACCAAAAGTAAGGGGTGCTCGAAGCCTATTCCTCTTCGTGTAGGTATGGCGAAAGGCATTTTTCCGCAGTATATCGAGCCGGTGGCACGAGTTATTTTGTGCTGTTCCTGGAAAAAATATTTTCAAACGAAAAGACCTTTGTCTTTGTTTATTTAGAAACTATGTTATGTTTCCTTTTATTATTTTCCTCCTCTGAGCAGCTCGTGTATTCGAGTCCGTAGTCAGACAGGATCTCTTGTGTTAAATTTTTTTTTTTTTTTTTTTTCAAAACTGTATTTATTTGACCAAAAATGAATAGTTACAATAAGTAATACAGCTAACTTATAATAGATTTGTTACATATTAAGTGTTTACATGCTATTTGTTAACATTTTTCAAACAATTCTTTTTAGATGTCTTAAGATTTAATGTGATTTATATATATTGATAATTTTGTTTTTCCTGGAAAAGGTCAGAAAAAACCAGGAACCCTGTTTATTTTAACTTAGCCTACTTTAAATTACTTAACATAACTTAATCTAACTTAATCTAATCTTATATACAATTTACAATATTTGATATTGCAATGATAGTGACAATTCAAATTTGACTTAAAAATAATATTTACAATTTTTAGTTATGGATGTGGGATTTCTCGTTGGGATTGAGGATAGTAAGGGATAGGATCAGGTAAGTTCTTGAAGGAGGGGAAAGCCATTCGGTTCTGTGTTAAAGGTAAGGATCTTGGAGAATGATTGGATGTTGCTGTATTTGAAATGATTGGGTGCCAGTTCGGTGTTGTGGTACACGATCTCGTTTAGATCGTTAACCAGCCTGCCTGCGGCGAAGAGGGTTCTGATTTGGAGACAATTACGGTAGTGAGCTCCCGTATTGGAGGAGGGTGATGGTAGGTCCGTTATTATCGGGTTGGGATTGTTAGGAAGGTTTTCTATGAAATTTATCGACAGTTCTAGGATCCATCTATCCAGTCGTTCGATGCCTGCGGTGTTGTAAAGGTCGTTGTTACAATGGTATCTATATGAGTTGGTTTTGCGGTGTAAGCCAGTGATAAACCGGAAACATTTTCGTTCAAACACTCGTAATTTCTCCATTTGGGAGGGTGAGATGTGGTACCATAATGGGCAGGCATATGTAAGAGTAGTTCTGATTATCTGTTTGTAGATGAGCTGTTTGACCTTAAGAGAGAGGCCTTTAGGCTTCCATAACACTCGTCTGCACAGGTTAAGCTGTATTAAGGCTTTTTGAAGAGAATTTTTGATGTGGGTTGAGAATGACCAGTTGTTGGAAAGGGTTACTCCCAAATATTTTAGGGTTTTGGAAGGTTTTATGAGGGCGTTATTAAGATTTAGTTTAATTTTGTTGTGGCAACGTTTAGTGTTGTTTGTGCAGTGAGCGTTTTTGCCCTTAAACACTGTTAGCTGGGTTTTGGTTGGGTTGAGGCGGATTTTCCATTTGTTAAAGTATGCTGAGATGAGCGGGAGGAAGTTGTTAACACGGTTTCTTGCCGCTTTGGCAAATCTACTGCTAGAGTAGATTAAAGTATCGTCAGCATAATTTAGCATTACAACACTAGGTGGAGGTTGGGGGATATCGGATGTGTATAGAAGATATAAAAGTGGTCCAAGAATGGATCCTTGGGGAACTCCTGTGGTTATGTTGTGAGTTTGTGAGAGGGAAGAATTTATTCTGACCATAAAATTTCCTCCCAGAAAGATAAGATGCTAGGAGCTTTGTGATATTGGAATTCAGACCAAATAAGCAGAGCAGCTTATAAAGAAGTCCTGAGATCCAGACACAATCAAATGCTTTGGAGATATCGAGAGATATGCATACGGTAGGGCATTGGTTTTCTAGACCAGTTGTGACATCGTGTGTAAGTTTTAGTAGCGCATGGCAAGTAGAGTGTCGCTCACGAAAGCCAAACTGAGAATTAGGGATAAGAGCGTTATCACTGGCAAACGAGAGAAGGTTTTGGTAGATCTTACATTCCAATATTTTGCTTAGGGTGTTCAATAAAGATATCGGACGATAGTTGGAGGTGTTATTGGAACTGCCGGACTTTTTAACGGGAATTACTACCGCAATTTTCCAGTTCTCTGGGAAATGTGAAGCATTTATGATATGGTTAAGAAGGACTAGATTCGGAAGTAGTTTTGGCGGGAGAAGTCTTTTAAATGATTTTTTATTGGGTCGTGATTTTATGAACTTGATGAGTTCATCTGTGGTTAAAAATGTGGTGGTGTCTGAAGGATGTGACGCCTTGTTTGTGTCGTTAAATTCTCCGATGAACGGAGTATAAGATGCGGGTAATCTGTGTGAAATATATTCGTTAACAGTATTTCGAAAATTAGGGACTGAGAGGGAATCATTTTGTTGATGGATCTTTGAGAAGTGGTCAGCGAGGCAATTGGCTATGTCCGTGTCGGATTGGGTAAGATTGTTGCTGAGTGGGTTGATAAGGTGATCGATTCGTGGTTTAAACTTCCGACCAGTTAGTCGGTTGATGTTTTTGAAGAGATCACGATTGGGTTTAATATTGTTAAGTGTAGAGCTATAAGTCTGATCCGCGAACTTTTTTAAATGTTCATTTATTAATGTGGTCAGGAGTTGGATCTGACTTTTAATAAAGGGACAGAATCTTATATGAAGTTTTCGGCGGAGTTGTTTTTTGAGACGCAGCAATTTAATTAGGATGCTGGGTAAAGGTTTTCCTAGATGATTATGAGGGATGGTGGTGGGTGTATTGCTGGTGAATGCATCCTTGAGTGTCTGCTCAATTTTTAGGGCTGCTCGATCGATATCAGCAGGGATTAGGTTAGAAGATTCGGGGATTTGCAAGTTAGAAAACCTTGCGGCGACGTCTCTATTGACCTTTTTCCAGTTAGTCTTGGAGAAGTTCGGGACAGGACTGTGTGAGTAGAGCAGTTCGAAGGAGGGAACTTTGATCGAGGTGTGAACGGAACCATGGTCAGAGGGAAAGAGGAAGGATACGGGGGGGGGGGGGTTACATTTCCAACTTAACTCTATTTATATATTTCGAAACTATTAATATCTTAAATCTATTGGGTAAAACAGGTTTTGAAGTACCTGTGTTTCTATTATTAACATACAGTGGTTCACGTTTTCTTTTGTTCGTGTTTTGAGAATGACATTAAGTTGAACAGATTTGGAAGTATCTTGTTTTATGTTTTGATTGTTAGCTATCTTATATTTTAGGGGTGTTAACTCCCCCCCTGCTTAAAGCTACAATGTCCTCATTGTTCAATTTTTGTAGTTCTATTAGTTTTTATTAAAAAGTTTCTGGGACTTTTTTATTTTATTTTATTTATTTATTTATTGTTAATTTATTTTTGTTAATTTGTATTCGTTGTATCTCTTACATTCTTTGTTGATTACAATTATGGTCATTACGCATGATAATAATATGCCTATAATTATAAATGTAGTGAGGATTGGTTTTTTCTCCATATTGTTCTTAAAGTGTCTAGGTTTCTAAATGTGTTATCGGAGTTCGAGTATAATATATTGTCAATATCGATTTCTATTTTATTGTCATTAATTATATATTCTTGTATTCTTTCTTGCAGATTTACATATTCTGTATTATCGATAGTTACATTGTCTATGAATGAATGTTTATCTTTTTACAAATAGGATGTTATAGTTTCGGTCGTTATTTTTGTCAATCCATGAAAGGTGTCCAACGCTAAATTTTTATATCTTAGTATTTTTGGGTATTTATAAATTGAAAATTTACGCTATTCTTCCTGTGAACAGATATGTCTGCGTAAACTGAAATATTGATTAGGGGAATTTCTATTGTTGTTTGATTTATTAATTCTTTGAGTTTGTGTATATCAAGGGTAAACTGATGCCGAAAAATAGGTTGATAGGTTTCTGGCCCGTCGCCGAATGCACTGTGCAGTTGTATTGTTTCACCGCGTTGAATATTTCGTCGGGGACCGTGCTCGTCTTTTCAACCGCCAAGTTTCTACAGATTTCTAAAAGTGTAGAATGGGCACGTTCTATGTTTGCATTTGTTGTTGAGTGTGCTACTGGTGCAAATGAGTGCGTTATTCCTCTTTGTTTAGTAGGAATTCTGTCTTGGTTCCTTTAAATATGGGGGCGTTATCAGTCATTAAACTTTCTGCTAGTGGGAATACTTGTGATATGATTTCGTCGATGACTATGGTAGTTCCTATTTCATTTGGGACATTGCGTATATATAGATATTTGCTGTATGTGTCTATTGTTGTGATGTATGTTTTCTTTTGTAGATAAAATGTGTCCATTTGAATATGTTTTCCTGCGTTTGTAGGTATAGGTGTGGGTTTGATGATTTGTTTCGTGGGATGTCTCTCGTATTTGCATGTGTGGTATATTTCGCAGCCTTTTCCTTCTTTTTTATACATTTGTCTAAAGTGAGGCCAAAAGTATTTGTGGGCTATTTCGATGGCGTTATTTCTGTAGCTGCGGTGAGCTCTTCGGTGAACTTCTTGAATTATTTTTAATTGTTCATCGTCGTCTATAATGTCTGTGACCGCGTTAGGGGCGTGAACTATCTTTTTGTACTCTGAATTTGATTCTAAGATTTCTCGTATTTCATATAATGTTACTTCGTCACAGTGTATTGCGTTCCTATAATTTGGGTTTATGACTTTTTTATGGTGTTAATAAGTTCAGATAAATCGCTAATTTTAATATGTGACCTCCTATATCCGTTAAATATATTTTTACTCTCTGTCTTATCTTCATTCGAGAATCAATGTATCTTAGGTTTTTGAAATGATTTACTGGTTTAGATGTACTTTTTATTTTATAAGTTGGGGAGCTGTCTACGGAGTGAATAGAGGACGTGTTAGAGTTATTGAGTTGCTGCCTGCTGAGTGCGTCTGCAACGACATTCTCCTTGCCAGGTTTGTAATTTATCTTAGTTCCATATTCCTCGATTCTATTTTTCCACCTTTTGATTTTTGTGTTTGTATTTTTGTTCGAGACCGCATAAATTAAAGATTGGTGATCTGTGTATATTGTCAAATCCGATACGCCTTGTATATAAAGTCTGAGTTTGGTCAGAGCGAATATTATTGCCAACAGTTCCTTCTCGTTAGTTGCATAGTTTTGTTCCGTTTCGCTAAGGGATCTCGACACGAAAGTAACAGGTTTTCCTCCTTGTGACAAAACTGCACCAATTGCGATATTAGAAGCATCAGTGGTCAATTCGAAGGGTTTTGAGTGGTCGGGTTGGGATAATTCCAGACATTCCTCTAAACGTTGTTTTAGTTCCGTAAAGGATTTTCTTTCTTCTTCGTTAAGATTGAGTTTGTAGTTAGAGCTTGTTTTTTGTGATATCATTTGATCTGTTTTGAGTAAGTTTGTGAACGGTTTTGCTATCGTTGCGTAACTCTTTACAAATCTTCTGTAATATCCGGCTAGGCCGAGGAAACTCCGTAATTGCTTCAAGTTTGTTGGTTCGGGATATTTTCTTATACTTTCAATTTTCTCGGGGTCGGTCTTTATTGATTTATGGCTGATAATATAGCCCAAGAATTTTACGTAGGGCTTGAAAAAGTGGGATTTCTCTTCAGATATTGTTAAATTCGCGTTATATAATGCAACAAAAATTTGTCGAAGATGGTTTATATTTTCATCTTTGTCTTTAGAAAATACGATGATATCGTCGATATATACGTAGCAAAATTTTGTGACAAATGGACGTAAAATATCATCCACGCAACGTTGAAAGATCGCGGGTGCATCCCTTAACCCAAATGCTAACCTTTTATATTCATAGAGAGCGCCATTTACGGCGAATGCTGTTTTTTTCCCTGTCCTTCTCATCTATTAGGATTTGGTGAAAACCGGACTCCAAATCGATCGTTGAGAATACTTTATCCTCACCTAGATTTTGTATAGTGCGGGTTATGTTAGGCATGGGGTACCTGTCGTTAATTGTTTGTTCGTTTAGTTTTTTGTAATCATTTACCAATCTACGTTTTGGTGTACTATCCTCATTAACTCCCTTTTTCGAAACTATCCAGATCGGTGAGCAATACGGGGATCTGGATGGGCGAATGATGTCTCGCCTTAGTAGTTCTTCTATTTCTTTATTCACGAAGTCTTGGTCAGCGATACGATATGGATATTATTTTGTCCAAATTGGTTCTTCGGTTTTTGTTCTTATGGTTGCTACTATATTGGTGGTGTAAGGAAGGTTCTTGTCTACTCGTCTATTCCTATTCATTAATGTATTTATTTCTTCCCTGAATTCTTGTCCTTCAATCGTATAGTTAAGTTTTTGATCCGTGTTAGCTTCTCCTGATGTTTTTAATATCATTGTATTGAAGTTTATTTCTGCATTTAATTCCCTTAATGCTTCTAAACCGATTATGAGGTCGAACTCTCTTAATTCTTGTAATTCGAAAAACTGTAATTTTTTCCTAGTATATGTATATATCTTTTGTTTTCTATGACACTACTCCCATGGATTGTTTTTGACTGAATTGGCAAAATTTTAATTGGACTGCTTAAATCTATATTTTTTTTACATTAATTTTGGGTTGCTCCCGAGTCTATTAAAATGTTATATGTTTTGTTATTTTCACAATTTTTTAATTCTAACCTAGGTAAACCATTGCTTAGACTAAACAAAGATTCTTTAGTAGTATTAGTTTCACTTACGTTATTTTTCAGGGAATCGATTGTTGACTCCTGTTCCACGTTGTTCATTGTTGGGGCTGTTCTTGTTGGGGTTGATTCCTGAATAACTTTGGTTGCCTTAATGTGCTGTGTATGGAACTATCTACTTCCATCGGCTCTGGTTTGGGGAAATTTGTGTTCTGTAGATTCTGTCTGTATGATCCGAAATATTGGAGTGAGTTCCTTTGGGATTGTTGCCTGTTGTAACCTCTTGGATCTTGTTGGTATTCCTTGAATTGGTATTGTCTATCATGGTATGTATTGTCGTACTGTTGTCGTCTCTCTTGGTGTTGTTGTCTATTTTCGGGCTGAAATTGTCTGTCCTGGTACTGTTGTCTAGTTCCGTCCTCAGGTCGTCTATCCTCGTGTTGTTGTTGTCTGTATGTGGGTTTCCATTCTCGTACTCGTAGATTTGGGGCTATATTATTGTATCGCGAGTCGTGATGTACTGTGAGAGCTATTCCGTATGCTTCTGCTAACGAGTTATGTGCCTATAATGTTTGCCTGGCTGTTCCGTTATTTAGGCCATTTGAAAAAATTCTCACAGCTTCTTGTTTGGCGTCTCTTAGAAATGCTTTCCTGGTGTCTTCGTTTCGATGCTGTGTTTGGATTTTTGCGATGATCAGGTTTTGGGCTCTGTTTACTTCGTCGTAGTATTGAGTTAGATCTTTGCCTCCCTGTTTTGTTTGTGTCATCTCTGCTTTCAGTACATACAGAGGTATGCTTGTTGTCGCTGTATGTGAAGTCTAGGCGACCCAGGATTGCGTCGAAGTTAAATTTGGTGTTGTTGTTTACTAGGGCTAATGCCGCTTCACCTACAATCTTATCTCTGATTATTAGCAGGCCTTCGCAGTACTTCGTGTGTCCTTTGTGAGCCTCACATGCCTCCATTGGTGTCGTTGCTGCTTTCCATTCATTTTTAAACATTTTTTTATTTTCTTTCTATATTCTTAGTTTCTAAATTAAAGGCTAGACAAAAAATGCTTAAATTCTAGCTTAAATATCTTATATAATAACTTACTGGTCCTTCGCAGACACTCTAAGCTAAACATTACTTAATATTTGTATAATTTGCCTTTCGGCGACAGAACTTTGTGGCAATACTTATAATTATTTGAAAGACAAAAAAAAAAAATTGAAAAACTTTGTCAATTTTTTTTGTTTTTTTTTTTTCTTAAAATTTAACTTACTTACCTATTTTTTTTTTTTTTAATTTTATGTAAAATCACTTAGCTTAACTTAACTTAAATCTTATACTACCCTAATTCTAGAGAAGCTAAGTCTATGTAAGCTAGCTGATGATAGTGTGATTCTATACCGACTTTGGTATCCAGGTCTTTATATGCCATTCAACCACCGGAACTGTTGATGCTGGCTAATACTATCGTCCCGGTCTCTGTGGGAGATAGCCCTACTGAAGCGCAGGAGCTCATCTTCGGTGCGCGTTACTTCCCGGTCGTAGCACAATCGCCCGTCTACGGATGATCTACTTACATGATAGATCAGCGGAATTCCGGATCTATCCTGTAAAAGCCCTTTCCTGTCCAAATCAAGGAACGCCTCTGGTAGAACAAAACCGTTGCGACGCACGTTCTCATAGTACAGGGTATTTGGATAATAAGCCCCGAAAATTAGGTCATTGGACGAGCTTATTGCTCTTGAAATATGTCCTCTGATTAATTTAATCATAAAATTATCCACCCTATTTATGCAGGCTTCATTATATAAAGTCTCATTTGAGTAGTACTTTTTGTATTCCGATTCCGGTGTTCGATATAATCTGAGACAGGTTCTCAGACACTTCCTTTCGAACACCCGCATCTTTTCCATCAAATTTGGACCTATGTTAAACCATACTAGACAACCATATATGAGCATTGGCCTGATTAGCGTCATGTAGCATATGACTTTTACCCTGCTGTCAAGTTGGCTACTGTGAAATAGCCTCCTTGTCATAGCAAACGTTTTTCTATCCTTGACCAGAGCAGCCTCTACATGTCTGTTGAAATACAGATATTGGTCTAGCCAGATGTCCAGGTATTTAACTAAACTCTTGCTTTCCAGTTTATCTCCATGCGGTCCCACGATAACTAGCTTTCGCCAGTTTTTCCTTGTGTCGTTCGTGGCTTTATATAATGGGGTTCTAAATAGGATGGCTTCACATTTCTGGAAGTTGATCTTAAGTTTCCAGTTGTCGCAATAGCGCTGCACGTTGTTGAAATCTCGCTGTATTAAACTATTTATGATCTCAACTTTCGGAGCTGTTCTGTAAATTATGAGATCGTCTGCGTACGCAAAAGCCTGCGGAAGTGCATCTAATAAGTCGCTAATGTAAATGTTAAAAAGAATCGGAGAGAGTACCGCACCCTGTTGCAAGCCATTCTTGATATTATACGTTTTATTAGAGGTCACATTACCACTTTTGACCACGAACCTCCTGTCCTTTAACATATCGTAAAGTACATATAGTAAAGGCTTATGTATGCCATGTCAGACCAGTTTGTAATACAACCCTTCGATCCAGACGGTATCAAAGGCTTTTTCCAAGTCGATCAGACAGGCACCTGTGCATTGGTTCCTACATTTATTCCATTGTATGCCGGAGACCAGTTTAGCTGCGGCATGTGTGGTTTCATGACCCGCCCTAAAGCCAAACTGGTTATTTGGAATAATGCTATTGTCGTCTACCCATTTTAGCAGAGCTTTGTTAATGATTTTTTCAAATACTTTACTGATGCTTGGGAGTAAACTTATCGAACGCATGTTCATTGGGTTTGTACAGTCTTTACCCTTTTTTGCGATGGGCTGAATGATAGCCGTTTTCCAACGCGCGGGATAATATGCATTATTCAACGCGTTGTTAAACAGGACCGTGTATATATCTATTGCCTTTGGGGGCAGGTTCTTGAGTACGTTGCTGCTTTCCTCTAAGTGTTGTATTCACCTTCTGTTCCACTGAACCTTGGTAAAGATTTAAATGCGTCCAGGTTGATGTCTTCCGGGGGGCCGTACTTGAACTCTAAGTCTTGATGTTCCTCCAAATTTGTTGTTATTGCGGGTTGTAGTTTGTTAATTTCCAGTGTCTGCTGGTTCATTAAATTAGCCATCATTTGAATTTGTTGTTTCATGACGGTTAGTTCTGCCTTCATTGCGATGTTGTCTGCCTCCATGTTTTGCATCTATTGGGTTTCTGAGTCGCTGGATACTTTATCTGCGGGTTTTCTTAAGGGACTCATTTTTGACTTACCCCGTTTTATTTTCATCTGCTCCTTATCTTCTCTGGTTTGATTTCTCTATTATTGCTTTCACTGAAAAGAAAAGACCTTTGTCTTTGTTTATTTAGAAACTATGTGTCCTTTTATTATTTTCCTCCTCTGAGTAGCTCGTGTATTCGAGTCCGTAGTCAGACTGGATCTCTTGTGTTACATTTCGAACTTAACTCTATTTAAATATTTCGAATCTATTAATATCTTAAATCTATTAGGTAAAACAGGTTTTGAAGTACCTGCGTTTCTATTATTAAAATACAGTGGTTCAGATTTTCTTTTGTTCGTGTTTTGGGAATGACATTAAGCTGAACAGATTTTGAAGTATCTTGTTTTATGTTTTGATTGTTACCTATCTTATATTTTAGGAATGTTAGCTTTCTTATATTTTAGGGGTGTTAACTCACGCGATGGACTCAGTGTTATGGTTTAACGGGAAGGTGTTCCTCTACATTTGGCGGGTTTCTTTTCAGGTATTCTTTTTACCACCTGGCGCTGGGAGAAATAAAGAGAGAGATCTTTTATTTCGTAATAATATTTTCAAAAAAAAAGTCTGTGACCGCACATTTTACAATTCAGAGATTTGATAAGTTATATTTTACAACTGAAACATTATCTTGGATAAAGAGAAGAAAAATATGTATAATTAATAATTAAAAGAATAAATCGAAGGAAAATACGAAAAAGAAAAACCTTCATTTAAAAAAAAAAAAATAAAATAAAAAAATAATAAAAAAAAATAAAACCAAAAATAAATAATATAAAATGTAAATATTTACATGAAATTATGACAAATTAAGCAAGAAGCTGGGTTATGAGAGGATTTTCAGAACTTTCACAGCTGATGTTAAAGTTATATACTAGTTTACGAATTCTTTCAGAAATCAATTCAACATCCGCCCTTCCGTGGAGACTTAAGGTTGAATAGTGCCAAGGGAGGTCTAGCATCATTTTCAAAACTTTGTTTTGTGATACCTGTAACTTCTTTAAATGGCACCTTGCAGCGTTACCCCATACTGGACACCCATATAACAGTATAGCTTGGAAAATAACTTTATGAATAATAATCTTATTTTCATTTGTGAGTAAAGACTTGCGATTAATAAAAGGGTAAAGCATCTTAATAGCAATACTCATTTTATTAAGAGTACTTTGAATATGTTGTTTAAATGTGAGTCTTGTATCGAGATGAACTCCGAGATACTTTACGGATTGCTCCCATGCAATCGTGGTACCATTTATTTGCAGCTGACTGCTGGGAAGATAGCAAGCTTTTCTCTTTCGGGTAAAAAAGATGGCTTGTGTCTTCCCAACATTTAGCTTGATTTTCCATTTCATATAATATTTTTCAAGTATCTCGATCGCATGCTTTAGATTTGTCTCAACGTTGAGAGAAAATTCATGCGACGCAAATACTGCAGTGTCGTCAGCGAAGATAGCTGATTCACACTGCGGTAGATTTGGAAAATCCGAAGTGTAGATATTGTACAAAACTGGACCAAGTACTGAGCCTTGGGGGACGCCACAATCATAAAATATCAATCTAGAAACATCACAATTGACATGAACCTGAAAACATCTATTGGATAAGAAACTCTGGACGACCTTACACAAATACAAAGGAAACTCGAACTGTATCATTTTATATATTATCCCATTGTGCCATACGGAATCAAAAGCTTTTTCAATGTCTAACAATATCATGCCCGTTGATTGACCACGTGAACGATGGTCTAGAACATGGCTGCAAATTCGTTTAACCTGGTGCGAGGTGCTGTGAAAGCGTCGAAATCCAAATTGGATATCGGGGAAAATATCTTTATCTGAAACAACTTTTAAAATATGTTGTTTCAGGATTTTTTCAAAAACTTTACTTATGTTGCTAAGTAAACTAATTGGCCTGTAACTTTCAGGTTTATCTGGGGCTTTTCCAGCCTTAAGGATAGGTACAACCATTGCTTTTTTCCAACATTGAGGAAAGTATTGACATTTAAGGCATGCATTGATTATAAATGTTAAGTATTTAATTCCAATATGAGGCAATTGTTTTAGATAGGCATTCTTAACTTTGTCTAGTCCTCCTATTTTTCGTGTTTGCAAGCACTTGATTACATTTCTTACGTTTTCTTCTTCTACAAATGCATTTAGAGGAGTTAATTCGTTTGTGGCGTCGAATCTTTCGATTCTGTTACCGACAAGTTCATTAGTTTCAAATTCACCCAAATGCTGAGAGACCAAGTGATTTTTTGAAAAACTTGTTCCAAATAGGTTTGCTTGTTCAAAACCTGTAAAAAAAGTAGTAGAAGAATCCTTCAGAAATGGTATTTTACGGTTTTTATTCTTGATTAACTTCACCACATTCCAGAACGGTTTAGCATTTTTATCCATAACGCTCAGTTTTTTGTTCCATTCTCTATTACGATGGATTTGTATCTGGTCAGTAATGCGCTCATTAAAATGGGAAACCATTGATCGAGAAAAGGGCTGACGGTAATTCTGTTCGATGAATGTTTCTCACTTTAATAAGCTCTAAGATATGGATTGGAAGTTTTTTAAAAATATCTTTTTTTACTCTTTTGGGAATACTTTCATCAACCGAAGAAATTATAGCTTGTGTAAAGTTTTGTACAATAAGGTCAACATCATCTTTACAAGACACTCTTTCAAGATTTGTAGTACTATTTTGAAGGCTCATTTTAATCTTTGATTTGAATGAATTCCAATTAGCATTCTTCATGTCCAGGAAATATTGAATCTTTCTTTCACCCAACCAAGAAAGGTTACAAAAAACAGGATTATGATCTGAACTGAGAGCACTTAACGAAACGGGTTCTGTTATAAGACCAGGGACATTTGACACAAACAAGTCAAGGACAGAGGGGATGCCACGAGAACCTGCGGGAAAATAAGTTGGACAAGGTGGATAAAAAATATTAATTGGTAGTGCCAATGGAAGGGCAGCCAATATATTGCCCCAAGCATTTGCTCTTACACACCCCCAATCTCTATGCCGGCAGTTAAAATCACCACCTAATAGAAATTCACCATTCATTGTGAATAACTTTTTTAAATCCTGCTTGAGCCATTTTCTTTTAATATCCGACGAAGATCCACCAGGGAAATAAACAGAATAGATTTTTACTGTCTTATGGTTTCTTAACTTAATCATTACACCTACATTCTCCACAAGCCTAGTTGGAATTACAGGTAAAAGCGAATGTTGAATTGACTTCCTGATAAGAATCGCCACTCCCCCACCCCTTTGGTCTACTCTATCAATGCGATAGCAGTTAAAGTCAGATGATGGGAGTCTTATATCAAAATTAAGCCAAGTTTCTGTTACTAGAGCAACATCAACTTTATAGCTATTTAAAAAGTTTAAAAAGTCATGAAATTTATTACGTATGCCTTTAGCATTCCAAGTAATTATTTTTATATGTGTATCTGCCATTTTACTTAACATTATTAGTGTATAAAAACTTAGTGGCTAAATGCGCGATCACATTAAATTGTTCTATTTTCGTTTTACAAACTGATAAATTTGAGATCATTTCCATGCACAAGGAATTTAGTTCCTCGATTGTGAAGAGTGCTGAATTGTTGTTGGGTCAATTCTTGTTATTGTTTGATGAAGAAGCGCCGCGTGAGTCATTTTCCCATGCATTAATTGTTGGTGGTAAACTTTGAATTTGCGGGCTTGAATTTGGAAAGCTTTTGCTCGGAGCATTGGTTAGTCCCAGTCGTCGCTGTGGCTGTGGAAGCGTAGGAAAATCACTCATAGAGGCAAACGAAATCGGTTTTTGGCAAGCTTGATGATTTGAAATTTGAGTTGATGCAGCGAAATGAGTTCTTGGATGGATCTTGGATCTTCCAGATGATCTTTCTTTTATTTCTAAGTATTTAGATCTACTGGTGCATGTGACGTCAGTAGCTTTATGATTGCCGTTGCAGTTGGCACATTTATTTACCGAAGCGTTATTACATTCGCTTGTTTTGTGTGAACCAGCGCAAGTAGCACAATATGTTTTTATGTGACAATTTCTCTCACCATGTCCAAACATTTGACAATTAAAGCATTGTGTCACCTTACCTTTGATTTTCCTTTGGAAGTTCCAGCTCACTTGGGTATGAAAAATTGAGCGATAATTTTTTTTAAGTTCACTTAATTTAATTGTTCCATTTTCAAAGTGAATGAGATAAAAAAAGTCAGTAAATTTATCATGTTTTTTTTCAATTTTTTTAACATCAGAACATTTTAAGCCAAGCGAAATGAGTTCAGCTTTGAGTTCATTAGTTTTTATATCATCCAGTCCATACAAAATAACTTTGAAAGTTTTAGCACTTTTAATATCATGAGAAAAATATTGACAGTTATCTTCTTTTAGTTTTTCTAACACAATATTAAATGATTCAATAGTTCCGAACATTATTTTTATACCAATTGTTAATTTTTTTATTGAATAACTGGATATTTTAAGCTTTTTCATGAGGCTATGCACATATTCTGGTGATTTTTGCAGCACTTTGATTGGTGGCACATACACTTTTCTGATTATTGGCGAATCAGTTTCGTCCATTTCAGAATTATCTGTATCTGGATGGCATTGTAGGGGAGTGAATTTATTATGGTAGGGGTTTTTACCAAGCCCACTTGTTGGATGCATAGTGGAACGAAGTTTTTTATCCGAGGACAAGCAATTGTCCCCGGTATCAGGCGATCTATCGCGTTTGGGAATGGTTGTAATGAGAACTCGCGACCGAGATGAACACGTCAAACGCAGTCGAAAGCTCCGGGTGTACTGATGGGAGAAATAAACTTGCAGTCCACTATGCAATTAAGGTTTTTGTGGACCCGCTGAGACCCAGCAATTAGTGCATCAAGTCGGATCACTAGCATTCACAGTAGTGTTACCACTTAACAACTGTAACTTAAACATTGCAACCGACATAGCATTATAATATAAAATCCAGCAGGAACAATTCATATATTAATTTCAAAGCTGCAGTAATAATATTACAACAACAACTTAATATTAACTTCTCATGTGACGCAATGTATTTACTTGCATGAAGCTTCATCACAGACCATAAGTATTCCTTGAATGTAGTGCAAGCCGCTTAAAAACCTGAAGAAGAGTTATCGAACAAATTCAATAATAATTTCCTTAAAGTCGTGAGCCCATCCTGTTAGGACACAAACTTATGGCACATGAAAACAAAATAGAAAAACACCAGGCACACACTCCCCCCGGGATAAAATGTCCTGCTGTTCTATCGAGCCGCATATTCTTAAGATCTACTATTGTACTCGTACTTGAGAGGAATTGGGTCCTTTCATTTCGCACACCCATCATGCGTAACCCGTGAAAAAATATGCCGAGAATATTTGTTATCCTATGGGTTTAACACGATTTACAGTGATTCCATTTTGAAAGTTTGCCAACAAGGATATGATAAAAGCAAAGTATGTATTTCAACACTACCCAGCAGCTCTGAAGGGTGCGACCAACGATTGTGTATTGTTCCTCGATGTCCCCTGAAAGAGAAACTTACATGCTAGGACCTTCATTTTTTCAACCTTCATTGGTGTGTGTTTCGTTTTTTCCTTTCCCATTTGGGGTTTCTTTTGATTCCTTAAGCCCAACATTAAGATTGCATAGCGATCGTTCGTTTGGGAGGATACGTAGGTTGCTAACAGGCAGCAAAACGGAAACAAAAAGGAGACAAAAAAGGACGTTAGCAAATAGAATGTAAAGTGAAATCAACCCATAAACGACATGGTGTCGGGTGAGTGAACTATGTGTGTACATGCAACATACAGGACCCCCATGCTCGGATTTAAGGCTGATTCGAAGGATATGTGTGACTGGAATTGAATTATGCAAATTACCAATAGAGTTCGTGCACACAGGATAACTGGTTTTCACTGAGCGAAACCATAAATGCCTCGGGGGATTCTTGTGCGACCATTTAGTGGAGCTCATCTATTGATTCCTGTCGATATGGCCCACTGCGTCCGTCGGGGAGAAATGCGGAGACGCATACGAATCAAAGAAAGAAATTGCACATCCATACCTTTCTTACTGCACGAAGGTGTGCCCTTTGTCTGTCTGGTATTCATCCGTAGCTGCTTTGTTGTCTGGTACCATGTGCACCGGAGCAGAACCCCAGCAAATTGCATTATTGAGCATTTATGAAAGTTTAAATTTTATTGGTAACGGAATGCAATTACACAAGCACGTTTCATCCTTCACTGGCATGGAATGTCGAATCCTCAATTGGGAATGCAATTAAGTGGAAGAGATTCCTGGATCCCTTTGAACATAACTTGATGCAAATGTAAGGCGATTAGTTGAGAATGTGTGCGCATTCAAATGTATCATCAGTTTGTTACTTGATGTCCCGCCGGGATCACTATTGCCTGCATATGTCCTGTGTACGAGTATGAATAACAGATGTTTGGCGATGAACAATCAGTTTTGAAAATCTCCCGCAGACTTTCCGAATAAAGTTGACCAGATGAACTCGTGTCTCGTGTTTTGTATACTAAGTAGGTCGTATTCAATTGATGATACATACAAAAAATTCTTTTTATTTTCTATTACTAGTCATGTGTAAAAATGGCGAAATAACAAATCAACGCCGCACAATCTACTGATCCATAAGACTCAAGCTTGACATCCTTTGTTTTTATATCTGACATGTGCATGGTCACACCCAGTCAGATTTATTATCTGCTTCGATATCATACTTGACGACTGTAAGGCGATGTCCTATCTGGGTTTATTCCCAATAGTCCTATCGCTTCGAATGCTTCAATAAATAACAACAACAGGGTGAGAATTTACGCCACAGAGCGAGGGTTCGTAACTGAATATCCTTGCATAAATCCCAAGGAGCCTCATCTTGAGTACAAATTCAAGGGAAAATGCTAAGCAGTTGCCGCCTGGCGGTTGCTCTCTTTCACACTCCTTTTAACTGCTGCGAATTTTTCTTTCGTGATCACAAATGTTGTTAAAGTGGTCCCTTGAGCTTGAAATGCAAATATTTGTTTCACAGTTAGTGGCAATTCCATGAGAAGACGTATTATAAAATCGTATTCAAGAGGACGAACACATAAAAGTGTGTGTTGCGAAATCCTTCATTGATAAACAAATGATTCCGAAATGGAGGTGTAAAATATTGTACACCTCGCGGAAGGTAGAATTCAATTTCCTTTTACTATGTGTATGTTTCTATACCATCTTTTTTTATAAAACGCGCAGGCAAAAGGGATTTTGTGATATCATGACAGTTCAATATACAGTGCAGGCGGAAGATGTCAATACGAAATGTCGATACATTGAATGTCTGGCGATTGAAATCGTAGTGCAGCGCATACCCAGGCGTGTGTAGGTCGACTGAAGAACGATTATTTGTGTCATCTGTCCGTTAAAAATGGACTAATTTATTTAGTGAGTTTTGGTGAGCAAAAAGCTTGAGGAAAAGGAACGCAACCTCTGAGTTCGTCATCATCATAATCATCATCGGCACTACAACCGGGATCTGGTCTTGGCCTTATTTAACAAGTCCGAGGCTTGTTAAATTTTCCATAATAATTTGTTTTTCCGGGCAACGTTATTAGCCTTGCGCCTCTGAGTTCATTTGAGGAAAATTTGTGGTAGTATTTGTAGAATATGATTAAGCAG
The DNA here is from genome assembly GCA_963931805.1 of Microdon myrmicae. Taxonomy (NCBI): domain Eukaryota; kingdom Metazoa; phylum Arthropoda; class Insecta; order Diptera; family Syrphidae; genus Microdon; species Microdon myrmicae. Next base: position 256,296,417 of record OZ007497.1, on the reverse strand, counting down.
AGTACCTTCCGTCGGTGGTTGAATTCAATATATACGCACAAACAAGTTTTTGGAGCCATCCTTAAGGCGCACAGCGCAGGGCGATCGGAAGGAGAGGGAGAGAATAAGGAAAGGTAATATCGATGACTAGAAATTATGATGAGGGGAAAGTACATGAACATGCAGAGCGATTCGTCTAAAGAGAGACAGCTCATGTTTATCCGTGCGCGATGTGAACAGATTGAGTCTTGGATTAAGGGTGTTGTTGAAGACTTGTGCCAAAGCTCCCCAATCAGTTTCACTGTTCGTTTTTGCATATTGTCGAGTGTGTGCAGTGCTGTTTTCGATGCACATGCAAAATATGAGAATTCTGCTTTAGGACAAATGTACGGCCTGCTATAGTAGCCAGGTTCGATGGGATGAAGTATTTGTTACATCTCTTAAGTCCCATTTATTTGGCTGCATTTTAGGTGCTTACAATTAGAAGTCAAATTATGATGAGTTCCTTCAATTGGCTGTACAAAGAAATTTTGACAGTTTTTTTTTTTGCAGCTTTGAAGATAAGAGAAATTGGTACAATGTATTTTATTCAAGGTATTGTATTCAGGCAGCATATGAATTCTGGGTTGAAAAAATGACTCGACTTTTAAGGTAATCCGAGAATCGGGGCAATTTTTTAGTTCTTCGCAAGAAGTGATGTGGTGTTCGGCCAGGCCATGAGTTATCCACCGGGACAATTGGTAGTCGAAAGGAGCAATATTTAGTAAATACGACGGGTGGGGTAGAATATCCCATTAAAGCACCTCCAAAGTTTCCTTGAGCACGTTTGCAAAACGTGGCCGAGCGTTGTCATGCTGAAAGTCTACTTTGTCATGTCTTTTGGCATATTGAGCATATTAAGTGTGTCAGTGACATCATAGACAAAGATGATGTACATGAGGTCATTGATGTACTCAAATCAAAAAACACTATCCGGTTATAAACTCAAATAACCCCCAGAACGATAATGCAATTAATTGCACATTTCATTGCAATCGGTGAACAACATAAAGCAATTAATTTCATATTCCAAAACAATTGCCCAATAATGCAAAAGCAATTAATTGCATATTCCGGGACGATTAACAAATCACGGAAAAGCAATTAATTGCATACGAAACACTAAAGAAGTAATTGGGTCGATTCGCAATTGCGGATATTGAACTGTGCTGGGAATCGATGAAGAAATATCGGCTGACGCCGCAGTACAAAGCAATTGCGAATTGAAGGTAAAATACGGAAATTCGGTCACTGCGAAATGTAATTCCATTACCGTAATCGGAAGGTGTTAACCCCGAAGTGACGAGTTTTGATTAGGAACAAGTTAGCGGCAGTTGATGGTTGGTGATAGAAGTGAGTTCTACTTTGCGGTTTCGAAGCGCAAGTTTTTGATCGTGGAAGTTAAATGAAGAGGTGATCAGTCACGGTAGTGAGTAGTAAAAAATCGAGTAGAAACGAGGAGTCTGCAAAGTAAAAGAGCAGTGAAGGATAAAGGAGAAATAGGTGGAGAATCAGTGACCTAAGGAAGAAGTGCCTAATTGTTTCGATTAAAAATAATATTTGTGATCAATTAAGAATAGCAGCAGTGCAGTTAATGATAAGATACACTAAGAACTCAAGATAAGAAAAGCACAATTCGTATAGAGCTACGCTAAAGTGCACAGAACAATGAGAAAGTGGTAAAGTAGTAAAATAAAAGTTTTTGGAAATAAACAATTTGAATTTATGTTACTAACATTAAGGAACATTGTGAACTACAAGTTAAGTAAAAGTTTGTTAAATAAAGTTTAGAAAAAGTGTAATCAAGATAATAAAATAAAAGAAAAGAGTGACTAATATAAATTGGTTTTCATTTATTCCTGGAATGTTTGAAATTATGTTATTAACATTAAGGATCATTGTGAACCATAAGTTAAGAGAAAGTTTGTTAAATAAAGTTTAGAAAAAGTGTAAAGAAATTAAAAAAAAAAGATAATAAATAAAAGAAAAGAGTGACTATTATAAACTGGTTTTCATTTATTCCTGGAAAGACTCGTAGAAACCATAACTCGCGCGAGTTAAGGCCCCAATTATTCATATCCTTATAAGACTATAGAATATATAGAATTATATAAAAATATGAATCACCAAAACAGTAATCATTTATTGGCACCCAAAAGATGGATCGTCTAATCCCATACATAACGAAAGTACATCACCATCCAAACTGCTAGATGTCGCCTCAGATAAACTTAACGAATCGACAGTCAGATAATAATGATAGAACGATTCCATTTCCTCTTTTCCTGGTGAAGCTGATCGAGTGAGCATGTATCTTAAATTGCAATTCTGCAATTTATTAGTACTATTAATTAAAACAAATATATTTTTAATGTAAAATTTATGTTTAGTTAATAATTACCAGAGTTCGAAATAGAACTATAAAAAAATTTGTAACCTTAGACTTTAATATTTAATTAAATAAAATATATATATTATGGAATTGTGTCTAGATTACTTAACTCGCTCAATTACATCAATATTGTTGATAACGTTCCCCGGTGATAGTTTCGTTAGGCTGGTGTAGCTAATAGTAGATCATTCCGAACTGATCCCACCAGTTGCACAGCATTACCTTCTTGCCATGAATATTCTGTTGAAGTTGATGCAGGGCCAGGTTTACTGCTCTTGCTTTTGGAGCAGTTGTTCGCACATGTTAAATGTGTCAGTGACATCATAATCAAAGACGATGTCCAAGGGATCATTGACACACCAAAACATAATAACGCCATCCGGTTTTAAACTCGAATGACCCCCGAGGCGATAACATTATTAATTGCACATTTTAAACCATTTAACACAAAAGCAATTAACTGCATATGCCAAAACGATTGCCTAATAATGCAAAAGCAATCAATTGCATATTCCGGAACAATTAACAAATCACGGAAAGGCAATTGATTGCATACAAAGCATAAGCGAAATTAATTGGGTCAGTTCGCAACAGAAGAGCTTGAACCCGGGTTCAAGTCAATGAGGAAGTATTGACGGGTTCAGCGAAAACACAGTGGTTGCGAACTGAGGGCAATAAGCGGAAATGAGGGCAATTAAAATGCAATGGCAGTATCGTCGTCGGGAGATATTGACCCCGATGTGTCGCGAAAGGTTTAGGAGATAATTAGCGGGCAGTCGGTGGTTGGTGATAGTCTATCGTTGGCCGGGAAGTGAGAATTTGATCGCGGAAACCGGTAGTTAGTGGAGGGGAGTTTTGATAGTTGTTACGTACGTCGGCCACCACCATCATTTGAAAATTTGTGTTTAATATAATTTTGTTTTAACATGGTATGATGGTAAGGTGGTGGAGGAATTGCACGATCCTGAAGTGAGTTTCTGAACCCACCCTGATTCGGGTGTGGATCGTGCAGTTCTTCGAGTTCGAATTTGTTTTTCGAAGTGGACGTGAGTGGAGGGCGAGAGAGATGGAGATTAACGTTGTTTGAAAAATACGGTTCGGAATTCCGTTGTTGACGTTTGACAACGGAAAAAGCAGGAAAAGGAAGAGAGGAAACGTTTTGTTTTTGGTTCGATACGGTTTTTTTTTTGGATTCCGTTCAAGGTGGAATCAAGAAGAAAAAGAGAGAAGCACTGACCTCGAAAAGGAAAGGATTGATTGTGATAATCTAAAAGTGGAAGAATGTATAAATTTTGCCAGAAGTAATTGTAAGGTTAACGAATGTATAAATTTTGTCAGAAGTAATTGTATTGTTTTGTAATCGAGTGATTTGTTTAAAGTTAATAAAATAAAAGTTGCAAACTTTGCTCGACGAGAAAGAGGACTGACTTTTGTTCATTTTGGATGATCATGCTGGTGGTATATAGCAGGGAGAACGAAAACCTTTGAAGTATTCTGCGGCTGTGAACTGGAAAAAGCGATGAGAAGAATAACATAAGACAGACCGAGAAACTCCCACATCAATAATGATACAATAATATTAATATTGCAACAATAGCGGATATCGCAGCAATAGATTATATCGCAGCAACCCACATATGCAACCATTCGCGGGGTTTTTGGCAACCATTGGCGCATCTGTGTGCAGTACAATTTAATTTAACGTCGGCCTCCATAACAATTAACTGGAACAGGTAACCCATTCAATTTTTGTATGTACCTACCCAATTTTATGTGGCAGAGAAACTGTCACAAACTGGCGCTGCGGACAAACCTTCCCGAGGGACCACGGCAGGTTTGGTAGAATGCTGTCGAATCTTCTGTGACCTGAAGGCTTTGGCAGATTGGTGTGACATTGAAAATAGCTATGCGTTCGTGAGCGGAGACTGGCAGAGGGAGCGGGCGCAAAAAGAAGGAATATTTTTTTTTTCCTCTCTCTTTATTCATTTAAAAAATTTATTTATTTATTTACTAATTTATTTGTCAGTCTTGTGTGAAGGACATTTGTCGGAAGCTTCTTCCGGTGAAAATTGTAATATTTAAATTGTTCAGTATTATTTATTGTTGACCTTGATCGATTTTTGAAGTATTTTTTTATGTGAGGCTGCTTTTCTTCTTTTTCGGCTGCGCGTTTGGTTTTCGTTTAGATATTTTTTTTTGTTGTGTTACAAAATTGACCAGAAAGTGGTCATTATATTTGCTTACCCCTTTCTCTCTCTCTCCATTTTTCGCCCACTGAGGACGGCGATTGTTAGTTGAATTGTGGTTTTTCGTTTTGACTGGCGGATGTGGTGTGTGTTTTTCCCTTGTTTTTCCTTCTCTTCCCCTTTGAGAGTATTTGTTTGGTGCTTTTGTGATTGTGTGAATCCGGTGGCAGCCCATCCTGTGTTCCCGCTGAAGGTTGGGGAATTGTGTTTTTGGTGTTTTCGACTGTCGTTTGGTTTTCGAGCTGTTGTTTGCGGGTTGATCTTCTCTGTTGTTGCGGGTCTCCTTGTTGTGTGTTAGGCCAATATAGTGTTTGCGAGAGGGGAGAGCTCGTCGGACGGCGTCCTGTTGTATCTTGGGAGCGTGTTTGTTTTTGTTTTCGCCCCCTTTCTATTAGTTGATACTGTCGGCGACGAGGTTGTTTTTTCTTTTCTCCGCGGGGTATCCGGGATTAGCTTTGGTGTAGGTGACCTTGAGATCTGTTTAGACGGCCGGCAGATGCAGACAAGGCAGCGTCAAAGAGATGTCCGAGAGGGCACCCCTGCCCGGGCACGACCCGAGGCATTTCCCGAGCCGCCGGTTGACGAGGTGGATCCGGAGGCGTTCCATGATTCGAGGGACGAATTTGTGGACGACCGATCGCCAACACGCCCCCCTTCCACCGTCGGTAAATAGCCTGTCGGGAGCATTGAGGACACGCCGATGCCCTCGTATTTTAAACTGGGCCCACAACCATGTCCTGTACGGACCATGCTGGGCACAGATAGGGTTTTCGATCTTGTGTCGAAGGCGGTCCCCATGTTTTCGGGACAGGAAGGACCGGATACGGCCGAGAGACTCTCTTCGTTTCTCAAGGGCTGTAGAAGGACCTTGGATGGGCTGGCGGTGGAGGAGGAACACACCTTCCTCCGGTGGCTGCCCTCTAGGCTGAGCGGCGAGGCCTATCGGATGTTCGAGGAGAGACCACCCACGACATTCCTTGAAGCGGAACGGCGTCTTAGAGAGGCCTACGAACCCCGGGTGTCGTATGAGGAGTTGTGTGCACAACTTTCCAAAATGCGACAACTTCCTTCCGAGGATGCCACAGGCTTTGTTTCCCGAGTGAAGCGGGCCGTGGTACGGTGCGAGGAGGCAGCTGAGCGCTTTTATGGTCGCCAGGGTAGGTCCGTCTTCGCCAGCCAGCTTGAGGGCATGGCCAAACCGGTGTTGGTAAGGGGTCTGAGGGAGGAAGGACTAAAGCACTTCCTCCTCACGTTGGGTAATGTCCCTTTTCGTAGCCTGGTGGACCACCTAACCGGATTTGAGCGAGCTCGAAAGGAAATGTTGAGGCAGGACGACTTGTTTGTAGATGCGCGGCACGGGATCGCCGAGCGGGTGCCGGAAACACTGGAGTTGGGACCGGGAAGTTGCTCGACCCTTTTGGAAAACTCATCCCCCACTTTTAGGGATTGTACCGCGGCGCCGGCGCCGGTTTTATCGAACTTAAATCCCCGGGCGGTGTCATTCGTGTTGCCGGCCGAATAGCCTGATAGTCGTCGACGGGGGGAGGATGGTTTCGTTCGGGAGCAGTCGTACGGGCCTCTCAATTATAGACGGGATGCTGGTGCCTATGCTCCGGCCTCCTCTGGCGAGGGAGCGTGGTCAAATACCGTGTCTTCCTCGAGTCGGAGTGAAGGGTCGCAGGGTTTGGCTCAAGGGGCGTATGTGCCTGGAGATCGATCGGGTCGGGACAATCCGTTCAGGGATCCGGTTGATCGATCGGCGTACCCCCTGGAATCCCAGACAATATGCAATTTTTGCAATCTGAGGGGTCACGTGTACGACGAGTGTCTACAAAGACGAAACACTCCCTTCTGTCGCGAGTGTTGGCGGTATGGCCACGATATAGTGGACTGCCCGGATCGTCCGACGAGGACGCGCGGTCCCCAGACCACATACAGGGGTAGAGGTCAGCAGGGCGGATTCGCACGACAGGAACCGCCTTATCAGCGACCACAGTTTCAGCGGAGAGCCCTACCAGAGCCGCAGCCCCCGTCTACGGGCGGCGGGCCGGCGACATCAGGCCCCAGAGTATTCAGCGTCCAGTGCTGTTGCGAGTCTTGTGGCCGCCAAGGTCATAGCTTGCACGGGTGCGAATACAGGCAAAGGTGGGAACAACAACAGAGTTCCCAGGGTTCTCCCCACAAGCGGCACGGCGGAACAGCACCTGTTGCGAGCCGAGAGCAAGACACCCGTGTGGAGACTGGGGCGGGCGCGAGAAATAGGCGCAGAGGGCGTCGGAGGCAGCGTCGGCGAGGTCGAGGCGCCGGTAATGATAGCGCGAAAAGTAGGGATTCTCGGAAGGTGGATGGAGATGATGGGCGACGATCGTCCGTGTCGAGCGGTGGCGGTAAGCGACCCGACTCCATGGACTCAAAATCCTCAAAGACGGATACGAGACATGATGCCGCATCAGGCAGCGCGGGGAGCCGGGAATGGCAGCCCCGGCGCATTGGGCCCAAAGTGGGCAGAAAGAATAGCCCCAGTTCCGCTAGTTCGGAGTCCAGTGGGACTCCCGAGCGGAATATTCCTGAACGGAGGAGCGGATCATTGTGCGAGTTTTGCGGTCGACACACTCACAAGGCGGCAGAGTGTCGACATAAGGCGAAATGGGAGAGTTCGGCAAGATCCTACCCGACCGCACTAAAAACGAAACCCAGCTCCAGCTGTTCTCAGTTTTCGCCGACTCGAGTCCCGATTGTCGCTCTCCCTCTAGACATTGGCCGTAGGAACCCTACGCGCCTAATCGTGGACACCGGCGCTGGGATCAGCCTGTTGAAGCTGAAGGCACTCCATCCTAGATATGGCATGGATGTGCATAAATCTACAACGCTCCAAGCGCTGTTTGTCAAAGGCAAGTCGGGGGGATGCTGCACTGGGAATTTCAAGTTGCACCATGAGATTCCCTGCAGTTTCCAAATAGTAGACTCCTTGCCGGGTTTGGAGGAAGACGGATTGTTGGGGTACGACTTCCTGTCTCGGAATTGTAAGGTAGACGGGCCGGGTGGTTGTTTGGTTTTTCCCCGAACGACCGTAAATCCCGTGCCATTCTCCATTCAATTTATCAGCAATGGGACGGGAAGGGTTGAGCGTGTGGCAGCCAAACGGGGAGACGTGCCAAAGGGACCTGTTAAGGCCGATACTGCGGCAGGTACTCGCCCGGAGACCCTACCCATACAGGGGAGGGCTGCGAAAAGCTGTTCAACCACGTGCTACCCACGGGGTCATCCGGATGAACCCCGAACAGCGGACGTTGGTAATATAGTTATTAGACAACACCTTTAATAAAAGAACAAATAAGGGAAGGATAGGCCTTCCTATAACTTGGAGCCCCTGATCCTAGCTGGTCAGACTCTGGTTACCCCCCCGGAATCTTCGTCCTCGTAAAGGACCTTCGTCGAGGGAGACCAACTTGAGAGTCTGACGAAAAGTCTTTAAGGCCGGGCCTAATGCTGCAGGCGCAGTCCCAGCGCAGACTGCAGAGGCAAACCCCAGTGCTGGGGGTTGGATCGCAAATATGAAAGTGCGAAAGCGCACTATAATGTCGGGTGATGGTAGGTTTTGCCGCCGAAACGGGACAAACCCCCGATCTACCAACCCATGGACCGGGGCAAGTACCGAGTCCAAAAACAGGAGGACTAAATAAGATGTATAAGAGCGGGACGTTTTGCGCCGGCCGGGTGACATTTTGGAATGGTTGAACGAGAGGGGATCACCTCGCCTTGGCGGGGGAGTCCTAACCGGATCGTGTGGGCGGTCGAGCTTTTGGTCGGACCATCGGATTGAGTGTCGGACCCGCCGCGGACGTTTGTGTTGTCCTTGGTTTTGTGGAGTGCTTGTCTGTTGTTCCCCCTCTTACATTAATACCTACTAGTTAATTTATTTATTTATTTATTTATACTAACCCTCATATATAAGTAGTATAATCCCTACTAACAGTAGCACTTAAGCAGGTAGACTACTTAATTTATTTATTTATTTATTTATTTGTACTAACCCTCATATATAAGTAGTATAATCCCTACTAACATTAGTACTTAAGCATGTAGACTGATTTATTTATTTATTTATTTGTTTATTTGTTTGCTCTCCGCCGTCCACTCTCCGGCGTGACATTCCTCTCCTAAGAATGCCACGCGGTCTTGTGGAGGGGGGGGGTGTGTTACGTACGTCGGCCACCACCATCATTTGAAAATTTGTGTTTAATATAATTTTGTTTTAACATGGTATGATGGTAAGGTGGTGGAGGAATTGCACGATCCTGAAGTGAGTTTCTGAACCCACCCTGATTCGAGTGTGGATCGTGCAGTTCTTCGAGTTCGAATTTGTTTTTCGAAGTGGACGTGAGTGGAGAGCGAGAGAGGTGGAGATTAACGTTGTTTGAAAAATACGGTTCGGAATTCCGTTGTTGACGTTTGACAACGGAAAAAGCAGGAAAAGGAAGAGAGGAAACGTTTTGTTTTTGGTTCGATACGGTTTTTTTTTGGATTCCGTTCAAGGTGGAATCAAGAAGAAAAAGAGAGAAGCACTGACGTCGAAAAGGAAAGGATTGATTGTGATAATCTAAAAGTGGAAGAATGTATAAATTTTGCCAGAAGTAATTGTAAGGTTAACGAATGTATAAATTTTGTCAGAAGTAATTGTATTGTTTTGTAATCGAGTGATTTGTTTAAAGTTAATAAAATAAAAGTTGCAAACTTTGCTCGACGAGAAAGAGGACTGACTTTTGTTCATTTTGGATGATCATGCTGGTGGTATATAGCAGGGAGAACGAAAACCTTTGAAGTATTCTGCGGCTGTGAACTGGAAAAAGCGATGAGAAGAATAACATAAGACAGACCGAGAAACTCCCACATCAATAATGATACAATAATATTAATATTGCAACAATAGCGGATATCGCAGCAATAGATTATATCGCAGCAACCCACATATGCAACCATTCGCGGGGTTTTTGGCAACCATTGGCGCATCTGTGTGCAGTACAATTTAATTTAACGTCGGCCTCCATAACAATTAACTGGAACAGGTAACCCATTCAATTTTTGTATGTACCTACCCAATTTTATGTGGCAGAGAAACTGTCACATAGTGAATCAGTGACGAAGTGGTCGGGCCGAGTGAGCTAAAAGAGGAAAGTCATCTCGCGAAATGTAAATGTCAGTACAGCTCCGGGATTATCGAGTTTAACAGAAAAAGTTGTGAAGTAAAGTCAAGGAAGGAGATGGTTGCCGACATCAAAGTTAAAGACAAGTTAAGTGTTAACTGAATCTCCAACTGGAGAAAATTGTAAAATAAAATTACAGAAATAGTTTGCTATTGACATTAAGTAGATAGATAAGTTAAGTGTTTGACGAATCTCTATTTGGATAAATATGTGAATAAAGCTGTTGACGTCCGGCACCGTGCTTCCTCGGTTGAGGGAAGAGCGAGGACCTTTTGTTTTTCTTTTAGTTATTATTCCTTTTATTTATTATTCCGCTCCGATAGAAAGTACGTTTGAGCGGAAATTTGTTGCAATTGATAATTAATTAATTAAGAAAAAAAAACTAATTCCGTCTCCTTAATATTGTTTATTTTGTGTATCATCTTCTTCACTCAAGGACAACTTATTCTCAACTCAAAACATAAATTTACTTGAGACTGTAAGCAATTCAACTAACTCTGTTCTCTAACTCAACTTCAAACTCAAACTGATTTTACTATTGAATTTTTTCTCTACTTATAGAACATTGTGTTCTAATTTACTGTAAATTATAATATGAACAAAACAAATTTTCTCAAAGTATTCCTTTAGTTTCTGTAACTTTTAAATTGAATAAAATTTGAACGAAAATCAAAGTGCTCTGTTTTGAAATAAAAAGGGGCAAGTTATTAAATGTGCTGTAACTGGCAATATTGTGAATGTTTATGAATGGTATGTATTAAGTGAGAATGTAATATATGTTAAAGGAAGTTTTTAAGGATGTGTAAGGAGATTCAGTGTTAAATTTAATAAGGGTAGTATTCTGGAATACAACAAAGCAAAAGAAGCAGATGATTGCCGACGTTAAATTTAAAGACAAGATATGTGTTAACTGAACCTCCAATTGGAGAAATTTGTTAAGTAAAATTGCAGAAATAGTTTGCTGTTGACATTAAGTAAATAAATAAGTTAAGTGTTTGCCGAACCTCTGTTTAAATAAAAATGTGAATAAACCAAAAGAAGAACAAATTAAGTGATCATTGAATCTCCAACTGGAGAAAATTGTACAGTAAAATTGCAGAAATAGTTTGCGGTTGATGATGTGAAACTCCTATCTAAAAGAATTAGACGAAGTACTGTAGTTAAATAAAATAAGCAATAGAAAAAATAAAAGTGGATGAAAATTAATGAACAACATTGAGTATTAATTTTCTGGATTTTATGGCGAATATAAAAAAAAAAAGGGAAGATTCGGTTGCCGTTCCTCTTGGTGTCGTGACTCTGGTATCGGTGAATTCCACAAACCATAACTCACGTGAAAAAATGACCCTCGACGTCCTTTGCTTTGAGTTTATAGGGAACCAAATTTCCGGATTTTTACACAATATCCATGGCTTAGAGGTGATTTGAAATTGCTTGTGGAGTCGGGAGAACCTCTTGAGTTTGACATGACTCTTGGTTCAATAACGCCGCCAGCTCAGCGTCTTCACAGTTTACTGGCCTGTCCGGTTTCCTTGTCGCCAATGTCAAAATCGCCACTTTTAAAACACCGGAACCACTACTCACACGTTCTTATTGATGGAGCATGTTCTCCCGATTTATGGATGGAGCATGTTCTCCCGATTTATGGACAAGAGAGCATTTATAGAAATGAGAAATAGATTGGTTGAAAATTCTCAGCCGCGTGGAACATAAAAAAGAAATAGGCAAATTTGCCTCTACCCAAAATTACAGAAAACAGATTAATTCATCCATTGAATCAACTCCATAGTGAAGCCGCTTTAACAAGGCTCCATGTGAAATTCTGTCCATCACTGTTGAGGTATTTGGTGCGGTGCGATTTGCTAAGAAGCAGTGAATGAAGGGGCTTCACTTTTCAGCAAGGTACGTCATCCGATTTTTTTTTTTAGAATTACGTACAAAACGTATTAACGAACACTAAGGAGATCATTATTCCTAGATATTTCATAATTTAACGTTTAATTAACCACTCCAGACTTTTCAACAGACCAGAAGTCAGTGCGTAGATATGAAGAAGAGAATGATAGACCATCCTTTTTTGGAATTGGCTGGACGTTCGCTGACTTCATTTGAGAATTAGAAATTGTCAGTTGAATACCATAAAACCCAAATGTGGAAATGGCGACAGAGTTTAAAGCAAATCTGGCATATAAGTTCCAGCTTGTGTTCAAAATGAGCCGGAACTGATATAATATCAGGCGGCGATAAGTTATGGTTATATATATGGACACCCACAGTAAAGAAATTGCACACTTGGCCACGTCGTGGAGCTCTCGAGTCATTGCAATGGCCCGATATGAAAGATAAATAGCATTTCGGTACAATATTTTCTTTACTGTTGGATGTGATGTTTGGTTGACATCTATGGGGTGACTCCACAGTCAGCTTAAAAATAGCTATAACTTTGGAAAAAAAATAATAAAAGGAAATCTAATAGAAGTATAGCATTCCAAAAGGGAGTACTGTTGGAGGTGTATTGCGTTTGTTGTATTTCAGAATACTACCCTTATTAAATTTAACACTGAATCTCCTAACACATCCTTAAAAACTTCACTTAACATATATTACATTCTCACTTAATACATACCATTCATAAACATTCACAATATTACCAGTTACAGCACACTTAATAACCTGCACCTTTTTATTTATTGAAAACATAGCAACTTGGATCGATCTAGAGTAGTAAGAAATTTTTTCAATATTTTGTTTTTTCTCTCTAAATTTTTTAGGAATATTTTCTACTTGGAAGCTTTCCTTTTTACTAACATACATTTTTTTCGATAGAAATTTCTATCTATATTCTTTGAAAATTCTCTTTTCAATTTTTTTTCGACGACATTTCCGTTTCTTTTCCTTCTCGTCGAAAATTTTCTTTCTTTTCAGTTTTGGGTCCAAACCATATCGTTTCCATATATATATATTGAATAATAACATAAAGGCCATTTTTTCATAAACCATATTTTTAAGAATTGATAACAAATTTTCGCCATACTTTAATTCAAATTTTCAATATTACGAGCCCATATTACACGAGACAGGCGGCTAGGCAGGGGGAAGAACAATTCCACTATCAACAGATACTCAGTAAAACCCCTGAAATGGCTCTGTCTGTCGGAATTTCTGATGTTTTCAGAATCGTCCCTACCTTTGACGGGAAACCCTGCGACTTAGGTAAATTTATTTCCGGGGGAGACGTTTTATTTAGATCCATAAAGAAGGCAGACCCGGATATATACGAGACGTTTTTAGATCTAGTCAAAAATAGACTAGAGGGTCATGCTTACGATCTGATTAGGTATAGCCAAATCGCTAAGTGGGAGGATTTAAAAGATAAACTCGAATCGGAATATAAAGAGGAGCAATCTCGGTCGACGGCACACAATGAGTTGATTTCTCTGAAACAACGCTACAGAGAAACCGTCCGGGAATACGGCGATAGAGTCGCGAATGCTCTAAGGACTTTAAACTCTGCCACGTGTGAAATAATAGCAGACGCGGTGGTTAGGGAATTCTTAATGGAAGAAAACAAAAAATTGGCCGTACAAACATTTGAAGATGGACTAATGAACGAACAGCTAAAGATACTAGCTAAAGTCCATGGGGGAAATAATTTAAAACAGTCGATTGCACATGTAGTATCACATGGTGCTCGAATGGACAACTCTCCCAGGTCATATCAATACAATGAAAAACCTACATTCAATAGTATAGTCTGCCAAACCTGTGGTAAGCCAGGGCATACACAGGACACATGTTATCGGAACATGCAATCCAACTTTTTTCCGAATAGACAACCCATAAAAAGGGAATATAACATTGTATGTAATTTCTGTGGACGGAATAATCACACAGAGAATGAGTGTATATACAAGATATCTAGGAATGGATCGGCTTCAACAAATTACCAACAAGGTACAACAACGCGTAACCCATTCCGAAATAATCCTACAAACTCTGAAAATCGTTTTGGTGAAAATTCTAGGACCACCAATAGACAAAACGATACACAAAATGTTCACTTTTCTCGGGTGCAAGAGTCGGAAAACGAGGCCTGACGCCAACCAAAATTTATGGAAGACAGACCAAAGTTTTCTATTTACAGCATTAGATCTTTGGAAATAGATAACGACCATTTTAATGAAGCTCCTAGCCAAATTTACCCTGAGCCCACATACTCCTATAAACCAAGCCATATAAACGAAGATAACCCTGTCCCTAATATAAAGACTCCGATTCATACTCCCATTCTGGAAAACAATTCAGCAACACAGACTGAAAATCCGAAATTTTCAGCAGTGTTAAAGACTGAAATCGCTAATATCTCAGATATCCCTATTGACAACGCAGACACTTCAGCAACCAAGACTGAAAACTCAGCAGTATTAAAGACTGAAAATTCGGATCCTGCAGAAAATATACAAACAGAAATCCCTAATATTCCGGCTATCCCAATAGACAACCCCGACACTTCAGCAACAAAGACTGAAAATTCAGCAGTGTTAAAGACTGAAGACCCAATAGTTGCAATAAAATTCGAAACCCAAGTCAGTTCAGCAGCTAATACTGATGAACAAATCTTTTCAGCAGCAAAGACTGACGGATTAAATGTTTCTACAGCAGATATAACTGAAGAAATAGTTCAAACAGCAAATAGGACTGGGAACCAAGATGTTCTAACAGCTAATAAGTCTGAAGAACTATTCGAATCAGTAAATGAGACTGAGAAACTAAACGATCCATCAGCAGTGAGTAAGACTGAAAAGGTAGACGTTCCGACAGCGGTTAAAGCTATGGACAATGACAACACTAAGCCGAAAACAAAAATATTTTAAACAACGAAAACAAACACAAACACTTACTCAAACACGAAATAATAAAAAATGAAAATAATAATTTAACTAAAATAGGTATTGTAAAGAGTAACTATATAAATACATTACAAGTCTTTTTTTTCAACAAAAAAAATTTATTCCAATGCAAAATACAAAAAAATAAAAGGTTACACCGTCATTTAAATTATTTAAGATCATTTTTCAAGAAGATTTTTGGTAATAATCATCTTTATTCAATCATCATAGTAATAGGCCCAGAAAGGTTTTGGAAACTTTTCCATAAATTTAAGGAAAAGATAAACGCATAACAAATGGCCTTTGTTTTATTATTCAATATATATGAAATAATCTAACAATTGTAGGAAATGACGGAAATGAAAAAAAAAAAAAAAAAAAAAAAAAAAGTTAATGAGGGGGACGAAAGAAAGAAAATTTTAGAGGTAATATATATTGGAAATTTTAGAATTTATATATATTCGAACGGAAAAGGAAAGAAAGGAAATTTTAGAGTTAATATATGTATTAGAAATTTTGGAATTAATATATATACGGAAATGAGAATTTTGAAACAATAATATTAATATTATATATTTAATATAATAAGTAATAATGATTTTTAGATAAGAAAAGAAAAGGTTCCAAGGAGAAATATTTAAATTTAGTTAATATATAATGTAAATAGACTATTTTGGACTATTTTTCTAGTGTTAAGAACTTTTTGAGTATTGGAAAAATTTAGTTAATATATAATGTAAATAGATTAATTTTCTAGTATTAAGAACTTTTTGATTATTGTAACCTTTGATGAAAGATTAATTTTGAAAACCTTTGTAATGTAATTGAACGAAAATCCAAGTTTTTAATTAATCTTAATTTAATATATAGTTACTAGAAAATTATTCTCTTCAAGGATAATTTTCTTTCTCGAAGAAGGGTGGGATGTTGTATTCCAGAATACTACCCTTATTAAATTTAACACTGAATCTCCTAACACATCCTTAAAAACTTCACTTAACATATATTACATTCTCACTTAATACATACCATTCATAAACATTCACAATATTACCAGTTACAGCACACTTAATAACCTGCACCTTTTTATTTATTGAAAACATAGCAACTTGGATTTTCGTTCGAATTGAATGTGAAAAGTCACAGAAGAAAAAACAGATAGAGAAAAAATGCAGTTCATAAAGAGCAGTTGAGATTGGAAGTTAGTAGAGTTTAGTTCTGGCTGTTGGAAGAAGAAGTTTAGTTAGAGAGTTCTAGTTGGAGATTACAGTCGAAGAATTGTTTGAGTTAGCAATTGAATTGTAAGTTTTAGTGTGAGTTTTGTTATTTAAAAAAAAAGGAGAAGCTGTAATAAAAATAAACAAAGTAACACACAATAAAAGAAAAGAAACTATAGAAACCGCCCACATAAGCAAACGATTTTTCAATTCAAAAACGGACAACTTTATATCAAGAATTGAAATCAAACAAAACATGAATTGATGAAAGAAGATTAAATAAAGGAATACTAAAAGGTCCCCGCTCTTCCCTCATCCGAGGAAGCACGGCGACGGACATTCAACACGTTGTTTATAAAAAAAACCTAAAAAAATTTATTGTCGATGTTTATTTCACGATACTTTCTTAATTTAATTAGCCGGCACACTATGAGCATTTTAAATTACATGGTGAACACTACTTATACATTAAATAATAAAACTAATATAGTTTTTGTAAAATAAGAAAAAACAGAGAAAACTTATTCGTTTACTTTTTAGATTTGTTGGGATGTTATATTTTTTTTTATTTTTTCAAATGTATTTATTTACTTTTTAGAGACGAGAAAAAAAGACGTTCTGGAGAATGCTCATCAGATATAAGACCCTGGGATAGAAATCTCTCGTGAAAATGCTAGTGTCTCTTTTATCGCATCTGTCAACGACAGCTCATATATTTGACATCTTTAACATCGTTGTGTTACACACCGAAACTCTCCAGGTCTTCCTAATTAAAAATTGACTCTTTCTGACCATTATTTTTGGGAACATTTTTTTTTTTTTTCTAGACTTCCCTCAGGAGAGGCGAACTTATAGCGCCGAGATGCCTCCAAATAACTGTTGCAGTTCTTTTTGAAACCTCATTCGCGTCCTTTTATACTGGGAGAAAAATGTACCCCTATGTTATATATTTTTTATTTATTTTTCCTTAGGGTGGTTTCCGGGTAGTTAAAACGAATAATTTGTGCTTTTAGTTTCCTTTTTATTTCCTAACGCCAGCAGTTAAAGTTTACTTTTTATTTCTTAACGCCAGGTGTTCACTTGACGGATTGAATTGATTTGATCCAGTACTTCTAACTGAACCTCTTTTATATACCCAAAATCAAATCTGATTTTACATTCCTTCCCACGATCACATCGTTCACCTTGATACAGTTACCCGATGCCAGCCTGGTCGTATGCAATGCCAACGACGATGGGAACTGAACGGTTGCAATATTGTCACCATTCACCCTGAGATGGCAACCTAACTCCTACTCCGGCTGCAGTTTTACGCCAAGGCTATGGAAAAATCTCGGGGAACGGATCCCGGTCTCAACCGATTTATGGTGATGTGAACAGAAGGCATGCGTTAGGATGGAAAGTGGAAATTGCAGAATTACCATTTTAGTTCTTACTTGATAGAATGCGGGAATTTTAGTTATGGGAATGGAAAATCTACGTGTAGTGATAGCATATGCATACGCATGATGGGAAATTGCGTTCAGCAAAAGGTGTGATGGAGTTTCATGGCTACACTGAAAGAACTCTGTCGGTTGTAACAGGACATTAATTTTGATGGTTCAACGAAAGAAATCTTTTGGTTGAAAGTTATTAAAACTTTAATGTATGACCGTTAATTTCTTAATGGTTGAAAATTATTAAAACTTTAATGTATGATATCTTATGGTTGAAAATTATTAAGACTTTAACGTATGACCGTTAATGTCATATATGCATGGAACACCTATCATTTTCTGATTCATTGGAATTTGGTTTCGGCTCTCGCTGGCCAGAACTCCCATTCCAATGAATCGTCAGGTGAACAAGGATATGATGGTAAGTTAACGGAAAGTTTGGTGCGCACGGTTGTGGTGTCTCTAACAGATATACACACAATACACAAGCAAATAGTGAAGAACACCGAACGAAAATCGAATAAGAAAATACATCAGAGTCGTATACCATAGCGATGACAAAACAATTCACATCAGTGGAATATACTTGAGTTTAAAAATTGAATTCTAAACACGGCCAGTAGCCTGATGTGTGACGCTTAGGTTCAATTTTTGGTGATTCTAACTGTCATAGCGTCAGTTCGAATCACACGTTCTTCACTATCAATCCCAAACGCTATAATTGGTGACTACGACGTGATCTGTACACACAGCATACACTTTCCCGTAGTAAACAGAACTTCACACACGTTCATGACTTCCGCATAGAGCACCAGGCACACTCGCCTGCTCCGACGTTCTCTCGTTCGAAAACGAAGCTGATCGTAACGGAGTTACTGGGGAGGGAGTAGTGTGACGTCTCTAACAGATACACACACAATACACAAGCAAATAGTGAAGAACACCGAACGAAAATCGATTAAGAAAATACATCAGAGTCGTATACCATAGCGATAACAAAACAATTCACATCAGTGGAATATACTTGAGTTTAAAAATCGAATTCTAAATACGGCCAGTAGCCTGATGTGTTACGCTTAGGTTCAATTTTTGGTGATTCTAACTGTCATAGCCTCAGTTCGAATCACACGTTCTTCACTATCAATCCCAAACGCTATAGGGTCATTGCGCTTAAAAATATGTGCGCAAGTATTCATGTCCCCGTTAAGAGAATTTTGTAATTCCTTTGAGGGGTAAGAATTGCGATATTTGAGAGATAGGGATTGGAAAGGGTGGGAAAAGTTTGTATGTACTTTTTCTGTTTGATTTACGACAATTTCTTTTGAATAGATTGTACATGTTATATACTATGCGAATTTGCATAATTACTTAGGTAAAGGGGGGAGGAGGGGGAGAGTATTAATGTCAATGATGTGACAATTTCGCCCCTCTTATTAAAAACGGGGTTTTAATTTAGAATTTGGTGAGGGTATGTATGGAAGGAGACAGCGCGGCAAACCTTGTCTGCGATGGAGGGATGGCGTAGACCAGGACGCCCAGAGCCTGGAAGTTCTAAACTGGATGACATCGGCTCTAAATCGGGACCGGTGGAGAGATTTGTTAAATAAGGCCAAGACCGGATCCCGGTTGTAGTGCCGATGATGATGATGATGATGATGATGATGATGATGATGATGATGAGGGTAGAGCCCTCATATGTTAATCTTAATACAAGCGGTAACTTAACAACTAACTTACAACTAAAGTATAAAAAAGTATGAAAGGGCGAGGTGGGGGGGTTGTGTGTTTGGCGAGTTGGTTTCTGGATTTCTCTACTTATTTATTTAGCTTATTTCATTCTTAGAAGAGGAATGAAATTCCTTGAATGTCGTATGTGTGTTGTCAGTGTTTTTTTTTTTTACTATATATGAAAAAAATTGTTTTTGGTTAGTAGTTTGTCTTATTTAGATTAAATTTTAGTATTTTTCATTTCGCCCCCATTCATGTATTAGTTGCTGTAAAAATTGTTCTATATGCTTGGTAATACTTTTGTTGTTTATATTTTTCATACATATATTATAAAAGTTTGTTCTGCTTTTTTTTACACTATCGATATAATGTATTTATGTCTTTTGGGTTTTATATTTATTTTAAATATTTTAACATAATTTCTTCTATATTCACAATAATAATAATAATATTCTTTTATTTCCTTCTATACAGATCTGTTGTATTTCCGACGGAGTATACAACTTTTTTTTAATTTAATATATTAGAATATATATAATACATCCGTAGCTCAGACTCACGTGACTGCCTTTACATCTATTGCTGGTTTACATCCGTGGCTCATAAACATATGTGTTTCCTATGTCCGTTTTGCTACTGTCTTTTTTTTTTTATTCACATTGTACGGTGTGCAATATATGAGGGTGAGTCAAATATAAACGGTAATTTATTTTTATACATTTATTGAATAATGTTACACACCAACTATACTATTAACATTTTTCAATAAAGTCTCCTGCGTGATCAACATACTTTTGCCACCGATTTGGAAACTTTAATATCCCTTGTTCGTAGAAAGATTTAGAGCGAATTGTTAGCCAATTGAACACGTGCTCGTTGGTCCTTTCATTACTTTTTTTCCAAGTGATACCGTCAAGGTTGCGAACAAAAAATAGTCACAGAGGGACAAGTCTGGGATTAAGGAGGATGTTCGAGGTCTTCTCAGCCCATTTCTTCAAATGTATCCCTTGTCAAGCACGCGATGTGAGGCCTGGCGTTGTCTTGAAGAAAGATGACATCGTCTTGTGTTTCAATATGGGGTTTTTTCCATACTTGATACCCACTTTTGATGAGATTTCTCCAACAGTTAAGTGGCGATCACTTGCAATAAGCTCTCGAACGGCACGGATGTTGTCATCTGTACGACTTGTCCTTGGGCATCGATCATGACTTTCGTTTTGATATGTTCTCGACCACTTTTAAATTCTTTGGCCCACGTATAGACACGATTCCGATAGAGCGTGTAGCGTTTGGGATGATAGTGATTCGAAACACCAAAAATTGAACCAAAGCCACCGCCGTGCGTACGAATATTTCGTACGTATTTAAAATTTAAAGATTGTTAAACTGTTTGACATTGCAATATCCCTTACGTGACGTGATTGCTGGGCCTGGGAAACTACCACTACTACTGTTGAAGATAAATCACCTAAAAAGGCTTGGCTACATTCAATCGCTTTCAGTTACAGCTAAGTCTGCTAAAGATACGAGCCTAATTAATTGCTGTCAATTTGTCGGAATAGAGTCAATCAATATCGAAAACTAGTTCATCAAATCCGAGTAGACATCTCATTTGAAATGAACGAATAATCAAAAACTACTTTCCAATATACCAATGTCTTCTGATGAGTAATTCAACGTCGAGAGAAAAGGGTGAAAATACCTAAAACTAGCTTAAGTTTGTGATTGTAAAAGGATTCAATTTATAAGTGACCAACCCCAAGGGTGAGTAATAAAAAACTAATTTCCCAATGCCCCACTTGCTGTTGTTTGCTGGAGCTATGTGATGTATGTGTACTCTCTTGCCCCGCACACCTGTCTTTATAATCCCATCAGACTAAATGTATATTATACAGCAAAACCTATGGTAAAGGACTCCTTGGCTGCTAGTTAATCAGAAGCATTTTCAAGCGAGCTTACTCATCTGCAGAACATTCACTGCATGACCACCTTGTGTACATCTTGTAGTTGTATGTTTCTGAGTTTTTGGGCGATGGGTCAGGCATTCATGTTCGTCTAATGATGTTCTTTAAAGGATACCATTGTGGGTAATACGTTAAACCGTTTCGATCCCCCCGACATGAATTATGGTCTCTGTTTCATTTGTATTTGCTACAGTTTGTGGTGCAAATATTTCTTCAATTTGAAGAGGATTATAGAAGGACCCTTAACAATTTTGCTCCTTAGAAATATACAAACTTGCCAAATTTTAATGAAATCATAATACCATAACAATATCAATTTTGGGTATTTGTTTAATATTCTCAATTATGATTCATGCCTGGTAGGCACTTTGCCGAGGTGAAAAGCTTAACGTACAATCTTTCACCTTGTCTGTATACATAAAATGTTTGCAATTCCCTCAAGGTAAACTATTCTTGTATTTATTTCTGCCAGGAGCCGACAAGACAATGGAACAAGAATTACAAAATATTACCTCATAACACTATGCAAAGTTCAGTAATATTCAAAGTATGTTTAATGTAGGCACAACAGTTCCGGAGCAAGTGGTAATTCTCGGTTCTTCATGGTCGTTATCTCCTTTTTTAAAACTGAATTTCGCAGATCGTTTACAAATGGTTTGTTAGTGGGGATTTTCGCTGCCAAGGATGACGTTGATTGAAAAACTGGTAGTGAAATGTTCAAAACATTGCCGTATGGAAATCGTCTTATGAAAAAAAAAACCTTGTTATTAAAAAAGAGAAAGTTGACTATGTACAATCTAACAAAAGTGTTATACATTTTTGTTGCATTTTTGTTATA
The DNA here is from genome assembly GCA_963931805.1 of Microdon myrmicae. Lineage (NCBI taxonomy): Eukaryota > Metazoa > Arthropoda > Insecta > Diptera > Syrphidae > Microdon > Microdon myrmicae. The sequence goes on along the minus strand of OZ007497.1, from coordinate 256,274,485 downwards.
TTATACTATATTAAGGGTACATCAAAATCCCGTTTTGTGTGTGTATTAGTGTAAAAAAAAATGTTAACAAAGGGAGTAGCAACGTAACATCTAGCACAGCCTTGTGGGGGGCACGTTTGTTTGGTATATTGGTGTCGTTTGTTGGTGGATTGGGTGGATGGATGTTAATTTATTATTTGGTTTTCCACCCGTGTGGTGTTTAAAGGTTCTTTATGTTAGGTGCCGGCACGGGGACGGGTTCACATAAGGCCTCACTGACTTCTGCTGCGGAAGGACCACCAAATCGATTGAAATGAAACATTCTGACGTGGTTTGTAATCAAGGTTTTTTATTTTTGACACTAACTTTCTCACTTAAATAACCAGCTGTCAATGGGCGTTATGATTGTTCCAAAATCTCGACGAATCACTTATGACTAATAAAACTTAAAAGCTAACCAGAAAATAACCGAGTCACAAAACTTCTGTTCATTACTTACAAAACATAAAATTTAACAACAAAACAATTGAGTCCGAAACTTCTGTGCACTCTTTTCTTCGATTAAATGTCTGGCAATTCACTTGCATTGATAAAAACATAAATGGCAAGCCACACTGGTAATTCACTTCGAAATTGCTTAATTAATTTCCTTACACAACATTAACTCAACGAACTTTTCCGCTATACATCAAGCGACACCTCGTTGGACGACACTCGACGGTGAAAGTGATCTGCTACTTCGAACTCGATTGTGGCTGACGTCCGACTCAACGTAGATACTACCGACCCCGGTGGCGGTTGAATTTCGACTCAACGTGTATGACTCGTGCTGATTCGGTCGTCCGCTAAGGGTGGGTTTATTCTCGAGAGAAACGTGCAGTTTCTCTTCGTGGTGACCAATCAGAGCGGATCTCTCCGAGTTTATCACGTCGAGGATGCGCGGTTTATTTATGTTGCCAGGTCATAGGCAAACGAAACACGAGAAAAAGGGAATTGATACAAGGGCATCATAGTGGCGTTCATGCAGTTGCGCAAATGGTCTGCCCGTCATTAGGGCAACTTGTGCTACAAGCAATTGGGATACTTGCACCACGATGCTTGTGAACGGCATCGATGACCGTGTAAAGGGTCGAATTCCTTGTGTGAGTGTTAACATGCAGGAGAATTTGGTTCCCGGCGGCTAGGCGCGAGTTAACGATTCACACAAACCCCAAGATAAGGAAATATCTACACTTGCAGATAACCAAGGGAACATCGCGATAAGCCGCACAAGCACGAACCATGAGAACATCAAAGATAAATCGCACAAGCAACCGTGGGAGTATCGAGATGTGCCGAACGTAGCCTTAGGTATAAATATGAATGAAATTTAGTCAATAGAGTAGTTTATAATCTAGGACAGAAAAGTTAAGTTTGATTTATCGAATAAAGGACTGTAGGCCTTTGATAAATAAAAACGTTCGTTCTTTTAATATCCGGTGAAATAACTAATTATTAACTCGCGCGATGCGTGGACTGCTTTTGTCGTTGGACAAAAGCTGGGGTGACTGTAGATAATTCAGGGAAATGTGCTGCGCACGTGTGTGGCAGGAAATACTGGCTGACAGGGGCGCCGATAAGTTTCCGATTTATGTTGCATGTTAGGATTTCCTTTCGGGGAATTACGCAACAAATGCATGAACGATGTTTGCTTTCAGGGAATTTATAATAATACATTATCTGCATGAAAAAATGAATTCTGGTGATGTATTATCTGCATGGATTGATGAATTCAGGTGATGCGTTATCTGCATGATATGACGCCCTTGGGAAGGGCACCGTTTAAAGTTGGTGCAGGAATTGAGGGTGAAATTGTATGTGAGAGTTGTGGGTTGGTTCTCAGTGCGATATAGAGAGCCCCCACAGCCTCATCGCCATGTGTCAAAAAATGCGATGCCTAAATAACAGAAAAATGGAAGTGGGGAAACTTGATTATACACCTAAAATTCAATTTAGTCCTCCATCCATCATGTGCGAAAAACAACAAAAGAAATGTACCTGAACATTTAAACTAACTGAATAATATGCAAACATCAAGTAACGTTTCATAATCAGGAATATCACCGCTTTTGGACTCGCCAGCATCACCTATTTAGACCCCTTTTCAGACCAAGACCTAACACGACATTTTCCCGCCGTCGTCTACATTAAATCAGAGTTCTTCTGATTTGAATAATTATTTGGAGTTAATATCCTCCACGTCAAGATCGTCAGCTTCCTCGAGAGAAGCGACATCGGGATTATGAAGATACGTGTGGGGAGGAAGTATTGTGCCAGACAATGGCACTAGGTTCACTTCCATCCCCATCGTCTATTACCTGATCCACCGAACACCAGAAGACATCCGTTTGCCAAAAGATTAGAACGCACGTTATTCTCTGCCACTCACTGATCGTCCGCTGCAAATGATCTTCCAAGAATCCAAGAGTATAATAAAATGAAACGCACTGGTTTAATTTATTTAGTTTTATTTCTATTTGTGTCTATTGTTTATAACTTCATTTAAGTTGTTATTTCTTTTTGGGTCTACATTAGTTGTTTTTATCGATATGTAACGTTACACAAGTTGTATTTGACACATGCGCGACACTGTTTAATTGGTTTATTAATATATTCCATTGGTGGCACCGTTTCACTGGGGATTTGTTTGGTGAATTAAGGGTTTGACACGTAAAACATCGCGCGGGTAAACGCACCGTACCGTATGCACGGTACGGCGAAGGGAAGAAGATCCGACCGACTCCTTTGATGATTGTAATAAGACTCAGCGATATTAAGTCGCTGTCAAAAGAAGTCTTGGATGCATTTACTTTACTTGTAGTGATAACCGGATTTCATTAGAGGATATCCTCATGGCACACATGTATGTGTGTACGTCGGTTCTTTTCGAGGATCAAAACCATTAGAACGAACGCGGAACACAAAGAAGAGGCATAATGGGCATCCAAGAGATGTGTGTAAACAAATCGAATTTCGTCGGATGCTAATGGGTTTGCTTATGCATCGTTCGGTAATGAGGGTCAGCTAAATAAATAGCAGCCGCTCATTAAATGAAAAAAATATCTTTCGGATACCACAAACGATATGAATTGTTTATGGTATCGCAGGAAACCTATGGAGGAACAGCGTTCTTCTGTTTGCACATGGTGCGAGTTAGAGAATTTTATTGCTGGGAGAAAAAGGTCGCCGGCCAATGTGTACGTAAAGAAGTTTATCGTACACATGGGGAAGTTGGAAAATAGACGGCGCAATATTTATAATCCCTTTCATGACGGTTGCATTGTATACAAACCGAATCATTTTGTTTACAGGAATTTGTCGGTACCGAAGGCGCCGAATTGGTTTGGAATTCCAGATAAGCAAAGAAAGAAATCTTACGGAAAATTGTATGCGAAGAGATGCATGAAAACGTAAGTTTTCTTTACAGGGACTTTACGATTATAGCTTTGATCTAATTAATGCGTGAAACATTTTCAGGTGCTTAATGCGATTGCATTAGCAAAAACGTATGCGACTTGGGATGAGGTTTTGGGTGTTTTTAGGTAAGTGTACCGCGGGGTTTGTCGGCACCGCCACTTACGTACATAAATCTTTATTAGTCAACAGATAAAAATAATATTTCTTCAAAAATATCCTACGTGCCATCTCCGACAACATCGACCACGACAATATATTGTTAAACAGTAATAAAGAGTCCGACATCAAGCAATTTATCATATCCTCAATTCTTGCCACAAGTGCAGAAAATTTCGACTCGATGGAATCGAAGAATGCAGCAGATACTACTTCATCTCCAACCCCAACACTACACAAAACTCTTATTCTCTCTTAGTTAGAATAACGTATCACGTGACACAATCATCATCATCATTGGCACTACAACCTGGAACCGGTCTTGGCCTTATTTAGCAAGTCCCGAGGCTTGTTAAATTTTCCATAATGCTTTGTTTTTTCCGGGCAAGGTCATTAGTCTTGCGCCAGAGGCTCCCCGACGGGGAATCGAACCCCGGTCTCCCGCGTGACAGGCGGGTATACTAACCAGTATACTATCACGTGACACAATATACAGATTTATTTAACAATCAATTTATAAATGAACTTAGGACTAAATGCTAAATCTTACGAGGGCAGCCCCAGAATTAATCGGCCTGACACATAGATGGCGGTAGTGAACGCTGTCAGTGAATTTGTAAACGTGGAAAAAATTCACACATCCGTTATTGCAGCGGCCAAAATCAATGATTTGAAATACGAATTGCTTCCTTAGCACCCTCGGGCTATTTTCTCCTTCCAAACATGGAAAAATGACTCAGTGGTAAATTGCAATAACGAATGTGCGAATTTTTTCTATGTTTACAAATTCACTGACAACCTTCACTATTGGCGGCTGTCAAACAAATAATGAACAGCGTAGCGTCTTCAAACTTGAAACTGAATCTTTCTAAGGTTGGTACTATCTATCGCAGTCATTATATTTTAATAGCTACCGCCATCTATGTGTCAGGCCGATTAATTCTGGGACTGCACTCTAAATTATACATTATGTGTAATTTTGGTTTCTTTTTTGTTTATGCCCTAAACATCGTAAAAAAAAGTATTACGTGGTTTTTGAATATCTTTTTGCGTCCAGAATATTGAGCCTTCTTCGTAAATGTTGGGAAACGGTATGAAACCGAGTCCTTTAAGGTGGCCAATACCGACCGTCCCGAGCGAACCTAATTCCACGGAGACTATTTGTTTATAATTTGTTTTCATATTTTATTATTTGCATACTGTTTGCCCTTATATCTGATTCGAAGGCTAGTTTACCTCTGGAATTGGTAAATCGATTGCTATCTCTCGACCGTATCGTGTAAATTATAACAAGTTTTGGCGGTGTCTCACGGAAAAGCTAGAGGACCAGACTCCTACTTGTTTCAATTTTGGTTTTCACTGGTGCTGTCGTGCGATGCAACTAGTGATGATGCGGGTACTTCATATAATAACATGTTTTAAATAACTCTCCACCATCTACATTCGAGGTGTTAGTTTATGCCACAACCGATTAGCTCAGTTTCGATTACGTTGAGCTGCGACACAAGGAATAGTGGGGCGAATTCAAGACCACAACACAACAGTACTGCTCTTGATTGGAAATAGGACACAAAGCACCGGAGAGAGGAGGAGCGACGATAACGTTTGGTGAAGAACAAAGGAGATTAGCGGCAAGCGATGAGAAAGACACATTCGAACAAGGGAAAAAAGAAAAAAGGGACGGCAAGAGAAGAACGTCGAATGTGCGGAAGAGTAATTAATTGATCAATTGAAGTTACACGAAGGGCTATAAGCAAAGGTAAAATCATCAGCATACGACGATAAATCGTCGCGAGTGCCGTGTATCACCAAGTTAAGTACAATAATATTGCGGGCGAAATATTATAGATTCAAAAGGACCCGGTGCAAGAAACTAGCGTGTTCTAGCCAACCAACCGACAGACGGATTCAGTTAATCAACAGTTCATGCTAAGGACTACCCCAACACGAACTAACCGTAACTAACCTTAGTTAGAATAAGTAAGAACATTAAGCTAGAAATATAAAACCCTTAAACTTCCACAACTAAAATTTCCCGACAACTAAAAGGCTGCATTCCGATAACGCTAGTTGGCACGCACCCAGAAAACTGCTGCAATCCCAAATTCTATCACGTAGTTACGTTATATATCACCACACACGTTACACACTTAGCAGTTGTAACGAATAATGAAGATTGCAAATCCGTCGCATGCAATCGTTTTTATTGCTTGGACGCCTAAAAATCGTTTTGACCAATCCGATGATGACGAGGAAAGAGATAATTAAACAAAACCGATCTTACAATTTATATATTTATCTATTTGTTATTTATATAAACGTATTAACGCTATTTATACAAGGCACCAACTTTTAATTTTAAATTGATTATTAAGTCGAAAATAAATTAATACTGTTAACGGACTCCTCGTACGCGAACTCACCACACTCTCCCTGACCGTTTCGGTCAATAGTCTAGAACCAACTCCCTGTTTTTCTCCTCGTCTGCCCGAACGAAAACTCTTTCCTTCGATCGCGCGATACATTCTTTTGTTTGGCCCTTTTGCCACACGCCATTGATTTTCTTTCCCGGATTGGGATCAAAAGAGGGAAAACAAAAATGAACAATCAACAAAGGATCTTGCTGAAGAGCATTTATGATCCTCGATGTTGGTGGGCGATAAAGCGAACATGTGGTTCGTTTTATGACGCAAGTTGTTTGTTTGAACTTGGTTTATTGAAAATGGAAAATTATGCTGATTGTGGGAATGGATTTGGGTAAACAAATTTTTAGACGATTATAAAACTGCAGACGCGCATTTTATGATTGTCAACGATTTTGTTTGAAAGTGGGTCATTTGGTTCCCACATTTGGATCCAGGGAATTTTGGGTGTTGAACATACGGTTCGTTTACCACGTATTGGATTTTTTAAGTTGAATTCGATGTGAGAAAATTGAACGTTTAGTTCAATTTGTCTGATATTGAATCCAATGATATGAGGCTGTTTTATGTATGGGGGCAATGCTGGGACTTTCAGAGCGCTTCATCCTTTAAGTGGATGGTTTTGCGTGTACAGCGATTAATGCCGTTGGTTGGCTCCAAAGAGGCAAGTATTAAGGGCTGGAAGGTTTTGCGCGTAATAACGTAATATAAGGCTTCGTGTTTATAGAACCATCATCATCATCATCGGCACTACAACCGGGAACCCGTCTTGGCCTTATTTAGCAAGTCCTGAGTCTTGTTAAATTTTCCATAATGATTTATTTTTTCTGGACAAGGTCATTAGTCTTGCGCCAGGGGCTCCCCGACGGGGAAACGAACCCCGGTCTCCTGGGTGACAGGCGGGTATACTAACCACTATACTATCGAGGAGCCCAATCCATCAATCATGCCGATTATTCTATACGGAGCGAAACATGCGCTCTCACAAAACAGGAAGAAAAAAAAGTTCCACATATTCGAGAATCAAGTTTTAAGAAGTATCTTTGGCGGTAAATATGACGAAGGGGCAGAACAATGGAGGAGACTACATAACCACGAATTGGAAAACTATACCGGAAGCCTATAATATTGAGAATAATCAGGTGATGAAAATTAGGATGGGCCGGACATGAGGCGCGAATGAACAGCGATAGGACCGATAGAATTCTTGATGGGAGACCAAGGGGAAAGAGACAGTTAGGACCGTCGCCACGACGATGGGAGAACAATGTTAGGTTTGACCTTGAGCCTGGAAGGATAGTGCAAAGGACAGGGGACCATGGTACAGCCGAGTCGGTGAGGTCATGAAGTTCCGAGTTCCTATAGGCCAATAAATAATCACAGTAATAGTTTAATTTTACGAGGGTTGCCTTTTATATTTCGGGATTAGAGAACAAAAACTAATATTGATCATCGAGAATCACTTTATTGTTTTTCAAAATATTCCCCATGAAGATCTATACACTTTTGCATGCGTTTGAACCAATTGTCGAAGCACTTTTGCCACTCTGATTGAGGTATCTCCAACACATGCATTCTGAATGCAGCAACCGCTTTTTCAGGTGTCAAAAAACGTTGACCTCTCAGTTTGTTTTTTACGTACGGGAATAAAAAGAAGTCATTCGGTGCCAAGTCAGGACTATACGGCGGATGACCCATCAAATCGATGTTTTGGGTGCTCAAAAATGCAGTTGTCGCAGCCGATGTGTGAGAGCTCGCATTGTCGTGGTGAAGAGTGATCCGTCTTCGGCGGTTGGTTTTCCTGATTTCTTGGAAGACAACTGGCAAACAAATGGTTCTGTACCACTCAGAATTGACTGTTCTGCGTTGTTCTAGTGGTACGGTTGCGACATGTCCAGTTTTTCCGAAAAAACAGGCGACCATTTGCTTGGAAGTGCTTCGTGCGCGAGCAACTTTTGTTGGATTTGGCTCATCTTGAAACACCCAGACAGTCGACTGCTGTTTACTTTCGGGCTCATACGCGTAAATCCACGATTCATCATCTGTCACGATGTCATAGACGTGTTTCGAAGCACCGCGACCGTATTTTTTGAGCATTTCTTTCGACCAATTGACACGAGCCTTTTTTTTGGGCGATTGACAAATTGTGTGGGATCCAACGCGAACAAATTTTTTTGACAGTCAAATGTTTATGCAATATTGAATGTATGCTGGTCCCACTAACGCCTAAGGTTGTCTCAATCTCACGATAGGTCACATGACGATCTTTCAATATCAGTTCGCGCACAGCATCAATGGTTTTCGGAACAACAACTGATTTTGGACGACCTTCACGAAATTCATCTTGGAGTGAACTACGATCACGATTGAATTCACCATACCACTGGCCAAAAATTGAATTAAGTTCATCCATGCACTGTTGCTGAGTTAATCCACGCCGAAAGTTGTAAAAAATAATCGCACGAAAATGTTGACGATTTAATTCCATTTTTGGGCCGAGATGAATCTTTTAAGTTACTGTAAACAACACAAATAGCGCTCGTATGTCAAAACGTTCTGAGTGCGTATAACCTCAAAAATGTCCAACTTTACGACAGAGCTGTCAATTGCCGGATTGCAACACTAGGGTTGCCAAATCCCGAAACGTAAGAGGCAACCCTCGTACATCGAGAGTTTAACTAAAGCCGATTGAAACAGTCCGCAAACAGCGCCGCATCACAGTAACTCATTGCATTGGCCAAACTAAGAAAGGTAGTCAAACATTTCTCTCCACTATCTGACGGAGCAATTCTACTGATGATGTCCTATCACACTGGAATCAATGCTCCCACGATCATCATACTGCAACTTACATATGTTACAACTGATTTAAACCCAATGTACATCAATGCCTACTTTACTTATCCTATCCTATACTTATACCTTATCCTCTATCTCTTCATCTATTGTACTATGACATTTAATTAATTTGGTCAGGACAGAAGCCCCGTTTATTTAGCTTACAACAAGCGATATATATACATGGGTGCCCAGAAAAGTTTCCGACCTCAACGTGAAGATAGCTGCACTCGTCAATAAAAGCTAGTGAATGTAGATTTTGACACTTGCTCACCAGCATCAGTCAGCCATTTTGGACTCGTAGTTTTTATTTGACAGTCCATGTTGGTAATGATAAACAGGAGGGGTCCCGGATGACTGCCCCCGAGCACCCCTGACGTGGGGAGAAATGAAATTGGAGAAGTGGGGAGTCGAGAGAAGAGCGTATCGTTTTGTAGAGTTTAGTGTCGTCAACGTAGATAGATAGATAGATGAGTATTTGATCTGAGAATCAATGTCATTAATGGTAATAATAAACAGGAGGGGTTCCAGACGACTGGGAGCACCCCTGACGTGGAGAGAAAGGGGTTTGATAGGGAGGATCTGAATCTGAGACGATCGGTTCGAGTTTTAAGATAGGACGACACCCCCTTAATCGTAAGGGGTTCGAATCCAGGGAAGGATAGCTTAAAGAGGATGAAATTATGAGAGATTTTGTTCAAGGCTTTGCTTAAGTCGGTTGTAGTTAAGTCGATTTCGCTGCTATTCTCTAAGGCAAGGAGAGTATGGGATGAGAACCCAACCAAATTGGTGGTGGTCGACCTTACCGAAAGGAAACCATATTGATTGGGTGAGATAATGGATTTACACCGAAAAGATAATGCGTTGTAAAGAATACCTTCGAACAGTTTTGAGATATGAGACAGTTTCGCCTGGTCCATCAAGCTGGTGCAAAAGGCAAAAAACAAAGGCTGAGGGTACATTAGATGAGTTTGTCCACGAAAATCCTCCTCGAAATGATCGAGTCTTAGAAGTGATAAAGCCAATTTACGATGATATATCAAAAGACAGTTTATTGAATCGATGTTTGGGTTCAGAAACGTAGAATAATAATGAATCATTTAACTCATTAGTCTGGACTTTCGCACCAAAGCATATCTATGTAGGAACACGAACCATCGAAATTGCTAATTATATAGCCGTGTGTATTTTTAATGAAGGCTTTTTGCCTATTTTGAAAATAATGGACATTATAGGTGTCACTATTGGTTCTGAAGCCCATACGTTTGCTTTTAAAAGAAACGAAAATCGAATTGATAGCCCTGAAGTACGAGCATCTGCTGCTTCGAAGGAAGCTAGAACAGCATGACTATCAGAGAGAAGTTTGGAGAATTTCCTTTTTAAAAAAGAGGAAGGCCCATTGAATGGACCAGGAATTGCCAATAACAAAGTGTAAGTATAACGCAATAATATGTCACTTGAAGCTAATATAGCCTGAAATTTTTAAACGCGTTTTTCTCGAAACCACTTTTTTCAAGTCTATTGATACGATATCTCAAGTTCTAATGAACCGATTGACTTGAAATTCGGTACACACCTGTTTGATATACCGCTCTAAAGTCCCTACCAAGCTTTTTAAAAAAAATATTTTTTTACTATTTTTAAAAAAATTAATAACCGAAAGAAAGTAATGAGGAAAATCAATTTTTTTTAAACAGTTACCATTTTGCAAAAAAAAAATTTTTTTTATTTGTTCGAGGTAGGGACGATTACAACACCGTCACTGATTAAGAATCCATTTTTTTTCAGATAATTAGGAGAGTTAAAATCATCTCAATCAGGACGCACGCTTTTCTTTCAACCCGCCAGTTCACCATCCTGGAATTTTAGAAATTTTCGCCATTTTTTTTTTTTTTTTTTTTCTTTTTTTTTCTTATGTTATAAATAAATATTGGGCAAAAATACGATTTTATAAATATAAATATTTTGCTCTTTTTTTTTTAACAATTCTAATAAACATTCAAATTTGGCCCTCTACACCACAATACCCTTTTAAAACCCACCATGAACTTTCGCACTCAACAACAGTTACTTGTTTCTTGATAACCTTTGACATTGTAGCAACACATTGTGCCGTCGAAAATCAGGTAGTTAATGTTAAAACATCAAAATCATTGCTATATTCATCATGTTCAAATGAATTCTGAATACCGCGCATCATAGGGATTGGTCTCGATATATTCAATATTTGCGATGTATACATCTCCAGCCAAAGTTAACCAAATATGAACCAGGATATACCCACCTTAATCACAAATATTATTACATGAATTATGGAACTCACAATTATTACAATTAGCATGATGTTTCCCTTTCGGATGAATAAATTCAAAAGCAGAGCATTGAATCAACATAAATTTGCAATCACATCCATGCTCATGAGGTACATGTGGATCCCTATTAAAGAAAGTGCTTCCCGGTAATTAAACTACCGTTCTATAAAATAAAAAATCCGTATACTCTAGTTCTCTCGCTAAGTGTTGCCATGGAGGAAAGAGTATTTCGAATCCTAAAGGATATCCAGTAGAATGAATAAAACAAGAATTTAAAAAAATTATTAAAACAAAGATGATACGACTGAAATCTAAAGCGAAATAAAAAATATCCCTCACTTTTACTCCTCTCGCCAGTGCGATTATTCATGTCTAGTGGTCCATTTACACATTTACAGAACAAGGCCCGTTCAAATGGTACCAAGAGTTCTCGAAAACCCCTGCAACTCCAGAGAACCCCACGTTCTCTCAAAGACTTGCCGTTAATTTAATTATATCCTTCGAAATGTACTGAAAACGAGTGGCGGGAAAAAGAAAAAGGTTCCTCAAAGAGGATCGTGTCCTTTGTGCTATATATTTTCGTTCCTTTTTCTCGCGGGCCCCTTCAAATGCTATATTAGTGCATTTGGAGTATAACGCGTAACTTCTTATCGCTAAGAACAGGATAATTTGAAATTTTTTTTAAAGAAGAACATCGAAAGTACAGAGTAGCTTCGAGAATCGTGTCAATATCGTTGCAGAATAAGACCCAGAAAATTCAAAATTAATTTCAGATGACAATATGAAAGACCTGAAACGCATAAGGGATCCGGTGATATCCTGTGTATGTTCGTCGCTTCCAGCTGAGGAATTATTTCCTGCCCTTTATGTTCTACTTCACGACATTACTGTCTACGAAACATCATAGGCATGGTGGTCTGGGCACGTCTCACATTAATATCCATGGAGAAGTCCTATTGCAAAAAGTTACAAGTTTTTGTTACCTAGCGATACATCGTTCAGCCAGTAATGAAAAAGGAATGGATAAATAAAACAAAGGACCAGGTATTAAGTGACGCAATAATCGCATTCTAATTTAGGTACCGGGGTGGTATGGCCGTATTTCCGGCATGTCGGGCCACAGTATTTGAAGCTAACAGCATCCGGACGTATTCCTGTATTCTGTTTTCTATTTCCATATCAAATACTCATTTGTCAAATGTCGACTCTCTTTCTGTGAAGTACAGCCACATGAATGATAGAGATTTTCCATAACTATGTCACTTGATTTTTTTTTTGCTGCCAGATTTGGTGATTCATGGGCTCCAGCTAACGGATATTTAAGCTTCTTTTTTTGAACTGGATAAGGTTAGTCAATTTCACCTTTTTGTGTAAATGAGAAGAAAAAAAAAGTGACTCGCGTGTCATCAGAACCTACTGACATTAATTTAGGTTTTTGTAAATTTCCATACTTTTACAGGATGAAAACAATTTAATAGTCCAGTAGCAGTGTAGTCATTTATCCTACATAAGATTTAATAATTTATGTCTGTCGTGTGGATGTAGCATGATTTTCATTATAGACAGGTTGCAGTTTACATTCAGATTTGAGATGTAATTGGAAAAACTTAAAATAATGAGTCCAAATGCTCTACGGGTGTAGCCCAAGACTTTAGTTAAGTATATGGGCATCACTTTTGGCAAGTTGTTATACCACCGTTTTGTAGGCTGGGATGGCATTTATGTCTCTAAAGAGCCTTTTTTACTCAAGCTATCTGAGATCTGATATAAGGATTATTTGCTACCAAGCTTTTGTTCATCCAATTCTGAGTTATACGAGTCCAGTATCATCATCATCATCGGCACTACAACCGGGAACCGGTCTTGGCCTTATTTAGCAAGTCCTGAGGCATGTTAAATTTTCCATAATGATTTGTTTTTTTTTTTTTCGGGCAAGGTCATTAGTCTTGCGCCAGAGGCTCCCCGACTACTAAATTAGGTTGGAGCGCACAAGGCCAATAACCTTGCCCGGAAAAACAAATCATTATGGAAGATTTAACAACAGGACTTGCTAAATAAGGCCAAGGCTGGTTCCCGGTTGTAGTGCGGATGATGATGGAACGCACAACCACTCGCTACCACGACTCAATGAACAAGAAGGAATCTCGTGTCCTTCGGTACATATCCCCTTTCGTTCCGCTTCCACGATAGTTATTTCTAGGAAGCGGAATTGGCTAATAGGGGGCGACTATGGCCAATTACAAGAATATTTCTATTGCAATGTGAGTGAGGTTTTAAAATGGGTGTTTTACTTTTATTTAAATTATCTACTATTGTATTTGGGGATATTATTTTCCGCGAATTCAAACCTCGATCCCGGCCTTTTGGAGCCACCTGTGATCTCGCCGGTACAGTCTTCCATGCGGGATGTGAGATTTCATCCGCGCACTATTCAACGCATTCTACGTAAACTGGATTGTAGGAAGGCAACCGGCCCGGACGGAATACCAGCAATAGTCCTTAAGAACTGTGCTCCAGAACTATCGCCGGTTCTTGGCAGACTCTTCCGCTTATCTTATGCACCGAGGACCTTTCCTGCCTGCTGGAAAATCGCTCGAGTTCAGCCAATCCCAAAGACGGGAAAAAAGTGTCTCCCACAAAATTACCGTCCGATATCATTACTGTCTATTTTATCTAAGGTAATGGAAAAAGTCATCAATACAGAGTTGGTTAAGTATTTGGAGTGCAACGGTCTTCTGAATGATCGTCAATGCGGATTCTGTGGCAGGCGGTCCACAGGAGACCTTTTGACACTTATAACCGATATATGGACATCTGCGATCGAACAGCATGGTGAGTCAAGGGCGGTCGCATTGGATATCTCCAAGGCTTTTGACCGCGTCTGGCACAGGGCATTGCTGAGCAAACTTCGTTCATATGGACTTTCCCAACAGCTTTGCGACTGGGCGAGGAGCTTCCTCGATAATCGATCGATCCGGGTTGTTGTGGACGGCGAGTGCTCGGATCTGTATCCTGTTAATTCGGGGGTGCCCCAGGGTTCTATTTTGGTTCCAACCTTGTTCTTGCTTCACATAAATGATTTGTTGGAGACAACGGATAACAAAGTGTTCAGTTTTGCGGATGATAGTACGCTTGTTTCCTCCTTTTCGAGTGTTCGGTCGATTGGTGCATCTGCGTCACACCAGCTGAGATGTAGACAGATTGATTCTCTGAATCAGGATCTAGATAAAGTCCTGCAGTGGGGAAGGGCCAATCTTGTCGACTTCAACGCAACGAAGACCCAGTATACAACATTCACAAAGAAAACTGGATCATCGGTTCCACAGCTGATGATGAATGGCCGGGCCCTCGAGGCTGGGGAAAGTTTGAAATTGCTCGGCGTCACGGTCTGTGAGAATGTATCATGGCATAAACACGTATCGGGTATCGCCAGATCAGCCTCAGGAAAACTGAGTTATCTTTTTAGAGCCAAGAAATACTTTACTCCGGCCCAACTTCTTTTCCTATATAAATCTCAAATTAGACCCGCGCTCGAATATTGTTCTCATGTTTGGAGCTCGGCTCCTAAACATACCCTCGACCTACTTGAGAGCGTACAAAGACGAGCGATCCGCCTGATCGGGGACTCGGCGCTGACGTCGGGACTGCAGTCGCTATCACATCGGAGGCGCGTAGCCGACCTCTGTCTGTTTTACAGATATTATCACGGGTGCTGTTCTTCGGAGATTTTTGGCATTGTTCCACGCAATTCGGTTTATATGCGCTCCACAAGACAATCCGACGGATCTCACCCGTTTGTGGTTCATTTCCCGACAGCGCGAACATCCCTGTATCAGAACTCGTCCTGTTACAGAGCGGGGAATCTGTGGAACTACCTTCCCACGCGAGTGTTCCCGGAACGTTACAACCTGCAACTGTTCAAAAAGAACTGCAACAGTTATTTGATGGCATCTCGGGGCGCCCACTCGACGCTATAGGTTCGCCTCTCCCGAAAGAAGTCTAATAAACAAACAAAAAAAAAAAAGGGAAATTAGTGATTTGGAGGGAAGGGAAGGATATGTATGAGAAGACACTAGATGTTAATTATTCAAAGGTGGAGTGATAATTAAACTTAACTATATAACATTCCTCCCCCCTTACCACCACCAATCGAATCGTGCCTTGCCTCTTGTGCCAAGCACTGTGCTAGGCGTTGAAATCACCCGCCATTAAGAAGTAATTATTCTCCGACGCTAACTTCATGATTCGCAATAGCGTATCAATTTCATTTATGAATTGCATACACTGGGTTTTTTCAGGAACGTAAACGAGATCATATATAGATGTTTTGGACTTCTCAAAAGAATATCTATGATGCAGACTTCTAGCACTTGGAACTTGTGTATCTCTGTGCTGCGAAGGACTTTGTGATGAAGATCGTTCTTAATTAAGACAGCGAACAATTTTTCATCCTTTTTTCATCATCAACTTGTTTTTTCTTAGTTTCAATTTTGATTTTATCTGTTCGAATTTTGAACAACCTCTAAAGCTAGCACTGTGGCCTATATTCTTGCATAGTACGGAAGATAACTTTTTCCCATCCGGGAGCAGTTCTTTACCCAAAGGGCATTCTCCAATATTATAATTATTTAGACACTTTACGCACCTAAAATGCATATTGCAGTTCGGTGCAACATGCCCAAATCGTTGACAGCGCATGCACTGCGAGACACGATCTGAATTTCTTATTTTCTCCCAACTTATAGTTTGGTGAAGAGAATTTCAATGGGTCGAAGGCGGCCAACTTTACTGTTGGGGCTTAGCGATATAAAGTTCGGTTCAACATGTCCAAATCCTTGACAGCGCATGCGCTGCAAGACACGATCTGAATTTCTTGTATTCTCCCAACTTATAGTTTGGTGAAGGAGAATTTCAATGGGTCGAAGGCCGCCAACGTTACTGTTGGAGCTTAGCGATATAATGAAAAAAGGTAATTGGCGATTACGATTTCGGGACTTTTCTGTGTAAAGGGGTTTAACATCCGTAAATGTTAGGCTTTCGGTTTCAACCGTTTTCTGTTGCTTAAGTATTTCCTTTGGGTGAAAACGAAGGATCAACTCCTTTCAGAATAGTGCAGATAACCTTCTCTGATTTTGGGATGTACGTATAGTGTTGTGGGTGATTTTTTAGGAGGCGGCGTAGTAGTTGTGCCTTGCCTCTTTATTGGGAATTCCCCAATTCTCAGCTGCGGGACGTTTCGATATAGTTGGTGCGTCGGATCAATTTTCACCAGTTGACATCACTGGCACTGGGTGGATCAATTATACAAACACATCACTGCAGGAGTTGGTGCGTCGGATCAGTTTTCATGAGTTGACATCACTGGCACTGGGTGGATCAATTATACAAACACATCACTGCAAGAGTTGGTGCGTCGGATCAGTTTTCATCAGTTGACATGACTGGCACTGGGTGGATCAATTATACAAACACATCACTGCAAGAGTTGGTGCATCGGATCAGTTTTCATCAGTTGACATCATTGGCACTGGGTGGATCAATTATACAAACATATCACTGCAAGAGTCATTGAAATCCCGAAGCCAAACTACCCCAAGAGGCTGTAGTCGAATATCGAGGGCAATGCAATTTCAAACGGTAGTCAACGCCGGGCCGAAAGTCAAACAGCGCAAAAGACGAAAGGACAATCCTTTTACTAATCATTGTTTATTTTATTTTTCTGCAATTTGGTTACATTGCGCGCGGCCAGGGGTTCGGCCTCTGAAGATTTACTCATGACGAAATTCAAATTCACCGCCCTTTTATAAATTTTCTAGTTGAGAATTGTCAACTAATTTTTGTCGAAATTCCCAGAAGCACACATAACGACTTAGTGCGTTTCAATTTGAGTTGTGTTCTGGGAATTTGTTAGAGGCTTTAGTTGGATGGGTTCTAGGAAGGGAAATCATGAAATGCGTTTTGAATTTAGCATTTCATGATGTCAAGGTTTTTTGGAATTGAGTCAATGTATGATGAATTAACTTTTGGTTAAATTCGTTGTACATGTGACTCAATATGGGATTTGAATATGAAGCAATGGAAAATTTGGGATTTGGGTTTATTATGTGGAATTGATAAATTAGCTATGGGTTAATTTATTGCTCATATGATTCAATATGAAATTAGGAAATTTATGCTTTGGATTATGATTTAATACTCTTGGGGATTTGGATAGGAGTAGCGATTTAGGATCGCTACAATAGTACTAGCTGCGCGCTTGCCCTAAAACTAATTTTATTTGTTTGTAATCTTTCAAGTTATAACATAATAAACTTATATTACTATTACTAATACGTTTAGTTTTAAAACGTTTACAAATTAACTCACCAAGTTTTATTAGGTCTTTAGCTTCCATTGAGCTAATAATAATGGGAGGCACCTTCTCGTTTTTTTTTTTTTTTTTGATTTGTTGCTCCAAGTATCCTTGTTACTGCTGTTGTTGTTCACGTTGTCGGTCCTTTGTTTCTTGTCCCTGCTCTACCTTGGGCCCACTCTCTTCGTTTCTCTTGCCGTTGTATTGCGGTTGTTTTTCCCTTTTTCTGATGCGAGAGTGTCATTTATTTATTTTTGTAGCTCATTTCTCCGTCGGATGAGTTCATCAATGCATTTTTTTCTCTCTTCTTTAATTTCTTCGGAGGTATTGTCGTCATTTGCGGCTAATTCTTTAAATTTGTTTCCCACTCCAGATTAATAATCACTTTGGGATTACGCTTTTGTCGGAATTTTCATTTTTCCAATGGTTTTTTTTTTTTTTTTACCTTTCTGTATTTATTGACCATAAATAATTTTTACAATAAGCAATACAGATAACTTATGATACCTTAGCTATAATTGTTTACATATACTTACTAGTACATTTTTCAAACAATATGATAAAAGTTATATATTGGTTATGGATTAAGATTTTAGTGGGTAGAGCTTCCTGGAAAAGGTCAGAAAACCAGGATATAGTTATTTACTTAACCTATGCTAAATTGCTTAACTTAACTTAACTTAACTTATCTTAACTTAGTCTAGTTACCTAATTATTATTGAAATAAGTTAGTGTGGTGTGGAAGGGGGTAGCATAGTGATCAATGGGTTAGTGAGGATATTGTCAGTCAGGGATGTGGGTTGGGGAACTACTTTCCGTTTGTTCGTTGAAACGCAAAATATTGGAGAAGGGTTGAATATTACTATATTTAAATTGGTGAGGTGAAAGCTCTGTATTGTGGTATACAATCTCATTAGAGTTATTAACCAATCTGCCAGAGGTGAAGAACGTTCTGATGTGGAGACAGTTCGGGTAGGCAGTTCGGTTATCTGACGAAGTCGATGTGAGCGCATTTATTATCGGGTTGGGATTATTGGGAAGATTTTCGATAAATTTGATGGACAGTTCGAGGAAGCGTCGATCTATACGTTCAATATTAGCGGCATAGTAGAGCAAACTACTGTTGTAATATTTGTGGGAGTTGGGATGTCGGTTGAGGCCAGTGATCAGTCTGAAGCATTTCCTTTCGAAGATGCGTAGCTTCTCCATTTGGGCGGGTGTGATATGGTACCATATCGGGCATGCATATGTGAGAGTGGGTCTGATTATCTGTTTGTAGATAAATGATTTAACTTTGGTAGAGAGACCATTCGGCTTGTACATCACTTTTCTGCAGAGATTAAGTTGAATTGCGGCTTTGCGAATCGAGTTTTTGGTGTGGGCGGAGAAGGACAGATTGTTGGTGAAGGTTATTCCCAGGTACTTTAAGGTTTTGGAGGGTTTAATTATATTGTTATTTAACTTGATTCTGATTTTGTTATGGCAGCGTATGGTGTTGTTAGTACAATTCGCATTTCTGCCTTTAAACACTATGAGTTGAGTTTTGGCTGGGTTGAGTCGGATTTTCCACTTAGTAAAATATGCAGAGAGATTCGGGAGATAGCTGTTAATACAGTTTCTTGCCTCCTTGACAAACTTGTTGCTTGAATAAATTAAAGTGTCATCGGCATAATTCAGCATTACTGTATTAGGTGACAGTGGCTGCGGGGTGTCTGAAGTATAAAGGAGGTATAATAATGGTCCGAGAATGGAACCTTGAGGAACACCCGCGGTTATACTGTATGGTGTCGAAAGAGTTGAATTTATTTTCACCATGAACTTTCTATCAGAAAGGTAGGAAGCGAGAAGTTTTATGGTGTGGGTGTTTAATCCGAACATTGAATGTAGCTTATAGAGCAGTCCTGCAATCCAAACGCAATCGAATGCTTTTGCTATGTCGAGAGAGACGCATATTGTAGGGGATTGGTTTTGGAGATTCATTGTTACATCATGTGTCAGTTTTAGCAGAGCATGACAAGTTGAGTGTTGTGGACGAAAGCCAAATTGAGAATTCGGGATAAGGGAGTTGTCTCTAGCAAATGAGAGAAGATTTTTGTATATCTTACATTCCACAACCTTACCAAGCGAATTTAGCTGTGATATGGGACGGAAGTTAGCCGGGTTGTTGGAAGAACCGGATTTACTAATAGGGACTATCACCGCTGTTTTCCAACATTTTGGGAAATGTGAAGCGTTTATTATGTGGTTGAGAAGAACGAGAATGGGGAGTAAGTTTTCCGGGTGAAGCCTTTTAAACAGAAGGTTAGGGATTCTATCCAAGCCTGTCGATTTTTTATTGTTACGCGATGTAATCAATTCAGATAATTCTGTAAAGCTTAGGAATGTGTCGGTTCCCATGGGATGTGACGCTTTATTGGTTTCGTTGAATTCAGTAATGAATGGTGGGAAGGATGGCTCAAGTGTGCCTGAGATGAATTCATTCACGGTGTCGTGGAAATTAGTGACTGGGAGGGAATCGTTTTGTTTATAGTTTTACAGAAGTGTTCAGCGAGACAGTTTGCTATATCAGTGTCCGATTGGGCGATGTTACTGTTAGTTGGTTTTCCAATGGTTTTTTGCCGCTTTGCAATGAGGTTCGGCTGCGTATTTAGCTTCCTTCGCGACGCCGCTTTAATTTCTGCCGTTGTACGGAGAACATTTTTTTTTTTTTGATAACACACACACTGACACGCGCGTCCGAGCACTAAACTTCAGTGACGGCCACACTGTGTGTATAATGCACACACGTAAACACACTGAACACGTATACAGTACACAGTTCAATCTTTAACAATAAACTATACAGCCGTTCTCAGTGACAGCCACACTTTGTGTATAATTCACACTTTCGCACACACGTGCACACACTAAAAAGACGCGAGATAGGACAATGGGACGATCCGTATCGTTTGAACGTTAGCTGTTAAATGATTCCCTCTAGCATCCTCAAAGTAATATGACCGGATGATGCCGCTAGCCTAAGTGGCGCAGCATTCAGTTACTATATCGGTGTATCAATTGAAGGTTTTCGTTATCCCAATAACGCTATTCTGTTTATTAACAAAACTAAACACGTCGTTTGTAATGATTGACAACAAGATCACTAATAATTTTAAATAAAATGCTTTAATAATTCCAATACGTTCTTGCGACGTTGGTTGCTTCATAAACACTTCTTATCGACCAAATGCCAGTTGACAAGTATCATTCCAACCGGAATAGCGGCAAACAGATTCAACTTGGTACATAAATATCACAATATAATACAAATATTATAAAAAGTTGATGCTCTGATTAAATCACAATTTTATAAGTGCATACGTTTCGAGCTTTTACCACTGGGTTGCGATTAAAAGCAATAACGGAAAATACAACTTTGAACAGAAAACCATCCACTAATAGACTTACTGCTTGAGGTCAATTTAATAGAATACCCTTATTGGGCGTTAGTCAAATTAGCGAGAGCTTTTAATTTTTTCGATAAAAACCGACCTAATCGATGGCCTGTCTTGTGTAAATCGATTTATTCTCTACAAATCAGTGTTGATTTTGCTATTGAGAAAAATTGAACTCACTAAGCTCTATACATATGTATGACTAAAACTTCTCCGAACGTTTTGAAGAGTTCCAAGTTCTTCATGACGTTGCTAAGAATTTATTCAGCTGTTAGAGTAAGTCACACTTAGTACCCATTAGACACAGAGGTTTACGCTGGTTTTTCCTTTACACATCTTGGTACAGTAATACTTTTTTCCCACCCTCCATCTGGTGATCAAATATTTTACAGGAGAATGTCTGAAAGCTCTACATCCGACAGGACGATGGAGTAAAGTTAATCTACTGAATAGTGTAAGGAAGACTAATGAGTTCAATGCTTCGTGTGTTCCTCCGACTTAGTTTCATTATTAAAAGTATATCTCCTTCGTTAAGCTATTTCCTCAAGTCATTCTCTAGTTACAATGCTTAAATGTAAAATATAAATTCTCCGTATTCATCGACATTAAGACACCCTTCATCCGCTGAATTCAGGGTAACAGGTGGGGAATTAATTTCTGCTGCGTACTCTAACAACTCGTTTCAATTACGGCAGTCAAGTTTAAATTAATAGCAACAATGTTTCCCGAAACTTAGTGGTACGCCAAAATCCCGGCTTAGCAAACTTAATTCCTCTAACAACTATCTAACAAGTTAATTAAATTTCCGTAATTTATTATTGATTACTCCAACCAAGGGATTGGGGTAGCTGCTTGTGTTATCTGGCAATCTTCAGCTAATTCCGGTAGTGATAAATGAACACGTTCACAACCGGGTTGGGTACGTGAATGCACTCGACAAATAAATTGTTATTAAATCCGCTCTGAATAGGTTGAGTTGGTGCATTGGTCCGTATGAGCTGCCCTGCCTAAATCGATTTGTTCATCATGAATCACTAGTCGTCATCTTCTCGGGGACAATCGAAATCACTGAACCGTGATTTTCAATAGCCCACCCCATTGAATGGCGACTGCAATACCTTGGCTATATCCGCTGTTTAATTTCTATTGGGGGAATCATTCGGGGGCAATTTTAATTTTAACTAACAGTCATTTAATTTCCTGGCCGCAGTGTTAAGACTTCACGATGTTCGACAAGCCTTCAGGATACGTTCATACAAGTAGATTACAACTGAATATTTAATTCTCTTGAATGGTTAATCGTCTTTAGATCTAATGTCGACCTATTTCCGTTCATCTCGTCACAGGATCCGTGTACGTCAACTGGTGCATTACAACGGTATGCACACATCCACATTTTACCCGGATTCGCCTTTGCCATGATTGTGAATCCCAAGCACGTCCGCCTCCATATGAACCCACCATTATCCAGTCAGCAAACATGAGACTTCCACCTCCAGCTTGTCATGTTCATTCTCTCGGCCGAGCCCACATCGTCTAGCTCCATCTCGTTCTCTCTATTTATCCCTAGGCGACGTTAGATAGGTTCACATGAAATGATCAAAGTCAAACCATCACGAATAGCTGCTGTAGCGTTTTTCTGCAGATAACGAATTACAGGACCTGGTTACTGCTGCCTCTGCCTGTTTCTGTCACTTGCGTCCTTGTAACTGCAGTTCGTTCGCATACTTTCTCTAGCTCAGGTGCCGTAACTGGATATACAATTATACAATGCAAGGCTAATTTACAACAGCCTCGACAATATCGGTCAAGTTCTAGTTGCAAATGAGTTGCATAGCGAACGCCATCATCATCATTACCACCTTCGTCTTGATGTCTCACGGCCGAAGGAGATACATTAGCATGCAAAACAGGCATCGTGTCCTTTCAGCTCCTGAAACTTGAACATTGATTCCAGTCACGTAATTTAAATTCGGCACAAGAAAGTCAATTAAGTATGTACATGAATAAATTTGGTGCGTTATCCGGTGAGTTTTAATGTAAAAGAATAAGGCAAAATATTAAGTGGCGGCCATATGACTTTGTAATTGCGATCGCTCTTAAAAAGAATTTGATTATTTTGTGTATTTCATTAAGGCAATTACTTTGTGTCGGCATTTGTCTTACCGCACGATTGATTGGCAGAAAGAAGAGACGATGTAGATCAAAAGTCTACGATTCTGTGAAAGCTACAGTTAGATTTTTTGAAAATGTTAAGCGAGTTAATCAATTTAGTTGGCTCTGTATTGATATTTTTTGCTGAAATCGACGAGATTTGGCATTCTCCAATTATTTATTAATGTTGCAGAAGGCAAACCAAAAGGCAACTCTACGAACCACCACATAAACTCGGTACAAACTTCCAGATCGTTCGCCCAGTAAAAGGGACTATACCATCGTGTGTCCCACCTCG